>OZ023218.1:36846863-37566840 GCA_963995525.1 Escarpia spicata
ACAGAAGAGGAGGGATAATGGTGAAATGGGGGTTAGTTAGGAAAAAACATGAAGGAGCTAAGCCAATTCGTAATAACAAATTATGACGTTTTGCGCAGTAAGATATAAAGAGTGAGATGAGGTGATGCGTGTATGTGCGCCTGTGTGGCTGTGTGTGGCTGTGTGTGGCTGCGTGTGGCTGCGTGTGGCTGCGTGTGGCTGCGTGTGGCTGCGTGTGGCTGCGTGTGGCTGCGTGTGGCTGCGTGTGGCTGCGTGTGGCTGCGTGTGGCTGCGTGTGGCTGCGTGTGGCTGCGTGTGGCTGCGTGTGGCTGCGTGTGGCTGCGTGTGGCTCCGTGTGGCTGCGTGTGGCTGCGTGTGGCTGCGTGTGGCTGCGTGTGGCTGCGTGTGGCTGCGTGTGGCTGCGTGTGGCTGCGTGTGGCTGCGTGTGGCTGCGTGTGGCTGCGTGTGGCTGCGTGTGTGCGCGTGTGGCTGTGCGTGTGCGCGTGTGCGCGTGTGCGGGTGTGCGCGTGTGCGCGTGTGCTCTTGTGCTCTTGTGCGCATGTGCGCGTGAGCGCGTGTGCGCGTGTGCGTGTGTGCGTGTGTCTATGGCTGTGTGGGTGTTGTGTGTGTGCGTTGTGTGTGCGCGTGCGTATGTGCGCGTGCGTAGGTGCGAGGGTTTGTATGCTAATGTAACACTGTGAAATAGTTAAAAGTATGAGCTAAGAAAATTCATAATTGCAAATGACTTGCGCAGTAAGATATACAAGCAATAACTGCGGAGGCGCCACCTACCGGCTGACCTTTCGACAGCCACAGCTAGCAGCAACAGCCCCGCTTGAAACAGGAGCGTCATCTCTCGATTGTGTGTGTGTGTGTTCTCTGTTGACGAAAGAGATACAAGGTCAGCGATAACAGTTTTAACAAGAACAACCATAAAAGGAATACATACATGTTCACAACAGATGCATTAACGACAACACCCACGTTATTTTTATAAGATGTTAAACTGGTTGTTGGTAATCAACATCACTCCCGGGATGAGTAACACAATAACATAGCTGAAGTTGATGCAGTAAATAAATTTATATAAACACGAGACACGTTTGCAAATATATACCGATTCGGCATACTAATGCACAGGCAAACAAGGCAATATGCATTTGGTTATGAAAAATTACATGTCTACAATTTAAAAAGAAATACCCCTCGGATGGTAGCGATACCTTGAAGTGTTGAGTCCGGTCCCGTATTGCGATGTCTAGCGAGAAGTGATGCCGACTGATGTAGCTGCCGATGATTTTAAAGCATCTGGCATGCGTAGAATAACATCAACTGCGCATGCGCAACTGGACAAACATAATGCGTGCCACGCCTGTCATGTCTAGCATTACCCGTTTCCTTTATGGGCGTGGTCATTGCTTGTGCTGTAATACATATTTTTTGTTTAAACCCAAAGGCGTCCTCGCTAAAAACCATTGAGTATGGAAACGCAATAGCGCCATTAGTAACGCAATATAACTGGTAGTTTTGAGAAGTTTGACACGAGCGTTTTTATCACTGACTCATGTGCACGCCCTGAAAAATAATACATTTAGTTACTTTGCATCAAAACGCGGTGTGGTAAAAACGTTAGTAAGTTTATGTAGCGACCCGTTTCAATGTATGGTCCAATTTATAGCAAAATAGTAACGCACGCATTGACAAGTGGTTTCTGTTGCAGCATATTGCATGCGAAAGATCACAAGAAGTAGCAGAAGAAAAAGAAGACGAGAACTAAGAATTTGTTTATGTAAAAAAATAATCCACCGGACTGTAACAGTCAGAAACATGTAATACAGTTTACCTACTCACGACAACATCAAAGTACATTTACACCGCTCGCGAAAATCGCTAATCTCTCTCTCTCTGATATGATATTGCTTGTCGGTTTTATTATTGTATGTCAATACTGATTACTTTTGTATAATTGAACTGCTTCCAATAAATAATACGTCTGTATCAACCAATTTATACAATGTTTTGTTTGCAAGTTGTTTTTGTTAAAACCAAAAACTGAAATTTGTCACATAAATCTTAGCAGAAACGGCAGACGTTTGACACAACTAATCGTACTACGTGTTTATGTAAATTCCTTAGTTTTTGTATCGTAATTGAGAGGCCGTTGTTAGCCCCATGCTGCGCCATACCAGTGATGTATTACTCTTCGTATGTTTTTTTCCATGACGTCTTAGGTCGTTTTTCTTTCTTGCCGCGTTTTGTTACATTGCAAACAAAATAATTTATCCTCGCAGTAGGTAACATTTTACAAACCTGCACCTGGGTATTCGTCGTTCAACCACTGTGAATGGGCAACAAGGGTGTGTCTTGTACCTGCTTGACTAACCCTACAGAATACACCTTTGTGATTACCAGGTTTGGGTGTTGTAGCGCCACGCCGCAGACGAGCAGATGACCCAAAAACTAAGGTGAGAAGTGATTGCGGGGCACGAGAATGCCTATGATAGCAACGGTAGGCGGGGAAATTCAACAGAGTCTCATTTACCAACAACGTGGGTTGAAGGTTACCATCCACACTTGATGTCGAATGACGTGAAAACAGGCACTTTACGTTGGCACATGCATGACTTCGTCTACATAGACAACCATCGAAGTGTCAGTTCAATGCGAACGTGGACTGAGATTAATTAATGCACAGAACGCGATTCACAAACAGCAACGTCCAAACGACTACAACTCGGCAACGGCGACGAGCAAAGATAATTATTGCAAGTGGATTTTATGTTGACAATTATAATACCAAACTGCAAGTTTTAGAATTATCACATTATCTTCTTCTTCTTCTTCCGATAATATGTCAACCTCATCGCGTTGATAATATTACATAGACGCAGCTCAAGTCAATAAATTAATAATATAAATATATAAGTATGGGATACATTAAAACACAGCTTTAAATTTATTGAAATGTTTGTTTAATTATCACCCATACACTGGGAGGTCTGCAAGGAGAGTCCAGTGCGAATTGAGTTTAGGGGACTGCACCACCTCAGTGGTAGATTGTTCCAGTTTACGATAATTCTTGGTAAACATGACATTCTAAAGCAGCAACAAGTCACTGGGGAAAGGTATTGATTTAGATTCATACATACTATGTAATTAAAATATTACAGGTTA
The DNA here is from genome assembly GCA_963995525.1 of Escarpia spicata. NCBI lineage: Eukaryota > Metazoa > Annelida > Polychaeta > Sabellida > Siboglinidae > Escarpia > Escarpia spicata. The sequence continues at coordinate 36,850,017 of OZ023218.1, forward strand.
TAGTTACCCTGGAATTTAAACGACGTTGTTCTAGTGTGACGCATTCAAATGAATGTATAACATGTCCAAGACTCATTCTGCCGAACTCCTCTGTATCATTTCGAACTTAGCCTATATCTGTTGTTATTGGTATATGGGTCCCAGGGTGAAGAGTTACATTCAACATGGGGTTTAACGAGTCCACTAGTAAATTCTTGGTATTTGCAAACGATAGCAGAATGCAGATCACAGTGGTTCCATTGGATATTTATTAACGGTCCAAGTAATTAAATTTAGCAATTTCAAACCCAATGTTGGGGATTGTGTTCTCTATTGCCGCATTTTGCTGTCAGTCGCTTAAAAATTTGAAATAATAGCTTTGTCGTCATAACCCGCGTCATTTTAGACGCAAAGATTGCGCCATGAGGTAACTAAATATCGAGAAAAAAACTGATCGAGTGCGATTATGAGATCACATTGCATGACAGTAAAAGAAAGATTGAAGTTTCATATTTCGAGAAAGACAGCCTTCATAGCAACATTGACGTATTAGGAGATATACATTATAATTATTACAAATAATGTATGACGACAGTCATTACAATTCGTAACGATGATACGCCGGAAGTGAGCTCTTTTAACCGCCTACATGATACATCTTTATTTACTCCTATACGTATTTCCTTACTTTTTTGGTGCGACCACGTTTGCGCATTTTGTATGAAATATTTCAACTGGAGCTAATAAAAATCACGTAATAGTTCGTTCGACGATTTCACCAAAACGAAGTAACACAAACGCGATGCTATGTTTTTTTAATTGTATTTATATCCTGCACGGTTCGATTTTTAGGGGAAGTTATTTATAAATGAGACAAGCCGAAAAACATAAGTCAGTTATGTTTTTTAACTGAAAACAAGTCAACTTGTTATAGATCATATTCGCATACATATTACTTTACATACATGTAAAGTATTGCAATCAGCTATCTCCGATGCCAGGAAATGACAGTGTTTGTTTGATTTGCTTATTTCGATACCACGACACTGTTCGTAGAATATTAAACATGACATCGCGAGGATGATGTATAGCGCTGCCGCTGTGACGTTCTTGTGTGATATGATCGTCGTACATGAACTGAGTTAACTGGAGCAACGTGGAGTAAACACACTTTCCAAATGTTCGAAATGGCAACAAGGCGATTCGAACCGGGAATCTGTCGATTGACAGTCCGATATTCTCTACACTTCGCTGTCGCGCCCCATTAGTTTCTGCCGACAATCATCGTAGATCGGTGCTGCAGCTGTAAATGTTATTCCCACGTAGCTACATTTATGCACATTTGACATTTTAGAAAGGTTCCTTTATCGCGAAGAACCGTTCTAATCAACTGGCGAAACAGGCGGCAAAGGTCTGCACGCTAGCTCGAACATCTCATTTGGCCTTGTGTTCGTAAATTCCGATGCAACCACCTCGGGTGACCTTGTGCGTGGGTGTAGTTATATGAGTGAACGTGAAAAATTGCTTTACTGCGCCCACCCTCATTTTTCTTATACTAGAATCACGGTTGTGTGCAGTGACCAGTTAGCAACAAGTTGTCCACTGATAGTCTTTAATTTATATCAGTTATATAGGTATTTACGTGTAGGACCTACACACACACACACACACACACACACACACACACACACACACACACACACACACACACACACACACACACACACACACACACACACACATATATATATGTATGTGTGTGTATATATATATATATATGTATATATATATACATATATTTATACATATATATATATATGTATATATATATATGTGTGTGTGTGTGTGTGTGTGTGTGTGTGTGTGTGTGTGTGTGTGTGTGTGTGTGTGTGTGTGTGTGTGTGTGTGTGTGTGTGTGTGTGTGTGTATACATATATACAATCTAAACAAAGTACTCCCAAATATGTGAAAATTAGGAAAAATAATGAAAAGTCTACCTTAAATTACTGTGAAGCCTTAAGTCAGTTATGCATTACGGGGAAACTAAATCAAGATCCCTCTGCTGACCCAACTAATAATTATGAAATATTTGAAGACATACTTACTCAGCTATACGAAACTCACTTTCCAATTAAAACAGTCCGTTACAACAAGTATAAACATAAACATTCCAGCAGGATAACAGCTGGAATTATTAAGTTTATTAAATATAAAGGTAAACTGTATCGGACACTAAAACATACTCCACAAAATGACACTTTTTACAATGCCATGTCGGTCAATCTTCGTGTCTATAAAAATATTATAAATAAAACCATCAGAAATGCCAAAAAGATCTACTATGGAGACCTATTTGACCAATTCAAATCAAATACTAGGAAAACGTGGGACACTACTAAACTGCTTGTAAATAAATACTGTACACAATTTAAATTTCCAAATCATTTCCATATAAATGGATTACGGGTTACCGACACAAAGCAGATTGCAAACGAGTTCAACGAGATCTTTGTAAATATTGGTACTAAACTGGCACAGACAATTTCCTATACAAACCCACAAAAACAATTTCTTAGTTATTTTACAAAACAAATCTCTCACAAAATTTAATTTCAAACCAATAACTGAAGATATTGTAATAAAAATCATCAAGGAATTTGACTTAAAGAGAAGTGCAGGCTATGATTCGATTTCAACAATTTTACTAAAAAAGAATCAACTTAGTAATTGCGAAGCCTTTGTCCCTTATCATTAACCAATCTCTTAGCACAGGTTTATTTACACAAAGACTAAAAATTGCTAAAGTTATTCCTTTGAATAACACAGATGATAGCATCTTGCTTAACAATTACAGACCCATTTCATTACTCCCTTCAATTTCCAAAGCCTTTGAAAAAATTTTATACGATCAAATATTTGACTATCTAACTATAAACGAATTGTTATACAAAAGTCTATATGGATTTAGGAAATAACATTCAACGGAAATGGCTACGCTAGAACTAACTGACACTATTCTTCAAAACTTAGATAACAGAAAAATTCCAATTCCAATTTTGTTGGATCTGTCAAAAGTTTTTTATACTATAGACTACAATATTTTATTTTTTAAACTTGAACATTACGACATAAATGGTATTCACCTCACTTGGGTAATGAGCTACCTTTCCAAAAGACGCCAGTTTGTCAAATTCGATGACGTTATATCTGACACATTATTTGTTTCAACTGGCATCCCGCAGGGGTCAGTATTAGGACCCCTACTGTTTATTCTCTGCATAAATGACATCCATCATGCCACCAACAAATTCAAGGCCATACTTTACGCTGATGATACCACCCTCTTCGGACCACTATGTTCTTTCAATTGCAACTCTTACACACAAAATTATAAAGTTGTCAGTGATAATATTAACGATGAACTAAAACATATCAGTGAATGGTTACAAGTAAACTCTAAATTCAAGTAAAACTAAATATATGCTATTTCATATTCCACAGCGTAATATCTCCGAAATAAAATTATCGTTAATAATAAATGGTCAACTAATAGAGTGTGTACACACATTCAACTTTCTTGGCACTACTATTCAAGAAACGTTAGACTGGACTCCACACATTGGCAAAATATATATTAAAACATCACGAACTCTGGGAATTATGAATAAACTAAAACACTTTTTACCGGGATATACATTAAAGATTATGTATAATTAATTAATTTACAACAGCATTTTATTGTGCAGAAAAGGGCAGTAAATGTAACTCACACACCGAACCTATTATGAAATCCCTAAATCTACTAAAACTAGAAGACATCTTTACTTGTCAACGTTTAACTTTAGTTCATAAATTTGTACATAGACGGGTTCCTATATTTTTCCAATCGCTATTTTTACAAAATGCTACTTATCATGATTATCCTACAAGAAAAAATCATGAAATTATTATCCTATTCAGTCATACATCGAGAGCCAGATAATGTATTAGATACCACCTACCAGTTTTACTTACAAAAATGCCACCCTGTATTTTAGACAAAATGTACACACATAGTTTCTGCAGCTTCTCAAAATAGACTAGAAAGTACTTACTGACATTTTACAAAGACACTTGCACGGAAAAAACTGCTACATATGCAGTTAGCCTACCATCATACATCATATAATCTTTTTTCATCTCTCATGTTCAGCGGCACATTTGAAAGCCTTAGTGAGTTTTTTTTAATGAAAATGTTCTTACATGTTTTTTACTTATTTGTATTATATATGTCGAATAAAGATGTTCCTTCCTTCCTTCCTTCCTTCCATATATATATATATATATATATACATATTTATTCGACAGATATAATACAAATAAGTACAAAACATGTAAGAACATTTTCATTCGTATATATACATATACATATATATGTATATATATATATACATATATATATATATATATATACATATATATATGCATATATATATACATATATATATATATATATATATATATATATATATAGTATAGCTGGGTCTTAATAAACCCTATACGTAAATACCTATATAATTGCACACAGTTATTTAAACTGTAAACTGTATACATTGGTATACGTTTATTGCAATCAAAATATCCTAGAATAGTTATTACTTAGCAGGACAGGGAGACACTAGTAATTTAACTGTAATTGTACGTTTAAGAAAAAATGAATGTTCACCATGTCCGGCCTGACTGAAAATCACTCAGGCATGACATGACTGAAGGCCACAAAACAGATTACGCGTAGTGGAAATGTTCACACACTTTATGTAAATTTACGAACAGCGATACAATATTTTCCACAGACCACCGAAGAGGACGACTACTACATTCTTGGTGAGGAAGTGGAGGCTGCGGTAAAATTTCTGAGAAAAGGAAAGTCAGCTGGAATTGACAACATACCAGCAGAACTGGTTCAAGCTGGGGTAGAAGCCTTGATCACCACCCTCACAAAAATCTGCAACACGATCTGGCAGACAGGAGAATGGCCCATCCCATGGACCCAGTCACTGATCATCACGCTTCCCAAGAAAGGCAAATTACAACTATGCAAAAAGTATACAACAATCAACCTGATCAGTCAGTAAGTCATGCTGAAGGTCCTACTCAACAGACTCAAATCCTAGGCGGAAAAGATCATCGTAGAAGAACAGGCGGATTTTCGAACAGGACGGAGCACCAGATCTTCAAATTTAGAATCCTTTGGGAGAAAAACCTTCAACACCAGCAAAGCCTGTACCATGTCTTCATATACGTTAAGAAGGCCTTTGACAGGGTATGACATGCGACCACGAGGAAGTACAACATTGGCTCCAATCTTGTCCGAACCTTTGACCACCTATATGACAAGGCCACCAGTGCAGTCATCTTCAATGGCAGCATAGGAGACTGGTTTCGAACAACAATGGGAGTTCAACGAGGATGCCTACTATCACCCAACCTCTTCAACATCTTTCTAGAAAGGATCATGAATGATGCCTTGGTAAACTATCAGCTTTGGAGGCAGGACAATCACCAACCTTCGCTTCGGTGATGACATCGACGGCCTAGCAGGAGAAGAACAAGAACTAGTCAACTTGGTGGAGTGCCTTGACAAAACCTCTGTAGCATACGGCATGGAGATCAGCGCCTACGCAGCACACAATACAACACTCGGGTGTGAGATATCGTCATTGAATGAGCTCATCTGGGTTTTACGTTATCAGATCAGATCTAGGTTAGAACCATTCAGTCGCGTTGCAATTACTGAGGAAAAACAATTCGTACAAATATGTCCATCAGTCTACAGACAAGTACTATTTACAGCGCAGAATGAACTGAACGAAATCACAAAAAATCACAGTTCGAAACGGCGGCAAGAGGATTCGAAAACGAGTTCTCCTGACTGAGAGACCGAAGTTGACCCACTACGCTGGTTGAAGCCCAGTGAGAAAGTATATCCTAGTGGCGGCCATAGTGTATGGATTGGTTTGAGTAGATGGACAGAACATACTGGGTAGTGACGGTGATAGTTGATGAACAGAACATACTGGACAGTGACGAGGATCGTTGATGGACAGAACATACTGGGTAGTGACGGCCATAACTGATGGACAGAACATACTGGGTAGTGACGGTGATAGTTGATGGACAGAACATACTGTGTAATGACGGTCATAGCTGATGGACAGAACATATTGGGTAGTGACGGTGATAGTTGATGGACAGAACATACTGGGTAGTGACGGTCATAGCTGATGGACAGAACATATTGGGTAGTGACGGTGATAGGTGATGAACAGAACATACTGAATAGTGACGAGGATCGTTGATGGACAGAACATACTGGGTAGTGATGGCCATAGCTGATGGACTGAACATACTGGGTAGTGACGGTGATAGTTGATGGACAGAACATACTGGGTAGTGCGGTCATAGCTGATGGACAGAACATATTGGGTAGTGACGGTGATAGTTGATGAACCGAACATACTTGATAGTGACGAGGATCATTGATGGACAGAACATACTGGGTAGTGACGGCCATAGCTGATGGACAGAACATACTGGGTTGTGACGGTGATAGTTGATGGACAGAACATACTGGGTAGTGACGGTCATAGCTGATGGACAGAACATATTAGGTAGTGACGGTGATAGTTGATGAACAGAACATACTGGATAGTGACGGCCATAGCTGATGGACAGAACATACTGGGTGGTGACGGTGAAAGTTGATGGACAGAATATACTGGGTAGTGACGGTCATAGCTGATGGACAGAACATATTGGGTAGTGACGGTGATAGTTGATGAACAGAACATACTGGATAATGACGAGGATCGTTGATGGACAGAACATACTGGGCAGTGACGGTCATAGCTGATGGACAGAACATACTGGGTAGTGACGGTGATAGTTGATGGACAGAACATACTGGGTAGTGACGGTCATAGCTGATGGACAGAACATATTGGGTAGTGACGGTGATAGTTGATGAACAGAACACACTGGTTAATGACGAGGATCGTTGATGGACAGAACATACTGGCCATAGCTGATGGACAGAACATACTGGGTAGTGACAGTGATAGTTGATGGACAGAAGATACTGGGTAGTGACGGTCATAGCTGATGGACAGAACATATTGGGTAGTGACGGTGATAGTTGATGAACAGAACATACTGGATAATGGCGAGGATCGTTGATGGACAGAAAATACTTGGCAATGACGGCCATAGCTGATGGACAGAACATAATGGGTAGTGACGGTGATTGTTGATGGACAGAACATACTGGGTAGTGACGGTCATAGCTAATGGACTGAACATAGTGGGTAGTGACGGGGATAGTTGATGGACCGACTATGCTTGGTAGTGGCAGTTATAGTTGATATACAGAACATACTAGGTAGTGACGGTGATAGTTGATGGACAGAACGTACTGGGTGGTGACGGCCACACTTGATGGACAGAACATACTGGGCAGTGAGAGCTGTCTCTCTCACTCCCCCTGCTGTTCATTTTGTTCGATGATAGAATCAATGTAGGGGGTGTCCTTATGTTTTCTCCTCGTTGAGATGTCAGTCCTATCTGTGCGACAAAGCCTCTCCTGCAGTCGTCACAGAAAACGGTAGGTATAGAAGCACCCAGGGGACTTTGCCGTCGATCTTACTCAAGTTGATATTTTTGAGTTAACTTTTCTTCTATATGTATCTGCCCATGGTGTATGTCCATGCACTGTTGCCGATCAGGTGGATTTGATTCCCATATTTTGAGCGAGTTTCCCGCTGGATAACTTGATACAGCGGAGTTGGATGCAGTCAGAATAGCTTCTATCCTTACCACGTGACAGTCTCAACACTTCTACATTTGAAATGTCGTCTTTCCACGAGATCCTAAGTATTTGTCGCAGATGCCTGAAATGCACTTGGGAACGTTTTCTAATGTGAGTAGTGACAGTCGTAGATGATGGACAGGACGTATTTCGTAGTGACAGTCATAGTTGATGGACAGGACATACTTGGAAGTGACAGTCATAGTTGGTGGACAGGACATACCTGGTAGTGACAGTCATAGTTGATGGACAGGACGTATTTCGTAGTGACAGTCATAGTTGATGGACAGGGTATACTTGATAGTGACAGTCATAGTTGACGGACAGGACACTTCGTAGTGACAGTCATAGTTGATGGACAGGACATACTTGGTAGTGACAGTCATATATGGTGGACAGGACATACTTGGTATAGTGACGGTCATAGTTGATGGACAGGACATACTTAATTGGTAGTGACAATCATAGTTGACGGACAGGAGATAATTGGTAGTGACGGTCATAGTTGATGGACAGGACACACTGGGTAGTGACGGTCATAGTTAATGGACAGGACATACTTGATAGTGGCAGTCATAGTTGATGGACATACTTGGTAGTGACGGTCATAGTTGATAGACAGGACACACTGCACCGAATCTTACGTACACGCGACACACTAACGACCGGAACACCAAGTGTATCGTACATGCTCTTGTTACTTCAAGAATAGACTACGGGAACGCTATTTTGTACTGAATATCTGACCGGTTACTCCACCGCCTTGAGATGGTACAAAACTCTGCGGCCAGAGTAATAGGGGAGATCGACAGAGCATCACGGCAGCACTGAATAGCCTGCACTGGCTGCCGGTGAAGTAGCGCATCCAGTATAAGTTACTCATGCTTGTATTCTCCGCCCTCACGACAAGACGCCGGCCTACCTCGGGTCATTGATATACGTGCAGCGTCGCGAATCGCCGCGCCGTGCCGCGCACTTCGGGTCAATATTAACTGACCGTAGACTATTGACTTGTATCACAGCACAACCTTGAGCGGTACGGTACGGCCGTTGCTCGTTTTCGTGCGCACGACAGACCCTCTGGAATGCGTTGGCGGAAGATCTACGACTGATACGGCGCATGGACACATTTAAAGCTCGTCTTAAGACACACTACTTTAAACTCGCTTTTAATGTTTAGTTGTCATCATTTTATGCTTTAGTCGTCATACCCCATATTTATTTTATTATTTTAAATTTTAAATGAAACTATTAATATATTATTGTAGTTATTTATTATTTATTAATTAACTAATATATATTTAAAATATATTTATATATATATGTATATAGATATGTATATAATATACTTATTTTTATTACTGATGATACTATGCTATACGTATTTATATGTTTTACTTGTAATATTATTATATTTATATCTTATAATTTATAACGAATATTGTCAACACTACTGAACATAGTTCTACTTTGGATTTTAGTGTATAAATAAAGTTATTATTATTATTACACCGGGTAGTGACGGTCATGGTTGATGGACAGGACATACTTGGTAGTGACAATCATAGTTGATGGACAGGACATACTTGGTAGTGACAGTCATAGTTGATCGACAGGACATACTTGGTAGTGACATTCATAGTTGATGGACAGGACATACTTAGTAGTGACAGTCATAGTTGATGGACAGGACATACTTAATAGTGATAGTCATAGTTGATGGACAGGACATACTTGGTAGTGACAGTCATGGTTGATGGACAGGACATACTTGATACTGCCAGTCATAGTTGATGGACAGGACATACTTGGTAGTGACAGTCATAGTTGATGGACAGGACATACTTAGTAGTGACAGTCATAGTTGATGGACAGGACATACTTGGCAGGTACGGTCATAGTTGATAGACAGGACATACTTGGTAGTGACAGTCATAGTTGATGGACAGGACATACTTGGTAGTGACAGTCATAGTTGATGGACAGGACATACTTGGTAGTGACACTCATAGTTGATGGATAGGACAACCTTGGTAGTGACAGTCATAATTGATGGATAGGACATACTTGGTAGTGACAGTCATAGTTGATGGACAGGACATACTTGGTAGTGACAGTCATAGTTGATGAACAGGACATACTTAGTAGTGACAGTCATAGTTGAAGGACAGGACATACTTGATAGTGACAGTCATAGTTGATGGACAGGACATACTTGGTAGTGACAGTCATAGTTTATAGACAGGACATACTTAGTAGTGACAATCTTAGTTGATGGACAAGACATACTTGGTAGTGACGGTCATAGTTGATGGACAGGACATACTTGGTAGTGTCAGTCATAGTTGATGGACAGGACATACTTGGTAGTGACAGTCATAGTTGATGGACAGGACATACTTGGTAGTAACAGTCATAGTTTATGGATAGGACACACTTGGTAGTGACAGTCATGGTTGATGGACAGGACACACTTGATAGTGCCAGTCATAGTTGATGGACAGGACATACTTGATAGTGCCAGTCATAGTTGATTGACAGGATATACTTGGTAGTGACAGTCATAGTTGATGGACAGGACGTACTTAGTAGTGACACTCATAGTTGATGGACAGGACATACTTGGTAGTGACAGTTATATTTGATGAACAGGACATTCTTAGTAGTGACAGTCATAGTTGATGGACAGGACATACTTGGTAGTGACAGTCATGATTGATGGACAGGACATATTTGGTAGTGACAGTCATAGTTGATGGACAGGATATACGTGGTAGTGACAGTCATAGTTGATGGACAGGACATACTTAGTAGTGACAGTCATGGTTGTTGGACAGGACATACTTGGTAGTGACAGTCATAGTTGATGGACAGTACATACTTAGTAGTGACATCCATAGTTGATGGACATGACATACTTGGTAGTGACAGTCATAGTTGATGGACAGGACATACTTGGCAGTGACGGTAATAGTTGATGGACAGGACATACTTGGTAGTGACAGTCGTAGTTAATGGACTGGACATACTTGGCAGTGTCAGTCACAGTTGATGGACAGTACATACTGGCTAATGGCTCCCTTCTTGATGGGTGTGACATAGAGTTTTTAGTGTAAGATAAATGGATGTAGCGACACGTTTCAGGTTGAATTTTAGCTTTAAAAAGTGTGTTGTGGCTGCATCACTTCAATCCAGCAACGCCATGAATAACTTAATTTGCATTACAACTACCGATTGCTATAGTAGGCGGATATATAAAATACGCAGACTTGAAAAATGACACTACGTTATTCATAAGGAAAAAACGGTTCGTGTGTTTAAATGACGTGAATGTAACTGAGACTGATGTGTATATCGTAAACGCCCATAAATTATTCTATACGCAAACAAAAAATAATTCGATTTTTTTCCATGTTTGTAGAATACGCGGAAAACCAGAGAAGGCACTGCGAAGTAGTTATTTATTGCACGGTCATAATTCATGTTATATATGCATCACAAATAAATGTTTGAGACGTTTGTATATAATAATACACAAACACACCGACCATTAAAACTATCTATTATGTCCATTTAACATTTTCATAATTCAAAATGTGTCTAGATAATATTTATCATATGTTGTTAACCATAACTGGGACACTAAATGGAGCAACTTACTTACTTACTTACTTACTTACTACCCGTTACGCCCCCTGGCGTTTAGGGCTGCGACGAAGTTCCTCCACCTCTGTCTGTCTCTGGCCATTCGCTGTATGGTGCTTCCATGTGGTTTTTGGTCGCCCACGTTTTCCCTTCCCTTCTGGTGTGACAGCTGTTTTTGTGATGGCGTCTGCATAAATGGAACAAACCTTCTCTTAAATCTTTACATTTTGGACTTTGCACATTACATTAATTTATGTAACCGTGGAAACTGGAAGATTTTGTAGAAGCAGTGCCGTCTGTTTTATTATTTCAAACCGTTATTACGTCCGCGAGCTTCCCGTCAATACCTTTATCCCTATATCTCGGCAACCCTTTAACAGATCATTATCAGTCAGTTGTGTGAATTGAAGTTAAACACGATGTAAATTACATACATGCACTTGTGCGTCGTGAATATGATTAGTTCCAGATAGCCTGATATTTGTAATAAAGGAAAATTACGAAATATATTATACAATACCTCGTTACAACCAACTGGTACATTATTTAGTTATTTAACATTAACATTTTTTCGTGGGACAAAGGAGTCCTATAAATACATATGCTAAGACACGTGCCCAGTAAGCATACGTACCGACAAATAAGGATTACGTGTTACCGGGATGCAAATCAAACAGTAAGTTCTTAGCGCAGTATCCAGTCCCCACGGTAGGATAGGACTGCTCAAACCGCTTATAATAGTATATAAAAAACATTTACAAAAAGTATATCTCTTTGGCGGAAGAACTCACGGTCTTTCTTCATGCTTGGGATAGTTTCACGGCCTACCGCTTTAGAACAGAAATCTGTCGCCAGACCAATATTTCAGTTTAAAATAATGATAATTACCGGTACTCATCTTTGATTCAACTACACTCCCTACCAACATTTCACGTACAAAATGCAATGTGATTAGCGTTCTGATGGCAATCTCGCGTGGTTCACGTTTTCAGTGATCGATGATAAGGTTAATTGATAACAATAACACGTTGTTGTCAATCCCTGGCTAAGGATAAGGATAAGGAGAGCCGTAGTCCGACGAAAAGTTATTGTTCAGTTCCGTCGCAGATAAGTGTTTATTGTATCGCCTACCCAGGCATAGCATTCCATAAAAAATATGGTGTCCAAAGTTATACACCCCTTGAGTTACGTGATATAGATATTTGGGATAAAAGAAACCAGTATGTGTTAGATTAGTTTTGTGCCAAGTTTCAATGACACCAACGGCAAAGATTGACCCCTTGGTAACCTAATGAATCAACTGGAACTCCTCAGACAGTAAGGCCTCTGTTCACTGTAACGACGACCACACCTACCTATTAAATATTGCCGCAAATAAAAATTAATATTCCTGCTTGACTTATTCATAAATGACAAGAGGGTGCATACTGTACTAGCAAAAACGACGCTATAAATCCCCGGTCACATACGGCGTTCTTTGTACACAGCTGGAATGTATGTAAATCAGTCGTATGAACTCACATGCACGCACGCAGAAGCACACGAGAACACGCATACACGCACGCACACGTACGCGGTTGTTCTTCACCTTGCTAATACACATAAAATAAAGGGAAGATTTGATTTCCCATCTGAAAGACAAAAGCACGCACTCACGAATGCACGTACGGATAAACACGTTTGTTTCCAGTTTCATCACCAGACAGCCAGTGGCAGATTAAGACATTCGTGGGCCTTAGGTAGACCCAGGGGCGGTTCCAGAGAGGGTAGTCTCTTGAAGCTTGCCAGAAACATCCACTGGCGCCGGGGCGAAATGAATACTGGGTAGGCTGAGCCGGATATCGGCACGACTTCGCTGCCGGATCATGACATCGGAAGTGCTGTTGAAGATTGTTCTCCTTCATGGTAAGTCATGTCATAACACCTCTACAATATATGTTAAACATTCAAATATGTAGGGTCTACATTAGGATCATTCCCGTTTTACCGAAGTTATTTTGGCAATGAAGTACCCCTGACACTTATGCAGTAGCTACCATTGGCCAAATCGGTGGGTTTCGGGAATATTCAATCTACAAACCTCAAGTATTTGTGTGGGCCCCTGGTCTTCGTGGACCCTAGGCACGTGCCTATTGGTTAATCTGCCACTGGAGACAGCAACATTTTTGTATGTTCGAACTGAGACACCGCACCATAACATCAAGGTACGTCAAGTTGGTTATTCTATACGAGCAGTGGCTATTTTGATATGATTTATTTGTGTTGTTATGAAGGTGTGCCAACAAATGGGCTAAACATTTTCGATTGTTTTTACTCTGAAATCGTTTTGCTTTTTATGGCGTTTTCGCTGTAACACCCAGAACCAAAAACAACCTCATTTCTATGGCGGAACAAAACATCGATACCAAGCAACGAAAATAACATAAAGTATAATAATCTAAAGTATCATCATCATATTTGGTCAACCGGAGCAGGAGCAATGACGAGACGTTTCCCAAAGGTATGATTGTTCATTGGGGGTGGAAGGTCAACCTCTTCAACATCAGTGTTATCTCTAAACAAAATTAACCATGGTTGGCACTGTTGAAAGAATCAGGGTTAATGCCAAGGGGTCAATATCAATCGCTGCGTCTGTGTGCAATATTACTGTTAGCATTTAAAATCTATGTACAGCATAAATAAACTGTATACTGTATCGTTTGTCCAATATACAGACAGACATACATACATACAGACAGACAGCAGACAGACAGACAGATAGACAGACAGACAGACATACATACATACATACATACATACATACAACAGACATACATACATACAAACAGACAGACAGACAGACAGACAGACTGACAACAGATCGACACACAGCAGACAGACAGACAGGCGGACAGACATACATATGTATTTATTTGCGCCATACATGAACACGTGTGACATTTAAACAAGGTCACGGAGGTTCCAGTTCAACATCCTTGCATACCCAACATAAATGTTGTGGTGACATGTGCAACAGGAGTTATATAGAAAGAAACCGAATGTCAGGTGTGGGCAAGCGGTGCGTAGGCCCAGCGCAAATCAGCATCAACAACTGAAGGGCGCAAATCGGGAGGCCACAAGGGCAGTAGGAAGTAATCAACAACCGTGTCACATACAGTGATACAAACCCATGCAACAGAGGCTGGAATAAGGAACAAAAAAAAATTCATTGAAAATACGACGGGTATCATGTCAGAAACAGTGATTTCTCTCTATCGAAATATGTTTATAATATCTTGGTATGATATGTAGCATCGGTTGGATGTGATTGATCCTCGAGGATCGTAGCTGTATACGATAGGCACTCGCTAGGGCATCCCAAAGTTGCGGATATCGTTGGCTTTTAAAATACTTCCTCCACCTTTGTTTGGCATTTCCTCCAGCCTGGGACCCAAGTAAACAAGTCATGACATGTATGGCTACATGATATCGATCTGTATGTAAAGAGAATATCAGTTACTAGTATCATTAAAATATGTGTACGTGGGGTGGGGGTAGGAAAGGGTCCTACCTATTAAGCGCTGTGTAATACAAATAATGTACACACTCGAGTGCATGCACTCACGCACGCGGTATCGCTGAAAAGGTAAAGGAGCACATTTTAAATGTAATTTGCTGCGCTGTGTAATCACAAGCTACTCAGAGATTCCTAGTTCGAATGCTATTGTTCATGTTTCGAACCTAGGGCAAGTTCTGTCGCTGCACGTTGTTCCAGTTCACTCCGCTGAATAAACGAGTACCTGGCTATAGACGGTGGTAGATATTTATGTACGAATATTTTTTCTTGCATTAATTGAAGCAACAGTGAATGATTGTCAGATAAGTCGTGATGGTGTTCAGTTGAACAGGTCTGCCACGGGGACGTGTAAAGCGTTTTGAAGTCCTAAGGACTGCATACGGCGCTCCATATATATATATGAGGAGACTGAAATTTCATATTCGTCTTGAAAGCAATGCAGATCTACACTAAGCTGTTAGGTTGCCTTAAGCATCCCCTTACAAAAAAAAGAGTCAGTGGTATACCATTGAATACCATTCGGTACCGTTGGACCATTCAGTGGTAAATCAGTAGGACTCGGTGGTACTTTCAATGGTATTTGAATGTACCATTCAGACCCATTCAAAGATAAATCAGTGTCTCAATGGTATTTGAACATATCACTCAATACCATTCAATGATAAATCAGTATGTCTCAGTGGTACTCTCGATGGTATTAATACATACCATTCAGTACCACTGGACCGTTCAATGATAAATCATGTTTCAATGGTATTTGAACATATCATTCAATACCATTCAATGATAAATTAGTGTCTCAGTGGTACTCTCAATGGTATTTTAACATACCATTCAGTACCATTCACTGGTATATCAGTATGTCTCGGTGGTACTCTCAATAGTATTTGAACATACCATTCAGTACCACTGGACCATTAAATAATAAATCAGGTTTCAATGGTATTTGAACATATCATTCAATGATAAATTAGTATGTCTCAGTGGTACTCTTAATGGTATTTGAAAATATCATTCAGTACCACTGGACCATTCACTGATAAATCAGGTTTCAGTGGTACTCTCAATGGTATTTGAACATATACCATTCACATCAGTACCACTGGACCATTCAATGATATATCAGGTTTCAGTGGTACTCTCAATGGTATTTGAACATATATCATTCCATACCATTCAATGATAAATCAGTAGGTCTCAGTCGTACTCTTAATTGTATCTAAAAATATAATTTAGTATCATTAGGACTCTCAATGGTATTTGAAAATACCACTCGATATCACTGGACCATTTAATGATAAATCGGTAGGTGCAGTGGTAATTATTGGTATTTAAAAAGTACCATTCATTACCTTTGAAAAGTTACAGAATATACCACTGGCAAGTATCAGCCATATTTGAAAACATCATTCACTATACTGAACGTTGACAGCGTACCTCTAGATATACCATTGAACCTTCAGTGGTAAACCGATTGGTACCTTCAACTCAATGGTACCATAAACGGTATCTGCATGTTTTTGAAACGTATGTATTTTGTGTGATGTGAACCTAGGGCAAGTTCTGTCGCTGTACGTTGTTCAAGTTCACTCCGCTGAATAAACGAGTACCTGGCTATACACGGTGGTAGATATTTATGTACGAATATTTGTTCTTGCATTAATTGAAGCAACGGTGAATGTTTGCCAGTTAAGTCGTGATGGTGTTCAGTTGAACAGGTCTGCCATGGGGACGTGTAAAGCGTTTTGAACAGTCCTAAGGACTGCATACGGCGCTCCATATATATATGAAGAGACTGAAATTTCATATTCGTCTTGAAAGCAATGCATAGCTACACTAAGCTGTTAGGCTGCCTTAAGCATCTACTACGTCGACAACCGACAGGGGGAGGGATTTGATTGATGGAGGGAGTAGTGCTATAAAGCGTTTTGAGCACTACTAAGGAAGTACTATAAGAACTTACCTTTTTATGGTTAGTTAGGAAAATCGAAATTGACAGTTAATCGGGCCAGTAAATGATAATCAACATGTAAGTTTTGGCACTGTTTATTCGGTAATACTACTGGTTTGTACAGGCGCCAGAAGCTGTTGAATGTTACGGGCCGAATGTAACGGCTGCGAGAGACCCAACGTATACGGGAGTCTCCGACCCAAAATAGTGGGGATCTGGCCTCTGGTTCTCCCTGTTCCGACGCCTACGGTTCGTATATACGAAAATGTAATCAACTAGATACAACTGGTAATCGTGCTTAGGTATACGTTACAAGTACAACAATAACATATCATTTTATACTCTGGGAAACACGTACCGACGCGTTTTGTAAACCTGTATAATATAACCATTGCACAACATAAAAGAATAAATGTGAGAAAAAAAATGTAGATGTCAAATAAAGCGTCTTGGCGAATAAAGAAAACCTGCATGTAAACAATAGAAGACGAGATTTAAAGACGGCTAATCAATCAAAAATATACCATGTAAAAAGTATAGTAAAATACTAGTGTAGTAGAAATTATACGTCAGGTGAAAACATGTAGAAATGCCACAAAATGTATGTGAAACCAGTAAGATTAAGGAAACAAGTGTATAGTGTTATATCACATAATGATAGTAAGTAAATATTCATATATGCCCCACATTAATTAATAATAATTAACACAGTTAGTATAGTACGTATATACTATGCAGCCCTTACGTTGGTCGCTATCATACTTTTAGAAATTATATCAGAATCTGTACATAAGATACATGTGAGTGAGTGAGTGTGTGTGTGTGTGTGTGTGTGTGTGTGTGTGTGTGTGTGTGTGTGTGTGTGTGTGTGTGTGTGTGTGTGTGTGTGTGTGTGTGTGTGTGTGTGTGTGTGTGTGTGTGTGTGTGTGTGTCTCTCTCTCTCTCCCTCTCCCTCTCCCTCTCTCTCTCTCTCTCTCTCTCTCTCTCTCTCTCTCTGTGTGTGTGTGTGTGTTTGCGGTATGTGCGTATCCAAACAAATGTTTCAGGAGACTATGATACACAATTTGATAAAAAAACTAATGATTGTCTATGACAAAAATGCCAACAGTTACCATGTATGGACTAAATACGGTATAAATACAATTACAATAAGATACTGTATAAGCCACAATCACAACATTAATTAAATAACTATTATCGAACACATATTGTATTGGTTATAATGTCACACATAAATAAGTCTGGCTGTAACTTATAGCAGTAAGTGGTGCACCAGTTTGCCACTTGGTATGCCTTATGGTAGGCTAAATAAACGCAATGAAATGTGTAGTGTAGGATCAAACAGTAGAGATATTCAGGTCGTTTTCGTCAACAGTCAGCTACGTTCCTGTTGCTGATTTACTGTGCAGATTTCATTACGTACATCATCCATGGTATGTGCTGTTATCCTGGCTACAGGTAAACAAACCTGCTTCAAGTGTGCAAAAAACGACACGCACTCCCGGCACTTTTACCTTTCAGCAAATAATGGAGCTATTTGTATAAGTGTTACCACTAAACTTACTGTATTACGTGGCAATCACTTTGAGATTAATATATATTTCACATTTTCAGCTATGCCCATCTCCAGCTCTCGCCTCCGTCGACACTACACTGCGTTGTCCATCGGCCGGACATTCACCGTCGGCCGGACAATCACCGCCGGCTGCACCTGAACACTGGGCGACACCTTCCGCGACACGCAGGCGTTGTCGTCAGTGCTGCCAACTGTCAACTTGCCCTGTTCCGACTGCAGCTGCAGAAGCAGCGTTCGACGCAGAGTACGCCGCTTCTGCGAAGGACAACGTTAACAGTAAAGCAAATGGACACAGCGTTCGTACAGCACGTTTTGTGTCACCGTCTCAGTCATATTTCAGCCAAAACCACAAACAGAACGCGAGCAGATCTAAGGTTATATATTTCGTGAATTCTCTAGCGCTAATGGGAGGAATGACCACAAGGTAAATGATAAACGTTTGTAGTAGGGAAACACGATTGTACGATTTTCATGGGATGCCTTATTGATGTGCCAATATTTGACACGCGATCTAATTTTTGGGGTAAAACTTGGTTGTTTTATCGACAAAGGATGTAGTTGTGAAACAACTGAGAGAAGAAAGATAATGATATTAACACTTTATAGAAGAATACTATTTTTAACCAATCGTGATGGTATAATATTACCAAACTGAGTGTCGCAATGTTTCGTAAAAAGCCGACACAAATGTGGCGTCTATCTAAACGAACACACCAGTTATAGATACATTTTTTTGTTTACAAGTTCTCATTAAAAAAAAATTCTGGCGATAAATATGTAACATTGATAATCTCAACATCTCTGAAGACTGTACATTGTGTTTCAAATATCGCTTGATCATTGAATGTTACACAAATCTATATGTCAGTATCCGTAAAGGTGTAATGTGTTGGTTTTTTTTCTGGTATTGACGACTATCTTGGGACCACAATTTTAATCTAATTTAAGCGAACACAAGCATGACTTATTTCACATTACATATTTTCAAATGTCCAAGTGGTAAGCTCTGGCTTCAAATATGCTTGCGACGGTGACAAGAATAGCAGCAGCCTGTACAGACGGCATGCATCAGCACAAGAAATAAACAGAAATTCAACGAACATCAATAAATTAAACTGTATGGATTACGTAACAACATAAAGTATTTATGAAACACAAAACGGTATTCAATATATAATACATTTACAATAATAAGTAATTATGAACAACTGTCGCGACATATAAGATAACATGACATGCAAAATAAATAAAATAAATCAATACAAGATCAGATTGTTTAAATGAATCTGACGCCAAAGGAATGTACAAAAAACTACGACAAATTGTGAACGGTAGTCGTATGCATATTGCTCAAACATTTTGATTTGAAGCATGTTGTCTCGGCTTGTCTCCCCTAACTCTGACCGCACTCGATGTAACATAAATGTTTACCATATGCAAGACGTTCATGGTGCAAATACTGCCAAGTCTGACGTAGAACTTTTCTCTTCTGAAATACCAACCATAACGTGTTTAGCCTAGAAATGTGGCTGTGTAAAGACGGGTGCTTAAGTACAAATGCACACTCGTTGTCACATGCGAAGGAGTTGTAGATATGTCACACAGTGTAGACACTAAGCAGTGTTAAGACGATTAGTAGCAAATTTGAAAGCTCAAGTCCACCGACAGGTAATAGTCAGGAGTGCTACAATGAATATAGAAAGCCCAAATCCACTGAGAGATGATGCATGGAAGCAACGTTAATATGAATACAGACAGCCCATGTCTACCGAGAGGCGATCGCATAGGAATGTTAGTATGAATATTGAATGCCCAAGTCCACTGAGAGGTGATAGAGAGAAGAAATGTTAGTATGAACCTAGAAAGCCTAAGTCCACCAAGACGCAATAGACAGACGGAATGATAGTATGAACAGAGAACGTCCAAGTTCACTGAAAGGTGATAAACAGAAGGAAGGCAAGTATAAATACCAAAGGCACATTGCAAGGTAATAGTACAAGTAAAGTTAGTGTGAACATAGAAACCATAACCGAAATTATTAGTAGCATGAGAATTTAGAGGGATCTCGTAAGTCGATAGAATGTCATATTGCGTGTCTTCACTGGAAAATGTGTAGGATGAAACGCAAGTAATGAATACATGCAATGATTTTGTAAATGAATGCATTAGATCACAGGATACCTAACTCGATTGCTGGAAAGACAGCGGCAAACATTATCCTAAAACAGCATTATATATTTTGTTGTGAAGGCAATGTTCCAACTACATGAATGAAAACATTAAGAAAACAGCTACAATTACACATCGCATACAATAACATGCACGATTAATTATACCATGCACACATGCATGCATGCACACATGCACAAAAACAACAATTACAGTCAAATATAGTAATTTTATAAATAACAAATCATTAACGAAACATTATAATGAACAAAACAATAGCAAATAATCATTTACTATAGATCATAAACGAGAATCACAAATTGCTTAATTTTGGCTGGTGTTGGAATTACTGAACACCAACATCTCATCTTTAGCCATCTGTAACGCGCACAGGTAACTATGATACGACAATAGGTGAGTTTCCTTGATTAACTAAACATATTATGAACATACCAAGTTTTGTAGCAAACAAATATCATGATGGATTGCCTGGCAAAGAAAGTTTGTTTAGCGCCAACATCAAAGTTATGACTGCTGGATACCTCGATGTTGCCACGCCATCGATCTGCCGCTGTCTTTGCCAGCTCCAGCTCTTTCTCCTTCAGGCCTCGATGGCGCTTGTAGGCGATCTCCACGAAGATCAACAGCACACCGGCAATGATTCCACCAGCCACCATCATAAAGACACCTGCGGAAGGAGGATACCATGTCCATTGGTTAGACAGCCTGCAGCGTTCGGACTCCGATTGAGCATTGCCATCTAGCAAGGTAGGAATCACACCAACATCAAAGACAAGAAAATATTTACTTCAACACAACATATAGCGTAGTGGTTAGCACATCCACCTGGCATGCCGGCGTCCCAAGTTCTATACCCAGACCGGGCAGGCATGGTATATTTGGTGTAAAAAAAACCTGGCTCTCAACATTGGGGACTGTGTATCCCTCGTGACTCAGAGATCACATTAATGTTGGTCCCGTCTTAATTTGAGACGTAAAAGAACCACTGAGGATGACAAGCACTCTGGCAGTGACCACCCTCAGTGCCAGCATAGAATGTTCTGAAAAAGGCTGACTTGTTGAATGAGACCTCATATGATCATAACATTGTAACCACAATATATACAGACTAGTCAGTTAATAGAATGTTGCCGAGTGCTGGAAACAACAACAATATATTTTAGTAAATCAAACGTAGGCTCTTTGGGATTTCTAGAGGAGCACCTCGGTTGCAGTATTTGTTAGAAATCTTTGTAAATACATTAAACAAACTGTATTGTGACCAAAATAAAGATATATTCATTACAATAAATAAATATATGATGTGGTCGTATTTCCAGAAATATCTGCGATGAATACCGGTAATCCATATGAAACGGAAAGTGTGACATAATAACAATTAATTAAATGACAATTCCGCATTTTTGAAACCAAATAATGCATGTAACATGTTCTAGACAGCGGTGTGTGCTTTGAAAGAAGAGCACCGTCTACCTGCCATGTTCGTCAGCCCAAGAGTGGCAGGAGACGTGTTCTTCTCCGGACATTTCGCATCCTTCACCAGTATCCATCGTCCATCCAGCTTCTCCATGAACCCACCTGGTTAACACACGTTACAATGCGTATTCTTGTGCCAACTATGCAGTTTCATTGCTTATGCGTCTCGTATCTTATAATGGTTACGGTACTTAACAATACAAATTAGATTTCAGGACACATAAACATAGTGAAACTTGAGTGACTTATCACCAGCACAGTCCTGATCCGTCCATATACTGCACTGCAACAGAACTATGTTGGGAGTCAGCGACGACATTGCTGTCACATACACTGCCTGCTTGGTGCCTCTCATGCACTGGCTGTGATGCAGTCCCTGCCGCCGGAAGCAAGCTCCAGCGGGTTACAGAAAGATACAGTGTACCAGCACTGTGTGACAAGTTATACATTTACCTACTATGATATTTTACTTCCCCTGACATAAGCACCTTATTGAAGGGACCAACAACTAAACCGTCTTTTCTGAAAAAGTCATACAGTGTGAGGTGAACACATTGCCCACATTTTGAAAGGCGGCAGGTGGAATCGAACCATGCACTGTTCCCCCGATAGACAGTCCGGCACTCTATCGCTAGACCACCACGCCCCATAGAGGATGACGACAACGTGGAATCCAGCTTACTTTCGTGGAAGCTGAGAATGGCAAGTGAGATCTCCTCCGTCCATGGGCTGTCCTTCTCCAGACCAATACCATAGCCCGAGCGGCCGAACAATTCGCCGGCGGTCGACAGGTCGCAGTCCTTGGCTGCCTCATACTCCAGTCGCGACGAGTCCCAGATGAACGCCTGAAGCTTCCTCCTACAACCACAACATAACAACAGTACGGAACAACTTGGACCATCAAGAGTTACTCAAAATCCAGAGTGCATCTCATACTCTTCAAGTGTTTAATTTAATGAAGAAAAATGCATATGTCTATGTCGTAGCTGGCGGATCCGCTACGTCGCGATTTGTTTACAACAGACAGGAACAACTACTAGACTTTTCCGAAAAACGCAACATGAGATGAACAAATTTGTAAAGCGGCAGGTGGAATCGAACCACCATTCCCTCATGAAATTATCCGCATGACAACCATCAAACTTTGCCTTTGCTAACAATGTTGATAATGGTTATATATGTGAATTACTTTAATATTGCAGAATGACATCTCATAAATCAAACATTCCAACATACAGTAGTCACTTTATAAATGTTGCCTTGTGTTTTTGTTATCAATAACAACTTTTGGGGCTTGAATTTTAATGAAATATACGACAGAATGTACGAAAGTTCCATGTGTTTGGCATCTGTTTTTGATGGCTTGTCTGAGCTTCTGCTAGGCAACAAGTCACATGGTGGATAGGTCAATTTTGCTAGGCTTAGACAGGGCGATATCGTTGCTGCAACCAAGCGATGGCTACATCAAGGCCTTTTCACATAACACAAAATTAAAATAAGATCAGTTCTACTTCAACCGACGATCACGCAGCAGTTTCATTACATGTGACGTCGTTGGAACGCCGCACTGGTCGATGTGGCGATGTGTAAACCCAGCTTCCCTTGGATATAGCATCATATTAAAACAGTAAAATCCAGCTATGATCTATGCAGTTTGACACAGATGTTCACTACTTCACTTGGTAACCATATAGCGCAATGTTTGCCACCATTTGATGTTGGTGATATTTTCTGCGACAGTTCATATAATTATGCTATACTGGAGTACTTTCACAAGTAATTTGTACATAAATTCAAGGTAGAGGTAGATACCACAAAGGCAGTTGGTAAGACTGTGAAACAGAAGACAGAGTGTTCAGTAAAAGACAGAAAACGTGACAGGCATGAAGGTGACATGGGAGAAAGTGACCGTAGAGAAGGAGATAGGAGAGGAAAAGGGACGGGAGAGGAGAGCAGAAAATGTGATGGGAGGAAAGATGAAGGGACGAAAGGAAGTGAGACTAAATGTGCTAGAAAAGAAGATAACAGGAGGAAAGGGGACAAGTGAAAAAGCGACAGGAAAGAATGGAATAGAAGAGAATGTGACCGGAGAAGGAGCTACTCTGAGGCAGGGACTGAGGAGGCAATGAGAAAAGAACAGAGCAGTACAGAATTCCAGCTTCAAAGGGAAATCAAATGCTTTGATTAATTAGGCAAAATATAGCGTATAAGGAAAAAGAACTAATAATACCGCTGTACAAAACAATAGTTAGGCCTTACTTAGAATATTGTATACAAATGTGGAGGTAATATCCCTCCCAGGACATAGATATGCTAGAAACAGTACAGAGGAGAGTGACTAAAATTATACCAAAACTGAGGGATCTTAGTTATGAAAAATGCCTAAAAGAATGTGGTTTGACAACACTAGAGACTAAGAGATTGAGAGGAGATCAAATAAAAGTTTTAAAATATTGAATGGTTATGAAAATGATAACAATATTTCTTTCTCAGTTAAGAAAGATAGAAGGACTAGACAACATGAAGTTACATTAGTAAAGGAGCAGTGTAGATTAGATATAAGAAAGTTCTCATTTTCACAAACGACTGTAAGGAATGGAACAGATTATCTGTTGATTGTGTGGGTGCTAGTAGTGTGAATATGTTTAAAGATAAAATCGACACATACCTCAGAAGGGTGGGATACATGTAGATAAAAGGGTTGGACTCTCGATAAGCCAAAGGGCTTCCTTGTCCACCTGCCATCTAGAGTTAATTCTCTGGGTGGCAAACTTGTTAAATCTTGTTAAATACAGTGCTGATACTTACCCCTCCTTGACATCTCTGATGGCCTCCTCAGCCGTTTCGTAGTTCTTGTCAAGCATCGTGCGATACATGGTCGAAAGCTCCACCTGACGTTTGAAGTACATCAGCACTGCGCTGTTCTTAACCGTTGCATAGTTGAAGTTCTGTTGTGGATTGCGCAGCTGTATGGGCAGACGTCAGTTGCTGCTTAATTGATTTGCCTAAGTAAAAACTTACTACAACGCATCATGCTACAAATCAAAAAGATTTAATGTATAAATGCATGAACCACATACTAACTGCAATTACACAACGTTTTAGGTTTACCAATGTGAAAAAATTGCTGGCGTTTTGATCAATTTTTATAACATGTATAATATATAAATAGTTAAATAGCAAACTAAGATAAAATACAACATTACGTCATCAGATAGTTACCAAAACTAGAAATCATATAGTTACGTACATGTAAAGAAAACACTTTGAAAATGGGCTGGTATGATAGCAGGAATGAACAGTATCAGAGGGACGATCAGATCAAGTGACTGACAACTGACAGAAGGAGCAAGATGCTGACAGAGCAGATGATGACTTTGCCAACTATGCAGGAGCACATTGGAAACGAAAAGCCAGAGACAGAAAGATCTAGAGGAGGGATAAGCAATGCTTCTTTTTATTCTATCCTATGACTGCAAAGAAATAAAGTACTATCATTAATGGATGGCCAAGATCTAGATGAAGACGTGTAGAAGCCAATCTCCAGTGTCACAAGTAAATGCATCACAAATTCGGAGGCTGTGATGAACGTTGTATCAATTAAGCGACACACTGCTACAAAGACACTTACCCTGGCGTCATCAATGCCGGAGATAGATACCTCACGGCGGTCAAGCACAAGGAAGGCAGCCAGATTAGCTGTGTATGACGCGACGATGATCATTGCAAAGCCCGCCCACACCATCCCAAGAACTCTTGCACTGAAGCTTCGAGGTGTGCCTGCAGGGGTAACAATGAACAGGTATATCTGTTAACATTACAAACAACAAAACTACAATAGTATTGGACATTACATAAAAAGGATAGAAAAACAGGTGTCTCCTGAAACTGATAAACATATCCCTGGACCAAGCCATCATATATTTGTGAACTAAGTAATATGTGGCAATACATATAATGACCATGTGCTTCTTTAGCAGGCTCCTATCTCTCCAAATATTGTTCATCGATACTGATATCTTGCTAGCCACTGTATCATAATAACCTAATTTTATGATTGAAATCAGTTCAAACAGACAACAATTGTGGCATAATGGATGATGCTAGTAGGTATCTAAGAAGGTGGTAGAGTTAATAATAATAATTATAATAACAATATCAATAATAATAAGGTAACTTCTTTTGCGACTAAATCCTCAGAAACTACGCTCAGAGACGCATCAATACAAAAGGGTTGGTCAAGCTCAGAGAAGTGATAAGCCATATTAAAGATGTCAATGTATGGATCGATACGCCAGGGAGCTACGGTGAGGAGGGCGAGTTGGCCTACTGACCCTCGCCAATGCCACTGTTGAGTAGCACGCCCCAAGCGAACCACATGGCACTGGACAGATTCAACGCATCCTCTTCGGTGTCGTTATTCTTCGCCAGTTTGAAGCGGCCGAAGGGACTGAAGTGGTCGAGGAGATAGAGCACTAGCGCCACCACGTGGACAGAGAGGCCAACAAGGATCCACAGAGTGTTCTGGAATGGCTGAAGGAAGGAGGCGAGACTCGAGTCTTTCATTGTCTGCAACAAATATGCACTGATTGAGACAAGGAAGTGGTGCAGTGTTACTACATATACTTTGAATTTAATTGATTCAACATAAACATATATACAAGTTGCAGTCATACATAATTTAACATAACTGAACCACAACACAACATCTGGATGGTGTGAATATATAAAGTCTATACATTCAATTTGTGTTGAAAGGAAATGCATGAAGTTATAAAAAACTTATATTTTGCATTTCCTACTAATAATTTACGATCTTATAGCTTACATTACATAAACACAGTTTATTAGATTTATAGTTCTTGCAACCTTTACATATAGTTGCTAACTATAATGTATACTCAAATATACATAAACCAGTATGGTACAATATACAATGTGTACAGATATCCTACATAAGAAAACTATATTGAGTATTGATATTAATAAATACTTTCATTTCATACTCTGGTCAAATTGCACCTCCAAGATTGTTCTGTCTAAAAATATATTGTCTATTGTTACAACACCTTCTTGACAAGAATCGTGAGGCCTTGGTATTTGAAGGGCTTCGAGAAGTCGACGTATTTTGCTCGTTCTGGGTCGATGGTGAGTGGGGCAACGATGAGATCAGCTCGGTTGTCTAACAACTCCCCAATCACGCCGTTCCACGTTTTCTTTGATGATCCATTACGCTGAAGCAAGGACAGAGACAACTAAAGATATGTTATTTGCATACCATTTGACAAAGGTGGATCATAATTATATATATTTATAACCATAAGGAAATGTATTCAATATTTCACAAAACCTGTAAGAGTTTTGGGTAAATCACATGCGTTGATATTCATGACAATGTTTCATTGATGTTGTAACTGAAACTTGTTTGTTAACATGATACGTTTTCCAAGAGCAGAATTCACTTACTGGTCTCCCACTACTCTAGCACATTAAAAAGGTTCTTAGAAGGCTATAGTAAATATAAAATGGGAAAGAAGGAAACTTTTGTATTCTCCCATAATCTTTAATTTGAAAATCAGAAGATATATTCTTGTATGAAACATACTGGATCTCATTCAAGTACCAGCAGCTGTTTACAATGAACTGTGATACATATTATTTTGCAGTTTTGGCAATAATGGAAGTATATATACTAATGATCTAGTAAAACATGCCACACATTTTAAGCAATTCTCTATCAAGATACATATAAAATAGCTTAATGTGTTTATAACAAAATAATACACTGCACTAACGTCTAAGTAATGACAGTAACATGACATTCCCGACATTAACCCTTACCATCTCAAAGGTACCATACTTGCTGTCTTCCACCAAGTGTAGGTCATAGGTGAAGTTCACTTTCTGTGACAGCTTTATAAGTAGGTCAATCACGTAACCGTAGCAACAGTATTTTTTCTGTTGGCCTGCAATTGAAGTAACACTCCTGCATATGTGATCTTTCAACATAAAAAATATTACACATAATTTAATAATTTGTATTATTTGTACTTATTGAACAATTTCAATGCTAATGCTAGCAATGCACAGCTGTTAAAAAATTATTGTTAGATTTGTAATTCACAAACCTCAGTTTACATAATTCACATCCTTATAATAACAATATAATATCTATCTATATATGAAAAATATGCTAATTCACACACTGGGTAGAAAACATGTGAAATCTGGGAACCCATTCATAAATCAGCCTCTTTGATTGGAAAAAACGATTATTGACAGGTATATTTTAGTCAGAGTTCGTATGTCTATAGATGACCTTCAGGTGAACCTTACCGCCAGTACTGTTTGGTCGCACACAAGGAATCCTGTTGTCTGCTTCTGCACAAGATCCATGGTTGTCCAAGGCGGGATCAGTATAGATGAATGGAATGGACTCGATTGTGACCACCTGATAAAGGACAAGTGCATTGCCACATAATAACTTATACAACTCATGCAATATGGAGTGACCAAATCTCACGTTCAATATTTGCAAATGGATCTGACAATCCAAGATATCTTAACACCAACAAAACTGGACAAACAAGCTTGATGATAAAGAAGCACCATTTTCAGGACAGAAATTACAACAAACTGTGTCAAACCAAGAAATCTGGCTGACTGATTTACATGATTACATGATGAGAGTGTCTACTATTTCCTTTACCTGTAAGTGAGTCGAAATCTTGATTCCTTTTGGTTTAACGAGCATTTGTCCCGGCCAGATTATGTCATTGGTGTGAACACTCAGCTTCTCTCCCTGCCACAGAACATGTGATGTCACTTACAAGCTAGCTGTTACAAATTACCCAAAACTCATATGGATATTCAACAAACGGACTCTATTGTGGCCCACGTGGCACCGTCTGTTTTGAAGCCTACTTGTGTAGAACAGTGGATGTGGATAATCGTATGGGTTTGTTTATGGGCCTTATATATTTATGTTACCTGTTTTATAGGAATCAGTTGGCTGAATATAACCTACTGAATAATCATGAAGTAGAAAAATAAATATATTCCATTCTGGGTCTAAATACTTGCAATTCTCTGTCTTAAATTCAAACAGAATTTCATTTCCATTACTGATATTTCTGACATACTGAAATAGCTATATGGAAGTAATCTCATCATCTTAACAAAATACAAGAAATGAACAGAAATAATTATTGCGTTAATGGTATCATTAAAGCATGTTTAAAATATGTCTAAAGTACGTAAATATTACCATAACAACAATGGACAGACATGAATTAATATGTACATGACATGTTTAAAGTATGTAAATATTACCATAACAACAATGGACAGACATGAATTAATATGTACATGACATGTTTAAAGTATGTAAATATTACCATAACAACAATGGACAGACATGAATTAATATGTACATGACATGTTTAAAGTATGTAAATATTACCATAGCAAAAATGGACAGACATGAATTAATATGTACATGACATGTTTAAAGTATGTAAATATTAACATAACAACAATGGACAGACATGAATTAATATGTACATGACATGTTTAAAGTATGTAAATATTACCATAACAACAATGGACAGACATGAATTAATATGTACATGACATGTTTAAAGTATGTAAATATTACCATAACAACAATGGACAGACATGAATTAATATGTACATGACATGTTTAAAGTATGTAAATATTACCATAACAACAATGGACAGACATGAATTAATATGTACATGACATGTTTAAAGCGTGAAAAACATCGATAAAAACAATGGACATCAATTAATTTTATGCATGGTCACTGGTTGTTATGCAACTTGGGTATATGGGGAATGAAGACAACAGTTACTGACCTGCTGGCCACCATAGTGACCTATGACCTTAACAGAGTCCAGTCGAGTGTTGACCACTTCATAGATGGGTTTCTCATTGTCCCCATCTTCGTTAAAAGACACCTCACCAGTCTTCCCGTGCAGCTTCTGTGCCTTCAAATATCTGCAGCCCAGATATGATAATAACAATCTTTTATATGGTGGTCATGTGATATTTCAGCCTAGCTCTCACCGACTTGATTGCACATGACAATGCCACGATATTGCATTCAGGTTGCACCAGTGGCAAAGTTTGGAATTACTTGTATTAATTGTACATGTAACATCAATTAAGTTATAGTTTTCTGAGAGTGACAAGTTTATTCAAACTACCACACCTATGCTATTATAGTTTACAGAGAGTGACAAGTTTACCCAAACTACCACACCTATGCTATTATAGTTTACAGAGAGTGACAAGTTTACCCAAACTACCACATCTATGCTATTATAGTCTACAGAGAGTGACAAGTTTACCCAAACTACCACACCTATGCTATTATAGTTTACAGAGAGTGACAAGTTTACCCAAACTACCACACCTATGCTATTATAGTCTACAGAGAGTGACAAGTTTACCCAAACTACCACACTTATGCTATTATAGTCTACAGAGAGTGACAAGTTTACCCAAACTACCACACTCATGCTATTATAGTTTACAGAGAGTGACAAGTTTACCCAAACTACCACACCTATGCTATTATAGTTTACAGAGAGTGACAAGTTTACCCAAACTACCACACCTATGCTATTATAGTCTACAGAGAGTGACAAGTTTACCCAAACTACCACACTCATGCTATTATAGTTTACAGAGAGAGACAAGTTTACCCAAACTACCACACTCATGCTATTATAGTTTACAGAGAGTGACAAGTTTACCCAAACTACCACACTCATGCTATTATAGTTTACAGAGAGTGACAAGTTTACACAAACTACCACAGTCATGCTATTATAGTTTACAGAGAGTGACAAGTTTACCCAAACTACCACACTCATGCTATTATAGTTTACAGAGAGTGACAAGTTTACCCAAACTACCACAGTCATGCTATTATAGTTTACAGAGAGTGACAAGTTTACCCAAACTACCACACTCATGCTATTATAGTTTACAGAGAGTGACAAGTTTACCCAAACTACCACAGTCATGCTATTATAGTTTACAGAGAGTGACAAGTTTACCCAAACTACCACAGTCATGCTATTATAGTTTACAGAGAGTGACAAGTTTACCCAAACTACCACAGTCATGCTATTATAGTTTACAGAGAGTGACAAGTTTACCCAAACTACCACAGTCATGCTATTATAGTTTACAGAGAGTGACAAGTTTACCCAAACTACCACAGTCATGCTATTATAGTCTACAGAGAGTGACAAGTTTACCCAAACTACCACACTCATGCTATTATAGTCTACAGAGAGAGACAAGTTTACCCAAACTACCACACTCATGCTATTATAGTTTACAGAGAGTGACAAGTTTACCCAAACTACCACACTCATGCTATTATAGTTTACAGAGAGTGACAAGTTTACCCAAACTACCAGTCATGCTATTATAGTTTACAGAGAGTGACAAGTTTACCCAAACTACCACAGTCATGCTATTATAGTTTACAGAGAGTGACATGTTTACCCAAACTACCACACTCATGCTATTATAGTTTACAGAGAGTGACAGGTTTACCCAAACTACCACAGTCATGCTATTATAGTTTACAGAGAGTGACAAGTTTACCCAAACTACCACAGTCATGCTATTATAGTTTACAGAGAGTGACAAGTTTACCCAAACTACCACACTCATGCTATTATAGTTTACAGAGAGTGACAAGTTTACCCAAACTACCACAGTCATGCTATTATAGTTTACAGAGAGTGACAAGTTTACCCAAACTACCACACTCATGCTATTATAGTTTACAGAGAGTGACAAGTTTACCCAAACTACCACACTCATGCTATTATAGTTTACAGCGAGTGACAAGTTTACCCAAACTACCACACTCATGCTATTATAGTTTACAGCGAGTGACAAGTTTACCCAAACTACCACACTCATGCTATTATAGTTTAAAGAGAGTGACAAGTTTACCCAAACTACCACAGTCATGCTATTATAGTTTACAGAGAGTGACAAGTTTACCCAAACTACCACACCTATGCTATTATAGTTTACAGAGAGTGACAAGTTTACCCAAACTACCACACCTATGCTATTATAGTCTACAGAGAGTGACAAGTTTACCCAAACTACCACACTTATGCTATTATAGTTTACAGAGAGTGACAAGTTTACCCAAACTACCACACTCATGCTATTATAGTTTACAGAGAGTGACAAGTTTACCCAAACTACCACACCTATGCTATTATAGTCTACAGAGAGTGACAAGTTTACCCAAACTACCACACTCATGCTATTATAGTTTACAGAGAGTGACAAGTTTACCCAAACTACCACACCTATGCTATTATAGTTTACAGAGAGTGACAAGTTTACCCAAACTACCACACCTATGCTATTATAGTTTACAGAGAGTGACAAGTTTACCCAAACTACCACACCTATGCTATTATAGTTTACAGAGAGTGACAAGTTTACCCAAACTACCACACCTATGCTATTATAGTCTACAGAGAGTGACAAGTTTACCCAAACTACCACACTCATGCTATTATAGTTTACAGAGAGTGACAAGTTTACCCAAACTACCACAGTCATGCTATTATAGTTTACAGAGAGTGACAAGTTTACCCAAACTACCACAGTCATGCTATTATAGTTTACAGAGAGTGACAAGTTTACCCAAACTACCACACTCATGCTATTATAGTTTACAGAGAGTGACAGGTTTACCCAAACTACCACAGTCATGCTATTATAGTTTACAGAGAGTGACAAGTTTACCCAAACTACCACAGTCATGCTATTATAGTTTACAGAGAGTGACAAGTTTACCCAAACTACCACACTCATGCTATTATAGTTTACAGAGAGTGACAAGTTTACCCAAACTACCACAGTCATGCTATTATAGTTTACAGAGAGTGACAAGTTTACCCAAACTACCACACTCATGCTATTATAGTTTACAGAGAGTGACAAGTTTACCCAAACTACCACACTCATGCTATTATAGTTTACAGCGAGTGACAAGTTTACCCAAACTACCACACTCATGCTATTATAGTTTACAGCGAGTGACAAGTTTACCCAAACTACCACACTCATGCTATTATAGTTTAAAGAGAGTGACAAGTTTACCCAAACTACCACAGTCATGCTATTATAGTTTACAGAGAGTGACAAGTTTACCCAAACTACCACACCTATGCTATTATAGTTTACAGAGAGTGACAAGTTTACCCAAACTACCACACCTATGCTATTATAGTCTACAGAGAGTGACAAGTTTACCCAAACTACCACACTTATGCTATTATAGTTTACAGAGAGTGACAAGTTTACCCAAACTACCACACTCATGCTATTATAGTTTACAGAGAGTGACAAGTTTACCCAAACTACCACACCTATGCTATTATAGTCTACAGAGAGTGACAAGTTTACCCAAACTACCACACTCATGCTATTATAGTTTACAGAGAGTGACAAGTTTACCCAAACTACCACACCTATGCTATTATAGTTTACAGAGAGTGACAAGTTTACCCAAACTACCACACCTATGCTATTATAGTTTACAGAGAGTGACAAGTTTACCCAAACTACCACACCTATGCTATTATAGTTTACAGAGAGTGACAAGTTTACCCAAACTACCACACCTATGCTATTATAGTCTACAGAGAGTGACAAGTTTACCCAAACTACCACACCTATGCTATTATAGTCTACAGAGAGTGACAAGTTTACCCAAACTACCACAGTCATGCTATTATAGTTTACAGAGAGTGACAAGTTTACCCAAACTACCACAGTCATGCTATTATAGTTTACAGAGAGTGACAAGTTTACCCAAACTACCACAGTCATGCTATTATAGTTTACAGAGAGTGACAAGTTTACCCAAACTACCACAGTCATGCTATTATAGTTTACAGAGAGTGACAAGTTTACCCAAACTACCACACTCATGCTATTATAGTTTACAGAGAGTGACAAGTTTACCCAAACTACCACACTCATGCTATTATAGTTTACAGAGAGTGACAAGTTTACCCAAACTACCACACTCATGCTATTATAGTTTACAGAGAGTGACAAGTTTACCCAAACTACCACACTCATGCTATTATAGTTTACAGAGAGTGACAAGTTTACCCAAACTACCACACTCATGCTATTATAGTTTACAGAGAGTGACAAGTTTACCCAAACTACCACACTTATGCTATTATAGTTTACAGAGAGTGACAAGTTTACCCAAACTACCACACCTATGCTATTATAGTTTACAGAGAGTGACAAGTTTACCCAAACTACCACACCTATGGTATTATAGTATACCGAGAGTGACAAGTTTACCCAAATTATCATATTCGATCTATATATACAGGTGTATCTGTACAGCGCATCTAACAAATATCTGAGATGCAAAAAGATGTCAAATATGTGTTCCAATAAGTGTACAGGGGTGTACACCCATTTCTGGGGTTTCTTGGGTCAGCTATCTCAGCAGACGTGACTGCCAAGTGATTTATACATCCACATGAGCAAAAGGATACCAGAACACTGTAGTCTGATAATTTAGTTGGATCTTTCGTTCTTTGTTTTTACACTGAGCTTTGAATCTAGTATGTAAACTGAATTACAGTGATGGATTCAACAGTCAAGATTGGTACTGGAGATAGTTGTCATGGTTTCAGGTGCTGCTAAAAAGGGGTTGTACACTAATTAGGGCATGCACGCTTAATAGAAGGAATACAGTACCCGGTATGTAAAACTGATGCGCAGATGATGTCTTAACATGTTGCAGTAGATACTACATTTATTCTAAAGTTCAAATTTTTTAATGTATAATATTCTAATTTATTATAAAATTAACATGTTATTTATTATAAAATTAACATGTTATTTCCAGTTGTTACACTCACTCTAGAAGGACCGTTCCACTGCTCCAGCCTGGTCCATGAGTGCATGAGTGTGGAGCCTCAGTGATGTTCTGCATATCTTTATGCAGTGCACGGAACGCATTACCTATGACATGTACACTGTCCTCGATGTGTGCTACTGTGTTGTCACCATTCGACAGTCGAAGACCCAGAATACCTGGCCGCACACAAGACAGAAGTTTAATTAATATCGTGATGTGTCCCCAAAATCTGGCAATATATATTTTTTGATATCCTACTATTTGGAGCATGCCTGTTTCTCGTATACATTTCAGCCTTAGCTGGGTTTGGGAACACTAGCAGCTGGGCTTTATCCTTCACCTTTGCTGTGAACATACATGCTTTCTTTGCACGGACAATGTTAATACATAATAGCTTAAAGCTACCTTGATAATTATTGTACCATATGCATTTTCAGGTTACACTTTGATAAAACGGTAATAAAATGTTTGACCTTTACAAAAGTTGTGAGGTGTCCATAAATTTTGAAACAAGCACTCTGACTTAAAGTTAAGATGTAGATTAGATAGCTGAAAGTATTCATTCTCACCTAAATTAATGTTCTTTGTGCGCAAGAGCTAGAAGCATGAATATGTATAATAATAAAATTGGCAAATATCTCACAAGTGTTCTTTTATACTGAAATTTTTTCACAGTATAATGCGCCACTGGCACACTTTCATTGGTGTGTCATAGAAATATTGTCCCCTCTGATATGGTAGCAGTTTTATGCAGTCTGCTTAAATTTAGCAACAGATTCTGCTTAAGATAGAATTTCTTATGAGCCCATCATCTTAGTGAGATAAGCCCTTGTTAAAATATTGCTAAAATATTTTTAAAAGTGTGTTAAATATGTAACTGTTTCTACCCCAACTGACCTTCAGGTGTGTTTGGTGCAGCAAGAGCCTGTTCAGTCACAAGCCACACGTTTCCAGGCTCAAACAAGTTCATAGAAGCTGCTTTTTTATAAATCTTCTCTGCATCTTCCACCCTGTTTAGAACATGAGCAAATAATTACACATGCATGCATGCACATACGCATGCACAGGCACACACACGTGCACACATGCGCACACACACACACACACACACACACACACACACACACACACACACACACACACACACACACACACACACACACACACACAAAGTTGGGAATGTGTAGCCTTGATAAACCTTGCTGCCAGGTACTGGAAATTGTTCCTCAAAATCAAAAGTGTTTATTCAAACAAATCAGACAAAAACATTATGTATACAAGATATATATTGATGAAATGTTTGAGGGAGTATCACTGAAGTAAAACTACTTGTAACATTGTGTTATTTCTTTGTCGGCAGTTGCAGCAGCTTTATATTTAATATTAACTTCTAAAAGCTACAGATGCATAGTAATACTTATGCTTCAGTACATTCTAGTGAAACTGTACATTACAATGATGTTAGATCCACTCATGATTAGTTTCTAATAACTGTTTGTTATTGTGTGCTTTGAAACAATATTACGAATGAATATTAATAAAACTGACATTCAACAAATTCCACAGTTTAGCTCCATTAACAGTTAAAGAGATTCTATTAGGTCAAGTACAATTTCCAGCAGACATGTAGAAGAAACATGTATATTGGAAACTGTTGACAGCCACTTGTAAATATATTGAACTGCACATTTCATATTCATCAACTGATTCCTGTCAAATTATGTTAGACCAATTTTGCCTACGTGGGTAATTAAAACAATTTGGGTAGTTAACATGTTAGCATAAATATAAGGTACATTACACAAAATTATTATTTTATGATAAAAATTATCTAAATTTCTACCAATAATGCATACTGTTATTCCTCAACTTTATCAAGAATCAAGAAACTCAAGACTGACAGCAGGTTTGTTACTTACGAAGCATACATGAGAATGACCCTTGACCTAAGTTCAGACAGGTCAATGTGTTCCCACAGGTCTGGATTGTTGGATGAGTAGGCAATAACCTTTTCAATCTGGCAAAACAGTAACACAGATCATTAATGCCATTTTGAGAATGGTATGTCAGTCTGATATATACTAATTTACTGACATCCATTGTTTTAAAGA
This sequence comes from Escarpia spicata, assembly GCA_963995525.1. NCBI lineage: Eukaryota > Metazoa > Annelida > Polychaeta > Sabellida > Siboglinidae > Escarpia > Escarpia spicata. The sequence goes on from OZ023218.1 coordinate 36,887,312, forward strand.
CAAAGTGAAATTTTATTTTAAATGTCTTTGAAACTTTGTATACGTAAACTTAATACCTTTGTTATGTAAGGTGTTAAATATGAAGCCTGTTCATTACGAACTCGTGTCACTAAGCCTGCTCAAGCGTGGTCATCTGCATGTCACAAAGCAACCAGCCCATCAGATGTTGCTGACGTCACCACAGGCAATGCCGCTGAGCGCGCCTATGCTTCAGTACAGCGAGCAATGGTGCGGCTTGTTGTTTTAGACTGTATATGAAATTGCAATCGTTGAATCTAATATTTTATTGATATCACTAATATTTTTGTGATAAGATTACTAAATAATCTTATCTACAAGTTTGTTGTTGGATGCACATAGGAATTGTGTTGTTTTTGAGTTATTGCCGTTTAAATGTCGCGAATGCTCAACCTTGCTTTATATCCGCAAAGCATTCGCGATGTTCAAATGGCAATAACTCAAAAACTAAAAATAAATCATGTGTACATCCAGCAGCATATTTGTAGAAACGATTATTATCTTTACTATGATATCAACAAATTTTAAATCCCATTGCAAGTTTGAGTATTTGCAATGTTCATATAGCAATAACTAAAAAAGTATACACAATTTCTGTGCGCATCCAGCGACACATTTATAGGTCAGATTATTATGGTTATAGGTCAGATTATTACCTGCGGTGACGTCACCTCGAAAGATAGGTGTCGCAACAAACTGTGCAGAAAATGTGCAGAAATGCGACTAAAAGGAGCCTTGAACAGGATGATGGAGGGGGTTAAAAATTAGTTGAATATCAGGACACTATTTTTAGAGTAAATTAAGATTGGGAATAAAAAGGTTAATTTTGTTTAGTCTTTAACTTGCAATTGTTATCGTCGTCGCTGGTTGTTGTTGTCGTCGGGAATACTTGCAGTACATAAATGATAACTATTCTAATAGATATGCAGGATAATATAATAACATATTTTGTATATTCCCACATGTAATGAAGTGTACTTTTAAACATAGTGTTTTTTAATAAATAGGCTAAATCAAAGAGTTTTAAAAACAACATACACATAACTACATACACACTTAGAATAGTACATACAGCAATGTAGGGGAATGGCGGGCAAAATGGCTCCCTTAAGCAAGATTTGTTAAAAAATTTACATTTTTATTGAGACATATTTTTTGTGTGATTATCTCGTCCAGTTATCTGACTACGGCTGCAAATTTACTATTTTTAAAAGGTGTTTAAAAACACAAGATTTTTGTCCTGTTAAAAACGGGCACCGAAAATGAGCCCCTGCACATCAACGAGGACAACTCAATGACCACTACATATTTCGCAAATAAACTGTCCGCCCTCATAGCCTGCACAGTCCTGGTGTGCCTCACAGAATTCACAAATTCTGATTCCAAGTTACTGTTTTGATTCCAATTCCGAATCCACCCGTACTATGGCGATTCTGATTCCAACTAAATATTTTATGCAATTCCGATTCCACCCACATTATGGCGATTCCGATTCTGATTCCAACTAAATTGTTTGATTCTGATTCCAATTTCACCTACACTATGGCAATTCCGATTCCAACTAACGTTTCTGATTTTGTTTTGCACAATTTTACCAAATAACATATCAAATGGCAAAGTGACATATACGTTAGCAAGTATTATCAAATAAGTAAATATTGTTCGTGTTCTACAGACACTTTCTTGAAAAAGTTAAAGTGGTAGTTTAACTCAGAATGCAATGTTGACATCCTGCCTTTGCCTAAAGTAAAACTAAACACCCAGTAAACAGGTGATTAATTAATTTTAATTTTTGTGTGTGCTTTTGTCAAGTACATTTGGGAGTTATATATCACTTGGGAGTTACGGTACATAGTAGCGAAGAGTTCCTGGTTTTTCTTCATATATTTTCACTGAACTTTTCAAGCATCAAAATAGAAAATGTCTGTGGAATCAAAACACTGATTCCAGTATGCAATTCCAATTCAACTCAAAGCAATTCCGATTCAACTCAAAGCAATTCCGATTCCGCTGCTTTCACATCAGCCGATTCCGATTCCACCCAAACCAATTCCGGTTCCAATTCCAATATATACATGTATATCATATAGACCGATTCTGATTCCAAAATTGATTGCGGAATCGCAGTTGCCCCAGGTCTGTGAAGTACAATACCTGAATAACTCAAGGCTACTGTGCTAACATGCGGAACAACAGCAAGTGGAGCCAAAGACAGGAGGGACTGTCTTTGGCTCCACTGTACTTCCTTATTTGCACAAAGCAAATAAGGAAGTACAGGTTTACAATTAAAACAACAGTCCAAGGCAATTGTGTAGAATACGGGCCCACATTCTTTATTTTGTCACTTATAACTACATTTTCACTAATTTAATACAAGTCTACACTTATTCAATAATTCCACATCATTTGTGGCATATACCGATAATATTTTAAAATATAGCATCTTATGGGACATTTGAGGCCACTGCGTCCATGCATTACTGTGCTGTGCACATGAAATGAGCGATAACAGCTGATAAAAACTTTGCACTATCCTTGCCTCAAACATGCACTAACATGCAATATCTTTAGTATGTAAATATGCTTTGGATGACGTGAAATGAGAGAATTTATGCACTGGGGTATCAAATTTAGGCAAAAATATAGTGGAGCACAATGGCACAGTGACTAGAACATCAGACTCAATCGAGAGAACCCGAGTTTGGATCCTGTGCCGCTGTGTCAAACCTCGGGCAAGTTCATTCACTCTACGCCTCTCCACTGTATGAATAAATACCTGGCTATAGACAGTGGTGGATATTTGTGTATGAATAGTTTTTGCGCATTAATTGCAGCGTGGCTGAATGCTTCCCAGAGAAGCCAAGATGATGTTCGATTGAACAGGTCTGCCAGGGAGTAGAGTGTAAAGCGCTCTGAGCAGTCCTGAGGACTGGATACTGTGCTATATAAGAACTTACCTTTATATATTTACAATGAAAAAATTGAGGTCGGTCCAGATTCTTATACAAGAGTCCAGTCCAACATGATCTGGCCCCTCTGGAAGACCTGCAGTGCACAGCGACCTACATTTGAGAAACCAGAGTTGCAGTCTGAGCGAACACCGAAGAAGAAAAAATTACCTCAATGTCTGCATCTTCAGCGAGGTTCTGGATGCGACTGAGAATGGCGCGTCCCTCCTGGTCAGAACCACTGAGGAAGACGACCTTTTTGAACTGGAAGTACTTGAGCAGCTCCACCCACACCTTCGCCTGGTCGGAGAATGGTGGCACCATCCGCATGAACGACATGTGCAGATTCTGAAAACACACAAACAATTCAATGTAGCAAAGTTCGAATCCTGTGCTGCTGCATCAAACCATGGGTAAGTGTAATCATTTCAAATTGCTCCAGTTCACTCAGCTGTTTGAATGAGTACCTTGCTATAGGCAGTGGTGGATATTTGCGAACGAATAGCGTTCACGTATTAATTGCAGCATGGTTGAATTCTTCCCAGAGACGTCGAGATGATGCTCGATTGAACATGCCTGCCCCTGCCAGGGGAGCATAATGCAAAGCCTAAGGACTGGATACAGCACGATATAAGAACTTGCTATTTTACAAGAGGATAATTTCAATGTTTATATGGATTCCCATTATCATAAAATTTATTTAATGTCACATATAAATATGTGGCAATTATAAAAGCATCATAAAAGGCCACAAATATAGATGTTTAGGTATATATATCTGTGACTGACCATATTCTGCAATATTTGTTCTTAATTCGCTTACACCTACCCATGGAGCAACAAACCAAGACAACTGTTAGTGGCACCCTCTGGTGAATGTAGCACCATTCAATTTATCTTAAGTGTTTTGAAAAAGTCAATAACTCTATATAACCATATACAGTGTATGTGTGTTTTTAATACATCACCAACTGGTAAAGGGCCATAGTCCAAAGAAGCAAAATAACATAGAAATAGGATCTTAGCGCTCTGAGGAGTTGCAATTGCAATAATCCAAAGTTAGGTCATTAATACATCGATGTATTTATCATGTTATAAGTTATACGCACAATGTGTTAACATAACTGTAACAAATCTACATATATATAGCAATTATTTAACATGAAACACCATATTGTACCATTTACTAATTACTTAACAACAAAGCTAAGAATCTGAATTTAAATGGCTATTTTTTTGTTTAATCTTTAATTAGATATGCAAGCACAAATTAGAAAACGCAGAATACTTACTTTATCTGAGAAGACACTGTCTCTGACCGAGATACCGATAGTTGGGATGCGGTAGAAACCACAAGTGAAGGAGACAGCCATGGCTGACAGGTCACTGTAGGCCTTGCTCCCGGCCAGAACCACGTACACTTGATTAGGAATAACCTCCTCACAGATGGCTTTGGCTGCCCGCAGTGGGTTTGTGTCCATGATACTGTAGGTGGCATTGAAGTAGACTGGACTAGGCAGGCCTGCGCTGTTGTCATATCCATTCAACTGATTCACGGCTTCGACAAACACTGCACCGTTCTCATGTGAGGTCAGAAGGGCACCAATGGTCACCTCCTTTGGGAGGGTGGCGTAAGAGAGCCCCAACAGCAGGGGAAGCATGAGCAGCACAGGCACGGCCGTAGCAACGTGCCCTGTTGCTGTGAGCCTCATTGTGACGGAGCTGGGGAAAGAGGCAATCAGATTAATGTATAATATTTGTATATACTGGACCACTCAGTTTCTTTCTTACGCAAGCATAATATGCAGTTTTCACCAACATTTTTGAAATCGTTCAGCAACATATCAATATTATTAATCAGAACCACTTATTTCATCAATGACATGCAAACGAAGCGTCAAATAAGTTGTTTTTAGTGAAATATTTACAATATTCGTAAGACGATAACTACTTCACGCACCAAATGGAAGCACTCGGTTTCTGCCTCATCATGTTCAAAATCATCACTGTGCGACAAATCGCAATGCATTAACGGTCTGTTCGTTAATTTTCCTGTGGTGATTTGGGTGAATAGTTGCTTACAATTTTGTCCGATAAATTGTTATATTACGGTTGTTTACATTACTGTCACCGATATGGTACACTGTAGTCACGTGGTCTGTGTTCGCTATCAAAATATCTGTCAAAAACCTGTTTGCTTCGTTTTAATTTGAGACAAATAACTTTGTTGTGAGTTTGTAGACATCCTTTGCTCATTGTGTCCGATATATCTGAGTAAAGATGTATTTAATATGAGATCCAGCTATATAATTGTAATGAGGCAGAAACTCAGATAGGGCAGAAACCGAGTAGGTGACTATACTGCCTAATAATTATAAGTGCCATATTGATTGCATTACGTTCTCAGCTGGTGGACAATATACAGCACAAAAATGTTTGTTGTGCCAGAAAACATATAATGACCAAATACATATGGTCACTAGGGACCGAACATTATCGATGGGTGTTCATAAACATACAGTGTCCACATATGCACCTGTACAGAGAGTCATTATAAGGGCTACATGTATATGGACACATACAAATAATTAGTCTGAAAACATACAGTACAGAACAATAATTATATTTGGTATATTTTTGGGGTTTACAAAAAGAGTGTCCGAATACATTCACTCATACGGTCATTTATGGTATGTGATCCAAGTATAAGTCTATTTAACTAAAGCTACAATTCCATATGTACGGATGTGGCATGCGACAACAAGTGGGAATTCAAATTTTTTTCAAATAGCCTTAAAAAGTCTTGAATTCCACATCTCCAGTATATACGGACACTGGAGTAAGAAACCAGACCTGGGGCCGAGTACATTTTCATGAGTACAAGTACGAGTACTTTGATGATGGACAAGTACGAGTACATTGCTAAAAGCTGACTACGAGAACATGTACGAGTACATTCTCACGAGTACGAGTAAAAGTACGAGTACATTAAAAAAATATAAATATTAAATAATAACGTATTTAAAAATTATTAATTAATTTAATTTATATAACTCAGCACAAGTGAATATGCAATGGCAGTTGTCAAATTTTTATGAGGAAAACTAAAAAAACTCTATTTCATCAACACTGAAATTCACTTCATTGGCATTCCTTTCAGTGGCATCCTATGATCTTATCATCTATTTGCCATTGCATCGAATGAACATGAGTTGTTCACAGGTTGAGTCTTTCAGGCTGCACCGTTCAGGGCGGACTACTTTCTCGGCTATGCTAAATACCCTTTCAACTGGGGCTGATGACGCTGAAACTGAGCCAGAGTTGGAAAACTCAGAACTGCAGTGGGTCACTGTGACGATTTGTACATGGCTGACTGAGGTATTCGTTCACCTCTACAATCAGCAATCTGCTGATATTATAAGTTTGCAATTTATATTTTCTGATTGTAGTCTACTAGTTGTTGAGAGGGTTAGCACATGTCCACATAACAGGCTCAGCATCCCCTTTGGACTTTTTAGCCAGGCTGCTGGCATGGGATTATACTAGTGTAGGAGGCAGCCTGACTTGAGCTACCTTACTTCTACAGAGGAAGACTGGCAGTTCTTGTTCTTATCAGTTAGCACTGTCAACCACTGTCAGATTACATTAAAGGCATTTCCTGTCTAACTGGTGGGTTAACTGCTAATTGGCTCTTTAGGGACATCCTGGTGGCTTAATTAAACAAACAGGTTTATGGCCTGAACTGGTAGCCTACAATTTTTGTTTGCTTAACAGGGTGTTTTGGACTGGGAAAAGATGCTGCCTGTTGCCATGTTTGTGTATCATAGTCATGGTTATCAGAGAATGAGGATGTACTATGTGTAGGGATGGTAAGGTGGTATTCTATCAGAAATAACAAAGTATTAAAAAAATAGTGGAACATTTAAATATTTCAGGAAAGTTTAATTTCATAACCAAATATACTTATTTTCCCCAGTACATATTTAAAAAGTACTCAGATGTACTCATAAAATCTGAGTACAATAAGTAAGAGTACGAGTCCATGACCCATAAGTTTTACGAGTATGAGTACTTCAAAAATGTACTCGAGTACACGAGTATATACCGAGTACTTCAGCCCCAGGTCTGTAAGAAACATCTTCATTTTCCACCAGAACAGACAAATACACACAAGAAACGATTCAACAGAGTCAGATTTATTTCAGACAATTAGTATGTCTGCATAAATGGCATGACAATATTTCTAAGTGCATATGCACAACTGCTCGATAAATAACAAAGGATGTCAGCCTTATTTCTCGAGCAGCTTCAGGCCTTGACATTAAGGTTTTGCATCCATTGGCCCGGGGGGCCAGTAGATTTGAAAAGTTACTGGCCCTACAAAAAATTAATGGCCCGAATTGTGCAGGAATATGCATTTATTCTTATAAAACCATGCAGTTACTAATTGAACTCGAAATAAGTAATTAGTCTAAGACAATCTAGAGCTAGGTGGTCCAGTCCTCCTGGTTGTCGTTCCCCAGGGCCACCTCCTGCCCCTTCATGTTGGTGTTGCAGGCATCTGCTGCTGCATGTAGCTCTGTCTCGATCTCCTCCAGCTCTCTTGCCACCTCTTCTTCTGTCGGCTCGTTCTGGCCGGCAGAGAATATTCTCGGCAAAATGACTTGATTTGTTTAATTAACATAAGCTGAACATAAATGTTCCTTACCCCATACTCATGTGATGTGGCACACACACACATACACACGCACGCACGCACACACACATTAAAGATGTGAAACATCATCTTCTGAATCCGAACAAAATTTACATTAAAAAATAATTTGAAAATGCATAGCTCTTTTACAATGTCTTCAAACTACTTACTTGTCTGCAAAAGCCGGATATGCTTGGTAGATTTTCCAAAAAGCTGTGGAGTGGCCTTCCTTTCCGACTCCGAGCCATGACCATCTCTCCAGCCACGATGACTAAAAAACCCTCCTCCTCTTCTCAACCTCGTACTTCTCTTTTGTTTGTCTCATTCGTATCACAGTCTTAGGCTTTTTGTTTACCCCGGTTTTGGGGTTTAACAAGATTAACAAGATTTAACAAGATTGCCATCCAGAAAACTAACTCTAGATGGCAGGTTGCCAAGGAAGCCTTTTGGCTTATCGAGAGTCCAATACTTTTTATCTACATGTATCCCGCCCTTTTAAGGTGGTAATTAATTAATAAATGTTTTGAAGATAAAGTAACAATGTTTTCTCAGACAATGAACTCATTCGTTATTACAGCAACTCAATGGGCAGAAATTATCTTAAAATGAAAATGTTTAACAACACGACAGACTTGATGAAACAGTTCTTTAGACACAATCTTTCCACAGCAGATTTCCTAGAATGTACTGAAGTTCGACACAGCGCACAGATCTACTTCTTCTTCTTGCTACGGGAGCCGAGTGTTGCTTTGTGTTTCTGACCCTTGGGCGTTCCTGAGCGTGGTCCCTTCCTTTTCTTCTTCTCCGCCTTCTCTCGTTCCTCCAACTCCATGTTCTCTCTCTCTGTCAGTGTGATGAGAGTGTTACACCGACGTTGCAACTCCATGGCAGTTCGACTCTTGATGCCTAACACATTAAACAATACTCCAGACCAAAAAGAATAGATTTTTTATGTTGTTTAGAGATATTTAAATGTTTAAAGACAATTTAAAAATATGTCAAAAATCACCCTAAAATTGAATTTTATTTCATTTTGAGAAACCCCCCAAAAGAAAAATTTGTATGGTTGTAAGTAAAGATATGTTATTGACATTTGTACAGGTTTTTTTTGTAAACAATGCATATTAAGTTTGATACAGCTTCATAAACATTTTGCTACAATGTTGAAAGACAGCAAAAATCCGTACTGCATTTTTGGCACGACCCCTTCACCAAACATAAAACCATCCAGCAATTTTTTGTAAACAAGTCGAGTTCATATGCCAAATTATGGCTTTGTAAGTATTGTAGTTTAAAAAAAAAGTTACATTAAGTAATATTACCTGGTTGTTACTGATAATACAAGTGTTACCAGATGCTTGTTTTTTGCTTAGAAATGTGACTTTTTCACTGGCATGTGGCTTATTTCAACACGATTTGACAGACACTTCCATTACTGAGATTTCCCCCCAAGGTTTTCCCTCCAAGTTGTCTCATGATATTGTGTTACAAAGGGCCACGTGCTGAACTTGTTGTGGTAGACAAGATTGACTGACACCTGCTGGGGTCAGTCACGTGTCATTGGCACGTTGCAACTGGCAGAGGAGGTCGGGCATTATCGGATAATAAACAAAACTACTGCCAGTATTTGGTGATTTGACAGTGTATTTAGGTAATTATAATACAACAGCATAGTGGCATGAGAATAACCAGACTATATGATCTGCATTCATGGTGAACGAATTTATGTTTGAACTGGGCTGACGCACACGTGATCATCACTATGGAAACATCGTCAGTTTCCAAGAATCTGAAAACAGACTTTCCAGAGACACACTAAAATAGTAGTTTTTAAAGGACGGATTGGTGACATATGGCTGTAGTGCCTTGGTTTTTTTAATAGTACACATGTTCATACTGACATCTACTAATGTTCTATGATAAAAAAAATAGGAGCGACCCCTCGCGGACTTTTGCGAAACTCTTATTTTGGCCTATTAGTTTTACGAAATGAAGATAGCGACAATAATAAGCGACAAAGCAAAGTGAAATGAAGATTTTTAATTGTGTTACCACTCTGCTATTACTGCAAAATCTGAGGCGTTATTCGCGTTAAACAAACTTCGCAAGAATTCCACACCGAGGCGTCATTAGCAATGCACACGGTTCGCTAATAGTGATGACATGCGGAGTTATTGAGAACTTGCAATGCGTGATCATTCGTAAAATAAGATGGTGACTTCCATCTCAAGCAAGAACGCGAGGTCAGATGTAAATTCGGCTGTCGCAGATTCTGTTTAATTGTTGCGTAGGGGATGACAAGTTATACAAACTATTTATGACGGTGACCAATTGGATTGAAACCAGTGGCCCGTTGGGCCAGTAAAATATGAAAACTGATGGCCCGAACTGGCCCGACAGCCTAAAAACCGCGCTGGGCCAGCGCTAATGTCGAGCCCTGAGCTTGACGAAAAAGAAGTCTTAATTTTCCCATCTAAACAAAACAAAATACACCCACAAAATGATTCAACAGTATCGGATTTAATTCAGACAATTATTATGTCCATGTATATGTTTAAGATTAAGTGCACATGCACGCACGTCCAGATCTGCTCGATAAATAACGAACGAAGTCGGCGTTATTTCTCGAGCATCTCGACGAATAAGCAATCTGATTGTAATTATAACTTCCAAATAACGCGAAGCCGAAGTCTGACCATTATTTCTCGAGCTGCTCGAGAAATAGGCAAGGCGTTATGATGCTTTCAATCTTATTTCTTTGACCTGTTTTTCATCTAACCCTCTCCCGACTGAGCTAAGAACTCAGAATCAATTTATTTGACCTATAAATACGATACATATACAACGAATAACATAAGTAATAAATAAGCCTAAGCCTAAGGCTAAGGTCGGGAGACTCCCATTATGATTAAGATATATATATAATAGGCCGTTGCTATTGGTCTGGACCCGGACAAACTGTAAAGTAGCTATAGCGCCGGCACTTCATTTGCGCATGCGCAATGCGAAACTACCAATAAACAATAGCAACAGTGCCGCCTAACGGACAGTGAATGTAGCTCCGACAGACTGCCAGAAAAACGTATAAATCGACTACAGTTCCGGCACTGCCTGCCGGACGCCGTATGATTTGACTATAGCTCCGGCTATGACTACATAATTAACAGTAACAGTGGCTCTGCTTCTACTAAGAGGACACCGTAAGATAATTCGCTATATGGGTGATTCCATGTGAATGCAACAAAAGTTCATGAAATTTGTTGCCCTTATCTCTTAGATTTTTTAATAAATCAGTTTGGTGAAAGTCTTTGGTAAGAAAAGCAAGAATCCAAAATTTGCACAAAATCACTCCAAATTAAGACACATCTCACGAGGCCTTGCAGCGGCTACAAAACCAGTAGGTAACAAATAGTAAAGCAACATTGTCCTATTTATAACGGTATAACATTCGTAAAATAAACGTCGTATATTATAGGCCAAAAGTTCTAAATCACAATGACTACTAAATATGTCCCCGACAGCAACCTTACAATACAAGACATGGCCGTTACCTTTAACGGATCGAAAAGGAAGAAAAGGTAGATGCGCACACGTTTACTGCACATACATTGCGGAAAAGTGCCAGACCAATAGCTGAGAAATTACGCTTACGGATCAGGAGCGCTAGCCACTTCGTATATAATATCGCTAGCACAGCAGCCAACCCATAAATATAAACAACAACAAAATTTACCTAGAGTCAGATATGTTAATGCAATATGTGATCATAGATATACAGTAAATAATAACGTTTTGTGACATTGAAAGCTGAAGCCTGAGCCGAAGTTGAACTCGTCGAACGAACAGTTGAGTTGATGTCTTGAACTTGTTGAAGTCGAAGATGTCGACGTTTTCTACGAAGATCAATATGTTAAACACCAGTCCACACACACAACACTGATGAAAATGGGTTCTAGCTGCAACTAGTAGCGTGATACATCGGTGCAGGCTTATTTTCCTTACCGTAATGTGTGCGCCGCTGATATATATTATATCCACAAAATAAATCGGCTTAATTTATTCTTCACCCAGTCCTCCATTTGACAGCTACAAAAGTGCTGAAATTATACTGCGAGTATACTGGGTAAATAGTAAACCATTATTCCGATACTTGTAAGTGGCGCCACCTGTCAGGCTTGTTGTGAGTTATGCACACACACAACCTAGCTTTCTTCGAGTTCTCGAAAACAACAAATTATATTTTGGTTCATAATAATATACTAATGTTTTTATTTCAGACAAACGTTGTGTCCATATAGAACAAAGTACAGTACTTTGCAGTTTAGGCCCGCACCTCGATAAAACATGATAACGATCACCTACAGTCACCAAACTTCACATCATATAACTACAACGCCTATTCTACACATACGCACTTGTCACATGATCAAACAATTAAATTTACTGTCTCATATCGAGCAAAATGTACAAAAAATCCACTCGTTTGTGCGTGTATTCATTAGTTCCATCGTAAACTGCGGTAGGTGGCGCCACTTTATGGTTGACTTCAGACGTGGGGATAGATTATTGTAAAATAAAGTTGATAAAATACACGATATTTAATTAAATAAGATTACCTTAAATCCAGTGTTGACACCAAGTGGTGGTTTTATTACGATTATTGGTTTGTGCAAATACTGGTGCATTTTAATATTGTTTACCAGAGGCAATTTGTCACAGCTATGATACAAAACATATAATAATATGTTTTGTGTTTTACAAACATTTTATTTTGGAAACCAAATATTGTTTTATTTCCTGAAAATAATAAGCGAGCTTTATTATAAACAGTGACAGGTGAATTAAAAAATGTAGTTAATATGTGCGTTTGCCATGCAGTTACTGGATAGTTCAACAGTCTTAATTAACAGTTTGTTAACATCAATAATGTCAGCAGTATGAAAGACTGTATAAATTAAGGTCTTGATAACTATTTTGTGGGATTTCATTCTGATCTGGTTATAATCTTAAAATGGCGTATTTAGGTGGGCATTAGGCCATGGATGTCCTCCTTTCGGAAATATGTTCTTTGTAATTATTGTGAAACCATACAATATTGTATTGTATTTATTATAAATTATTCCTGTTGTTAATAAATATATTTTACTTGTCAACAAAGTTAGATATTTTGTAATATGACCTAAAAAAGCTATATCAAAGTACTTTATTATAATATTGATATAGTATTAATGATCATGAAAGCCTTTGTATGAAATATTGGTTGACATTATTTGGTATTTATTGGTAAAACCTAATTAATACACTGTAATGTTAAGTTGTTTGTCAATTTCTAGTTGATGTGTTACGTGACAATATGCCCTTTTTATATACGAATTGGTGAATGTTTGGAGAACTTATACTTAAATAAACTCTCTACCTGTCTCAGCATATTTTGCAAAGTGTTGGTCGGCTCTGAAAAGAACCGTGTGTTGTTGTTGTTTCTTTCGATAGCTGCAGTCCACCATGTTCATGTAGCTGGTCAAACTGGACAAACCCTTCAGATGTTCAAGAGGATAGATGTCCTGGAATGAATCCATTCCGAATTTGACGTCTCGCAGTGCCACTCTCGCTTGTTTCACCTTCATCCATATAACGTTCAAACCTTATATGTTATTATATTCACGGCTTTATATGATGGCGTGGAAGTGCTGTCCACATGGGACTACAGACTACAACTAAATCTGACTCAATGATTTTGGAGATGCCCATCCCATTTCCCAACTTATGGGCCTTTTGGCAGCCTACGCTCAACACTGAGTGTGGATTGACACGCCGCATTATACTTACTGATTTCAGTGTTTTTATATTTAATATAATAGAACTCAAAAGTACAAGTCTAACAAACAGAATTGGCTGATTTGTTTTTTTACACATTACAATTACTTTATACAATATTAATTTACCTATACAGTATACCATTACAGTGTAACTTTGCACAAGACACTCACATAAATAACCCTTTAATATATATTATGAATAAATGGATTGAATTGGATTGGAACAATTTATTCGACAATAAACAAACAAAAGCACACAATGCAACACTCATTTTTACAATAGTTAGTCTATGTCGGGAGGCTCTCACTAAGGCCCAAAAGCCGCTAGCGCGAGAGCAACCCACGGGAAAAGAGTATTTACTGCAATTAGTCAATTAAACATGTAGTAAATGATTATTCAGTAGACTACTTTTATGTCATTCATATCCGTATTCTCCCACTGTAGTGCACACCGTAAACATATGAAGTGATTCGGTAGAATATACACAAGGTCGCCAAAATCCAGCACAATAATTATGAGCCTACATGGGATTTATCAATGACTGTTTCATTTCATAGGAAAACACTTCATTGGAGAACAGAATACCGTGCTCGTTTTAGACTAAACTATAGTTTGCTTATAGTCGCAACTGCTTCATACATTATGAACGATGAGACACAACACAAATACTAAAAGGTTAGTATAAGCGGAGGCAGGTTAGATATTTATAACCAGGGCCTATAAGTAAAAAGAGGATACAATTAAGATCTTTGTGGTTACGAATCAATTTATGCAAAATACAAGCGTGTAGGCTGTTTATTATTATTATAAAAAGTATTCACTTTCAAAAATTACAGATTATTGTTTTGCCTACATATATAGCAATTGTGCAAGTCTCTTGGTATTGATCCAAAAGATATTTATTCAGATATAAATAGAAACCGTGAAGACTATGAATATTGACTTTTTCCGTAATTCTAGGTGGTATGTTTCTGAGTAGAGTTGGCAGGTAATATCGTATACACTTTCTGGCTCATGGGGTACGGCTGTACGGAATAGAGATGTAATGATTTTGCCCAGTGTGATGGCCATGGTGTGTGGTATTTAGTGAAAATAAAGATTTACAGTAAGAAGGAACGATACTACTCACAAATTTGTGATAAAATATCAAACATTTTTGTGTGAAAATGTCGTCGACTTTCAATAAGTTTAGTTATTTCATTAGAGGTTATGTGTTGGAATTATATTCGCTATGGGTTATAATTCTTATCGCCTTTTTCTGCAATTTCGAAATTCTGTTTGAATTAAAGCCCCACAATAAAATATTATAATTGAAGTGTGGCGCAATTAAGGAATTGTACATTATCCTTAGAGCACATGTAGGTAAGAAGTGCTTTAACTTATTTAATATACCAAGAGTTTGTGATATTTTGATGGCAATTTTATTAATGTGAGCTGTCCAATCTAATGTTTCATGAATAGTTGTGCTTAAGAAGTTAAACTCTTGAACACGATCAATGTGTTTGTCGTCTATTTTTAGCGTTAATTCGATACCCGTGGTACTGCGTTGTGGAAAATGAAACAACATATATTTCGTCTTGCTACCATTAAGAGACAGTTTGTTTACTGATAACCATTCACTTATTTTTTTCCAATTCCTGATTTATGTTGATGCTTAAAATAATGTTATCAAACACATCTGAAGTAGATTGGAAAGAACAGAGTGGACCTATTAGGGTAGTGTCATCGGCGTATAATATCGCATTGAATTTATTTACTATTCACTGCCATTATACTTGTCATGTGGCGAATCGATTTATTGATAGTGTGCATAGAAAAGAACTGTCACTGTAACCGTGACCAACTAATGTATTTTTTTTCTGAATTGTAGTTTTAAAATGTGGACGGACACATGAATGAAAACGCGAGGCTAGCAAAGCATTATCGCTTCTCTTCTCTTCTCTTCCTGTCACGCCTGCGCGCTCATGTTCAAATTACTTCCGCATCCTCTCCCGTTATGTATTGCGCGCGCAGACGCTACCGCCGGTTTGCGTCTTTGCGATTAACTTATGAAAAACTAACAGGCGCTTTTAAGCCACGCCCAGCGCACTCGTGATTGGTTGCTAGGTCAAGGAGCGTTTGACACATGTGTCACACACGTTTCATTTTGTTTTTCGCGGGGATACGTCAGGGCTTGTTATAATTATGTTAGCAAGGGGCTATACTACGTACACAGACTAATTTTACGAACAGGTAGGCAGGGCTATACATACACAAACTAATTTTATGAACAGGTAGACAGGGCCCTACGTATACGTACGTTCTTCTTCTCTGACTTTTCCCGACATTTGGGGTCGTCGGTATGGCTGGTAATTTTCTTTCTCCATGTCGCCCTGTCCGTCACCTCATCTGCACTCAGACCTACGATTCCCATGTCTGTTCTGCATGTGTCTTTCTATCTGGACTTCGGTCGTCCTCTCCTTCTTCTTCCTGGTATCTCTGCATTTAGCAGGTACTCTTCTCACTATGTGCTCCTCTTCCCTTCTCATCACATGCCCATACCATTTCAGTCGTTTCTCTGTTATCTTTTTGGATGCTTGTTTCATTCTCGTTGCTCCTCTAATATATTCGTTTCGGGTCTTATCTTTCTTTGTTGCTCCACACATCCGCCTTAGCATCCTCATCTCATTCGTCTCTATCCGTGCTTCTTGTCCTTTCGTTGTTGCCCAGGTCTTTGCCCTGTACAGCCTTGCTGGCCTGACTACTGTTTTATAGATCTCCCCCTTCAACTTCACTGGCATCCTCCTGTCACACAATACTCCACTGCATTTCTTCCAATTTCTCCAAGCTGCAGTCATTCTGTTTGATCTCCGTTTCCATGTCTCCTTTCTCTTGTACGACATACCCTAGATATTTGAAGTGTGTCACTTTTTTCAGCTCGTCTCCAGTATCTTTACTGTTGGTCCGTCTGTCTCATCATTCCGTCTGAAGTCCATGAATTGGGTTTTCTGTCGACTAACCCTCATTCCTCTCTCTTCCAGTGCCTTCCTCCACGTCTCCACGTACTCGTCATGTCTACCCTCCTTTCCTCCACACAGTACAATGTCATCTGCGAACATCACTGATTCTGGTGCACCTTTTCTCACCTTCTCAGTCAAGACGTCCATCAATATGAGGATCGCATATGGACTCAATGCAGATCCTTGGTGCAACCCAACCTCTACGCCAAAGTTGTTGCTTTCACCAGCCACACTGCGCACCTTTGTCACACATCCCCGGTACACATCCTGTATCAGTATGATGTACTTTTACGGTACATCCCTTTCTCTCGCACATTTCCAGATCTCCTCCCTTGGTATCCGATCGTATGCTTTCTCCAGATCTATAAATACCGCTTTGATGTCCTTCTGTCCCTCCCTGTGGTTCTCTATTGTTTGTTTGAGAATGAAAAGCGCATCTGTGGTACTCCTGCCTGGCATAAACCCAAATTGACTTTCATGTATGTCTGTGCATTCTCTCATCCTCTTGTCTATGACTCTCTCCCGCATCTTAAAGGTGTTCGTCAGGAGTTTGATCCCTCGATAGTTCTTATACACTCTTGAATGTCACCTTTTCCCTTGAAGTTTGGGACCAGTATGCTCTGTCGTCAAGCCGATGGCATGTGTTCTGAATTCATGACACAGTTGAATAGTCTGCATAGTAACTGCACACCAAAGTTGCTCATACGTTTCCAAGCTTCAGCTGGTATTTCATCTGCTCCTACAGTCCTCCCACTTTTCATCCCTCCGAGTGCTTTCTCTGTTTCTTCGTCACTGATACACCTTACCATTCCTTGATTCACATCCCTCTCTTCGGTTTCTACTCTCGGGTTTTCCTCGTTCATCAGCCAGATAAAGTATTGGCCCCATCTCTCTTTGACGTCAACGTCTTTCATCAATACTTCTCCCGTTGCACCTTTGACTGTACATATCTGGCCCATGTCCTTTTCTGCACGGTCCCCAGCTGCTGTTATTCTGTAGATGTCCTACTGACCATCACTATAGTTTCTAGGTTGTCGTACAATCCCTCTACTGCTTCTTCTCACACTCTTGCCACTACCTTCTTAGCCGTCATTTTTGCTCTCTTTTACTCTGCCCTATCCATCTCTGCTCCTGTTCGTTTCCATTTCTTCAGGAGCAGAGACATACGTATACGTACATTCATCCAGATTATATTATTTAGCGTTAAATTTAGACTGATATTGATTGGGACAGTCGCGAAATCAATTAATTGTAAATGTTGTCATACTTTTATCTGTATACACTGTAAACACGAAGCAAATCGATGCAATGTGGAACAACAATGGAATTAATTACCTTTGCAATTATAAATTATAGTAAAATTCTAGAACATGCGCAAATTGCGGTCTTCAAGCTTTATTGTGAACATTTGCGATGGGATGGGTATAAAATTATTAGAATGTTGTTCATTTGGAAGAAGGATATCATTTATGTGGAAATATTTATAAATGCTAGCCAACTAATGTATTGTAAGTTGTATTAAACACAAATAATATACAAACTGCCAAATCACATATTTGGCGCTAATATAATTGAGATTTGTTTAAAGTTAGTTTTAAATATTTTAGCAAAAATAATAAAAGTGTTCTTGTACAGTAGACGTATAACATAATGTATACTGAATAAAGCCCTTTTAGAATTGTGATATATTCGTTCACTCACGTACCCATTTGGCATGTTTACTGTTGAGCTCGACTCCACTGGGCTTTTGCTTACATCCGTATGCCCAATTGCCCATGCATACATTCAGAAATGAACACACGTATACTTAGTTATAATTAAATATGTAAATCCACCACTGGGTATAAAGGCTTCGTGTTTGCCAACCGGGCCGTAATGGTTTCTCTCCACAGCAGAGACCAGATTACATGTCTTTGCTCTGTCGGGTTCTGGACTCGTCTGTCCTATTCTACCTTCAAACCTCAGTACCTCCACCCTATACCTAGCATCAGTCATGTGATCCCTGCTGATGCTGACGCCATTGTAACAATTTCAACACCATCCAATAGGTGATACTCTAAATCAACAAGTATAATATTGTAGCGGCCTAGTCAGTGGACTTGACCTCTTTCTTTGATCGCACCCTGACCTAGTTACGTGAACTCATGTGATCGACTACACGCATTATGTTCTGACGAAATAAAGTTGTATTCTTGTCAGTTTGTGTTCACTACATTGGTGACCCTGACTATACCAAGACGGTATTTTGATATGCAACACGCGTATTCACACACGAACTAAACTGTTCACCAAACGTAGCATTACACGCGTATTGTGTATGTTGAACTGTGCGGCCTGTGACTATTCAACCATTACGCACTCGGAACACCCGTCACTGGCACGTACAACGTAAACAATCAGCATGGCCGATACACACCCTGTCGGCCTCAAACTGCCGGTCTTCTGGACCGATCACCCGCGGGTCTGGTTGCAGCAGGCAGAGGCGCAGTTCGCCTTGCGGAATATCACGGCCGACGACACGAAATACCATTACGTTGTCGCGGCTTTAGATCAGACGGCAGCTCTGCGCGTGATAGACGTTTTAGAGGATCCGCCGCAGCATGATAAGTACGGAAATCTGAAGAGAAGGCTTACCGACATATTCGGACTATCAAGGCGACAGCATGCAGATAGACTACTAGATATAGGCCTACAAAGTCTGGGTGACAGGCGACCTTCACAACTAATGGACGATATGCTCGCCCTGCTTGGTTCACACAAGCCGTGCATGTTATTCGAGAGCATCTTTCTAAAGTGCATGCCAGAGGACATCCGCCTGCAACTAGCCGCGGCTAATTTTGACGATCTACGGACTCTCGCCAAAACTGCTGACGAACTCTGGCAAGTTAGAGAGCAACTGGCTGTCGTTTTCTCTTCAGACACCCGTCGACCGAGAAACGCCAGAACAAAACCCGCGACGACACCGAGAGCAAACGAACCCGTGACGCATGATGAAGATGTGTGCTACTACCATCGGCGATACGGCAACGCAGCTAGAAAGTGTAACACCGCGTGTGCATTTGCGGGAAACTACCGAGCCGGTCGTCATTAGTCGCTTCGGCGGCCGGCCAACTTAACAGCCTACTGTTCCTCGTGGACGGTCACTCTGCAAAACGATTCTTGGTTGACACGGGAGCAGCCCTCTCTGGTCGCCGCTAACGGATCAAAAATTGCAACTTACGGAACCCGGAAGATGAAACTACGTCTAGAGAACCACGACTACACATGGCCTTTCATTCTTGCTGATGTAAAAACACCGCTTCTCGGAGCTGATTTCCTGCAGACGCATGGATTGTTAGTTGATCTCCAGAGCCAACGTTTAGTCAACGCAACTTCGTTCACGAGTTCTACTCTCAAGCAATCCAACCAGCCGGCACTGTGTCTGCACCACGTCGCATCGGACGACCCGTACAAGCAGATACTAGATGAGTTCCCTGCTATCACTCGTCCAGAATTTTCCAGTCCTTCTTTTCGTCATGGTGTGGAACATTTCATCCCCACAGCCGGCCTGCCTGTGCACGCTAAAGCTCGCAGGCTACCACCAGATAAACTTGCTGTTGCTAAGGAGGAGTTCAAGACGATGGAAGAAATGGGGATCATACAAAGATCAGATAGCTCGTGGGCGTCTCCTTTACACATGGTGCCTAAAAACTCCGGTGGTTGGAGGCCCTGCGGTGATTATCGAAGACTCAACGATGTGACAATAGCCGACCGATATTCGGTACCACACATTCAGGACTTCTCTTCACAACTCTCAGGCGCTACCGTGTTCTCCAAGATCGACCTGGTACGTGGCTACCATCAGATTCCGGTAGCTACAGATGACATTAGTAAAACTGCCGTTATTACGCCTTTCGGCCTGTTTGAGTTCCTACGAACACCATTCCGTCTCAAAAACGCAGCGCAAGCATTGCAGCGCCTCATGGACACTGTCTGCAGGGGACTCGAGTTCGTTTTTGTCTACTTAGACGACATTTTGGTGAGCAGTGCATCTGCAAAACAACACAAACGCCACCTACGAACAGTTTTCCACCGTCTGGCCTCCCATGGTTTAGTGATCAACGTGAGCAAATGCCAATTTGGAACAACTACCATCGACTACCTGGGCCACCGGATCACAAGTCAAGGAGCTGTTCCATTGCCTGCTAAGGTAGAAGCCATCCGGATGTTTACACGGCCTACAACTGTCAAAGGACTGCAACAGTTTGCCGGGATGGTGAATTTCTATCATCGTTTCGTCCCTAACGCAGCTCACATCATGCGTCCCATAAATGATGCACTGGTAGGCAAGCCCGTGACCTTGGAGTGGTCAAACGACCTAGAGGAAGCTTTCACGGCTGCAAAGGAGGCTCTCGCACAGGCCACTATGCTCGTACACCCACATGCTGACAAGCCCATCGCACTCACAGTGGATGCCTCGGGAGCAGCAGTTGGCGCCGTCCTTGAGCAAAACCTTGGCTCCTGGAAACCAGTGGCGTTCTTTAGCCGCAAACTTCGCGCTGCCGAACAGAAGTACAGTGCGTTCGATCGTGAACTTCTAGCCGCGTACCTGGCTATTCGACACTTTCGCTATTTCCTGGAAGGGCGCTCCTTCGTCCTTTTCACCGACCACAAACCGTTGACTTTTGCGATTTCCAAAGCCAGCGATCCGTGGTCCCCGAGGCAACAGAGACACTTGGCATACATCTCGGAATTCACCACAGACGTGCGCTACATAGAGGGCAAGAATAACACCGTAGCAGACACGTTATCCAGAGGTGACATCTCGGCGATCACCTCACCTCATCCTGGTGTAGACTACAACGCCATGGCAGCAGCCCAACGAACAGACGAAGGTATCACTTCCGTCCGAACAGCTACCACTGGCCTCGTCATCCGTGACATTGCATTCGGCAACAATGGCGAAATGATCTGCTGTGATATCTCCACTGGACGACCCAGACCACTCGTCCCCGACACATGGCAGCGCACAGTTTTCTATGCAGTCCACGGCCTCTCACACCCGTCAATCCGGACAACGAAGAAGATGGTCGCGGCTAAGTTTGTATGGCCAGGCCTTCAAAAACAAGTCGGCATCTGGGCAAAAGCGTGTCTCCGTTGTCAAGCATCTAAAGTGCATCGGCATACTACCGCCCCCTTGGACCAGTTTGTGCCAGCGACCCGCCGTTTTGATCACATCCATGTGGACATCGTTGGCCCTCTTCCACCGCCACAGAATTATCGCTACCTGCTCACAGTGGTAGACAGATTCACCAGGTGGCCTGAAGCAATTCCACTGGTTAATGCACTGTCGTGTACTGGTCGTGGGCTGTGCGTACAGCGACATTATAGAATGAAGATTCTCGTAGAGAAAGTATGAACACGTTTATTGTGACACACTGAGATGTAAAAAGGGAAAGAGGAAACGGGGCATGGTAAAACGGTTCCGCGATCAAGGATCTAACATGCACAGACTATCACGTGCGCGAAGGCTTTTGCATTCCACTGGATCGCCCGTTTTGGTGTTCCGGTAGAACTGACGTCAGACAGAGGGTCACAGTTTATTTCAGAATTGTGAGCGGCTTTGTCTCAACTAAACGGCACCCGTCTGCACAGTCCCCAGTCTAACGGAATTGTGGAACGTTTTCATCGTCATCTCAAGTCCGCTTTGATGGCTCGCCTCAATGGTCCCAACTGGATTGACGAACTGCCATGGGTTCTACTTGGTATCCGCACCGTACCCAAAGAAGACCTGGATTGTTCCTCAGCTGAGATGGTATATGGAGCCCCACTAACCGTTCCGGGTGATTTCCTACCACGTGGTCAGGAAACGCAGGAGGCAGCGCAATTCCTTCCTCGACTTCGCGAGACAGTTCGCGGGCTAGCACCGCGACCTCCCGTCCCACACGGTACCAGATCTTCGTCTGTGCCAGCTACACTCGCAAACAGTTCTTACGTGTTTGTCCGCCGGGATAGTCACCGCTCGCCTCTCACACCACCTTATGAGGGACCTTGCAAGGTCTTGACGCACGGCGATAAGACGTTCCTGCTCGACTACGGCAATCGACAAGACAGCGTCAGCATCGATCGCCTCAAACCTGCACTCCTTGATCCGGCGAAACCTGTTGAAGCTGCCAAACGAGCCCCCTTGTGGTCGTCCAGCTACCAACGTGGAGACGAGATCCGGCCGTCTAGTCAGAGGTCCTGAACGCTATACTCCCCTATAACGGGTGCTGGAGGGGGGGGTGTGTAGCGGCCTATATAATCAGTGGACTTGACCTCTTTCTTTGATCGCACCCTGACCTAGTTACGTGAACTCATGTGATCGACTACACGCATTATGTTCTAACGGAATAAAGTTGTATTCTTGTCAGTTTGTGTTCACTACAATATCTTCATTATAATGACAGCACTATACGCCGTAATATTATTCCATTTAAACTTACGTCCGTATCACCATAATCTAATCATATGGAATGGCCAATCATGTTATAAATATGACACGTTGTATTCGACAATCCTCCCTGTCTACCCTAACTATAATGACATTTGCGCGGTTCTTTAAAATCTGACCTAGCTTAGGCCACCACTCCAGTTCCTTCACAGTATTGCGTAACTACTGGATAGCCATCAATGGCCTACAGGGCAACCCTAACACCAGTCAGCCAACCATAGCTTTACATTGTAACCCTAAATGCAGTCTTTCACAGAAATTGATAATCATTGATATAAACATTAAACATATATGGAGAAAGTATTCCACCTTACCTTACATCATTTGTAACATGAAATACTATACAACAAACCTGCATCGGCTGCATGCCTTTTGAAGTTATGGTGTTATATTACGCCAACAACATACATACACACGTTACAATATTTTCAAAAGTGACAAGGAGAGGAGAAAAACCAGCGTCATCATTAGGTTTCATTTAAGGATATAAAAGTATTAAAACGTCAGATTTTGTTTAAAAGGTGTATGCTGTAACGTCGCGCGTACTAAACTTCTATATCTAGTATAATTTTAAGATTCCAAATGCACGATGCATAATATTGATAGTCACGTAGATTTATAGCGATACAAAGGCGGTGCATGCCTATATCACACCATTTACTCTCATAACTTCGCTCTAGTTCATAATTCGTTATCAGACTATGTCCTTAATATTTAAAAAATCTAAATTATTTCCACTTCGCAAATAGAACCCAACGAAAAACAAACATAATATGCGCGCACGCATTCGTTTATATTTTTAGAAGGACCAATGATCAGCAAATGGGGCGTGGCTTAGAAGTTCCTGTTAGTTTTTTTATAAGTGAATCAGTATCAGTCTAAATTTAACGCTAAATAACATAATTTGGATGAACGTACGTATACGTAGGGCCCTGCCTGCCTGTTCGTAAAATTACTAACCTAGCCTCGATTATCCAGGCGCCGTGAGGTGGCAGCATTGGCTCTGATCACAACGTTCTGGCGAAGTCACGCGAGAGTTGGTTAAGCGAGGCTTTGCCTAACCATGTTGGTGGTTTTAATGTAAAACGAAACACAAACTGTGGCAGCGAATTCTAGCAATGACGGGACAAGACGTGTAGAAATACTGTTGTGACTGTGTGCTTAGCGAAAGAAAAATACAGTTGGAGATTCATTTGATACAGCTGGTAAGAATTATTTCAGTTTTCTGAGACTCGGTGGGACAGTGACTGAGTGAGAGACGAATCGTCGAATGTGTCACCGAGTCTGACTCTGAGTCTGACTGACTCGTTCATTGTGCCGAATTACTCGGGGTACGGACAGTTGCCCAGTGCCAATGGTCAAATGAAAACGTGGACAGTTGCTCAGTGGCAAAAAATTCCATAAATGTAATAAAATCATGAAATGTAATAAATAAGTTTGACATTAATATTATTATTTATATTATTATATTCCTTAATTTAGGATTAAATTCTTTGTTAGATATTTGACGTAATTTAGGATTAATTCTTTGTTAGATAATTGACATAATTTAGGACATTGCAATCAGAATGCGCAGCACATGTCTCAATTTGGGACGTAAAAGAACCACTGAGGACGACAAGCACCCTGACAGTGACCACCCTCAGTGCCAGCATAGAAAGGTCGACTTGGCGATAATGTTCTGAAAAAGGCTGGCTATAGTTGAATGAGACCTCATAAGATCATAACATTGTAACCACAATATATACAGACTAGTCAGTTAATAGAACGTTGCCGAGTGCTGGAAACAACTAGGAAACATGGCTGCAGTGGATGTCTGAGCTACTCCAAGTTGACATGAGCTGCTTTAAAACATAAATATTATACTGTTATCAAAAAAGGACTTAGTTGTTACGTTTATGGAAGTTTTTTTGTCACTGAACAAGTGTCCATTTTTTCATTTGACCACCTGGCAAGTGTCCACTGGGCAACAGACCACTGAGCAACTGTCCACTGGGCAACTGTCCTACACTCAATTTACTCGAAACTTCATCTCGACATATGTCATGATATTACTAGTTAGTATGAATCTACGATTAGACATTTATTTGTAAGCTTGATGTTATAGGACTACATTTATTAGCATGATAGTAATTAGTAATACAATGGATTCATTGAACGCACAATTCAGACAGTCAAGAGAACGATGAAGAAAGCAAGACGATCTGGCATGGACCAGAATCTTGCACTGCTATGTCTGCGAACAACCCCGGTGGACAATGTGATTCCATCTCCTGCAGAGTTGCTTAATGGACGTAAACTGCAGAAAATAAGCAACAACTCGCCTAGGCGAGATGAGATCAGCCAAAGGATGAGGGAGCGCAAACAGCTATAAGAGAAATACCACGACAAACGCGGTGTGATAGAGCTAACAGCATGCTGAAAAATGCCTGGAGCCCAGATCGTATGGCCGAATGGCCACACACAGAGACGCAGCAGACTCCACTTACGCGAGCTGGAGCCTGCGCGTAGAAGAGTGCGGTTTGACGAGGGGGACACATCACTGACTGACGTCCGCCAAGACATAGCCAGCGAACGGCCCGTGTTATCTGATGTGACCCGGCACCATGAGCGTCTCCAAAGTGACATTAGAGCTGAACCAGATGGCCCATATCACACACGAAGTGGTCGTGCAGTGAAGAAGCCGACGAGACTGATCGAAAGTTAAACAGTCATGTCAGGAACACTATATTATAGTATATATAATATATCTGGTATGTGGACAGTACTGTGTAGGCTATAGTAATTATGTTATTACATCACACGCTATGTAACGTGAACCTATTACGGATACTAACGAGTCACGCAATTATGCAGTATGCAAAATATTCGTATATGATATATATATATATATATTCATGTAGCTAACATTACAACACAAGGTCGTGAGGACTATTTCAAACAACACGAAAAGTTATAATCTACGTAGTTAGCGCAATATTATACAAAAATAATGATGTTCAGTATTATATGTATTAGTATTACTATTATTTGGTAGGCCTATATATCTACTTCGAGGTAAAGCAATTACGAACTGAGACTTGAAGATTGATTTCTACGTCCATGCTTATCATTGTAGAACTTGAAGAGACTTATTAGTTCGTCAGTTAAATAGATACTTAATGCTCTTAAAAGAGAGGGGATGTTATAGAACTACATTTATTAGCATGATAGTAATATGCGTAGTAATACATGTACCAAGATTGTGACAAGGTCACGCACTCTTGTAGCGTCGTGAATTAAGCTGACACACGTGTAGTTCTAAGACTCATTAAATATACAGTATGTAAGTATCATCATGGAGCCTGTTGTCATTATGAACACATTTCACTTGGTATGCCAATAATGAAATATGTGTACATCATCAACCCAGTGATTAGTAATAATTATATTTTCTATATTTCTGCGATTCGCATGATTTAGAATAACAAGCCAGGCTAATACAATACAAGGCAATAGTCCCCAAAACTCTTTCCACCAACACACACACACCACACACACACGTCACGCCCCTCTCACACACACACTGGAATGTGTTCATGAATTAAGATTCTTTAGACTATATTTATTATAAATTATAATATGTGTGTTCTTTTATAACAGGTCATACAAACAGATATTTATAATGGCTGCAGCTAGTGCAACAGCTAAGATAATTCCACCGAGAATGAATTGTTACATCAAGAGACTAGTGAAAGGACCTCCATTTAAAGGGAACGAAGAAATGAAGTATGAAGGTGTGCGTCTAATAACCTTCAAGGACTGGCCTAAATGGGCGGCTGTATGGCCGACCGTACTGGCCAAGGCAGGCTTTTACTACACCGGCACAGTAGACCAAGTGGCCTGTTTCAGCTGCAGCGGCCGACTGAAGACTTGGGAAGCTGGAGACTCACCTATGACTGAACACAGACGCTTCTTCCCACAGTGTAGATTTGTGACTGGGCAAGACTCTACTAATGCGCCACTAGGGGAAGCATCAGAAGTACAGTCTGGTAGCACAAAGGCCAGTTACTATGCACAATTGGCAAAGCGTGCGGCTGCTGATAGCAGTCGACACTGTAGCCCACAAACCATGTCCCGGCGGCGGACAGTGAAGGTGCCAGGTCATGGTGCCACTGGACTTGATGAGCACAGTGGCCCAGCTTCCTTGCAGTATTCCGCAAACAACAATGCACCACCAGGAGCCCTCAGCATGGCCGCAGGACCCCTCAGCATGACCATTGAACAGCTGCAAGAGATGAAGTTAGAGAGCAAGAGATTGGAGAGCTTTACAAGCTGGCCGACGTCTGCCTACGCTTGTCCAGAAAACCTGGCCAAGGCCGGCCTCTACTACTTTGGCATTGCAGACCATGTCAGGTGCGCCTTCTGCAATGTTACACTGCGAGACTGGAAGCTGGATGATGAGCCAATGGAGGTGCATCGGAACTCGTTTGCGGTGTGTGCATTCCTCAAAGATGCCCAGGCAGCAGGGAACGTGTCTATCGAGGAAGAGAAAGTCAACAACCAGCAAGCATCACAGGTGGGTTCAGTAAATTGGCATCTATTTTTTAATGTTTTATATCGGTTATAATCATAAAATGGCTAGCCGTGGCGATTTCCATAAAACCACATGCTGTTAACTAAATATTATTTCTGAAGATAGATTTGACTATCTTTCCTGAAGTATAAACTTTGTATAAATCTATTGTTATATTTCACAGTCAGTTTTCTTTTTTTCTTCACTTATGTTTCAGAAAAAACTTCTTCACATGTATCATGTAGTTGTCACATTTCTATAGACGAGGAACTTTAGAAATGATGCAGTCATGAGTTAGTTATTTTTGCTCAGTGTTTCATTTTCAGTATTCGAGGACTGACTGAAGTTGTAATGTTTTCAGAATGCCGTGGCGAACCCTTCCCCAAGTTTGGGAGTAGTCCCATCGGTGGAGCCCACGAGTCAGAGCTACTCCGGAGAAAAGTCCCGTCTATTGTCCTACAGGCGATGGCCGCGAAACTCCAACCAAACTGCTGAAGACCTGGCCCGGGCCGGCTTCTACTACACAGGTAGGACATCTTCTTTCTCACTCTCTCCTCATCTCTTCTCTCTGCTCTGCTCTCCACTTCTCTCTGCTCTGCTCTCCACTTCTCTTTTCTCCACTCTCCATTGGCTCTTCTCCTGCCAACTAGTCTTTATTTGCCTTATTGACTTGGCAATTTGGAAGCACTGATATAGAGATAAAAACATGGCTTCTCTTCCATTGGGGAGGGCATATAGAGCTGATCCATTGAAGCAGTAGCTCTAGCAGTAGGAGGCCAAGAACAAAGGATAAGCCTGTGGTCTAGTGCTACATGGGCTAGCTGTACTTTAGTTAAATAAGGCTGTGCACTAACACTATCCTTTCACTGTGGAATTATTTTCTAGTAAGCTTGAGGGCAGCAAGGTGCTGAGAAGCCAATTGTGTGGTAATATAAATGTGGGATGATCTGAGATATATCATTAGTTCTGTTTATATTATTTTAAGCGAAACAAATCCATTGTAATTGACAATTATAATTGTACTTGAATATATTTTGGGATGGTAACTGTATTTGAAATGAAAAATAATTGTAATTGTATCTGTAATTGAAAATTATCCAGTCATGTAATTGTAATTGATCAATGTAACTGAACCCAACCCTGTCTGCCAAGCACCTAACAGACAGATCAGCAACTATCCCATGCGTAGTGGACTGACCAGTAACTTTATTTTGTATTTGTTATCATCATTCATGGTAGCCTGCAATAACAAAGTACACACATTTTGCAACTTTATATATATTTTTTATATTCAGAATTATAGTTTTGAGCCACCATATATATCCATGCCAGAACAATATCAGTGTGTCCTCAGAATGGATAACAAATTAAAATACTACCATATTTCAAAAATAACTGTTTTGCAAGATACATTTCCTATTAGACTAGTCATTCTATTTTAGATAAGAGAAGATGAGTTTTTCAACTATACTGATTCCACCTGATAATGACCTGGGGGGTGCTTTGCCCTGAAAAGTACTGGGAATGGGGGTTGTTTGTACAATTCAGTGTCCATTCTGCTGAGAGGTGACGAGTCACTGGCCAAACTTTGAGAAACCTCAAGTGGTTGTGCATGTTGTATGACTGATTTGTCTGCCTATTCTAGGCAAACTATACAGGTGTTTTCAAATGTAACCATGACATTATTTTCATAGAATATTTTGTTTGCCAAGGCAACATGTTAAATCAAAGTACATTTCATGGTGAAATACTTGTGAAACCGTTTTTGTTTCATTGCAATGAATGTTCTGTGTGAAACACTAATTTTCTGGTCAATAAAATTATCATATTGACAGTTCAACACAAATAAGTGTTTATTGTTTGTCTTCACAGCACTTATTCCATGTCTCCATCTACAGCACCATCATCGTCTAAACACACAATTACATGAAGACTTGTATTAACAAAAAAATCTTGATATAGCTATCTCTCCCTGTGCTGCTTCCAGTAAAAACACACTGGAACCTCAAAAGTGATGTCATAATTTCATCATAATAGGGCAGCACTGTTCTTCTCTGCTAAACATAAAAGTATAGCATGAATTGCCTTAGTAGATTAGTAGTAGAAAAATAGATTATTTGACACATTTCTTGCCCTAATTAGTTTTGGATCAACTGGTAAGTTAACAGATGGTAGGGGAGATATAGGGTATTTAATAGTGATTGGGGCATGTTTGTCAGCAAATTGTTTTTCAATATACCAAGTAATAACAGTGATAACATTGTCTCATTTATATACAGTGTGTTGTACATAATTTGTTTAATACTTTTTCAGTTAAAGCATGTTTATATAAATTTGCATATGTTTATATTTTGTTAATTACCTATAGATACTAAACAAAATCTCCTGATGGTGCTACATAGATAGAGATGCAGAAGATGGTTTCCTGCAATATTCATCCATGATGTTTCCTATGATGTAAATTTGACCAGTTTTTTTACGGCGCAAGTTACGGAAAACATCTCCAGCTGATTGGCAGCTGGTTTTCATGATTTGGAACAATCATAGAAGTGATACAAAAATTAACATTGTGAATGATCGATTAACGTCCGTCTAACATCTGGTGTGACCATATGAGCCCTAAAACTGGTAATAACTGTTAAAGAATGAGGACGTTATAAAAAATAAAGGTGTTTCTTTTCTTCCAAGTGGTCATAGATGAATCCCTGGTTTAGCCATCGAGTGATAAAATATACACGCAGACATTAAACCAATTATAGGTGTATATAAATTAATATATTTTTAACATTATATTAAATACATATTGATATGTTTACCCAAATTATATAGTATTCTGTTGTGTACATTTGTGAACCTTTGGGTCAACACACTGGACATGAAAATATTAAATAGAAACTATTGTAAACTCTAGAATTATACATTTTTTGAAACAGATTGAGAACAGTCGTGTTATATCATTATTTGCATTACCTGCTTATTTCGAAAGGTTATCTGTGGTTAGACCACTATCGACACAGCTATTTTTAAATTCTTTGTTAAGTTGTGGTGATATCATCAGTCGTGTTTGCCTGGAGCTCCTTGGTGACATGTATAGCTGCTTTGTAAGTGCTCGT
Organism: Escarpia spicata; assembly: GCA_963995525.1. NCBI lineage: Eukaryota > Metazoa > Annelida > Polychaeta > Sabellida > Siboglinidae > Escarpia > Escarpia spicata. The sequence continues at coordinate 36,917,930 of OZ023218.1, forward strand.
GAGCCATATCACGTTTACATAATGACTGGCACATTTAGGAGATTGGCTAGGTTTCTTGTCAACATGTACCAGTTACTCACTGATAAGTGGAAAATTCCGTGCTCATATAACCTCATGTGTGGTTGTATGTTTTACAAATGAGTGGAAAGTTCCATTTTCACATAGGCTGGTAACCTAATGTGGTTATATACAGGCACTGTATATATGATTTATTCATTTCCTATATCACCTTCACTGAGGCCATGTCAATTGAAAATGGCAACAAGACCTATAACTCTGCCAAAGATATTGTATCACCTTTCACCACTACCACTTTAAGTCCACTAAAGCTCTGTTCATAAAAAAACGTCCACCTAAGCTAACACCACAAAAGAACCTTGTGATGTGTGCACAAGTTAATCAGAATTATGTATAGATCATTTGAAATGTTTGCTCATATCTGAACATAGTGTGTGTTTAACCGTATGTGTGGTTATAACAAGATATACAGGCCCTGCTCTGATAACCTAACCACACACTAGCCACAAATGATCACATGCACTGTATAATGTGGGAAATCAAAACAAATTAAAAGAACTAACATCACAAACTAAAGCATCAAACTATAGTTTTTAATAAATATTTAACCAGTATTTTAATACTAGAAAATAAAAGAAAAACAAATCTGACATGTATCTCATTATGATAAATTAACATTTTAAATCAAATCATATTATACCTGGTATCTATACAAAATTATGTTAAATTTTATTTCTAGGTTCTTACAACAAATTATGTCAGTTGTGCTGTTTGTCTGACACACTCTTATAGGATTATAACTTCCAATACAAAATTGCCTTTCAATTAAATTTTTCTAAATTTCTGTGACATTTTGACCAGTTTATCACAAAGTGCATATATGGAAATAATTTCTTTAATTCGTTTTTAATTATATGTTGCAGATTTATTTCTGTAATATATTTTGTATTGTTACATTTGAAAAAAATGTGACTTGGGCTTCACCATAACATTGCATGGAAGAGGAAGAACTGTTACATATTATGTCCGAGATATCAAATGTTGTGCTGTGTATTTCAGGCATTGAAGACTCTGTGAAATGTTTCTCATGCAACGGCACCCTACGCAACTGGGAGATGGGAGACGATGCTTGGACGGAACACGCACGCTGGTTCCCACGCTGCAACTACGTGAGGACGGTGAAGGGAGAAGCCTTCATCCGCTCCGTGCAGACAGCTAACTCAGGCCAGGTAGCTAGTGGACACTCCTAGGTCTTGACCACTGAGTAGCCTTAAGTACTATCTAGAGTGCAATTTCTCACAAAATTCCAACTTTGCCAAGTGGAAACTAACCTAGTAGGTTGTCGGATGATTTCATCAAAATTAAATATTTAACAGAATTTCACAAATGTATTGGCATGCTGTAGGGGATGTGTGAGATAGGTTTAATTTCTCACAAAATAATTATGAAACAACACAAGCAAACTTGTCGGTTATGGAAGCCGGTGTGACTGGCTAAAAAAAGGGGTCACTATGCGGGTACAAGTAACCCTTGGAGAACCATATTTAAAGTTATTTAATTATTTGAGCATGAAAGGTTACCTAGTCACTGATTTTTTTAGTCATGTTTTGTGTAATAGCAATATTTAGTATTATCAATGTGATAACTTGTTATTACTGTAGCATCCAGAATCAGTTAAAATATGAAATTGATCGTCATGTTCAATGTCATTTTGTTCTTACTAACTGTGTTGTAATGTTGCAGACAAATGCCACGAGAGCAGCCAACAGTACAGCCAGTGTCACACAATCAGCCAGTACAGGTGGGTGGATATATCTACTATAGCTGCATTAATGCTAGCAATGTGAATGTAGGTGTCATATTGCACTGGTGTCTCGGCAGAAATAGTTTCCTTGCAACCTAACTGATATTGGAGAGTTACTGAGATTTTCAGAGCCACTGTTACGATGGCATCTAAAGGTCTCAATGATTCAATCTGTGTCTGTGTCTCTGTCTGCAGGAGCTCACAGGTTCCCAGTGGAACCAAGAGCTGTTCGTGCACGCATGGACACCACCAGAGTGCGCAGTGTTCTCGACATGGGCTTCACGCGCGACCTCGTCTACAACGTCGTTGAGACCCGTCTGGCAACCATTGGTGAGTGAATTGTTTTGTACAATTACATGCGCTACTAGGCCACCATCGTGTATAATTACATGCACTACTATGCCACCATCTCGTACAATTACATGCACTACTATGCCACCATCTCGTACAATTACATGCGCTACTACGCCACCATCTCATACAATTACAGCTGAATGCAATTTGCAAATGTGCCGTTTGATACAAATGTTTGCAGGCTTGTGTTAGTCCCGTAGATAAACTTTGATTTATCCCAAATGTGGTCACACACTTCTACGCAGCACGCACTGATATATCAACCCAGCAACGTTGAACTGGATGGTGAACGTTTGTGTCTTGCAGGAGATGATTTCCCCAATGTGCAGAGTCTTCTGGAGGCAGTGTTTGCGGCGGAGGAAACTCTCCCTAGCAGTTCTTCCTCTCAGACACGAAACACAACTTTAACCGTCACCACGTCCAGGTCATCTGAACTGGCAGCAACAAGCAATGGAGCTGCAGCAGCAGCAACAGCAGCAACAGCAGCAACAGCAGCAACAGCGTCAGCAGCTGGGAACCAAACTGCAGTATCTGCTAACTTATCACCTAGAGGTAAGGACTACACCAATGTCAGTTGTGGCATTGTTTATTAGACCTGCTACAATATAACCCTTAAGATATTTGGTAATCATTATCAGAGATCAAGAGCTGTTGTTTGGTAATTTTTCCACCATGGCATCATAATTTTTCAGCTGCTCTTTGGTATCAGCCATTAATCAGTTTTGAGTATTGTATATAATAATACGGTTAGTTATTAAATAGTGTGGCATCCACAACGTGCTTTATACTTCACTTCAAGCAGACCTGTTCAATCGGACGCCGTCTCAGCTTCTCTTTGAAGCATTCAGCCATGCTACAATTACTGTGCGAAAACTATTCATACTCAAATATGTATTGTTGAGAGTGTATACTGTAAACATTGCTGCATCCCAATTATCCCTTTGCAGTTTCAGGAAAAAACCAGAGAAGGAGAAAGAAGAACAAGCCTGGCATGGGAAACTATGGAACCAGCAGCAATAAGTCATCAGTGCCAGCTACGGAGCCTTCTCTGTCTCTCGGTAAGTCTCGCAATTCTTCGTACTCTTATATCTTGTCAACCAGCAACTTTTAACTCGAGTACATGCAATGATAATTATACCAGTATCAAGAGGGAGCAGGCAAAATCTACACCGGTTTTGAAATATGAAATATTTCCCATGGAAATTCACAGGCAATTGAGTCGTATTTTACACGTGATATTTTCAGTAGAGCTGGTAGAAACAATGGTCTTTACTGGAGATAGAGTAAATATAATATATTGTTGGATTTCTGCTGCTTGGTGTTACGACCAAGTATATTTTAAATTTTGTTTTATGTTAACTCTACATTTTTTCAGAAAGTATACTTTCTGATCAGTGCTCAAGTTGCTTGTTAACCTGTGAACCACTTGTTTAAGCAAATCCCTTACCTGTGAATTACTTGTTTACCTGTGAACTATTTGTTCACCTGTGAACCCACTTGTTCACCTGTGAACTAACTACTTGTTCACCTGTGAACCACTTGTTCACATGTGAACTAACCACCGGTTGACCTGATGGTTTGTTGTGTGTTTGCAGATATGAAGACAAATGAGAAGCCAGCAACTACAGAAGACCAGCGTCTCCAGTGCAAGATCTGTATGGATGCTGAAGCAAAGATTGTCTTCCTTCCTTGTGGACATCTCTGTAGTTGTTCGATGTGTGCCCCGGCCTTGCGCAACTGCCCCATTTGTCGAGCCCTTATACGAGGAACTGTGCGTGTTTTCCTGTCTTAATGCCTGCACCCCCGCGTGTTCTAAACCCCCGCGACTTATACGTATTGGGTCACGGGCGTGGGCAGGTAAGGAATTTGTTAAGACCCTAAACAATTAGCATTCGGGGACCCACGCCTCTGACCTGACCATAGAATTGTTGCGCCTGTTCCAAGGCAGGGCCACGTGTGTATGTAGTACACAGTATAATGTATAAATAAAATTATACTGTGTATATGCAAACATATCTGGAGCAAGTGTGAGCAAATATGCGGGGATGCAGGTGTTTTTTCCAAAACACATCTATTTGGGATCGTTCAGTCACATAAGTTAACTGCTTATCAAAGCACGATTTACAGATGTTATTACTGACAGATGCATTATGGGAAGAGGCTGGTCCACCAATGGGTAATATTAACTTTGTCATATCTTAGAATCTACTCATAATATCCTGACTATATTTGCAGTGTTGTTTTTGTAGAAGGTCCCACGGAGAATTGTCTTCATATTATATTAGTTTACATTTAAATAATAAAATAATGATAAAAAATGATATCTTTATTTTCAAAATTTTACTTTTTCAACTGAATAGCATCATTGTTGATATAAATAAGAAAGTTTGACATGAATTCAATTGTTCATGGGATTTTTTAAGATGAAGTATAGTTAATATGACTCTTTGCAGATCCATGTCCTGTCTCTCTGTATTACTGCATTACATCTGTATGTCTATGTACAAGCTGTTTTAGGAGCAAGTGTATTTTTACAACTCTGTATGTACAGGCTCTGAGAATTGCTACTAACAAGTCGGTCAAACTAAGATATGGTAATGGTGACAAGACGTCCTTAAAACATGGAATGGTACGAGTTTGCCAATATGTATGAAAAATTGTATTCTTCATTATAGACTAGATATTTCCAACATATAATAACCAGCAATATGTAATAGTAAGCCAGAAAACTTGTTTGAATGTGTTGATCTGAATTTATATCACTATGACACTTGCATTGCACATAGTGAGAACGTCTTTCTTACTGTTTATGTTACGATCAAAGGATAAGATTTTACACATTGTAAGCACCCCGCGGCATGTGTCTATCCGGGTAGACAGCCATGTCTGTGTCTGTCCCAAGGCTGATCAAGTGCGAGGGTAAAATTTCCAAAAGTTGTACCAGATCAATCATGATTAGGACTTTGAAAAGGAATTTTGAAAACTTGACATTGCTTGAACTTGTGTGTGAGTGTGTTTGTAAGGTGTAAACATGATATTTATTTGTGGCATATCCTGAGAATTTTATTATTCATTAACTGTTGTGTATTCTACATTATGAATGATACTTTTATGCAGAACAATGATGTAAACATTGCTATGAGCACTGCATATATAATGTTGTTTTTTTGTTTGGTTTCAATTGTTGAACAGTGGACACTGCATATGGGGTCACCTTACTATACTACCAGATGTTGTATGAACAGTTTAGTTTGTAAGCTAACCACAACAAGTCATTACAAATGTTGTATTTACATTCATTGGTTCAGTTGCTTTGCTTTTACTATTGCTGTTGTACACGTATGCTTACTGATTTGTGGTAATAAACATTTACACATATGTTGTAATTGTTTGATGTAATAAAACTTACAGTATTACCTATGTTCTTTCTTCACTGAACTATTGATGATCCCTGGTCATTGGATTGGTAGATGTCACACAGTGATTTACCAGCCGATTTAACTACATATTGACCAAACCAGTGGGTTGCATCAAGACGTCCATTGACGTCCACAACACTTCATAAAGAAAATGCAATGCTGCACTGTAAATTATTCACATTAGATTTTATTAAAGATGTCGATAGCTTCCCTCTGCCATCAGCACACGGTAGTTACAGGAAACCAGTGCTCTGTAAAAGTATCCCTGTCTCCTAATACATGTAGTAAGGATAACGGTAGATATTGACATTTTGCCATTATGTATTTCGAACAGGCTTGGGTTCAAATGCATTTCCATTTGAAAATGTCGCATTTGCATTTGGTTTTCAGGATCAAAAACATTTGCATTTGAATCAAAAACACTTGCATTTGCATAAGATACATTTGCATTGGATTAAAACAGTCTAGTATCTATGGTGGATTCTGTATTTAATTGTTGTTTGTGTTCTAGTTGAATAATTATATCAATACTCCTACCAATTTCCAGTAAGTTTCTGCTAACAGAGAGTAAGGAGAAAGTCTGACCAGCCAAACCTTATTGCATTGTCATTAGCAGTGGACCATATTTGCAGAGTTTTGCAGTTAAGGGCTCCAACCTTTGTATGAGAGGAAGCCTGGCCCGATTAAGCAAGCCCCTTTGTTTGTCCAGGCCTATTGTTCAACCCACACCTGTATCCATAATTACATTAACTAGGTAACCTGTTCAGTTTGTTATATGGTTGTAGGGTCTGGACTATGTAGTGATTCCAAATTTCTCATGGATAATGAATGTTGATTGTTGGTTTGTTTTATTGTAGATTTGATGAAATATCTGTAATACCACAACTTACAAACATGGAGAATTAACTGTCTAAAACTGAGATTAATATTGGTTGGTGACTGCAGGAGTAATGTAACCTTTTAAAGATTTCCAAATTGTTCATACATTATAAAATATTATAGGCCAATTGGATGTAGTTTATTTGCCCAACAGTCATTTCCTTTGTACTCGAGTGTGAAAAGGTAATTTGCCCAGTTGTGAAACAAATTAATTGAAAGTTTAAAAACAGTTTTGATTAACACAATTCTTTGTATTAAAATGTACTTCCAATATAAAGGAAATAATAAATACATTTCTTCAGAATACGTTTTTTCAGAATATTCATCTTAATTATCAAATTTGGTTTTGTTTAATTATCAGTGAAATAGGTTTTCTAGTGTTGTCGTCACCTCATTTTGGAGCAAGTATTAAAGCGGAATCTGTTTTGTTTAGTGGTGCATTATTGAAAGGCTGGAGCCATGGATGGTTTGCTTGACCTGTCAAAGGCTATGCATAGTATGCAATTAAGAATACTGTTATAACAGTGTTGTCTGTTGGAGCATTTCAGTGGATCATATGTGCGAATCATTGCTATTAACTTTACCCATATAAGCTTACTACCACATGTCACCCACTATTTCAGATATTGAGTTATTCAAGAGGCCAGCATCCAAGCGTTCCAGTGTTTTTGATCATTGTGATGTGCAAAGTGATATATTAGTGAGTTTTTAGGCCGAGTGCAAGCACTGACGGTGACTGTAGAAAAGTGATGAAAGGTTCCGGCAAAGCGACCACAAATTTTTTGAATCATCAAGGTAAGAATGAAATGTTTATTTACTCTGGCTACTTTGGGACCCAGCTACTTTATGGCAGTCTAGAAGAAAGACCCCTCTCTGAACCAATTTTACCTAATTTCTGTATGCTATCTACAATGTTTTGGTAATAGCACGTTTTGGTTATCAGGCATACGTTTTGGGTAGTAGGATAATTCGTTAATATAACATTTTGGTAAAAATATTGAAAATAATCACAATTGACTTGTTCTGTTAAAGGTGTTTTGACTAGATAGGACATTTTGGTAATTAATTATAATTTATCTTTATTGATAATTTTTTATTAGCACATATGACATGCTTTATAAGGTTTCTTTAACCTAATTACATATTATAAATGTTTAAAGTAATAACAAATAAAGTATTTTATTAATTACTGGATATGGTTTACTTTGGAATAAATTGTTACTTAATAATACAACTGTAGTTCACATTCATTCGGATTCAAGAATGATTATTAGCCACCATGTTTTCTAAATATTTTTCTATACAGAAACCCCTTTAAAAATATTTATTGGTTCTACCAAAATGTCCGATTACTGAAATGTCCTATTACTGAACTGTCTTATTACGGAAACGTCTGATTACTGAAATGTCCTATTACTGAAACGTCCTGTTACCAAAATGTCCTATTACCAAAATGTTTGATGTCCAACTGTCCATGGGCAAAGTGCAGTGTGTACTTTTGTAACACGCACCTTGTCCCAGTGTCTCCTGCTATGTAAACTCTCATAACCTTCAGGGTGAAACTCACTGAGGGCCAAAATTCACAAGAGGGGGGAATCATAAAACCTGGTGATACTAGTGGAATATTCCATTATTCTAGGTTACTTAAATCATGTTGTAGTGGTCTGACTGCAGAGACTGACTGATGGTCTGTAGAGGCTGACTGATGCAGCAGCAGTCTGCTGTACGCAATGCTATATCCCATAACGTAGTAGCACTAGTTGCCTAGTTGGCTCACCATGGTTGACGTTCAATAAATTTGATCTAAACTGACTTGTATTTTGTTACTTCTTTCACTTAAATCAAACCGAATGAAAACTACACAAATGCATTTGCACGGAATTACATAAGGGAACATTTGCATTAGAATCATTTGAAGCATTTGCATATTCTCAAAACACTTGCATTTGAATAATATATAAAGACTTGCATTTGAATAATATAATAACAATTGGAGTTTAATAATAGAAAACACTTGCATTTGCATAATATAAAAAAACATTTGCATTAGATTTTTTTTTAAACGCATTTGCATTTGATTTTTTCAAGACCTTTGCATTTGATTGTTTCTCAAAACATTTGCATTTTTTTCAAAACACTCATTTGAATTTGAATAGTTTAAAACATTTGCATTTGCATGTGATTTATTTCAAACATTTGCATTTAAATGCAACCGTGTATCTACGCACTTGCATTTGAATCCTTTCAAACATTTGCATTTAAATGCGATCACTCGCATTTTAACCCAAGCCTGATTTCGAAGCCGTAAATTGATGTTTAAAACACGACAAACAAACATATTTTGATGCTCCCATATCCATTCTGAGTCATTCCGGTACGATAAACGATAATGGCATTTAAAAACTGAACATTTATTAGAGGTAGCTGTCATTGACGCCGTTATCAAAGTAGCAAATCTCGTTGGGCCAGTATAAGTTCAAATGAAACTTCAGCAGTGGTCACCATTGCAATTGTAACGAAATTCCATGTTCGTTACTGACAGAGCCGCAACACAATGCTTGTGTGGGCCACTCCATTCCAGAGTGTGGCAACAACACGTTTTTATTCAGAACTACACACTCTGGCTACGTGACCCCATGCACGTCGTTCTGCAGCCACACACTACAACTATACCCTCGTGGCTCCTCTGCAGGCCTCTAACTCCCTCCTGTCTTCGCCGAACTGCCCCTAACAACTACCGCTGTCTACTACCAACACAGATCTCCAAAATATCAGCTCCAATCAAGGCCGCGCCCAGTCTAATCTTTGCTGCCACGCATGGATTATTACATAATAACTCGTTATGTAAGTTGTACTAGACTGACCTGCATTCCACACCATCAAACTAATTAAAATGTAATTACAAAACTGTTTCGTAAAACAATCGTTGAAATTTGCAGAGCAAAATATGGACTCGCATGACCACTTGACTAAAACCGTTAAATGCTAAAAATTAATTATGATGACAATGCTATTATATGAGGTGTGTATTGCTACACGGCGTCGATTGAACTCGTTATCTTGTTTAACTGCTAAGAAAGGACCAGGCACGTGTAATCGGTCTATGTTATCTGATCGAAGCAATCAATGGTTACGCCTATGCACTGGCCTCTAGTTACATCGTGGATAGACACCGTCGTATTAAAACTGAGCTGAGCCTACAATGGCCTACATGTCACGGTGTGATGAACATGCCGATGTGTCGCATAGTCGTGACAAAACATGCATTTTATCTCGATTGTCGCCATGCTTCCCTCTTACTTTCATTTTCTGAGGGTCCACACGAATGACCAACTGTGACACCCGAAACACTTTAAAAACCCAACTACAGTCACAATGTCCGGATACGCTATTGTTAAATATGGTGCTGTGACTCAACCGAGCGGAGGTGTTTCCAAAATGAGCCAGTCCCGGAACATGTGTACCGGTAGTATGCAGTGGCGTAGGCATGATTTTGTATTGGAGGGTGTGTGTGTGTGCGTGTGTGCGTGCGTGCGTGCGTGCGTGTGTATGTGGCATATCCCGGTACTCGTTGCTTGCTTGGATGCCGGATGGCCCCCCTCTAATACAAAATCCTGCCTGCGCCACTGCGTATTACCGGTACATATGTTCCGGGACTGGCTCATTTGGAAACACCTCCGCTCGGTTGAATCACAGCGCCAGTCTATCGTCATATCCATATATGTAGATCTGTGGGATTGCGGTTCACGCGAGTCACGTTACTGGTCTCGCTCTCCGGCATGTTTACGCGCACTGTTTGATGCGTTAATAAATGTTCTTTGCTGTTCGTTGATATACTAGTTGTCTATACTGGCGCAGCACCATATTTAACAATAGCGTATCCGGACATTGTGACTGTAGTTGGGTTTTTTAAGTGTTTCGGGAGTCACGGTTGGTCATTCTGGTGGACCCTCAGAACATGAAAATAAGAGGGAAGCATGGCGACAATCGAGATAAATGCATGTTTTGTCACGACTACCGGTATAAGACAAATCGTCATGTTCATCACACCGTGACATGTAGGCCATTGTAGGCTCATGTAGCTTTTAAAGAGATACGACGGTGACTATCCACGATGTAATTGGAGGCTACTCAGGCTAGTGGGCGTAACCATTGATTGCTTCGATCAGATAACAAAGACCGATTACACGTGCCTGGGCCTTTCTTGGCAGTTAAACAAAATAACGAGTTCGAACGACGCCGTGTAGCCAAAAAACACCTTATATAGCATTGTTATCATAATTAATTTTCAGTATTAAACGGCTTTAGTAAAATGGTTATGTTAGTCCATATTTTGCTCTGCAAATTTCAACGATTGTTTTACGAAACAGTTTTGTTATTTGTAACCTCTTGGCATTGGGCTGAAGCCTGCTGGATGCTTATTGCCTACGCAGAAGCGGCGGATTCCTCCACTTTGGCTTTGGGTAACATAATCCCATTTGAATGATGGCAAATTTCTTTGCCAAAGGGTAGGGAAGTCCTGTACAGGCACCCCGATAACCTCTGTACCTTGTCACTCTATATGAATCAGGCAACCAGTTATAGGTCCTCAGTCTCCTACGTACCCTCCCAATTTTCCGGGATTGGGGGCCATGGCCCCCTTGCCCCCCCCCTCTGGCTACGCCACTGGTAGTACGGTACTCCTTTAGTCGTTTCACGTAATTACGCGATGTTGGTTTACTCTAGTATTTAGTCAAGAACCAACGGGACTCATACGAACGCCACTTATGTTTGTTTCTTGTGGCGACCGAGTGGACTTGACACACTATCAAAAAGCAGGTTTACAAAACTAGGTTTATCGATCTTCGCCCACTTGTGTGATATGTCGATGTGCACGCAGGCACGGTTGTGTGCTTCACGTGCGATTTAGAAGAATATTGTTTTTAGCTATGACTATCCTCGCAAGCCAGGGGTGCGATAGTTGACTACGCTGATGTGATCAGTCTGGCTCAATGGCGGGAGAGGATGATATATCGCAACGTGATGTATAAGTGGAAAGTCCCCATTCTTATATAACCATACTTGTGGTTATGTACTATCTGACTCGCAACTGTGGTTATTTAATGACCCGTGCATAATCATGTATATCATATGTGGTGACATGCAGATATTATCACTATAGAGGTCTAGATGTTTAATAACCACAGTTCTTTAGATCGCAAGTTGTTCCTCAGGGCTCACGTCAATCACGTAATCAGCAGCAGCGACCCCTAGCGCGCGAGGATGGTCACCACATATTACTCACCGTACACACGAGCGCTTTGGCACGTGACATGATTTGCGTGCTGCACTGAGTAATGCTTCATATCTGCATACACCATCCTCGCAAGCCAGAGATTTTTGCCATGCAAAACTAGCCCTCGCAGATCTCCCACGCGAAGTGCGGAAGTTAGCTGAGTCAAACTAGTAATTTATTGACTTCGCCAGTTGCGATTGCGCCACCCGCGAGAACAGCCCAAATACCCGCCCCAATTTGGACACGGATAAACGACTTCTGGGAATCCCAATATATAATGACCGGTTCGCCCATTAGCATGATCGAGCAGCTGAACGGTATTGTGTATTCGAATAATTGCTTCCACTTCCTAAACATTGCTAGCATTAGTAGCAGTTAAAATATGCGACAACTTCAGGACTTTCCTATTTCTCACACTTGAAGTTATGAAGTTGTTGTTATTCATCTTCAACAAAGCATGGAGGGAAATGTTGATGAATAAGTTCAACACATAATCTTGTGTGCACATTCCGGCGGGACAGACAACTGAGTTTTAGGGCATTTCTTTGACGAGATGACGGCGCAGCCTACTCCGGACTTTATCCATATTTAGAGCGTGGCTTATTTTCTTGAAAGCACACTTCGTGTTTTCAACTGTTGACGCCAGTTCCTTATTTGGTGTTACAAGTCCGTCTTTGCATTCTCTAGCTGTTTTTAAGTAGCAGCACTTCTGTAGATGAACTTGTCTGTGAACCAATCAGGGTTTGCTGACATTGTTGACATATTTTGTCACGCAGTTTCCTGGCTATGTATCCTGCTATGTATGTCAAGGTATTTTCTTCCTCAATGGAGAGGTCTTCCGTCTCAACTTCTTCAAAAATCATCTTCAACGGCGGCGATGTGTTGACACGCAGTACTGAAAGATTTGAGGTTGAGAAGAAAGGTGTCCCCGTCTTCTTTGCAGTTGCTCTCTTAATTTGCTCTGCAGTAGAATAGAATCAACCATTACCTGACGAAGGTAGAGTCAGAACTGCTCAGCTGAAGTGTTGTCACTAAAATATAGCCGAAAACGGATCGGCGGCAAGTCGATGTGCTTGTGTGTCAGTTTAGGAGCCATAAGCACAGCATTTATGGAATCGATCAGGAAAAACTGACTAATGTAGCTCCACTAAATCCTTTTCCCATCTCTTTTGAAGCCTGTTTTCTCGAGGTTGTTCCTCATGTTTTTTAGCAGACGCGGTGGGTCGTACATGACATCTTTTTCTCGTTGTGGAGCAAGAAAGAGTCCTAGAAGTGATCAAGTGTCTTTTGATTAATCGACCCTTGGTCACATATGACCACTTTGATGTCCAAACCAACGCTGGTCATCTAATTCATAGTCGTAACGGATTCTCATCCATTTCAAATAACGGCAATTTGTTGACATTCTCGTAACACTAGTTGAAGTACACAATTATATAGATTATACTTTATTCAAACGCCCTAAATATTGTACGTAAATTACAAAAACAACTTGCTAGTCTCTCTCTTCTTCCACCAATTGTTACGTATAGGTGAACATTCAATTATTCTGTAGTCTAGTGTACGCGTAGGCGGGGGCGCGTTGAGCAAGTGAATTCTTCGATTTATTTCATCAGATATAAAATATAAAGAATGTCAAAAGTGATCTATAACCATCCTCGCAAGCCAGGGCTGTTTGCCATGCAAAACTAGCCCTGGCTGATCCCCTACGCGAACTGCGGAATTTAGCTGAGTCAAGCTAGTAATTGACTTCGCCAGTCGCGACTGCATCACCCGTGAGAACAGCGCAAATACCCGCCCCAATTTGAAGACGGATATACGCCTTCTGGGTATCCCAATATATAATGACCCGTTTGCCCATTAGCATGAGCAGCTGAACGGTATTGTGTATTCGAATAATTGCTTCTACTTCCTAAACATTACATATAACACCAGCCACGGTTGGTTGAAATTAGTTTTATTATGACCACCTGACCTGCGTAGATCTACTGATCTAGTGAGCGATTTTATAGGCTGAGCTTAAATTCAGTGTTTTGCAAAGCGATCAGCCGGGGGTACTGCTGGCTGGGACTGACGTAATCAGCAGCGGCGACCCCTGGCGCGCGAGGATGTCTATAACACAACCATGTTCAATTGTTTGTACCTTTCAACATCCTTCGGACATTTACTTTTAGAATTGGAACAATTCGGTGCGCTGCTCCAAGTGGTGCTGTCGCGTCTCTGTTTCATCGTGTAGTTCCCATATATGACCGCCGGAGGGCGCTGTTGCATACAAACTTTTTACTAAAACAGTGGTACCTCTTTCCGTCTATTCTTCTTGCTATTACTATTACACTCTGAATATTCTTCCGATTAAGTACTATTACATTTGAAGCAATTACCATTACTATTACATTTTTCATCGGAACATTTTATGATATAATGCGCAGTATGCATAAATACAATAATGTAAGTACGATATGTATAATACAATTATTTAAGTACAATTGTTTAACTCACAGTCTCAAGTAGTTAAACACAACAGGTGAATACAAAACTCTAACTTGCCATTTATTGAAACCCATGCCTAAAGTATTTGAAATAATACTTGATAATGTCTAGTACTTTCATCATCATCATCATTAGGGAAGTATTTAAAGTATAAAAAAATCATAAATATTTACAACAAAATAGATCTATGTAGTATATTATACCATATTTAGTACAATCTACTAACTACATTGACTAAGGATAGAACATGTATATGTTCCATTATATATTTAAATACCATACTGGAATGAAAGACAAAAGCAATAGTCATTGCCACATAACTTGGAGGATTATATTATAGTTTAATTAAACCACTTTGTCCTACAGCTACTTGGTGCTTGGTGGCTCAAGTACAAATACATCAGGATGTTCTCAAAATCGCTATAGTTTAGGCTCAATTGTGTGCACCATGTAGGCAGTCACTAAACCCATACGCTTACTCAAAAAGGATAGTTGATAACTTGGCACATGTCAGAACTGGCTTCAAAGCAGTGAACGCCCAGTGTAATCCCTTTAGTCAATGCAGCAGTCAAACTGAAACAGTGTTTCTTGCTATGTGAACGCTCATAAAACTCTAGGGTAAAATTTCGTGAGGGCCATGCTCAAGTTGACAAGGGAGGAGCAACCATAAAACCTGGAGAAACTAGTGGAATCTACAACCTAATCAAATGGAATTGTTATTTAGTTGAAATTCGGTTGAAATGTTCAATAGTAATATAAAAGTAATAGGTCAATTACTATTACATTGCTGCCTATTACTATTATTATTACTATTACAGGTACATTGGCGAAATACGGTGGTGAGCCGTTTCACGGAGGTCTTTGAAAAGCCATTACAAAAATCCTCTCTATAGTAGTCTATCTAACTATGGCAAGGTAATAGTTCAAAGGCCTATGGCGGACATGTCTCATATATTATTGTAACCTGATAAAAGTCGCCACTTCGTCGCCGTTTTGCGCCTTAAGATTAGGACCATCAAACGTGTTACTGTTCATGTAATTACTAGTGAATATAATCTATTACCACCAGCACGGTTATATAGTAGCATGAAAGCAATATATGGCGCTAAGGTGTAATTGGTTCACTAGCCGTAAGCGGAAACGTCAATGATTATTGACTTACACGACTGCCATGTGACCCATTGAATGCAGTTCTACTTATGACCACAAGACCGTGATATGCATAATCAATTGGCATTGATAATGTATATAATCTGTGGTCGACATCCATCTCCGAAGCATTCATCGAAAACGAAATATTACGAAATAATGGGGCTTTAATAAAGTACGGGAACTCTTACAACAATATGGCTTATTCCTTTGAAACACGTCTTCACGTAACATGGTAAAACCACATGCTGAGATCAAACAACCAATCGAACAGAAAATGTCCCTCTTTTAGTAACGTGGTTACATATTAATTATCCTTATTGTCACAACGCCAACATTGGTCAAACATAGTGATTAATGTAACTTTGCTATTCCGTGTAACTAGAATTAAAGGTTGGTTGGTTGACTGTTCAGTTACATAAAAACCTGCAAAGGTGGTAATTATAAACAGGAAGGACCATTGTAATTAAAGTAGCCAATCATACGTAGCTATACTGCCGTGTTCCACATTGGTACCAGAAGTGGGATACGGAATGATTTGCTACTTACATGTGCGGTGTCCTGAAGGTGATGTTATTTTGTTACACGAATTCTACAGTGACTACGAGACTAAGACTGAGAAGCAGGTGGTTTGGTCCACCGAAGTGTCACGTCTATGCGGGGACGTACATTGAGGTGTCTTTTCCCTCCCGTCCATGTAATTTGGCGTGACACATTATATATTGCATTTAATAGGACCGGCGCATTATTTCGAATTTAAGTATAACCGCTGCATCCCTCCTTCCTTCATTCTGTGGAGCGCAGTGGTGCAGTGGCTATAGAGCTTTGGATTCTCAACCGAGAGAACCCGGGTTCGAACCCTGTGCTGCGGTGTCGAACCTCGTTCGCTCTACGTTGCTTCAGTTCACTCAGCTGTATGCATGAGTACCTGACTGTAGACAGTAGTGGATATTTGCGTACGAATAGTCTTTGCGCATTAATTGCATCGTGGCTGGATGCTTCATAGAGAAGTCGAAATGGTGTTCCATTGAACAGGTCTAATCGAACAGTTCTGCCAGGGAGTAAAGTGTAAAGCGCTTTGAGCAGTCACGAGGACTGGATACTGCGCTATATAAGAACTTACCTTTTCTTCCTTTTGTCATACGGAGGTAAAGCTACATTATGCGGGGCACACACCAACACTATTATGGGACGTCCATGGGCACCCGGCCATTTATCTCTTTAGGATTCAGTGGCGGATTTAGGAGTGTGATGGCCCCTGGGCAGTGATTTGCCGGATATCGTACCTTAGTAGCTCACTCCTTCCTACTTTCTACAGTAGAGACGCCACAGCAAAATATGACTTCTGCCCATTTAGAACACCAATTTGCATCATATTGAAGCACTCCTGTTACGTGTAAGAACGTTTCTACTCCAAAGAGATGACCCCAAAAGTGTTTTATGAAGGCCTCCATAACAACTCTATCATACTGCCTCGTCAACACTCTCGTAAATCCGGTACTGTTACCAGTTGGCTAGCTCGATGTATCGCCTCTATACACCCTGCATAGTCCCGATGCTGGATCTACACTATGAGTTCGTTGCGCCAGTCACACGATCAGAGTTCCCTTTCCTGTTGCCTTCCTGTTTGACCCCTGACACTACAACATTAAAAGTAAGCGTCTCAAATTAAGAAATCGGTTCGGTTGCAAGAAACGGATTAACGTGCAGTAACATGCTTGTGCATCCGTAGATGGAACGCCGTGGTCGCGCGGTAAACCTAGACCTTCCCAGTGCCCGTAGATCTTCTTGAATGGACCCACGTGACCCTGCCTCCTACAGACCATTCAGGTTATAATAAGGTGAACATTCGGCGGAAATGTTTCGAAGCACCCCTCCCCCTCACCGTCTTCGATATTACAGTCTAACCAGCCGAGCCAGCGGAGAAGCTAAAGAAGATTTTGTTTCCTGCTCATTGGTATGTCATATAATATTATGTATTAGGACGATACGATACCTCGCGCGGGAATACCTCGAGGTATTCTATCACAGGCCACTGCCGTACGGTGAAATATAACTTTACTTTATAGCTATAGTCCTTATCCAAAATACTGATTTTATACGAGGATATCAAAATTTCATATACATATTTTTGAAATATGTAATGATTTATTTGGAAATAGAATTATTTCTTTGCCTAAAATAAAGATGATTTGGAGGTATTTAGCCGTGCTAAAAATCTCGCTCGCCAAAACCGCCATGGCTGATTGCTTGCCATGGCGCCCTATATGGGGCCAGCCCACATACATATATTATCAGTGATTGTTTCAAGATATTTGAAGTAAAATGCGTCCTCCATGATTGTGCAATGACAATAGCATGCTTCCGTTGCAAGGGTCTTTATTGGGGTCAGCCCACTGTTGGTTTTCCCATATGCGACCATGTTAAGGTTTTGTCTGATTATAAGAAAACGTTACCTATAAAATGTCTTAAACTTCTCATCTGCTGTTATCATCATCTCATTGACATGCCGATAGATTTTTAAAAAATTGCATACTTCCAGCTCTCGTAAAATGCCTGTATGTGTGACACCCGTCAATATTTACAAATGCCGGCAAGAATTACTCCGCAAACAGAACACACAGGCAAATTGCTGCCAAATATCCTTCCGCTTATTCAAATAATCTCGAAATCCACCATTTTACAGTCAACACCTTCTACAATCACACATGAAAATCTCCCTACTCAAATGCACTTATGTCACATGTGAATTTTATTAAAAAAATCATTTCTAAAAAATACACTGCATTTTTGTTCGTACAACGGACAAGAAGTCTAACTAGAACATGACCCCAAGTAGGCAAGACATATTTGGAGGAAAATGTAGAAACTAACACATTTGATAGGCTCTCCTATCTCATATACTGTGTGGTATTTTTTGTAATTCATCCACGTGTTTGTTTTTATACACATTTCAAAAGAGCCACCCTACTTGACAGAGCACACGTGTGAATAAGCATTTCACTGTCGGACAATTTCTAATCTAGCACAACATTCTCAGGTGGCACATATGAACTCCTATAACAGTTTTCAAGAAAGTCCAATATGTGTTTTATAAGAATGTTCAATACAGCGAGTTGTTATGTTACATTCAAATTTATATTGATTTTATTACCTTGTGCCCTATTTACAAAGGTAATTTCAACAAAATGCAACCTTAGGGTGTGAATTCTCAAAAGGCCAGACGTCTTATGCAGTTCAATTACATAATATTACACAGCCTATTAACAGACATTCAGAAAACAATGCCACTTGCTTGATTGGCCAGAAGGTCCTGCCAGTAGACAGTAAATGATAACAGTCTCGGGCTACAGCCGACTCCAGCTAGTCACTGTCGTCAGGCTTCATTAGGGTCAGTGACAAGATCTTCAAGTGTGTTTAACTAGCAGAAGTAAACAAAAAAGATTGATGGATCACCCTGCTGCAATGTCATTGGTTCATTTTCATACAGATTTGCAAACTGAGGCTTAACTAGTAGCATACACACCCCACCCCCCTTATAAGACATGTGTTCCGACACTGTGATTTGGACTTGCAGACTGATGAGAAGTCTGTAATATCCAAAAACTTGTCCCGTTCAACTGTTGTTTTGCCATACATATATTATCAGTGATTGTTTCAAGATATTTGAAGTAAAATGCGTCCTCCATGATTGTGCAATGACAATAGCATGCTTCCGTTGCCAGGGTCTTTATTGGGGTCAGCCCACTGTTGGTTTTCCCATATGCGACCATGTTAAGGTTTTGTCTGATTATAAGAAAACGTGACCTATAAAATGTCTTAAACTTCTCACCTGCTGTTATCATCATCTCATTGACATGCCGATAGATTTTTTTTAAATTGCATACTTCCAGCTCTCGTAAAATGCCTGTATGTGTGACACCCGCCAATATTTACAAATGCCGGCAAGAATTACTCCGCAAACAGGACACACAGGCAAATTGCTGCCAAATATCCTTCCGCTTATTCAAATCATCTAGAAATCCACCATTTTACAGTCAACACCTTCTACAATCACACATGAAAATCTCCCTACTCAAATGCACTTAAGTCACAGCATGTGAATTTTGTTTAAACAAATCATTTCCAAAAAAATACACTGCATTTTTCTTCGTGCAAAGGACAGGAAGTCTAACTAGAACATGACCCCATATAGTTTAACATGGAGGGAGGTATTGTGCCACGGCGAGGTTTTCCGGCACGCAACACCAGCAGCGACTACATGTAGCACCGCGGATACCGTAGGATTGATCAATAGTGTCGAGGCGTCGTGAACACGCATACACAGAGTCCCCGTGTAAAACTGTATCTTCATACAGGGACTCTACACACACAGTAAAGATAGCGCCACTGTACGGAATTTCTGTGAAGCTCATTTATGTAGCGACACATCGACACAATATCGATTTTACGGTAACCGCGGCGCTGTCAGTAGTCGCCGCCGGCGACGTCTAGTTTTACTTGAGTTTGTTTTGTGAATTTTTATCGTTATTGGAATGTAAGAGAATTGTTTTTTTTGGTAACATAGTGTATGTATATGTATGTAAGGTATGCGAGAAGACGTTTGGCGGCTGTAGGTGGTCGTTTTCATGGTTAGGTCAGAAAGTAAAAGATCGCCTCTATTTGTGATACCGAATATAATTTCACAGTCACACGATTATGATCAGTTCAACCTATATAGGCACTGTATTGATATGAAAGCGTTTAGTTGATAACATCATTAGTGTCGGAATTATCATAAAGGTGGCGCCACGTAAGAGAATCGAGTTGTTTCTTAACTGTTTGTTGCCAGAGTGACTATCAGAACTGTTGAGTTGGACCAGGAAGAAACTGTCTGCGCTCAATCGTCTGGACAATGAGCAGCATTTTTCTAAGGTAAGCTATGGTTAGATAGATATATCCTTGTTAATACCTAGACAGGTCTTCGTTTGTCGTTACAGGGGTGTATTAATTAAGCCCACAATTCACATGTGCAACAAACCCTCAGTTAAAACAGATGCGCATTTCAACCTGTGCCTTAGTCTTTGTTTTTACATTCGAAGTAATAGATGGTCTACGCTGGCTATGTCACAGCACACACACGGCTATATCACAGCACATACACACACACGCACGCACGCACACACACACACACACACACACAAATACACAGTACAAAAAGTTGTATATGTATATATATATATAGTAGTGCATACCTTTCAAACTTGGAAAGGCAACCAAACACCCTGACCAGTGAGGCCGCTACACCACAGTCGGTGTGGAGAGGCCAGCCATACCTCGAATTTTTCGGGGAAACAGAAGAGCATCGACTGCTGCCACCTTGTGAACAATTTCGTACCGGATGTGACGTACGGAAGGCATGGCGCTACAACGGCCGAACTTAATGTGTAAACCTCTATTAATGCAGGGCATATTGATCCCTGCGATATGTTACACTGGTGTGATACACCGCTTTAGTCGTACAGAGGCATTTTCTTTGAGGAATGCGGTATTAATATCGCGCCCTACTTCCGCCAAGTCAGACAACGGAAGCGTCGTCGGCACGGAGCATTTCGGGACATGTCGTAACGGAAGACAGTGCTATTGATTAAACCCAAGATGTAGATAGATACCACCATAACGATATTGCTGGTTCTGTAGTTCAGTAATTTTTGACCTAATACCTGTACTCAAAGGCGGATCTGGCGGGCGTGTGGCGTGCTCCCAGACCTTTAGAATTTAGCCGCGCTATGCCTGATCTACAGACTACAGTGGCGTGCCCCCTAGACCGTTTTAAAGTGCCCCCGTTACTGAAGTTACGGCGGCGCAGCGGCGAAAAATTGTTCAACAGGCATAAATTCGATTTTAAGCCCGTCTGTGAAGCGATTCCCGCGGAAAATTAAATTTTAATGAGCTAGGCGATCACGTGGTATCGTGACGTCACTTATGACACGCACTCGCATCAGGCCGATCCTTTTCATGCATTCAGAGCATGTTTACAAGGATAGCTTTTGGGTCGAAACGAGCGTCAGAATGAGTTATTGTGCAATATTCCGACGTAATACAAACACTAGTCATCACAGAGGAAAAAACGTTTATCTTACGGTTCCACATGAATCGAATTTTATTCAAAACAACGAATGCGAATGGGCCTACAAGTCGACTAGATTTCGCCGAGCTTGGGCTCGTTTTCAGAATAATTATATCGAATGCAACCAACGGGAGATAATTTACACAAATAAACATACATAGCAAACATACATGTACAATTTATCATAACAACTTAAATCAGTCAGTGAAATTCTGTTGGCGCCGCTAGCTCAGTTGGTAGACGCATTGGTTTCTTGCTAGTTATTTTACAATCGGGCGACACCGGTTCAATCCTGACAGCATGCAAACTATTGATTTTCTTTACACTTTAAAAAAAATGTTTTCACAAAGTAATATACACCAAATCATTTAGATCTGTTTGTAAATATTTTTTTATTTTGTAGTAATTATTTATTCACCACAAAAATGAACATATGGTCATTATATATAACGATGTTTCTAAATTGTATTTATCCAGACAGATCACACTCTGTTTTCACATGTATAATTACAATATATTACCGTACAATATATTTACAATTAATAAATTATATATCCATTACATTATATTTGTTTGGATAAATAAAATTTAGAAACATCGTTATATAATGACCATATTTTCATTTTTTTGGCGAATAAATAATTACTACAAAAATAAGAATTATTTATAAACAGTGCATTATAGTATAAAATAATTTTGTTTATATTACTTCGTGAAAACAGAAAAAAAAAGTGTAAAGAAAATCAATGGTTTGCATGCTGTCAGGATTGAACCGGCGTCGCTCGATTGTAAAATAAACGACAAGTAACCAACGCGCCTACCCACTGAGCTAGCGGGACCAGCGGAAACTGTCTGACTGATTTAAGTTATGAGAAATTGTACAACTCCTTCATATATCGATATTCTTGTGATATTATGAGATTATACACGTTACTTTATGTAGCTGGATACAATACATGTTTGCTATGTATGTTTATTGGTGTAGATTATCTCCCGTTGGTTGCATTCGATATAATTATTCTGAAAACGAGCCCAAGCTCGACGAAACCTAGTCGACTTGTATTGTAGGCCCATTCGCATTCGTTGTTTTGAATAAAATTCGTAGAACCGTAAGATAACTGCTTGTTCCTCTGTGATCACTAGTGTTTGTATTACGTCGGAATGTTGCACAATAACTCGTTCTGACGCTCGTTTCGACCCAAAAGCAATACTTGTAAACATGCTCTGAATGCATGGAAAGGGTCGGCCTGATGCGAGTTGGAGTCACATCTCGACATCCCGAAAAGCGCGCCAAAAATATGCATATTCGAAAATGCCCGGATGCACAGCATAAAATGTGGAATTTCTAATTCATAGATTTTTTGGATTTTTTGGCTTGGTGGACGTGGAAATAGATAGCAGGATGTAATTTAACATGAATTCAAGCAATAGATGTTTTTATTCCCTTTAAGTACTAACATCCAATAATTATAACTAATGTTAATATATATCATAATCCGCAGCTTCGTCAATGAACGCATCCTCGTTTTTTCACCGATGTTCGCGAACAATCCTTCCTGCCTGTCGCCTTTTCATCGTTATAGGCGGTCCCTCGGAACGAGGATGACGTTGGCCAAGTGTTGGTCGTGTGTTCTCAAATTATTCAGGAGACCAATTCCAGATCCGCGTGCAGTGAGAGCAGGAGGTTCCGGTAGTACTGCAGTCCACATATCAAAGGCACGATAAAACGCGACCATTCACTTCGGCGTCGTACAACTGGTTGCCATGCAGAAACAAAGCACGTCACGCTAACCTGTCAAACTTATACTATATCCACCAAGACGATAGACAAGTGAAGTGTACGTAATTATTTACTTCTGCTACACGACGATATTCTATGAGTGAGGACGTTAACATAATTTGATATATTTCATGATTATATATCGTAAATTATGTTACGCACCGCACAAATCCCAGTTTAGCTGTGAACTGCTGTAAAGGGATTACTATATCAAGTAAAGTAAACTACAACCATTTCAATGACGTCATCACGATTTGTGTGAGTACAGATACGTTTTATGTCGACGCACAGCTTCGATGTCGTGACATTTCACACGTGCCAGTTCCCGTCGTTTTACTCGATCCATGTGAACATAGAACTTACATAGACCTACATCTTAAATGCACGAGTTCTTGAAAGACAATATAAGCGTATCTAGTGTCTATGCATACACGCACGACTGTTCAAATGCTAAAGTAAAATTAATGTTAAGCAATTTTATCTAAAGGGGAAAGAAAGGGATTTTTGGTCTTAAAGTGGATGATCCTAATGAAATCTCCGATTTTCTGACAGTTGATATAGAAGGGTTGATCGTGACGCGGAGGCTTGACCAATAAGCAACCAATAAACGAGCAGCTTTTAACCGCGTATTTGTTGGGCCAAAAAACCTCCACTGGCGGTCGGAAGACGGGGAAGGGGGGTGCTGTTGAAAATATTTTGCCACCGCGCCGCCATATCTTCAGCTCTTCAGTTTCTCGGGTGGCTCGACTGATGACATCGGTAGACGGGGTGAGGGGGCTGGAGAAGGGTGCTGTTGAAAATTGTTAGGCTCCGCGCTGGCACATCTTCAGGTAATTGTAACCTAAACGGGGGCACATTCCAAAGGTCTAGGGGCACGCAGGCTCTCCTGGATCCGCCTGTGAAGGTCGGTTTAACAATAAAACATGATTGTGCAATATGCCACACTGTTCCGCGTGCGGTGGTTTATATATATATATATATATATATATATATAATGTTAGGTTCCAATGCGCTCATATTTAGTGTGAATTGACATGTTCATGACCCGTACATGACATCCGACAACAGCGTGATTCATCGGTCATAATTTTGAAACAACACCGCAAACAATCTCCAACCGCAACATTCCCCCGTCTTCCCATGCCATGTCCTACAGTCTGGAAATGGTTAGTGAGACTGCCGCTGTACTGGTCTGGTTGGAGGTTCCGGTCTGAGAGTAAGTTCCGGTTCCGTTTTGCGTATTGCGCATGCTCGCGCAAGCGCAGTACATAAAAATCGACCACCTGTGAGCAACGTGACCTGAGGTGACCGATCAACTTTAACCCCGTGCCAGAAGTATGCGGCGACTGAGTTACATCGCTGTGAGCAACGTGACCTCAGGTGACCGATCAACTTTGACCCTTGCTCGACGCACTCGGTGACCGAGATATACAATTAATCATTTTTCGTTTGCTGTAGCGACCGTTACTCCACCGACCTATTTGCCCCCTACGTTGCTGCACAGGATCGTACATCTGCGTGTGACCATTAGTTAGCTAGTTCACATATCTTTTGTTGAGAAAATACCTGTGATGCAGCGGGAGAAAATAGGAGATGAGTACCGACGGTACATGTCTTGCATAAGGCATTATCTAGTCACCAAAAAACACTTGGTGTGTGAAAAGCGAATGCGCAATGCTGTCTTAAAAGCTACGCAGCATGGCAAATACCAAGTAGACGGTGAGTAGACAGTCCAGCCCCAGGGCCAGGGTAATAGTCTGTAGCCTAGTGTATAGTATACTATGCCATAAGCGAGTCTATTAATATGGGTCTCTTAAATTATATAGGTGTCAGAATAGGGGCTTATGTTTTTGACAGAAGTATAATTATGAAACGATAGCTGGACGCAATGACGTGGCTATTAACACAGCTGCTCTGGACTGCAGGCCCACCGTTTATTACCTAGAATGGTTATTATTCTTATCTTTCTGTGGGTTGTACCTCTTGATTTCCTGAACCAAAAATAAATATTCCTTTGACAAAACAGACACCCATGACAGTCATTACAGGTTGGTGGTTATTTTTTGGCAAATATTAATAACAATTGCACTCAACCTAAGATGTCAAATGGCTTCAGTCTTATATGACCAAATGTACTGCTAGTTTGTCACTACTTTGTGTCACATAAAATTTACATTCCATGCCCGTGGTAGTCAAACATTAATACACTGGCCCCCACGATAAGTGCTACTTGAAATTAGTTAATTGTGAATTCTATTTTGTGAATATTCTTTCAGCTGAAATTATTAACGCTATTAAACAATCGTTTTTACCTAAAAATGTATAGGCCTAGCCTAGGTGCCTACCACTAAAATATACACCAACCTAAATACCAATGTATTTGACCATATATAGTGCAATTAATGAATGAAATAGATTAATAAATCATGGACAATCACTCGTTATTAGTATTGCATTTAGCACAGGTACTTACATTGTTATTGTCACACTGTACTGTATTTGTGTATGAATAAAGTGATATTTCCTTTCTCAGAAGTAGACACAGTGACACTAAGCTTATTGACAGTGTGTGGGAATACTGTTACATGACAGTAAGGAATTTACTAATTAATTGTATCATACTGACTTGGTACACTTTGTAGTGCTACATTGTTTCAAGTGAATTATGACATTCTCTGCATAGTTTGCTCAGGCCCTTATCACTAGAATTTAGACCCCTACTGCCTTAGGCTATGGCAGTGCAGCATCAGGTAACTTGTGTTGGTAATTTCATCCATCATTTATGTAGTAAGCTTTACTGATAAATTGTAACAAGTGAACAATACTATTTTGCAGCATCTGCAAATTTTGTAAATGGCCTTTATTAAGTTGTCTGTTTTTAATTGAAACTTGAAACAGTGGTTTCCTTTTTAACATTGTTTATTTTAAATTAAGAGTACACCTGTAGATGCTAATGTCTCGGTATCTGTTGGTGGTTCAAATCCACCAGGTAAATGCACAAACCTTTGTGCACAATTACCCCTGGCATGGGCTTATTGACCGATACATTGCATCTACGAGTATGATTATGTTGATATTTAATTAAAATGACTGTCAATGATGCAACAGTTGAAGCATCAGATGTAGTCTATTGAAAAAAGATCCAAACAACTGATTTACCCCATACCTTCATTGTCCACCTAACAAGATTGCCACACAGATAATTAACTCTAGATGGCAGGTGGACAAGGAAGCCTTTTTGGCTTATTGAGAGCCCAACCATTTTTATCCAACCCTTCTCCATCCCGCCCTTCTGAGGTGTATCGATTGTATGTTTACACATATTCACGCAGCAAACACCCACACAATCAGCAGATAATCTGTTCTATTAATTTACAGTCCTTTGTGAAAATTATAACTTTCTTATACCTAATCTACACTCCTCCTTTACTAATATAACTTCATGTCCTCTAGTACTTCTATCCTTCCTGAGAAAAAAGTATTTCTATCAATGTTTTTATAACCATTCAATATTTTAAACACTTCTATCTCCTCTCCTCTCAATCTCCTGGACTCTAGTGTTAGTAAACCATCTTCTTTTAGCTGTATTTCATAACTAAGATCCCTCAGTTTTGGTATCAGTATTTTAGTCGCTCTCCTCTGTACTCTTTGTAGCATATCTATGTCCTTCTTGCGATATGGCCTCCACGTTTGTATACAATATTCTAATTGAGGCCTAACTACTGTTTTGTACAATTTATCTTTTTTTTTCCTTATACACTATATTTCACCTAATTAATCCAAGAATTTTATTTCCCTATGTAGCTGCAAATCCGCACTACTTAGAAACTTTCATCTCAGCACTAGTGGTTAACCCAAAGTCCTTTTCTTTTACAGTTGTATTTAATACAGTACCCCCCATTGTATATTGTACATCTTCGTTCCCAAGTCCTGTGTGGAGGCATATACATTTCCAAAAATTGAACCACATTTGCCCCTTTTCAGACCATTTGATCAACCTGTCAAGATCAGCTTGTAAATGTTGTCTGTCTACATAACGTTTAATCCTTCTGAACACTTTTGTATCATCCGAAAATGTCAACACCTTTCTTGTTGTATCATCGTCCAAATCGTTGATATATATTAAGAATAATATAGGTCCCAGTACTGATTCCAGTGGTACCCCACTCAAAACTGATTTCCAGTTTGAATCCTCCCCATCAACTACTATCAGTTAGCTTCTGTCCTTTGTCTTCTGTCAATCAGCCATTTTTTTTATCCAGTTAATTACATCATTTCTTATGCCATGGACCTATAGTTTAAGTAGTAATCTTTGATGTGGCACTTTGTCAAAAGCTTTCTGAAAATCTAAATACATGATATGTACTGGTGATGTCTCCCATATATAAATATATACAGTATCTTGAAACAACCCTATTGTGGGGGTCGTATATTAATTCCTAAGCGTTTGGTGCTCCAGGTTCAAGCTGTAAGATGAAAACTACCCACATGCATAATATGCAAGCTTGATTCTAAGTCAATGTTATGCCTCAGGTGGTTTTCACAAGCCTGTTGTCATTAGATGTAAATTCTAAGTGCACACTAGTAGCAGCCAGTGACCCAACTGACATGAAAGCAATTAGTTAGGTTCAGGCAATTGTTTGCACAATCTGAAATGAAGCCAGGGACAGTCAGTGACTGAGCTGGGTGAACTGTGAATGTCCAGTGGGTGATAAGGCACTTCAGGGCTGGGTTAAAAATGTTAAAATGAACACAATCCAGCTATACAGTATTTAACTTAAATTATAATATTGTACTTTCAAGTTTTCGATAAGTTTGTACAATGTCCTTGTGCTTTATTAGCTTGCTTGGCCTGTTACAGACAGTTACCAGTTAGCCTCTTAATTGAAGTTAGTTTAAATTGAATGTTAATTAAATGAAAGTTATTTGTTAATTTTAATTTATTGAAAAAAATTGGGAGGTTAATTTAATTTAATTGACCTGATAAACGTATGATATTAATTAATTTAACTGCAAAATATCTGAGTTGATGTATTTTAAATAATTTTCAAAGTTAGTTTCCCATGCCTGCTCTCAATATTCTTTGATGTTTCCTACACTAAATAAGTTTAGGTATGCAAGCATGCCAAATTGTTTTATGTGAAGGAATCTTCATAGTATATTGAGTTACTTTGTTGAAATAAAAGTGACTGATCATAGAACAATATTTTATACTCAGTATTTTATTATTGTGTTGTGTTATATTTTATAAATACCATAATGTGGTGTCTTGGCATCAATATTGTTTAACAAATAAGATAATTATACGTTAAAAATGTAAATTCTTATATAGCGCAATATCCAGTCCTTAGGACTGCTCGATGCGTTTTACACTTTACTCCCTGGCAGACCTGTTCAATCGAACACCATCTCGACTTCTCTTGGAAGTATTCAGCCACGCTGTGATTAATGCGTGAAGACTATTCGTACACAAATATCCACCACTGTCTATAGCCAAGTACTCAGTCATACAGCTGAGTGAACTATAGCAATGCAGAGTAAATGAACTACCCCAAAATTCGACACCGCCGCACAGAATTCGAACCTGCTTCCTCCCAGTCGAGAGTCCGGAGCTCTTACTCTTGTGCTACTGCGCTCCACATACATTATATTATTATTTTTTATGAACAATGAGTAGCATAGCTAGAATAAATGTTATTTACATTTATATATGTGTATTTTGCTCATAACTGATGCATGGTTACTATCTTGTGACTGTTTTACTAAATTGTTATTTTATCATCTTAAACACCATTATGGTAATATGTCCACCTACCTTACTGGGTGTGGTTAAATTTCTAAAGTAAGTTACAATGTCTAATTAAATATATTGAAAGTGACAATTGATTGTTACAGGTGATACATGCATAACTTGGCAAGCTCTCCACAGAAAACAGTGATGTTTACGTACTACCCTGTTTTTTGGCAATATTGCTGGATATGGGTCAGTTCATGACATGGCTGTTTGACCAGGTTAGTAGTTGTTCATGAGAATAGAACGTAACCTGTCACAGTAAAAATCTGTCATGCACAAAACCCATGACCAAGAATGATACAAAGTTACTGATGTCATTATTATTTCTTCTATCAAATGCATATGAAGTGCTAATATGTGACATAATAATTGTAAAACAAAACTAAACATATGACAATAACATACTGTTAGGGGCTAAGTCTATTATGGATTTTGTCCATGACATGCTATGTCCATGATGGGAACTATGTCCATGTGGTGGTTTTCCGTGAGCATTATTTCCAATCAATTCACACACAAGAAATAGTATAGATATAGTATGATGTGATGAACTGTAACAAAAAGGTAAACTGGTGTTGAACTAAACTGCCAGAAGTCAAAATAATGGAACACCATGTAGAAACTACAAATAACACACATTTTATTTAAAATATAATCAAAAATACTAATATATTTGATTATCTGTAAATTATTTAACTATGTTATTTGTAGCTTAGGCTAATACATGTCTTAATATTATATTATTAAGTTTCGACCACCTGTACATTGTTGAGTGAGTTAGTCTGATTTTGTTCACTGTGATACCCTTACACTTATTGTTTTTTTTTACAAGCAGTAATGTGTGTTATTTTTTTCCCCTAGATATGCTTTGCCAACTACCATTGGATCATGCTGCCCATCTGTCACCAGAACCATTGGTTCCTGCTGGTGGCAAATGTACAGGACAAGACAGTGGCAGTGCTGGACTCACTGCCGCAGGAGACAAGCTTTGCCAACTACCATTGGATCATGCTGCCCATCTGTCACCAGAACCATTGGTTCCTGCTGGTGGCAAATGTACAGGACAAGACAGTGGCAGTGCTGGACTCACTGCCGCAGGAGACAAGCTTTGCCAACTACCATTGGATCATGCTGCCCATCTGTCACCAGAACCATTGGTTCCTGCTGGTGGCAAATGTACAGGACAAGACAGTGGCAGTGCTGGACTCACTGCCGCGGGAGACAAAACGAAACAAGTTTGTCGCCCTATGGCAGTAAGTATTACCTGCCAACGAACCAGTGCAACCATTCCTACTGTTTGTGTGCAATACAATCACTTTCTTATAGTTTCTACCCCTACATTGGTTAACAACTGCTGTAACACCACTTATTGATTACGTGTGTCTTTACACATGTCCATGTTTTCATTGGTGTAGTAAAACAGTGGAGACAGGGCTTGTTGCCTACTTCAGTGTTGATGGTAACAAGCCTTTCATTCATGCCTGCTGTTGGTTAGTGATATGTTTTATGCAGGAGTATGTAGATTATTTTAACATGTGCCCTGTAGTCAGACTATAGTTTCAATACACTTTGCAAATAATTGTGATATCTGGATAGTATGGATATTGTTCCTGCATTCGTAGGTCCGTTATTTTTATGAGATGCCCGAATTAAGCTGCAAAATGACTGATAAATGTGAACGGATTCTGTCCTTCTTCAAGGCAGTACACGCAAGCGAGAAATGCAAAGCTGGGCTTGCCATTGGAGACATGGACTGCCATAAACGTAAGATGTGGTCAGCAGGAAGACAGCCACAGTTGTGGTGTGTTCACAATGATGGTGAGCATCATTTGAGAAACAATTAGGTCTTACCATTAATTGTAATTTAGGATATATTAAGACAATAAATTCCTGCCAATTTGAGAAAAAAAACAGCAAATGTGCCAATCCTCCACATGGTGCTATATACACAGAGACACAATAGTCTGTTTCCTGGCATATTTCATGACATTTGCTATGTTATATATTTGAACAGTTTTTCGCAATGCTGGTTACATAAAACGTCCCTCACTGATGTAGGAATGAAAACTTCACGATACACACTAATTGCCAGCTCGCTTACAATAACATTGAGCGTGTTATCACACTACCAAGTACCAAGTTGGTTTGTGTAAAGTATTATATTTCACAGAAATAGCAAAGGAAAAGTGTGACCTATATCTATGTATGTTATTAAGGGATGATAT
This sequence comes from Escarpia spicata, assembly GCA_963995525.1. Lineage (NCBI taxonomy): Eukaryota > Metazoa > Annelida > Polychaeta > Sabellida > Siboglinidae > Escarpia > Escarpia spicata. Next base: position 36,949,226 of record OZ023218.1, read on the forward strand.
GTTTTCAGATGAGTGTATTATTTATGTAAGGAAATGTTAACATTAATGTGTATCTGTATTCCAGTATGCAAAGGCCATCAGCGTTGGAGTACCACCTCACAAGATACGCCAGTGCCATGTCGATGCTTTTAGAAAGGCAGTATTAGCAGAGTTCCTGCAATACAAGAAACAGTAATGGCACATGGAGTCACTGACTGTATACTTTAGTTTGTCATCTCACTATTTTAATCCCACCTCATTCTATTATTTGATGGCTCTTAGTGTAATTTATTATTTAAATATATTATATATTATTTATATATGTTTTAGGTATAATGCCCTTATATTTAAATTGTTTATTAATTCAATGTACGATTCTTAGTTGTATTGTTTTTATGATATTTAACTTAATATTTTAATGATCTAACTATACAGGTTTGGTATTATGATTGTATTGTAAAGCACCGTAGAGCACTGTGTGATTATGGCGCTATATAAATATCTTATTTTATTATTATTACAGTCATGCTATATATGAATTAATGATTACTTGTGACAATGGTTTTATTTCTGAATAATTAAATTTTATATTACTTGGCTGATTAAATATTATTATATACTTTATTTGTAGCAATGTTGTATTGCAAGCGAGTGCAGCGTTATATAACGGGCTATGTGGTTTGGTTCTTTGCAAATGTATGCCAATCATTTTAGTGTATTCCTGTTGTTTTATGTTACTTTGTTTAACGTAATAACAATCACAGCTTTAGTTTCATAAGGATCTCCTCAGTTTAATTTACATTACATTAGATTGCCCATAATGTGACGTAAATATGTATGAGAAATGCTAATGTTATCTACGAGTTAATAATTATTTGTAACAATAGTTTTATTTTTTAATAATTGTATTTGATCACTTGTCTGATGAAACATCACAGTATTATACAAAGGGCTAGTTATGATCTGTGTAAATAAATAATTTTTTACATTTTATATTTCATTTAATAATATTATTTGAACTGTTATGTCACACATAATTATACACGTTGACATGATAATAAATGTTTACTTATGTAAGTCGTGAATGCATGACCCGTTTCCATAAATGTATTATTAAAGAATTGTTGAGTTACTCAGAATTGCGTTGGGAAAAACTGTTTGGAAATGGTGACCCCAAGATCCCCACCCTCCGTACGAATTTTGAAGTGCCTCAATGGGACTTCTAGACTGCACACAAAATGTCAGCCCCATATTTCCAAAACTGATGGAGATAAGTGCTATTTTAAAATTGTGACCCCCAAACCGCCACCCCGGACAATTTTAGAAAAAAATATTAATGATCTAGCGTACCCATCCCAATGGGTACGCTAGATGGCATAAAATGTATGCCCCATACAGGCATGACTGGCCCAGATAAGTGCCATTTTAAAATTGTGACCCCCACATTTTGAATTTTTTTCTTCAATATATAGATCCCAATGGGTTTGCTAGATCAAACACAAAAGTTCAACTCCACACATGACAAAATGACAGAGATAAGTACCATTTTAAAATTGTGACCTCCCGAGACCCCCACCATCTGGATGAATTTCGAAAAAAAACCTATATGTACAAACTACCCCAATGGACACCCTAGATCACACACAAAATTTCAGCTTTATACATATCAAATTAACAGAGATATGTGTCATTTATAAATTGTCACCTCCCAAGATTCCCACCCCCGACAAATTTAAAAAAATCTAAATCTACGAACCACCCCCAATGGGCCTGCTAGATTATACACGAAATTTCAGCTTCATACATGCCAAACTGACAGAAATAAGTATGTGTCATGTCATTTAAAATGCTGAAATTTGTGTTTACCACAACACCCGCTGTGCGTATAAACAGCGCTGAAAACTGCAGCTCTGTGTGACGAAGTCGTAAGATACACAACGTCAACGCTCTGAGACAATGACATCAAAATAAAACACAATTTTGTTTGCAAATAACTACAAGTTATGCTAACTATGAGGTTTTTTTATGTAATAGGCGCTAACCTTTGACATGTACTGTGTGTACGCAAAACGGAACCGGAACTTACTCTCAGACCGGAACCTCCTTCCAGACCGTACAGCTGCGGGCCGAAAGTAGGCGCTAACCGCAAGAGCGCACATCCTTGAATTTCGTCTTACCTTTCGGAAGCGGAAATAAGTGAATGGGAAGCGGAATTAACTTTTAATGTGCGCACGCATGGCGCACCGGAAAAGCGGCAGAAAGTGTCATTGTGTTTATCCTTCGTGTGTGCGTCCCCACTTTTAATGTGAATCTAAGAGCATTTAAAAAATAAAAATATAACGAATTTTATTTTTAACGGTTATAATGACAATCATTTCCTTTTCACTATTTCTTTATACAAGCAATCAGTAAATGATTTCGCCACATGTTGAACCTAATGGCAGTGAATTATTAAAAAATCATATTTTTTTCGAAGTGTGAGCATTGCCATTGGAGTGAATTCTAGTGGACTAAACTCGACTGAGATTTTGAGTTTATGATCAAAGCAAGCAAAGCAAAGCCAGATAATTTGACCACAGTTCCTTTATAAATTGAGGCTAGTTGTATACGCCGATCTACTATTGCTATAGTATGTAGATGTAATTTTAGGCTAAATGTCGCGGTCTTTCTTAACGACTTTGTAAGTGTTGTTTACGTGTTCGGTAAACGAAGATGATTTCGAACTTCAAAATAAGTTTCAACTTGGTTTGCTGTCAAAACACATGCAGTAATCTTTGTAGACGTCGCGGTCTTTCTTACCGACTCTGTAAGTGTTGTTTATGTGTTCGGTAAACGAAGACGGTTTCGAACTTCAAAACAAGTTTCAACTTGGTTTGCTGTCCAAACACTGACAGTAATCTTGTTGTTTTATTTTAATTATGTTCCTGTAATTGTACATACACACCCGTGGGAAATATATCGTCTTTGTATACAGCAGTGATCGGGCTAATTAAGGAAAGCACTGTCAATAGCATTTAAGTAAGCATTAGTATTTTATTTACAACATCACAGTGTACACTGACTTCTATGCCATAATTGATCAAATAGGAGGACTAAAAATTACAAAAGTGCAATCCTCTTATTTCCATTGGCATAGCAGACCTATAAAACAAAATATAATAATACATGAATATATAACTAATTACAAGAGACAATGCATAAGAACATATAAAATAAATATACTGAATTATTGAAAACATTAAGAACTAGATAGTTGGCTCTTCCATTTATATCAGAGTGTCCCAAGTCCGTACATCAAAAAATTCCCTGACAGTGCGGTATCGTGTTAGTTTTCTCAAACCAGAAACCTGTACATATAATTTTAACATACCAACCAAGTTAACTACCAATAGGAGCTGCCAGCTAGTGCAATATAAAGTTTCACAGAAGCATTCAAACAAGAAAAAATATGACACAATACCAAGGAGACACTGAATTGGACGATGACGAACTTAGGACATGCAACCATATATCTAGATAATTTGACTTCTAAAAATCACTGAAATTTATACGGCACCTACAATCATATTTCAAGAGATACCTAATTATCTTACCAGTGTTTTGAGCTGTCTGCAGTTTATTTTTGACCGCTGCGTCAAATCTTACGTAGCATCAAAATGAAACTGCAATAATGCTGAACACAACATTCTTCTCTCTTTTTCTCAAAACCGTGAAAGGTGTGTTGTTGTTGTTGTTGTTGTTGTTGTTGTTGTTTGTTTGTTTTATTGTTATTGTAGATTCACACCCGAGGGTAAGACTAAGTGGATTGAAGTACTATTGCTTTTGAGTACAGCATGGATCAAGCACACCTGTAAGTTGATATTATCCATCTGTTGTCACCTACTGAGCTATGCATCTAGATAGGCCCTGGTTACATACCATTGTTTTTATACAACAGTGATCATGGTTGACAAAACTCATGAATTTGTATAACTATAAAACAAAATTATTTTTTAAATTTAAATCTGATTTATTTGAATCTGGTACATATATATTTATATAAATGTTTGTATTGTGCTTTACTGCATTCGGAAAGGGAATAGCTCAAACATCTGGAAATGAGGAAGTAAAATATAATTGTAATACTTATAGTGTGCTAAATCGATTCAGAAAGGAATTAACAGCTAGATCTCTAATGCTGTGTTGGCCAGCCACAGGGCTTTGAAATAATAGAAAACCTTGAATTACTCCAATCCCAATTCAAGCTTCTGGCCTTTGTTCAGTGCATCCCTGCTGATCTCAGCCTGATACCCCACTTGCCTTATCTGCATATTTGGCATAATCCATGATGTTGGGGACAGATGCCAGTGGACAACTGTAGCTAACAGCAGTGCCATGGATTATGCAAAACAAGCCTTTGTTATTCAGTACCACCCTGCCCCCTCTGGCTGGGGAGGTGAATAAGCTTGGGAGGACTTCTGCTGGCAAATTGGCTTCTGCTGCCCATAAGTTATCTGCTTATATTGCACAACAGTTGCCCATGGACCACTTTTTATGATGCAGTGCTTCCTGTTCATTCAAATTGATCATCCTTGACCAGTCACATTTTATGGCTATTGGTGTTACATTCTTAGATTTAGCAAAATATACTTAAATCAAAGAACCTTGACAGTGATCACTTGCAACTGATTGGTTTTTCTCTGGAAAGGTTAAGTGGTAACCTTGCTACAAGGCCATCCATTGGTAGTTCCATAAAGTGGGTGTCTGCTAACTTTCTGGTTCTCATTGTGTACTTAAATCTGTGTTTCTAATTGGTCTGTCACAAATATCTTTATTCTTTGGAATGAGACACTTGTTTTTGGCTTGCTCGCTGTGAGTATTTGGATTGCCTTGACAACTTGATTCAAACAAGAAGTAGTAAATAAAGGTTTACATTACTTCATTTATAAACTTAGTTATGCATCTACTACTTTCAGCTGCTCTTCAACATGGCCTACTTTGTGGCAGTCTACTCAGACTCGATCTTCAAGTACCTGCCACAGAGAGTCGCTGATGTTGAGTTTGATCTCCACTGCAGACGTGGTGGTCGTGTCACCGACATTCGCAAAGGTAAGATTTGTTTCTGCTTAGATCTGATTGTTCAGTCAAACAGTTGAGAAGCTTTTCAGTGAACACAAAACGTTATTTATATATTTATTTTTTACGACTGATTCTTTTTTTCATACTATTGTGTCCATACTGCTCAAGAGACCTAAACGTGATTGTAAATAAAGAAGCATTACAGTGAATGTATATAATTGTATAATCAATTCACAATGAATGTCCTTCTCATAACTTGCAACACTTATAATAAATAGCTGTCTTCACATATGCTTTCAGTACTTGCTGAGACAGACCCTCTGGGTGTTGATGCAGTACTTCTGCATGTCGGGACAAACAATCTGCAGTCCATATGCAACGACATCCGCCAACTGGGCAAGACTCTTGATCAGCACCGGCGACTGATTGTAGACACACAGGAGATGTACCCGGGAGTGCCTCTTGTTGTGTCTGCAGTACTCCCCCGATATGATGAGTGAGTACCGTTAATATGGAATGCTACAACGTTTTAGTATAACAAAAATGTACACTAATCTGTATTAATGTATTCGATTGGAATCTGATTTATTTCATTTGTCTGTATAATATAATTGTACTCCATTACTGTAAATAACTATGAGAATAAATGACTGTGAAATATAATGATATTACAACCACTGTTGAAAGAGTAAGATTCCTTATTTAGATTGTTCGGTGCCACTGAAATATAGATACTCATTTTCCTTCTTTTGTTCAGTGACGACCTGTATGAGACTGGCCTTCTGTGGAACGAGCGGCTGCACCAGGTGACTGCCCAGATCCCTGGTGTGTGCTTCTGGGATTGGGATTGCACCCTTACCCAACCCAGACACTTCAGCATTGACGGTTTACACCCATCGCTGGAGGGCAACACCCTGTTGCACACGACGACAGCCAGCCGCATTCAACAGATGCTGTCATCTGACAGACGAGGCCAGCTCATGTAAGTATATATATCAACCATCCCTTTTGTTTTGGAACAAAGAAATGATAAAACAAATGTGGTATTGTCTCAGTTATATCTTTAAATTCTATACAGGGGCTGCTTGGGAATTATACATCTTCTAAACTAAGTTGTCATTGCAGGGAGGTAGACATGGTAGCTGCGGAGCTGTCCCGCACTCGTGCAGACCATCGCCGGCGGATGGAGGCCAAGGCGCGAGCCAAGGCCTCCAGAACACCGCTACCCCCTGTCTACAGGCAGGATCCAGCTCCAGTCCGCATGTACGGGAGGTACCAGTTGCCCGGTTCAGGCCACCCAGCTGGACCTAACGTACATGTTGATGAGCTGGAGGACCACATCTTCATCAACATAGCAGGAGTGCCCGTCGCCGTTCCTCCGAGACTACTGCATTCATGCTGCACGGTATGTTCAATACATCTGTTTAGTTGGTGCTACACGGTATGCATAATGCAATTGTTTTCAGTTGGTGCTGCACAGTATGGGCAATAACTTTTTTTTTCAGTTGGTGTTTCATAGACGCATTTCAGATTGTATGAAATGTTACCGTGTACAACTTGGCACAAAATTGAGTAATTTTTATAATATGCTTATTTGATATCTTATCTTGTACATTGTTGCATTCCAGCACCACTTGACCAGCCGCGATTGTCAGACGAGAACCCTGCATGAGACGCCACGTCGGATGCCAGTGCCGCACTCTCGTGCTGTGCACTGTCCCTTCTGCACTGGAGTCTGCTCGTCAGAGGACGTGTTACTGGAGCACGTTCTGACTGAGCATCACAACTTGTGCAGAGGTGCCGAGACAACTGGCAATGATCACTCGTCTGACATGGCGGACGTTACGGTGGTATGTGGAGGTGAAAGTCCTCTAAGCGTAAGTACTTCAGATACTACAGGTGAAGATAGTTTAGATAGCTGGACATGTGGTGCTACATGTACTATAGGTGTGGGTAGTTCAGGTAGTCTGACAGGTGTAGGTGGAGGTAAGGGTATGCCAGGTGTAAGTAACCAACGTAAATCTGGATATGTATTAACTAGGAATGAATCATTCCTGTCAATATTTCCAACGGTAGTCAGATCTAATAAAGTTGATATTACATATGGTTCCAATGTTAAGGTTACTTCTACTGATCCCAATAACTATCACTGCATGCCACCCATGTGTCAGATAGATGACATTTTACAGAATGTTCAGATTAATCAAGGAGCAGAAATTGTGCTTGACTATGGATGTTTCTCATTGGAGACAATTAAACTTTTCAAAAAATTCCATGCTGGGAAGACAGTTCAAGATCAAGTTAGGAAGGAAATTGACTGGGCAGGGCAACAATATTACTTAACAATAGATGCCGTTTCACGGCTTGATAAAAATCATTTACAAACTTATTTACGCATTGTTCTGGACCACGCTGAAAATGAGATAGTCTCTATAGCTGGTAACCGGTATAATATAGAAGATCTGACATTCCTTTTTGGTGAACGTTGGCTATCAAATTCTCTTTTGTGTAAAATTAGTATAATGCTTAATACAGAATTTCATCATACTAAGACATGGGTGTGGTATGCATCAGATATACAACTGCAGCCAAATCTTTTGTGCGTTCTGCTGATGCAGTTGTTTGGCTGAAGAGATACACATCTGCTGTGACTTGTACGGGTAACAAACGGTCTATATCAGGTTTGGTGACATGTGATGATTGGCCTAATTGTTTGGTTAATGCAAAAATTACTTTTCAGTTAGGGAAATACTTGCGTCTAATTTGCTTGCTTAAGTGTGGTCGTCAGAAAAGTAAATACTTCCACTGTTCAACTTCAGGTCAAAAAGATCAGCATGCTATTGCAGAAATTCACAAATTTGTTGATGGAGTATATTTCAGTAATTGGTTGAAATCTGTTAATTATGTTCGCATTGGTACTGTTCCCACTGGCATTCCTAGCAGACGTTATATTGATAAAATCTTGTTTGACAAGCATATAAGAATCAGACAGAGTAAGAATGTGAATGTAACAATTAAACGCGATGAGGACATTTTATTTGTTTCCAATGTAGCCAGACAGGATAGCAAACAATTTCACAGAACTGATGACAGCTTTCTTCCCATTGAGTCTGAAGATTTGGACACTTTTGGAAAGAAAACTGCAGTAGTTATGAATGTGTTGTGTTCATCTCATACATCTGTTTGTAGAAATCAATGTGGTTGTTTAATCAAAGACATGTCACCAAAATTGATAGAATGTCCAGAATGCAATATGAGTCTGACAATTTATAACCAGTGTTTAAATTGTGAAACTCAGCACTCGTCACAATGGCGTAATTTTAAAGGTCAAAAACTGTGTAATGCATGCTCTTGGTATAGGAATACTCACAACTTCCATAGGCCAGAATCCATATTCACTGACAGTTTGCCAACTACAATTTACCATCCACACATGATGTGTGGCTGGAAATTAAAATTTATTTTAAGAACAGATGACTTGGATAATTGGGAAATTTTTGAGCATGAACAAAATACAGTATTTCATCCATCAGAGCCTACTCAGATCGATAGACATATGTCCCAAACTATGAAAGACAAAATTGATCGGGCTCGAATGACTGGAAAAACAGCACCTACTCAGATTTATATTGCAGAAAATTCCACTAGTAAACTTACGCATGGTGACTCTGACATATCCATAAAGTCTATAAATTTACGTCAAATTTCAAATAGGTGTCGTTTGATTGACCGACATTACTTAGGAAAGGGTCTGTCCAGTATTAAGGACAAACTCACAAATTCTGACTGGAGGAATGCTGAGATAATTTTGGAGAAAAATTTGGAATCTGTACTAATGTTTCAGCGAGGTGATGATACAATAAACAGAAATTATCACATAGTTCTTGGGAATTGTGAAAACCTAAATTGTTTGGAGGAATTTGGTATGATTTGTGGATATGACATCAAACATGATCTAAACGCAGCTCGTTTCAAAACCAGTATTTTAACTTACTGTGACTCGGCAAATAGGGGCAGGATTGGTATGGCAGCTATTAGTAACTGTGAAATTTCAGAAGTACATAGAATGCATTTAGAAATTACTATGGCCAACATGCCTTGTCTTAACAGAAACTGTATGCATGAACAACATTTGTACATATATGATGACAACAATGGTTTTTTTCATCTTAGGCCATGCACTTTACGAAATGGGTCATCATTCCAACCAGTGGTGCAACATGACAAGGCATGGGACATCAAAACAGCATGTGGTGACTTATCATTGAATTCTGATCTATGCAATTTTCATGCTCTGAAGGCTTTAAAAGAAAAGATTATGACTTATCCAGATCTAAAAATAGTCATCAACCCGATTTTAACTGCTTTGAAAGGTATTATGCGTAGTTGGCATGAAAGTGTGCGCACCAGCATGGAGCACTCATTTTTCAACTTTCTAAATCATGGTATTCCACACTATATTGTTAGCGTACAAACAAAGAACAGCTTTGCACATTACCTTAATACATATTGGTTTCAATGTGCATGGAAAACGACGTTTACTGCCGAGACAGCATTCTTGGTGCCGGAACAAGGTAGGCGAAATCCACTTTTGTTGACTAATAATATAACGGAAAATCAGTTCAGGTTGATTGTACAAGGGGAAAATGCAAATCATTTGAATAAATCTCTGGCTTTGCAAGTACGAACATTGATTGATAGAACACTTCCCAGACATGCACATGACACAGTGCGTGGCGCTACTAATTTAGCTAAATTTCAAAATCAGGTGAACACATCCAAGGGTAAATTATTGAAGTGTATTATGAAAGGCATAGATCTGGTTCAGGCAGGAAAAGTCAATCTGATTCAAAATTGGGAACAACATGGGTGGGTGTTTGTTACTTCAGAAGACAAAAAACAGTCCGGAAATGATCATGATTATTCCCTAAATGCAGCTAGTCAAAATTTGCTTACACAGTTGAACACACAGGCAGCTAAGACATTCCATGATGTTGTAGCTCAGTACCTGCCTGTTCCGGCACCAGATGAGGGGGCTTATGTTGTTAATATATTTCTTAATATTTGCACATGTTTAGGTTTTGTTCATATAGGACAGCCATATTTTTGTAAACATTTGCATGCAGTGCTGGCAACTACACATAACTGTTTTGACTGCTTAAAATTGTTGGAATTGTATTTTGCTACTGTACCAAAAATACCTTCTGGTTTGACTACGCTCTTCCCCACTAGGAATAATATACAAGGTCGAGGTAATGTTTTTGGTTGTATCCAGTCATTATTGCAAATATCCCACCAGGCAACTAAATTAGAGGAACAACATGCTAAAAGGGGTGATTTACTTAAACTCCTTCATGATCCAGCAAAACCAGCAAAACCAGCAGCTCCAACTTTCAAGCAGCAAGTTTAGTCAGACCAAGAGCAATTTTAGTTATGCCAGGAGGTACTTTAATTACACCAGAAGCCAGTTTAGTTAGGCCAACAGGTAGTTTAGTTAGACCAGGAGCAAGTTTACTTAGACGAGGAGTAAGTGTACTTAGACCAGGAGCAAGTTTATGTAGACCAGGAGCAACTTTACTTAGACCAGGAGCTGGCTTAGTTTTACCAGGAGGTAGTTTAGTTAGGCCAGGAGGTAGTTTAGTTAGGCCAAGAGGTAGTTTAATTAGACCAGGAGCAAGTTTACGTAGACCAGGAGCAAGTTTACGTAGACCAGGAGCTGGCTTAGTTTTATCAGGAGGTAGTTTAGTTAGGCCAAGAGGTAGTTTAATTAGACCAGGAGGTAGTTTAGTTAAGCCAGGAGGTAGTTTACTTAGACCAAGAGCAAATTGAGTTAGACCAGGAGGTAGTTTAGTTAGTACCTTAGTTAGTCCAGGAGGTAGTTTAGTAAGAACCGGAGCCAGTTAATAAACCATTAATAGTTTACGTTAATGTACTTGTTACTGTTTTACATTTTACAGCAGGAGACTCTCACACTACAGCTGCACTTCAAAATAAGAAATGTGAATATTTAATGTATGTTTTACTGTTTTACACTTTACAGCAGGAGACTCACACTACAGCTGCACTTCAAAATAAGAAATGTGAATATTTAATGTATGTTTTACTGTTTTACACTTTATAACAGGAGACTCATACTACAGCTGCACTTCAAAAGAAGAAATGTTAATATTTAATGTAGTTTTTACTGTTTTACACTTTAGAACAGGAGACTCTCACTGCAGCTGCACTTCAAAAGAAGAAATGTGAAAATGGCTGCCTCTTTCAGATCGAACATCAAAAACAAACGGCTCTTTTCAGAGCCTCAACTCTTTCACAAAAGAGTTTGCTACCATCTTATGAATGTTCAATAAAAATAAAATGGTACCATCTTATGAATGTTCAATAAAAAAAAATGCTTATACATGTACATTGTTGTGTTTTAATAAATATAGTGAATGTGACTACAATGAGAAAACCTGTACGTGAGTGACATTCTAATATGCAGGCATAACAATAATGCAGGCATAACAATAATTCTCATATAGCGAATCAGGACACTTTGGTTCGTGCAAAGTAGATGGTAATTCGGCCGTTCTAGTTCAAATTTGCAGGAGGTAATTTAATTAGGCTAAGAGGTAGTTTAATTAGACAAGGAGGTAGCTTAGTTAAGCCAGGGGGTCGTTTAATTAGGCCAGGAGGTAGTTTACATATATTATTCCAGGAGAAAGTTTACTTAGACCAAGAGCAAATTTAGTTTGACCAGCAGCCAGCTTAGTAATTATACCAGGAGGTAGTTTAGTTAGTACCTTAGTTAGTCCAGGAGGTAATTTAGTAAGACCCGGAGCCAGATAATAAAAAATTCACAAAAGAGTTTGCTACCATCATATGAATGTTCAATAAAATGGTTATACATGTACATTGTTGTGTTTTAATAAATGTAGTGAATGTAACTACAATGAGAAAAGCGATGTGTGAGTGCCATTCTAATTCGAATATGCAGGCATAACGAAATATAACGTTTATGTACACTTCGTTTCGGTACACAACGTCAAGAATTGTCGCTAGATTAACGACACTAACAGAGTAATTAATAAACTGAATGAGATTACTACGAGAGACGTATATGGACTACATGTAATTTTGTGCAAAATAGATGGTAATTCGGCTATTCTGGCTCAAATTTGCAAATATAACGCCCGTCATTCTCATTTATCGAGTCGGCACACTTCGGTTCGGTATCCACAAAGTCGGAATAGATGACATTAACGAAGCGTACGATGTAATTCAGCAAATAGAGATTACAAATTATAGTGTATAATACACTGATATATGAAACGTGTATGTATACCCCCAGTTTTATGAAATAACTTCGTCAATTCAAATAAATTCTAAATTTGAAAATGTGGGCGCTAACATGAAGGCATTATTATGAGAAGGAAGTTCTCAAGTGTGCGCGCGCACGGGTAATCTGCCCTTCCAACCGGAAGGAAGTTGTATCTACCGGAAGAATGTTACTAGTGTTGCGCGCGCAGAGGTAAGACGAAATTCAAGGATGTAGTGATTTGCGCGCTAAACTTTGACATGTACAATCGCATGCGCAATACGCAAAACGGAACCGGAACTTACTCTCAGACCGGAACCTCCAACCAGACCAGTACACCGCTATTCAAATTGGACCGTCACCGCTACATCTCCAACAGCACACCCTCGTCTTCGAAAATGTGTCCGACAGCAGTGAAGTGCCAACGCTCCGGCTCAACCCCTCTCCTTTATTCAACTTGTTCCGACGCCCATAAAATAGTTAGTTGTATAATTAATTCTTTCAGGTGCATAACCTCCAAAATGCCTTTCGTTCCCTTTTGCATGAATATATATTGTAAGTAATGTGTCTAAATTATTGCATGCTGATGTAATTGGTTATTGTAAACTGCGGTTGCGGTGGGATTCCGCCATTAATTATTGTATTATTTAAAGTACGTTGCTTATCGACAAGTTACGTCAGCACTTGATGCGTGATGCTTTTACAGCTAGTCACAGTTAAACTGGGATTTGTGCGGTGCGTAACGTCAGGTCAGTCGAACAAAAAGGGAAAACATCGTGTAGAAGGATGTTCCAAATAAAGAAAGAAAAAAAAAAAAGAAAAAAAAACTAAAAACAAATAAAAGCGCGGATAAAAACATATGGTTCACTATATACATACGTTTATAGCTTTAGAGGATGTGGACGCCATGCAAGGGTTGCATTTCCCTGATGGCTGGCATGGCGACACCCAGGAAGGCTGGCAATGATGGCGTGATGTGTAGAACAGCAGATGGTGGTAGTCTGTTCCATATGGATACTGCTGTGGGGTAGAATGCATATTTATATGCATTGATGGTTGGAATTATTGTGTTGGTATATTTAAGTGGATTGTCAATTATATTGGAGATATGCGTGGCGTGCTGGAAACATGGCGGAGGGCTGATGTTGACCAGGTGGTAAAGGACTTTGTAAACCATTGGTGCTTGTTGAATGAGGCGACGTGTGTGGAGCGAGTCCCAGTTGAGTTTGTTTATGAGTGGTTTAATGTGTGTTGCTTTTCGGTAGTCGGAGAAGATGAATCTTGCAGCATTTCTTTGGATTTGTTCTATGCGGTTAATTTCAGTTGCTGTGTTGGGATTCCAGATTTCACTGGCATATTCAATTTGTGGTCGGACAAGGTTTTGGCAAGCTTTTTCTTAGCCGTGGATATGTCATCATCATTCTGATGAGGTTTCACTTTCACACAAATTAGTAATCGAAATGTGACAATCAAGCACGGGACAAGTGACGCATTGCAACAAAAATGTCCGACACACTACCACATTTTCCAATATTTACTGCTTGGATTACTACTGAACATTTAGGCCTTTGTGTGTTTCTTTTTAAAGGGAAACAAAGGGATTTGTTGTGGTTAGGTACGTAAAATAGTTCAAACAAACCAATCATTTGCAGTTAATATCACGCCCACCGTTTATTAGGAAAAGCTTGTGGAACCCACAACAACCGTATTTCATGGACTGCGTCATTCCTGCCGTCATACGTCATAAATTCCAGTTTCAACAACATTTGTTGTAGCAAAACGAATATTTTGTTTGATAAATTAACGATTGCTATCTTTGCGTGACATGGCCCGAAGAAGGTAGGACCTACCCGACCGTTATCTCCGGCACTGAGTTGACGTAACGATTGAACGGGAAATTAGTCGACTGGTTATTACTGATTCCTAGTTAAATATGAGTTCCTGGCCGAATTTGGAGAACAAAAATAAGCCCCACTAATTAATTGTGGACGGAAGGAGATCCTTTAGATGGAAGGATATATCGGAGACTGCGCTTGGATATGCATGGGAATTAAGTCATGCATGGTGACTGATCAAGTTTACAAATAATAATAACGACTTTATTTATACACAAAAATTCAAAGTAAACAGCAGATTCGCTTCACTGCGCAGTTGCCAGATATTACATTGTCATACGCAGTTGCGGCGTATAGTGTATAGTTAAAAATAAAACGGGAATACCAGTGTGGTTATATACTAAACCATGTTTATGGTTAATGCAGCTACGCCACCTGGTGGAGTATTGGGTACAATCGCATTCCCATATTATCGTATTCAGCATGCAACGGTGCGAATATGTTTAATGGTATTAGGTATTTAAAAGTATAAATGCGTGTTCATGTAATCCTAGTCACATGTCCACGTTCTGGTCCTGTACGTAATAATAGTTGCCAATAACGTCCTAGTAGTACGTAGGATATATTGATAATATTAGTTTTAGAGTGGTCCACAGAGGGCGATACTATACATACATTTACGTTGCTACAACCAAAGCGTGTACAACTAACTCCTATATCCGAAAAAGGCCAATTGCAGTAGCAGCCACAGTGAGGTGTCGATATTTCTGCTGAAGGTAAGTAGGCATACGAATAAATCATCTCTGATCTTTGAAAGTTTACAATACACATCATGACAAATACGTAACACGTTGTAGGCTTTGTATACATAATAACGATAATGCTTAGGGCAGGCATGATATATATATATACATATACAACGTTTTGTACTGTGTATTTGTGTGTGTGTGTGTGTGTGTGTGTGTGTGTGTGTGTGTGTGTGTGTGTGTGTGTGTGTGTGTGTGTGTGTGTGTGTGTGTGTGTGTGTGTGTGTGTGTGTGTGTGTGTGTGTGTGTGTGTGTGTGTGTGTGTGTGTGTGTGTATACACGTGTGTATGTGTGTGAGAACTTTCTTATATATAATCTACACTGCTCCTTTACTAATGTAACTTCATGTCCTCGAGTCTTTCTATTTTTCTTAACCGAGTATAAACTATTTATATCAATATTTTCATAACCATTCAATATTTTTTAAACATTTCTATCTGATCTCCTCTCAATCTCCTGGTCTTTAGTGTTGTTAAATCACATTCTTTTAGGCAATTTTTATAACTAAGATCCGTCAGTTTGGGTACCATTTTAGTTGCTCTCCTTTGTACTCTTTCTAGCATATTTACGTCCTTCTTGTGGTATGGCCTCCACGCTTGAATACAATATTCTAAATGAGGCCTAACTATTGTTTTGTACAGCGGTATCATTAGTTCTTTTTCCTTATACGCTATATTTCGCCTAAGTAATCCAAGCTTTTAGAAACCCATGTTGAGATGGGTTTATCAAGTTATGTTAACAAGAAAATCCACCATGTGATTTCTAATAATTTGCAAATCACGGATGTTAAACTCACTGGTCTATAGTTCTCTGACTTGTTTTTCGAACCTTTTTTTTTTAAATAACGGTGTAATGTTTGCTTCTTTCCATTCTAAAGGAACCACTCCCTCTTCTAATGAAAAATAAAAACTGTTGCAAGGGGTTTACTAATTTGTTCTACAATGTCCAATAGTAGTTTGGACTGAATCCCATCCACCCCAGGTGATTTATTATCCTTCATAGCCCTCATTTTCTTAGCTATAATTTCCGGTGTTACAATTAACTGTCCTAAATAGTCTGATTCTGCCTCCTTGAACTTAGCCTCTGGTACTGGCAGTGAACTAATATCTTATCTGGTAAGCACCGAACTAAAATACTCATTCGGGTCTTCTGCCATTAAGAATCCCTCTGATATTATATTTCCAGCACTATCTTCTAGAGGACCGAATTTATCGACGATGCACTCAATTTCACTCTTTAAGATATTCCAGCATTATGTTGCTGTCTTATTCTTCAGTGTGTTATTCCAGTCTATCGTTGCTAAATATTTCCTCATGTCCTTATATTCTCTTTTGTAGAAATGTCTCTTTTTACTGTTCCTTTCTGATTTTACTTAGATGGTAAAATGTATCAGGTTGTGATCACTACTCCCCAGTGGCTCACATATGTTGACATTGTCAACTAATTCATTCTGGGAGAACAAAACTATGTCTAACACATTCTCACCCCTGGTTGAGAAAGGAAACTATATTGTACTAAAACTAAAAACTTGTGGTCCTCACTACCGATACTCTGTAGAGATTTCCATTTTATATGCCCATGGTTGAAATCCATAATAATTCAGTCCCGTGTGTTCACTTCCCTTATAGCGTTTTGTACTTTTTCATTCTCTTCTGTGGTTATGTTTGGACTTCGATAAACTAACCCAACCATTAACGTGGAGTTTCCTGTAACTATGTTATCCCAAACAGCTTCTTCGCAATCTGCTTCTCTTTCTAATTTTATTTTATAAGCCTGGATATATGGATAATATTCTTTAGTATATAAAATAACTCCACCTCCCCTTCTTCCTATTCTATC
The DNA here is from genome assembly GCA_963995525.1 of Escarpia spicata. Taxonomy (NCBI): domain Eukaryota; kingdom Metazoa; phylum Annelida; class Polychaeta; order Sabellida; family Siboglinidae; genus Escarpia; species Escarpia spicata. The sequence continues at coordinate 36,966,043 of OZ023218.1, forward strand.
TTTCCTAAACATTACATATCCTGTCAGTCCCAATTCGGCATCTGATATATCGGTGGTGGCCCATGATTCGGTTATACCTATTATGTGAGGGTCAGTATTTTCTACCATAATGTTTAGTTCATTTCTTTTGTTTACTATGCTCCTTGCATTTAAACAAACACATTTATATCCAGCTTTAGAACAGTTTTCCAGACTGTTCTTTGCTGATTAATTTCAGCTGTCTTTATCTATGCCTCCAGTTTCAGGTTTCTCTGTGCGTTCCCCCTGCGAATCTAGTTTAAATAGATGCAACCTGTCCAACTGTCGACATATTGCACCAGGTTCTCTGGGAATACTGCTGTCCCCTTGCCACTTACACGGATGCCATCTCTCATGTACATGTCTTCCCTTCCAACGAAGTACCCCCATAGATATGTGAATCCCACCCCCTCTTCTTCACACATTTTGCAATTTTAGTTTATAATAATTGGATGGGATACTGGACATCCATTCTCTTTTTGAAGCAGATTACATTTGTTAATTTAACTTAATCCCAATAAATTGATGAACGTGTATCAAGTAATGTTCATTTTAACATTAGAGTGACAATGAATGATGATTACTATTGAAATGTTCAAATTATAAGACCAATACATATAAGTGTATGTGTATAATTTGGTCTTATTACTTGAAAACACACACAATACACACATTTAGCAAAATTAGACACAGTCGGCATATGAGCGGCTAACCATCGGCAGAGTATCGGCGCCCGACTATGAGCCGCCCTCGGCCCGAAGGCGAGCCGCCGGACAAAAATCCCTCGGCCCGCAGGCGGATGCCGCCAGCGGGCCGATAACTTTGCCACTCTCGGTCCGCTGTCGGTGAGCTATCTGAGTTGGTATAAACATCAAGTATACCAAAAAATACATAAAATTATAATGAATTGTGTACAAAAGCATACCTTGTTACAAATAAACAATCAGTAAACATATTCAGTATTCAGTGTATCAAACTCCTAATCTACACCACATCAAAGGTGATGGGTTACCTGTACCTGCATGTTTTGAAATATATATATATATATATATGTCGGCCTGTCATGACGTTGTATACACATACAAGGTAGTCGTGATATCGTTATTTCATATATATATATATATATATATACATATATATATAATTACCACACATTGTAACTAAGATCGAAGTGCCACAGTTAGTGGCCGTGGAGAGGACGTGGTGGTCAAAACACAATAATAACACGGCTTATAACGATAGAAACAAAACCGGACTGATGAATGCCTTTTTTATAAAACTACATTGCAAAGGGAAAAAGCCTTCGGCACAATGTCCTGTTGGCTGCACCAGTCAGTCATTCATATAAGGGGGAAAAGAATGATAACATCATGAATGTTTGCGCAATTTTGCGGTTGAACTAATCTATATCACACTGGGGAATCTGTATAACACCGATGGCAATATTGCTGATACGCCTGTTACCATGACAAAGACAGTCATGCCAACTAACAGAACACGGTATTTTAATAACGCGGAAGACGGAAAGTTGTCAATATGAAAATGTATTGCTGGAAGTAAGGAAGGGGGATACGTTGGACTCAGTGATGTCAAAGCCAGTAGAGTCGTAGATTTTTTTTGATGCATTTTTAGGCGTGGGATGGCAAATGTTTCGCGGTTTCGACATGGGTAGTGTTGGGGATTGTCCCGGTGGTTGACGGGGTGTGTTGGACATTAACCGCCGCTGCATGGGAAACTACAAATTATGTTCTTGTGCGTGGTGTGCGTGTGCGTGTACGCGTGCGTGTGAGTGACTTTCAATATGGACACTTTCTTAGCCTATATATTTAACTCTCAATCCAGATGGACAGGAGGGTCTGAGAAATACTATCTACGAATACGTTAATGTCGACACTATTGTGAACGGCCACTCAAAGAGTAAACAGCAGTGGTGGAATTATTCGAACGAATAGTTGTGATGCAGTAATTGACATATCTTCTACGTCACCGTTTGCCTACGTCACAATCAAAATTATGCGCGTGATCTCCGTCAAACTTTGCCTTGCCAACAATGTTTAACCGTTATGTTTGTGAGTTGCATTACTACTGCAAGTCGTACATTCCTGCGTACAGTTGTCATAAAGAAATACTTTCAACAAAATAATTTCAACAAAACAAAGGCCTACGCCAGAATACATAAACACTCCACGTGTTCGACATCTATTGTTTAATGGCTTGACGGACCTTTTACTAGGCAACAGGTCACGTGATGTACAGGCCAATTGATGGGTCCACTACGTCGTGTTGAGCCTACGGCACAATCAAAATTATGCGCGTTGGTGTTTGAGTGAACATGTCTGCCACGTGTGTAAAGTGCTTTGTATGTTCGTTCGAACGTATCTACATTTTACTTGTTACCTCCATAGTTGGTGGAACTGCTGCAGAAACTCTGCTTAGTGCAATAAATATACATATGTTGTCCATTCATGAAACAAAACGGTTATAGCACATTTGTGCACTATATTTTTTCAGGTACCAGTCCGTGCATTGAATTCTCGCGACATGTCGAACGATCTCATTGTTGATGAAGTCATCGATTCCAGCAGATCTGAATAAAGAGTTCATGCAAACTGAAACACGTATCGACAATCGGGGCTTGCATAGAAAACGAAAGCACCAGATACCGCCGTCACTAGAACCACGGATCGACAATCGGGGCTTACATAGAAAACGAAAGCACCGATACCGCCGGCGTTACAACTACAGTACACCCTTTCTGTTTATGACAAACAGTAATATAAATAGTAATATTCGCAAAACTACGAAAGCAACGTCATTGTTGGTGGAAAGCAGATATAAGAGATCTGGCAGCTTTTATATAAAACTACAGGTAATATATCCGTAAACGACGCAAACAACGTTATTATTCGAGACAGGTAGAATACAAACTGTGAAAGCTTTCTTATAAAACTACAGGTACTATCTATCGCAAACGACATTAGCAAACGATATTATTGGAGTAACGTAGATATAGGAATACTGAAAGAGTTCTTATAAAAAGGTTTGTCGCACATTTCACCGTATAACACAAATATGGAGACGTATTTCCATAGAAAGGTTATTGGGCCACCATTCGAGGGGGGTGAGGAAATGAAGTATGAAGGTGTGCGTCTGACCACATTCACAAACTGGCCAAAACGATCGGCTATGTCGCCGATACGCTTGGCCAAAGCGGGGCTCTTCTACACCGGCGCAGAAGACCAAGTGGCCTGTTTCTGCTGCAGCGGTCGACTAAAAATTTGGGAAGCTGGAGACTCACCTGTAACTAAACACAAACGCGTCTTCCCACGGTGTAGATTTGTGACCGGGCGAGGCACCATGAACGTGCCGCTAGGGGATACGACAGAGACTCTAGTGGCGCCTTTAGGTCGCCATGATAACCACCCAAGCGACGTGCCCTTGCAGGATGCTCGTGACGTACCAGACAGGGCTCAGAACTGTGGCAGTGACAGGAGAAACAAGTATGCCTACTACTGCGAACAGGCCGCTCGAGTACGCAATCAACGCGACGGGCCAACATCGTTGTCCTGTCGCACAAACGAAATCGACCAACGGCATCCATACAGCCAATGTGAGAGTTTGCCAAGCTCATCAGCAAGACAAGCACCGCGCACTGCACATCGCACCCCAAAGATGCTCGCTGGCGGAACACCCATACTGACAGATCGGATGTTCAACACTCACGACCTACAAGACATGAAACTGGAGGGCAAGAGATTGGACAGCTTTATAGATTGGCCGCACTTAGTTCTAACACGTAAAGAGAACCTTGCCGAGGCCGGATTCTACTACCTTGGACTTGCTGACCGGGTAAAGTGCGCCTTCTGCAACGGAATCTTGCGAAACTTGGAGCCAGGAGATAAACCAATGGTGGAACATCGGAAATTCTTCCCAAATTGTGCATTCGTCAGAGATTCACGTGCTGCAGGAAATGTGACCATTAAGGAAGAGAATGCTATTCCACAGCAAGCCCCACAGGTGTGTTTCATATTGGTATATTTTAGTGTTTCTATGTATTATAACGTATATGGGAGGTGCCTTTTTTGTCTGATGGTGATCAAACATTGCAACGAAACGGTCTTGATCTATTTTGTAATAAATGTATAATATTGCATATTGTGTTGTATTTCTCGATAATCAAAGTAGAGCCAAGATATCACCACAGCACATATTGACCCTTAAATGTTGCCAACATAATTCCTGTTTTTCTTATATATGTAATAGCACATAACTGTATTGCTAAATCACGGTATGTCCATGTGCAGCGGATTCGTGCATTAAAAGGTTTGTTTTATCTTTAGAAAATTTAGTTTGTACATTATTAATTGCATTGTGTAAATCCATGCTAATTGCTGTATTACATGACAATTTTGACAGCAAATGTAACACATAATTTCGAACGTCATTTTATTGTAAACTATACTAGTACACCGTATTACTTATACAGCTTATCACAGAACGCGAATCACTTAATAGAACACGCCATGTTTTGTAAATTTGTATTTCAGAATGTTGCTTCAAATCCTGCCCTGAGTTCACGAATGGGAATTATGACTGAGCGACCTGCGCATCAGAAGTTCGCAGTCGAATCAGCCCGACTAACTTCCTTCAATAGATGGCGCGGACGCCTAAGTCCTTATCCAGAAGATCTAGCCAAGGCTGGATTCTTCTACACAGGTATCCCTCTTCTCTGTCATATACGCACGCACGCAGGCACTCACTCACGCACGCACGCACGCACGCACGCACACACACACAAACATGAGCGCGTACACACGCACACACACAATAACACGCACACATACACACGCACGCACACATACATACACAATGACACACACGCACACACGCACACACGCAACCCGACGCACTCGCTGTGATTGACTATTAGTGCATAACATTTTAAACGTTGCAATGTTCTAACTCTATGTGCTGCTGGGATTTGTCAGTAAAGTAAGCATATTGTGACCTGTATATATTGAACAATCGTGACCTTTATATAGTGCACCACTGTGACCTGTATATAGTGCACCATTGTGACCTGTATATAGTGCACAATTATGACATATATATAATGCATCATTGTAACATGTATAAAGTGTTGCGACCTGTATATAGTGCACCATTGTGACCTGTATGTAGTGCACCACTGTGACATGTATATAGTGCACCATTATGACATGTATATAATGCACCATTGTGACTTGTATATAGTGCACAATTATGAGTTGTTTATAATGCACCACTGTGACTTGTACGTAATGTTGTGACCTGTATGCAATGCACTACTATGACCTGTATATGGTGCACCACTGTGACCTGTATATAATGCATCATTGTTATATGTATGTAGTGCACCATTGTGACCTGTATACAGTGCACCACTGTGACCTGTATATAATGCACCATTGTTATATGTATGTAGTGCACCATTGTGACCTGTATATAGTGCACCATTATGACCTGTATATAGTGCACCATTACGACCTGTATATAATGCATCATTGTGACCTGTATATAGTGCACAATTATGACCTGTATATAATGCACCATTATTACCTTATATAGTGCACCATTATGACCTGTATATAATGCACCAAATAGTTGTAGCAAGTAGTTGTTAAACGAAAACCCATTCTTGTTTGTTCAGGGCTTGGTGACAATGTGAAATGTTTCTTCTGCGACGGCGGACTGTGCAACTGGGAGAGTGGAGACGATCCTTGGTGGAAACACGCGCGCTGCTTCCCACGCTGCAACTACGTGAGGACAGTGAAGGGGGAAGAGTTTATCCTGAGGATACATGCTTCGAGCCCCGGACAGGTAAGACGTCGTCTGCAGCACATATAGAACCGACAATCAACACGGATCACAATAAACGTTCCCACAATTCTCCTTACACGTACACATGTTGATTAAATGTTGCTTCCTTTGCCGTCATCAGTTTGTATCACGGCTATTTCTGTCGCAAGACATTCTGCACCAAAGACATATCTCTACACGTTTAAGGAATCAACTTTCTCCTCTCACATAAATACCTTTATTTCACCTCTTGCTATCCACCTTAACTAAGGGTAATTCGTTCTGGATTATTTTCAAAATTCCCCAGAAAGAACAATGCCTCTCTGCCTCGACGCTGCCTCTAAACAGTCCTGGTTCGATTCCTATTGCTGCAGTCTCAAAACTTGGGCCAAATCGTTCACCCTACGATGCTCCAGTTCATCTCTATGAACGAGTTACGGGTTATAGACAGTGATGGATATTTGTATGCGAATAGCAACATGGATGAATGCTTTCCAGAGAAGTCGAGATGGTGTTTAGTTGAACAGGTCTGCCAGGGAGTAAAATGCAAAGCGTTTCGAGCAATACTAAAGACTGGATGCGGCGTTATATAATCAATTACGTTTACTTTTATATATCAGTGTATTCGCCAGCTGTCTATACGTAACGACTCTCACCCCGTCCACTGTACCTTCTCAATCTGCATTAATTGTTCAATAGAGTACGCCCACCCAGACTAGCACAATCCGCCAGTGCCACCAGAACATATATTTGTCCTGTTACATCGTAGAATTGACTTGTGTATTTCGCCCTGTTGTAGAGCAATGCGACGTCATCGACCGCCAACATGGCTGGGACCATAGGCCACGGAGACAGTTCAGGTGAGTGGAGACAACGTAGTGTCGCAACGTTACTTTAATCTGTAAATCAATGCGCTAACTTGGAGGCAGTGCACCTGTACCTCCTCCTAGGGGCCGAGATCCACTCGCCCCTTTCTACGTGCATTCGCGAACTGTCACCATTTGCCTATAAGCTACCAGTTAGCAATGTATTAAAAACGCAAAGGTAGTTATTTTTAGTGGATAAATTGAGTGTTTAGCCATTCTCCAGGAGGCGCTACTTGAAATTCCGTTCCATTTATCGGACACGTATTTGCTGCATACAATGGCGTAATTGGCGAAAATACAAATAACATGGTCAGGGAGACCGAGAAAGATCAGAGAATTGTATTGGAGATTGCTTTCTTGGTTTGTTGTTCCAAAAATGGGGTGTAAACTAGTTGCTAACTATCACAATCAACCACAATCACAATACTTTATTGTCCCTTCGGAGGAAATTCATTTGGTGTGTAGCAGCATATTAAAACAAATAAAACAAATGTACATGCAATATAAACATGTAACAAATAGTAATACAAGTTATATTGGTTAATTAAGTTAAAATAAGTTAAATAAGTTAAATAAGTTAAAAAAAGTGAGAGGTACCAAAGCCATCAACGTAGGGTTCACTGTCAGGTAAAGTTTCATCTATTAAGGTTTCAGTCACACATATCAAACAAGCTTCTTCATAGGCACACTGTAGCGCACCATTGGCCTGAAGTTAATCAATTTTCGAACGTAATGATCGGACATTAGTCAACATGATAGAGGGCAGGGGGAGGGTGCATACCTTCTTTTTCTTCAGTCTCTGGCGTACGCCGCCTTTTTTGCTCCGCTTGCGTCGCGCATGGTTTCTATTGTTAATGTCAGAGAGCACTGTACATTTAAATCAAGGAGTGGACCAGAACGATTGTTAGTAACACTGGGTCGCAAAGCCAACAGCGCGTCACGTGAATAAGTCGTGAATCTGCCATCTTGCCAAATCGGTTCACCATTCACACACACGAAGAGTAAAATGGTTCATAAAACTGCCAAACCTTTGGTTGTTCTGCCACACAACATATTCACAGTACTTCTCCTCGAATTAAAACTGACGAAAAACGATAAACAACACAGAGGCTAAATGCCGACACTTCCAGGTGGTCACGACAGCGCCCTCTACCCTACGCTATTATAGCAGGCCTTCGAATACGAACTAACAATTACCTTAAATACAATTGTCACCACACACTCGGAATTTCTTAAATGTTTTTATTACACGTCGCACGTGAAGAACGAGTTATACTAATTCCTTCGCCAACATTTGTATAAACCACGGTTTATAAACCAAGGTTCTTGAGCAGAACTTCTTTGCTATGTGGGTATTGGCTCACTAGAAAACCATGACATTTCATTTTATTTCAATGTTAAGATATTAAATTATAACTCACCCATTTAGAGGAAATGTTTATTAAGTAATAGTTATTAGTGTTCATTAACCGCTCAGTGACGAAAAGAAGGAATTGCATGCCTGCTCAACGAATGCGCAGTTTGGTAGGACAATACTTGATTACAGGCACACGCCGTTTCCCGGTGGAGCCGCGAGTGGTGAAGGCATGCCTGGACACGAGCAAGGTACAGAGCGTGCTAGAGATGGGATTCCCCCGGAAACTACTCGACACAGTCATCCACAACCGTCTCGCGACTACCGGTGTGTTACTGTTGCTGTGTATCTTGTGTTTGTCAAAAGAGTAAATGTATGAGTCTCGTGTGTGCGTGTGCGTGCGTGTGTGTGTGAGTGTGCGTGTGTGCGTGTGTGTGTGTGCGTGCGTGCGTGCGTGCGTGCGTGCGTGCGTGCGTGCGTGCGTGCGTGCGTGCGTGCGTGCGTGTGTGTGTGTGTGTGTGTGTAAATACTCAACCGACTGTGTCGTGCAGGTGATGATTTCCCCAATGTCGAGAGTCTCCTGGAGGCTGTGTTTACCGAGACGGACGCTTCCCCCGGCAGTTCTTCTTCTAATCAACAACATCACAACTCCGCCTCAGCAGCGGGAGCGGAATTTGGCAACACAGCAGCAACAGCAACAACAGCAGCTGCAGCAACAACAACAATCGGAACAACACCATTTGAGACTGCAACTGCAGCGGGCAATGCTACAAAAGAACATGTCTCCAGCAAAGGTAATATTATATCAGTGACACTACTACTTTGCGTGGGCGAGTTATCATACTTAGTGAGAATGTACTCATTTGCCCCCACTTGCGTTTTAATTCAGATTGCCATACCCCGACATTTTTTCTCATGTACAGTGTCGTTCCAACAGCACAAGTGTTGCACTTTACGACTGCATAGCCATGTTTCCTTTACTTGCGACTACTCTCACCGCATGCGACAATGAGCAGCTTTGTTCCCGGGCACACGCCCCACTATAATTGTTTTCCTGTATTATTATTATTATTTTTAAATGCTCACGGTTTGCTGTATTCGTCTTCACGAAGTCAAACAGGGCTGTTGTGTCTCGTTTACATGTTCTACTTTCATCAGGAATAAATTACCATCAGTATTTCTACCCACGACGGCAAAGAGGATCTTTATATTCCGCACATTTTGGGAGTATAACTGACGTATAATTATAAAGCTAGGGGACTAGTTTGGCGTGTGCTGTACAAATGAACCGTTTATTGTGCACTTTCTCAGGAATCTGGAAGTTTTCTTAGTTGTACACCTAAATATTTAATGTAAACTAACCAATGCAACTACAGTCAACAAATCAAGCCAGTGTTGTATATTAGGAAACGTTTGTTGAATACTCAGCAGCCATATTTCATTAGCCGAACCATTGTTGTCTATAAACTTACGTAACAAAGATCTGCTTATCTTTATACTTCCGACGGATGGCGCTTATTATTTAAACTGTGCACGAATGCGCTGTGGGCTTAGACAAGATGACGTGCTAGTATGGCTGTTGCGATTCTTCTAATGACAACAACGCATTGCGTTTAGAACTAATTGGATACCAGTTTCAACCACAATTATAAGGGACTGTGGTATTGCACGGGGCGGTGTTTGCTTTCTGATCTGACCATAAAAACGAGCCTCAATGCTATCTGGAAAGCATCATAAGTTGACATACACTTAACCTACACAAGATCACACTGTGTGCGTAGAGTGATCCGCACATTTGTACGACTAAGATTATAGCGGCAGGTCATCACATTTTAGAACTAAGAAGATTAGCATCAAATAATGTTAAAGGGATAATCAATACTCCTTTTATTGCTTAGCTGTCTTCTGTGTGGACATTATTACAATCATTGTTAAAACAAGTTTTCAAAGACATTATTAAAACATTGCACAGGTGCCTAGACCTGAATGTTCCAATGGAAGCTGTTACCAAAAATCAAAGCAGACACACCAATGTTGTTTAGTTACAGGGTATGGAGGAGAATAAACTTACTGACTTGCTTCGAATATGTACTTGCTTTTCGCGGTTGACAGAGGCGACGCGAAGCTCGACAGATGCACAGCAACTGCAGTGCAAGATTTGCCTCGACGACGAAGCAAACATCCTCTTCCTTCCCTGCGGCCACCTCAGCAGCTGCGCTCGCTGTGCTCCTGCTCTGAGAAACTGTGCCATCTGTCGGTCAGTCATCAAAGGGATGGTTCGCGTCTATATGTCATAAACTGTTTTGTGGACTGGACAGCATGTCAGCAATATGTGTGAATATGCACGCTGTCGTTGTCAGCAATTGCAAACATGGATATGGTGTCGATACTTGGCCGTACAGTGCATTTTACAATGCGAATGCCGAACAATTTATATGCGATGTCAAGCAAGACAATCTCTGAGTCGTTGTTGTGCCGGACACACAATCCAACAGTGTTGTCAAAGTATCCAACACTAGGGCCGGAACGATACACTACTTTGCGATACTATACGTATAACGATATAGAGGTCACGATACGATACGTATCGCGATACAGACTACAATAACTAATATGGTACAACAACAGTAAAACACTCGTTTATTTATTGTGAACGACTGAAACGAGTCAGTAGTACTAGTACATTGCATGTGCATTGAAAATAGAATAGTGTGTAAAGATTTTACATAGATTATAGTTAGATAATATACACGTACTACATGTTATAACTCGATATGTTTTCGATACACAGACATTCGTGGTTTGCGCTGGACGTTTATTGCTTCGATCACAAAGGTGGCGCGAATACTGTTTTTCCTACCGCTATCGTGTATCGCAGCGTATCGCGATACGGATATTGTGTATCCTTCCGGCCCTATCCAACACGCAACCGAACAAAAGTATTATTTTTGAAATCCGGCGCGGGCACATAGTGGTGACCTTTGCCGGGTTTCAAAAATAATAGTTGGCTATGAAGAACACGTGTTAGTAGCTAGGACAAAGTAAATGGAACTATTAATGGGAACCCAAAACTTTGGCTCCCCTTAACATGTTTTTTCGTATAGCCATTTGGCTATAATGATTTCTGTTTTTAGCCAACTTATTGTTTTATTGTCTAACTAAACATCAACATTTCGTTTAGCCAGCGTAGCACATGGTTAACATCGCAGTTGTATGTGAATTGGTTTACAATGGCGTTATTACACACGCTTGCAACACGCGCTGTACACTACAGCCGATACTTTGTGACGCGCGGTCATCGGGTTAAAAACTCAATTGTTTTAAACCCACACGATAATAGATTGCGACAACAGAAAATGTAGTCCACAACAGTGCGTGTTTTCATTGGATATATGTGGCTCATTCTATCACAAAATGCGTTAAATAAATATCAAATTGTTCCTTTTCGACTTGCATTCCGCTGTAATCGTACTAGACAGTGGCGGAATAGCATACGTAATCGGACTCGGCGTGTAGTCTTGCCCTTGTTACGCCACCGTCTCGTTCAATTCCAGCAGTTTGCAATAGAAGGCCTACAGTTTGATATAAGTAGTCTACATATGTATTGTGGTTTAAGAAGATTCACTTGTAAATAATCTGGAAGTTCAGCTTGCGAAACTTGTAACAGACATGTGCCGAAGTTGTGAATTGTGTAGTTGTATTGAGAGGGGCTTTAATTCGTATTTTATATGATGTCGGGTAACATTCTTACCAAAACAAGTTCTTGTTTACTAATACTTATCTGTGTACTCCTTACTTCTTGCATGTCTCATTATGATGTGCCTTGTATTTCAACTATGCACCCTTTAACCCTAAGTCACCCTCTGTAGTATGCGGTCTGGTTACTAACATAACTACAAGGTGAGTGGTTTATTTCTGACTGTACATTGCTGCATGGGTTATTAGCCAGGCTCTGCTAGTACAGTGCAACCTCGGGGTTCCGAACAGGCAATAGTATATGATGGACCAACAACGTGAGTGGATAGATGCAGGGAAAGTAAATACCATATAGTTTTCTGACAACATTTATCTTGGCAAAATTATATTTTAGTGTACTCCGCGCCGTTAGCGAATTGCATGCCTGAATTATAAAAAGGCATGGCACATATTTTATTCAAAACATTACTAATAGTTCAGTGACAAAACAAAATCATAAAAGTAAGTGATCGTAGATTATTGTTATAAAACCATAGCACAATAATTCAAAACATACAATACTACAATCCCGTTATCTAACCATGTGGACTAGTGGCACAACTTTTCAAAAACAAAATAAGAAAACTTATGTATACTATCATATGTGCAGGAAATATAGGCTATCTGGTGGACAAGTGAGATTTTCCTTCCATGCTGTTAACTATCAAGTCTTCTTTGCTATTTCTTGAAGAAATATATATGTATAATATATATATATATATCAAACTGTTAATATTTGCTATAAAAGTAACTACCGATTTTGTTGGAAATGCGAAAATCGCGAACCGTAAGCGTGCGAAAATTTGTCTCCCGACAAAGCACTTTTTTTTCTTTCTTTTTTGTTTTGTTAGATGATTGTGGTGGTGATGGTGGTGGTGGTGGGTTGCTGTGCTGTATATATTAATCATAGTTTTAATATATATATATATATATATATATATAACACCTGTATTACATTATGTTATATCCGGGACGGTGTGTGTAGTGATGAATACATACATACATACATACATACATATATACCTACATACATACGTACGTACATACGTTCATACGTACATACACACACGGGTACCAACACGATAGACTTGTACAACTTTCTCACTGTAACTCGTGGGCGTCGCCAATTAACCATGTGCATAAAGTTTATAGTCTTACCCATCATTCATGTCATAGTTTGACCTATTGACCTACCAAGAAGCGCCACCTAATGACTTTATGTGTCAGTTTTGCGATGACCAGTTCGTATAAATAATATGCTTGTCAATTGAACGTATCGACTTTGCTTCTTTGAGTGGTGTTTCATCGTGTATGTCTGTTGTTTCGTGTTTCATATCTGCTGAACGTAGCAAATAGACAAGATAAAAGTGAGCAAATACGCGAGGTAAAAGTGGGCAAGAAAAGCATATAGACATGTAACTACGTACGTATGTATGTAGCTACGTACGTATGTATCGTATTTTAGTACGTCAACGATAAATGTGAATATTCTGGTAAATGCAATTGATCATGCACTAGTGCATCTAGAAATATATGTTACGAATATTAATGAGATGCATATATTATGTATTGCTATTATGATTTTCTAGCAGTCTTGAAAACAATAACACATACTACGTTATCAACACGGTACTTTGGTATTATGTTTGTACGTATGTTTATATATGCTTAGCTTGCAGAAGCTACAACTGGTTATTATGATATTCAGATTAATTTTACTGTTATTATATCTTTGATTGATTATGATATATAAATAAGGAGTATATCGTGTCACTACCGACACACATGTCCTTCCCGTTGCGATCTCAAATGAACATGGTTACACTAAACCGGACCGCACCCTGCAACACTAACTGTAAACAGTCACAATAGTAATTAAATGAACGAATCATGAACTATCAGTCCAAATTATAACGTTTCATCCAGTGACGAAGTCTTTGGGATAATCGGGCTTCTTTCGCACGACACGAGTGCGCAGAGAGTAGTTCGGTTCGGCTACTAAAGATATTTAACCCTGGTCAGAGAAAGCAGAAAACTGCTGAGAACTAAGAAAGAATGAGATTCTGAAAATGCCTAATTGACCTATCCGTCACGTGACATGTTGCCTAGCAAAAGGTCCGCTGGGCCATAAAAAATGGATAAATCGAATGTGACCACCGTGTTGCATCGTTTGACTGATAGAATGCGCCAATAAAAATAACATCTACCGATATAGGTGGGGTGCATAGCCCCGGGGCGTGCTTTGCCCCTCTCTTTTTCCGTGTGTGGCTCTCACGCTAGCGGCCTTTATGCATGGAGTGTGATTGAGAGACTTCCGACATAGACTAACTATTGTTAAATTTGTGTTGCATTGTGTACTTTTGTTTGTTTATTTTAAAATAAATTGTTCCAATTCCAATACACAATTAGTGTTTATAATGTTACCGGTGTTTTAAGACAAACAAAAAAGGTAAGTTATTATATAGCGCAGTATCCAGTCCTCAGGACTGCTCGAAGCGGCTTACACTTGACTCCTAGGCAGACATGGGAAGCACACAGCTGATTGAACTGAAGAAACGTAGAGTGAACGAACGTGCCCAAGGTTCGACACCGCAGCACACAATTCGACCCTGGTTCTGTCGCTATAGGGTCCGAAGCTCTAGACACTGCACCACTGCGCTCCAGTGCGACAACTCCTTATCCTAAATCTCCATAGTGCATTTTAATCGTTAGTATATCCAATGCATTGGCTGTTAGTACATCGGCATTTTGTAAAGTTGTTCTACTGATACCAACTGGTTGCTAATTACAGTTCTCACAGTACTCGGATCCATTGCTGCTGTATCTTTAACCAACATTTGATCAAAGCTCAAATGGTATTTATGTGGGCGTTGCTGCGGTTATAACATTTACGAGGCGCGTTGATACGCTATAAAATTTACCCAGTAGGGTTCGTTAGTTCCTCGTGCGTTGTTCTAACCGTTATTTACCGTAATTAGGGATACAGTATTTGTTTCCCACCCTCCAGCCCCTACTATACCTGTATTTTTGGCATATATTTTCGGTTAGGTCGGTTTATTAACAGGGTTATAAATTGTATATTCATCAACGATCATTAGGTTTTAACAAGACATTACACTGTATGTTAACAAATTGGCAGTCTGTTTATAGTGGTTGGTTCCCCCACCTTTGCTGTTCTCATTTAGATTATAATAATGTTGGCTAGATAATTAATGGTAATTTTAATTATGTAATCTGCGTAATATATTCATGCATAAGGATTGTGGCTTTATATATAAAGCTCTTATGCAAAATTATATCTGCCTTGTGTTATTCAACAAACTAGCCACGATTCATATCCTTGTAACAAGCAGCGTCGGCACACATAAATACATTTACCGCTTTTGCATGGGCATATCCTTTGTAAGAGCATTTTCGTATTCGTGTCTTTGTGGGGTAGGCCTATTGTTAAGTTGCATGCTCCAAATAAATTTCATGCCAGGACGTATTTACGATCACATGGAACAGCTACGTATGTGGAACGGAACGAAACATGATACTTCATAATAGTGGACACTACTGAGCGGTTCCTTTGTGTCTACACTGGAAATGTGGGAGACTTGTGGGTATAACATTACGAATTTCCTACTCAAGTTTCCGGAATATGACATCATATTTTATTTCAAAAGCACACGTACACCAATACAAAAGTACTGAAAGTGAGAAAACACAACACTGTGCTGATCTATGTATGCATGTATGTATGTATGTATGTATGTATGTATGTATGTATGTATGTATATAGATAAAGTGGCTAAAACTGTATTTTCGTCTTATCGCTAAATAGCAACTTCGTATATAATATAGATGTTGGCTTCCTCTTGCACGTCTTTAGTCAAGTGTTTGTACCTGCCAACGCTCCCGGAATTTCAGGCAAATCTCCCGGAATTTCGCTGAAAATCTCCAACAGCACCTTCCCCCGCATTCGAGACACCGAGACCCATGGGAGACGTGCCGAGATGTGCGGAACCGCTGATTTTTTTCGGCGAAACATTTCCAGCAGCACCCCCCCCCCGCCCCGGTCTTAGAATCTTCGAGATAGCGATCAAAAATCATCTCCAACAGCGGGTCACCTCTGGCTACTTTTACGTTCACTTAGTTTGTGGAGTGACACCTTTTAAAGTTGGAAACGTTTTGTATAACAACAAAGATGCACATGAGAGTTGGCATTTCTGATATCGATGAGCGAAGCCAGTCCCTCGTATTTATCCGGAATATAGTTGTTGACGTAGGAAACTGAAGCTCGACCAGTCGTGTACGTAGTCACATGATTCATGGGTATGAATGGTGTGACCTTGTTTACAACAAAATGTGCTTTGGAGAAATAATTTGTTAGTTGACAATTGTTAGCTTCAATTCTTGAATGGATTGATGATCCGTTTTTTTATATATATTAATATTATATATTTAACTCTCAAGAAACTTACAATATTTCATCATGACAGGTCACATGACATTGATCATGTGACACATCTGTAATTTCAGTCTGCTGAAAAAGATCGTGGGCAGCGGTTCAAATACTTAGATCGTAACCCAAGTTTCTCAAGGGGTAAATATGTCTACTGAATGTACATGACAATGATGATTATATATATATATATATACATATATATGCCTTCGGATATCAGTGTATTTAACCAGAAGAGAGGAAGAACTTGGAATGAAAGCGTGGATACATTAGAGTGTAGGCGTATGTGGGTGTTTTTAATGTTTTGTACCTGCACACAAGCTTGGTTGTGATTTTTATAATGTAATTTTTATATTCTACTCTAGCATATTTATGTTTACAGTTGTAATTGTATGCGTTGCACAGGCAGAAACGCAATTTCCGTGCGAATATCAATAAAATATTCTTTATGTTTATCCATAGCCAAGAATATATAGAACATTCTGTATAGCATTTCCGCTGATGGTTTTCTATAATAGTATTAGTGGCTCTTAACATTGGGGGTCTGTATATCATTTGTGACTCGGGGATCATAAAAGGTAAGCTTTGCGAAAATGTTATGACATGACAGACACACAGGAGGGCAAGCGGGCAGGCGGGCAGGCGGGCAGGCGGGCAGGCAGGCAGGTGACTGACGACAGACGAGTCGACAGACAACAGACAAACAGACGATTAGTCTCGCTTAACCGACGGCGTCTTTGCGATTCACTTATGAAAAACTAACAGGCGCTTTTAAGCCACGCCCAGCGCGTTTGCGAGTGGTTACAAGGGCAAGGAGCATCTGACGCCTGTGTCATGCACGTGCATTTCATTTCGTTGTACATCGAACTAGTGGTTTTAAAAAGTATTGTTCATCCGTTATAGCGTATAATAGCAATGCCAGTATTAACAGTAGTTAGATGCTATCTGAACATTAGGTAAACACTCCATGGATACATTCGTTGTACTAATTCACAGTTATCAAATGTTGATGATGGACCTGTAATGTAATTTAAGGGCGACTTTTATTATTTATTGTGAATTAATTTATGTAGCACCACATAATGCATATTTGTATATATCATGTACAAAAGTAAGTATTAACTAATACATCAAGTTGTTATGCTTTATCTGTCTGTCCTTGTTGACGAATTTGCATTTTACTATTGTACTGCTAGTTATTTGTAACATTCCTAGAACGAAGCTTGGCGACTAGAGTACACGACATTGTCTTGGGGGTAGTGATTTGTCCGGGCACAGAAAAAGAAAACAACCACCATATTAATTGTCAATAAAACTTTAAGGTTAAAGGATACTGGTTGATGAAAAAATCTTGTTCAGTTCTTTTAAATTTATAATATTATACTTTGATGTATACTAAAAAGCTGACTTGTGTTATTGTGTTGTTTATGCATATATTTGTTTTTAAAATACTAATAAAAAATACATTTTAATGCAATTTGGTCTTATTGGCCATCTTTATCAGTCATTTCCTCAGTTTTGCACATTTTTCACAAAAAAACGCTAAAACTTGAATTCCTTACAAGATTTTGCAGTGGAATTGTGGTATATGTCTTTCCCTCAACAGTGTCTTCAAAATAATGGGTTTTTTTAACAAAATATTATTTTCGGAAACATTTACTTTGTTAGACAGTGTTGCTGGAAGATGGGAAAGTATACAAAAACAAATAATATTTTTTCTTCAAAAGCTCCCATTATTTTATTTATAATAAAATCGTTATACTTTGCTTAAAGTGTGATAGGCATAGCTATAATCGCAAAAAAAAATTGCACCAGATATGCCACAGTTGGATTGCCATGTATATGCAGTGTCATGTATACCTAGCCCATAGCAAGCATCCAAAGATGACACCCTCATTTGTGCAAAAATAGCCAGTATTCGAACGTTAATGGTGACATGGAAATGTGAATGTTTCCAGCAAAAATGGAATGTCAAGTGTTATTAGTTATTGAGACTTATATTCAATTCACTTATTTACTTAATACCAAAATACACATGGCGATACATATATTGGTCCATATATATTCATACATATGTAACAATTAACAATTATAGTAATAGTAGAAAGCATATTATAAAATTACAGAAAAAAATAGTACATATAATAGTAGAATGCATATTATATAATTAAAGAAAGAAATGGTACATATAATAGTAGAGAGCATATTATATAATTAAAGAAAGAAGTAGTACATATAATAGTAGAAAGCATATTATATAATTAAAGAAAGAAGTAGTACATATAATAGTAGAAAGCATATTATATAATTAAAGAAAGAAGTAGTACATATAATAGTAGAAAGCATATTATATAATTAAAGAAAGAAGTAGTACATATAATAGTAGAAAGCATATTATATAATTAAAGAAAGAAGTAGTACATATAATAGTAGAAAGCATATTATATAATTAAAGAAAGAAGTAGTACATATAATAGTAGAAAGCATATTATATACACCTGTAATTAAAGAAAGAAGTAGTACATTTAATCGTAGAAAGCATATTATATAATTACAGAAAGAAGTAGTACATATAATAGTAGAAAGCATATTATATAATTAAAGAAAGAAATAGTACATATAATAGTAGAAAGCATATTATATAATTAAAGAAAGAAATAGTACATATAATAGTAGAAAGCATATTATATAATTAAAGAAAGAAGTAGTACATATAATAGTAGAATGCATATTATATAATTAAAGAAAGAAGTAGTACATATAATAGTAGAAAGCATATTATATAATTAAAGAAAGAAGTAGTACATATAATAGTAGAATGCATATTATATAATTAAAGAAAGAAGTAGTACATATAATAGTAGAAAGCATATTATATATTTAAAGAAAGAAGTAGTACATATAATAGTAGAAAGCATATTATATAATTAAAGAAAGAAGTAATACATATAATATGACTTAGGTATTTGGCACTACTACCGGTAATTTAATTTCCTCCCCATTTAGCTTACATGCAAGGGGCATAAATTCTTCACATACTTTCCCTCTACTTATCAGTATCATACTTATATCATAATTAAATCTAATTTCATCACCATAACTTTCACAAACTAATAACAACTCCCTCAGGCTTACACTGGAGGGGTAGAACATCACCAGGTCATCTACAAGGATGTGTTAACATTTTGGGTTGACTTTCACAGCAAATGATACAATTAAACGTATTAAAACGTCAGATGTGTGTAGTGTAGCGCGTACTAAAATTCAAAATGTACGATACACACAATACATCACGCAGATAGATAATTATATACAATTTATATCGATACAATGGCGGTGCCTACATTACACCACTTGGCATTTACTCTAAAAACTTCGCTCCAGTTCATAATTATTATCAAATATTCAACATTCTACTTCGCAAATGGGCGCCCAACGAAAAACAAACGTAAACACGCGCGCATTCGTTTTTAATTTTAGACAGACCAATGATCAGCAAATGGGGCGTGGCTTAAAAGCGCCTGTTTTTTTCGTAAGTGAATCGCAAAGCCGTTAACCGACTCTTGCTGCATGACTGCCGGGAAACAGAACGGGAGCCCTACGGTGCTCCCATCTCGCGGCGCCTAGATAATCGAGGCTAATAGATGATCGACAGATAGACAGACGACATACGTACATACGTACACACATACGTACAGGCAGACAGACACCACATAGAGCATCATAATTTTACAAATATATATATAAAACATGAATCGTTACAAGAGATATTTACTAAATGGATAAATAATAATTACAGTCGACAAATGGTTGCGCCACATCACGGATCCTGGACGAACCAAAACATTAATTTATTATACAACATTTTGAGAAGCCGTGTAGCACTGTACTGTACGTATGTGTAGCTATACTCAACATAAAAATACAATTACAAACATTGTCAAACCCTGTCACCATAAAAAACTAATACATAAGTTAAATAACAACTTCCGCCTCCCCCCCCCCGCTATCGTTTTGTCGTCCACAACTTCAAGTGTAGCCTTTAGTTTAACTTTAGGTGCGCCACATCGCGAGAGGATCCACAACAATGTAATTCTCATTAAATTGGTATCTACCGACCAGTCACAACACAATCTGCAAGGTATTGGCTTTATTGTCATGTGCATATTTTGTTATAAACATCAATAACCTTCTACTAACTAATAATAGGCATGACCGTAATATCATCTTTATCTATCACGTGACTTCCTCGTGCGAGAGGCCCACACTAAAAGGCGGACCACGAACGGGCGGACAGGAAGACCGGGCGGACCACATTCAAAGGATGCTCTACGCTCCATGTTTGCGTGCGTTATTGTTGTTGGTGCCTTTGGGGGCGCTCTTGTGCGTTCGTTTATAAACATTGAAATGTCTTTCATTAATACGTGATACGTGAAAATATGAGAATGCATTAATGATTTGACAAACTGAATACAACCGTACAATTAATAATTATAACAATTCTTGGATGTGTTGTTTGTTTGTATTTATTTTCACGATTGCTGTGACGATGTGTACAATTAACTAAAAACCACATGTCAAATAATATGAATGTATGTATGAATTAATGACAACTATTCTGATAACACCCCAAGAAAGTTAGTGATACAACAACATCAATGACACAGAATAAATGTAATATATTTGTGTGTGTGTGTGTGTGTGTGTGTGTGTGTGTGTGTGTGTGTGTGTGTGTGTGTGTGTGTGTGTGTGTGTGTGTGTGTGTGTGTGTGTGTGTGTGTGTGTGTGTGTGTAGCAAGCCACGATGTCACCAAACACTTCTGGAAGGCCACAAGGGCATAGAAACTCTATTAAAAATATGTCCATATAAATTTGTATTTCGTGGGGTAGAGCTATTTTTGGAAAAGGAATGAACGTTTTTAGTTGAGACACCACTAAATGTTTTCTACAGTTAACCATGTCAAAGTTCCATGATCATGATTGATTTTCCAGTTCTTTATAACCACTTGTACAAAATTCAACAATACTGGCTATGGCTATGCCACAGTCTACTGTTCCGAGATCTTGTTGTTGAACGAATGGGACAAAAATGTCAAGTTCCTTTATGCCACACCCATATATACAAGCTATATTTGCAGCAAGGGAGAAAGTTGACTTGTATATAAACTGTCCAAAACATAGACTCGACCACCCTTATCTTTTAAAGAATCTAGCTAGTGACCTTGACCATTGTGGTGTATGTGTGCTGTAGGGGCACCACACAATTCAAATTTGGTTGTGTGTTGCCAACATTTGTTCTTGTCATCAAGTATTGGTGACAACATTTGTTCTTGTCATCAAGTATTGGTGACAGAATGTAGGTTGGAAACCATTGGTATATGGGAAATCTGTAATTAAGTTTTTATTTCTCAAATCAAATATGTGTCATGTAATTTCTTTATTTCCTAAGATTTTTGTTTCTATTGTTTTCTCTCTCGAAGATGTTGATTTAACCAATTTCAATGATCGTCTAACTGTAGCTTTACTAGTGTGATGTTTTTATGGACGTATGAATCCTGGGCTATCCATGCTATCATCTTGGGTTAAAATAGTGGCATTTGCAGGTACATCATGAACTAAAGTAATGGTAGGTTTGGTGTCACAATCTGAATTGCAATTTACTCGATTTTGATTGGGTTGGCTTGGAATTTTATAAGATTTTATGATAAAATGTACAATATTTTCTGTGGATATAATATTGCCCACATTAATAATTTCTTCTAATGAAATTAAGCAATCTGTAAATTCGGATTTTAGGTGGTATAGATCTACATCAGCTTTCCCCCTCAAAATGTCCATATTTTATTTGATTTAAATAAACTGACTTTGCGTGGGACTTCAGTTTACAACTGAATATTCTTTTATAGTAAGTAAACTGATTTTTTTTTAAATGCAAGTTACACCATCTAGGTATTACACTTAGAATTTTTAATATAACACAATAGTAAAAGACACTCCAGTAGTTACGAACGCACGCGCAAACAACAACAACGCATGTAAAGACGGAACAAAGATCACACGCATTCTTATGAATGTGACTCACCCGGTCCGTCCGGTCCGCCTGTTCGTTGTCCGCCTTTTAGTGTACGCCGTGCGAGGTCGGTGCGTTTAACCACCGAATAACCATCGTCAAAATAACGACTCTGTCTCGGGAACCGCTCTGTCTGGTGTCGTGATGTTTGCTACCTGGTACTGTTGAGGTAAGTTATAATTGACACTAGACCTGGTGTCGCCCTAGACCTGAGTAGATGTAGGCCTAGTTAGTAGTAGTAGTATTATACTTTTGGAAGCGCGTGAACGATAATACATAAATCGGCGATTCATTTATTATCGTTCAAGTGATTCAATCGGTTCATACTTAACTTAGCCTAGGTCTCAAATTGCAGATATATGTTGTTTTACATTTTTATCATATGGCGGAACCCAGGAGAAAGTGACAAGAGAAAACAAGTATAGAAGTATACTGGACGGGTAATGGTCGGAATGCACCTCTGCCTGAATGCACCAGTCGCAATGGGGTTTGACTAAGTAAAAGGCGCACGACCACGAACGACCATGTAATATAATGTGTTGGTAGATAGTTTGACCGTTGATTGTATATATAGGGTTTGTGTGTGCATTGTTAAAAATTTTGAGTCTGTATTTCACCCAGGAGTTACACAATTTAGGCATTTTATCCGATCTTCCGGACGAACATCTAGTCTTGGCACCGTAGCGCCACCTGGCGAATGGCATTATAACTATAAGGATAATAAGAACATCGCAAAAGTGCTAAGTAACAGTAGTAACTTGCGAAAAATAAATGTTCTGTTAATTTAACAATACCAGTAAACCATAGATTAAAGATTTATTTTTGGCATGTTACTTTACCATTACTGTACACTTTTCGCGAGAAGGTATTTCTGGAATTTCTTCGTTGAGGCTTTGTCTTTTGATTGAGGGTACGTATCGTACGACGTCCACCACTGTCACTGATCTGTCAGTATCAATGTCAACAGACAGCCGTTGCCACATAATCCGTTACGATTTTGCAAGATATTCAGCTTAATTGCTTCTATGTAACTAACTTCAAAAGATCAATTATGGCATATTGGTGTGGGGTCATCAAGCCCATCGCATTTTTAAACTTACTTCAAAAGAAAGCAGTGCGAATAGTTACTTCAAGTTCACTTCAGCTTGTAAATACAATTCTCACACAGATCCTATCTTTAAGGAATGTAAATTTCTTAAGTTGAATGACATCTAAAGACTCCAACAGCTCAAATTTTATTACATATTGATCAACAAGGTTATGCCAGAATACTTCAGTCATATTCCATACACATACAACTTTGCAATTCACCAATATATATATATATAACACACGTGGTAAAAACAACTTATTTATTCCCAGAGTTAATTATCAATATGCAAAAAAGTACATCAGACAACATTATACAAACTGTTAACAATACTCCAAATATCATCCTTGATAGAATTTATACACGTAGCTTATATGGTTTTTCCACTTACAAAAAAAATTACTTTATCAAGAATTATGAATCATGGTGTCATATTTCTAACTGTTACAACTGTCAATCTTAAATTAGAATTGAATAAACAAGAATATTAGAACAAGAAAAACAGTTTTTCTGTTGTTTTTATTGCCTTATATAAACAACAACTTTTTGGTGTCACGTGTTATGCTGCAACGCCTCGCTCATTATCATAAATTTAGTGTTTTTGTTTGCTTTGTTTACGTAATACGGAACTCAATTCAAATGAATTCACCATGTTTTATATTATTGTTATTGCTTTATTAAATACTCACAAAAACGTGTTTGTAGGAAATGTTTCAGTTCAAGGTGTTGCGTGCGTAACGGTGTCACATCAGATGTCTGCATAACTGTATCACTAACATCACAGTGGCAACTATTGTAACGGCTTCAGATAGTTTCTGTAACTTAAGTAATTCACATTCAACACTAATAAGTAAAATTCTTTCTCCTATGTGACAGCAGCACATGTTTTGGTGTCACGCTGTTATGCACGCAACAACTCCAGTATTATAAGCTTGAAACCATTTTTTTTTTAATCTCTTCTCAAGAACTTTTATACAAACTGTTTTATAATCTATAGACATTTCTCTTTACAGCATACGTAAAATTGCATTCAAAATCAAAAGATGAAAATAATGCAGTTTGTCAACCAAACATTGATCAATACCCAGTACTGTAGAATGACTCAATTATTAAAACATGTTTTGCCAAACACCAATGTTCATCTGTGCCATGTTCCTAAATTTAGTAGTATCACCAGATCACCATAACAAGTATTGGGATCTGGTAAAAGTTTATGTGGTACTGTAATTTGAGACATCTTGTTGAACTGTCGTAATTTATTTGTCACAGATACAAAAAAATTCTGCATTCTGTTTATGATATCTAGCATACATAAGTTGTTGAATACAACAGTAATGATACAATATATATTGGTATATATCATTACTGTTTTATTTAACAACTGTTTTTGTACTTATATATACAACATTCCTTTATAGTGCAAGTTATATTTTTGTTACAAACTACAATATTTACCTTAATAAAATATGAATTTATTAAATTAAAAGTTTAGTTAAATTAAAACATATTAGGGGCTATGCATTTCAACAACTACAGTTAATGACCCAAATGGTAATTTGATATATGGGTCTAGGCTATTCCTGTGTACTGTCATTAGACCCTCCTGCCTCACTGTTCAGTAGTACTGGACAATCTGATGTGCCATTCTGAACAGCTCCAGACACTTGGTGGTCTGCATGCATACCCTGGGGGGACACCCAGGGGGTGGGAGCAGCAGTGCAGTTAAGATAATCTTGATTACTTGGCTCAATGTGTGCTGACTCTCTTTGATTTTATCATTCTGGGGGAGAGACACTGGATACATTACAAATATGCCAACCTTGAGAAATTATCTAACATATGCCCAGTTTTTCAAGTTGATGGACAGCAATCCCACTTGCACCATACATATATTGGCTAATTATTTGTTAGTCCTGATTATGTGCAATTTCTTGCATGTCTCAGTTTCCGCCCTTTATTGTAAAAACGCATACTGTGATGTAAAAAATTATATACCTTTCATTACGTTTGATTTGATACACATTCCCATGAACCAAGGCTAATATTCAATTTATTTTAGTATAGGGTTTTGACCAAAACCTACATGAAATTACATTTTAGAAAAAAAATTATGATCTTAGATAACATTATAAAACCTGGTGTGTAACAATTTATGTAACTGAGCCAAATGTATCAACATATTGTTGCTAACGAATAATATACAGTGCAAAACCTGTTGACACTTGGGCCTGAATTAACATACATGCCATTTATAATAAACATGCAGCAAAATAATGTCTTTTCAAATGTTTTATTCGTACAGATACAAGTGATCAGACTGGATATTTTAGGGTGCTTATATTATAGAGGGGGGGGGGGGGTACTACTAAACACTGTGACTAAGAAATGATATTTGCAAGCAGTTAATGACCCACTAAGAAAGCTCACAACACAGTTGTTATGATTAAACCATCAAATAATCTGATTAAATGACAGCTGTTTCTGCTCATCATGTTCATCTAAAGCATTTCACAGTGTTGGAGGAGTGGACAGTACTGACATGTTTACAACTGTTTGAGTCAGTGGGCCAGTCAATGCACCAAACTCAACATGTGTGATTTTACAACCTTCCAATGTTGTGACTTTATCCAGTCCCTGACTGACCCCATTCATTAGTGTAGCTTGTGACAGTTTCAGGTAATTAGTTCATTGATTTAACTTGGGATTTGTGTATTAGTATCACTGCAGAAAGTCACACACAGTGACCCTTTAATGCATGGACGTTACCAGAAACTCCAGGACCCAGTATTCCAGCAGTGCCCAGTTTGTAGGCACAATTAACTGAAATGGCACCACAGTACCTCATGAAAGAAGAACTTAATTGAGAATAGCTGTTTTATGCATGCATACACACTCATATATATATATACATGAATAATGATTTTCAATATACACTGTACATAATTTTGGAGAAAAAATGGGTCGTTATAGCAAAATGGATCTTAAGTCTTAACACATTTGTATAGTCAGATTTTCAATTATTACTACATTTGTAGTTGTAACTTTATTTCTTGTGACTCCATTTCCTTTGTCTTTTTTCTGTGACATTTCTGTGACTAACTATAATATATATATATACATACATAATATATATATATAATACACAGCTGTATATATATTATATTTAGGGGCATCACTCCTATCAAACCACACAGGTGGGCAAGTATCTTGATACAATTAACAATGATCTAAGTAGCATTTCTACAGATTGGCATTCTGTCATACCAGTATACATACTGTCATTAGGGTACCCCCTCTAGTTCACAACTACTTAGATATCTGCTTATCCAACCTTGTGCAACCAAGCATATAACTGATACTGCCAGAGCACACTTATCAACATGTTAGTCATTTCCTTTAATTGTCAACTAATTCAGAGGATGCCAGTCCACCATCATTAAAATATCTACACTTTCACATACAATTTATTAGTAAAAACAATGGTAAGTTCTTATGTATCACAGTGTCCAGTCCTCGGGTCTGATCAAGGCGCTTTACACTTTACTCCCTGTCAGACCTGTTCAATTGAACACCATAAGGTAAGTTCTTATGTATCACAGCATCCAGTCCTCGGGTCTGATCAAGGCGCTTTACACTTTACTCCCTGACAGACCTGTTCCATTGAACACCATAAGGTAAGTTCTTATGTATCACAGTGTCCAGTCCTCAGGTCTGATCAAGGCACTTTACACTTTACTCCCTGACAGACCTGTTCCATTGAACACCATAAGGTAAGTTCTTATGTATCACAGCATCCAGTCCTCAGGTCTGATCAAGGCACTTTACACTTTACTCCCTGACAGACCTGTTCCATTGAACACCATAAGGTAAGTTCTTATGTATCACAGTGTCCAGTCCTCAGGTCTGATCAAGGCACTTTACACTTTACTCCCTGGCAGACCTGTTCAATTGAACACCATAAGGTAAGTTCTTATGTATCACAGTGTCCAGTCCTCGGGTCTGATCAAGGCGCTTTACACTTTACTCCCTGTCAGACCTGTTCAATTGAACACCATAAGGTAAGTTCTTATGTATCACAGTGTCCAGTCCTCAGGTCTGATCAAGGCGCTTTACACTTTACTCCCTGACAGACCTGTTCAATTGAACACCATAAGGTAAGTTCTTATGTATCACAGCATCCAGTCCTCAGGTCTGATCAAGGCGCTTTACACTTTACTCCCTGTCAGACCTGTTCAATTGAACACCATAAGGTAAGTTCTTATGTATCACAGTGTCCAGTCCTCAGGTCTGATCAAGGCACTTTACACTTTACTCCCTGACAGACCTGTTCAATTGAACACCATAAGGTAAGTTCTTCTGTATCACAGTGTCCAGTCCTCGGGTCTGATCAAGGCGCTTTACACTTTACTCCCTGTCAGACCTGTTCAATTGAACACCATAAGGTAAGTTCTTATGTATCACAGCATCCAGTCCTCGGGTCTGATCAAGGCGCTTTACACTTTACTCCCTGTCAGACCTGTTCAATTGAACACCATAAGGTAAGTTCTTATGTATCACAGCATCCAGTCCTCGGGTCTGATCAAGGCACTTTACACTTTACTCCCTGGCAGACCTGTTCAATTGAACACCATAAGGTAAGTTCTTATGTATCACAGTGTCCAGTCCTCAGGTCTGATCAAGGCACTTTACACTTTACTCCCTGGCAGACCTGTTCAATTGAACACCATAAGGTAAGTTCTTATGTATCACAGTGTCCAGTCCTCAGGTCTGATCAAGGCACTTTACACTTTACTCCCTGACAGACCTGTTCAATTGAACACCATAAGGTAAGTTCTTATGTATCACAGTGTCCAGTCCTCAGGTCTGATCAAGGCACTTTACACTTTACTCCCTGACAGACCTGTTCCATTGAACACCATAAGGTAAGTTCTTATGTACCACAGTGTCCAGTCCTCAGGTCTGATCAAGGCACTTTACACTTTACTCCCTGACAGACCTGTTCCATTGAACACCATAAGGTAAGTTCTTATGTATCACAGTGTCCAGTCCTCAGGTCTGATCAAGGCACTTTACTCCCTGGCAGACCTGTTCAATTGAACACCATCTCGACTTCACTGGGAAGCATCCACAAAGAACGGAGGTTGATTCCTGTGTGCAGTATATGTTTGTTTGACATGTAATCAAAATTATACAACATAAATATACATGTTACACTAGTTATAAAATTGCAATACTGCAGTATATATATCTCGTATAATTTTATAAATAACCTTTTAGTTTAGTTGCCTAAATGCACTTTTCAAGTTATAAACACTGTATACAGATTGTATAATTACAGAAACAAATACCTAAATGATAGTTTGGCATTCCTGAAAAAAAATAGTTTTGTTTCAAAGAGAAACAAAGCAATATTATATTGCCGACTACACACGAATCGGCATGTGTTCCAGTTCTGACAGTCAAGTGGATCAATTTCTGGAGGGGGGACATTACAGAAATGTTGTTGGTGGGTAAAACGAGCACACATATTTTTCAATTCAATTCGATGCTTTATTTCGAGACATAAATACATATAGTGATACATATATCGGTCCATATATCCCTACCACTGTTAAAGTGATAGTAGAAGCACAGTATATAATACATAAGGTAAACATATACAAAATAAAATAAAAATATGAAAACACATCTACGCAGTACCCTTGGCACTGCTCCTACAGAAGGTCGTTGTGTACATACAGGGACTTAACCCATCGCCTTCTAATCCTGGAGATCCATCTGATATCCGTACCTAGTATGGCTAGTGGGAATCCATGTCGATTTTTGTACCTTTGTGTCCAGTAATCCATTGTAACATTTACAGAGGTTAGGATAACAGATTATTTTTAAACGTATGCCCTAAAACTGTTCAAATAACATCCAAATGCCCACACATATTAAGAAATGGTTCGGAAGTTGGATGAACACCTTGCCAGTTTTGTAACACATTCTAACAAACTCTACAGGTGTGTAAAACTGTAATCTGCCCTGTCAGGGTGTTTCATTGATAATTGTAATGTATTCTGTGTAATTAAAAAGTACATCAATTATGATTTATTATAATGGTAATATGAGTAATATTATTTATGTATCTATATGATATATTGCAAACAACATCCATTCCTGGTCAGTCCAAAGCCACATGTCTGATAATAACACGACACTATTTAGTATACAGTTGAAAGTCTACAATTCCTTACCAGATGTCTGAAACAGATTAAGCCTGTCCATCCTTATCCAGAAGGCAGGGTAATTGTTTGGTCAGTTTGGCTCTAGGGTGCAACTAATTGCAGACCATGATTCCCAGGGGGTATCATAAAGCCTTCTGAAATACAGACTGGCTTCAGGCTGCTGTGTAGTCCTAACTACCTATGTACACCTGTAACTGAATAGAGACTAGATTGAAAAGTATTGTTATAATAAAAAAGTCAGGTTATTCTTTTCCAAACAACTAGTTGGTAGAACACATTACCAAAATAATAAAAAAATTGAAAGTTAGAAGTATTTGAAGCCACAAAAAGTTATTATTTGTGTGTGCATCAGTTTTACCTGACCCCAACCTACTCAGTTGCACCTGGCACCTGAAACAGAATGTAGATGCCTACCTAAAAGACAAGATTGGTGTGTGCCATAAAGACCGTTCATCTATCATCACCTCAATATTTGGGCCAAGTGGCAACACAAGTGCTGATGAGGATGTCACATTCGACCACGCATTAAAGAAGACAGAGGATTTAATTTTTGTCTCTATTCATTGCATCTTCGGATAAAAAGACCCACAACTTTTTACTGTCGTATATTGTAAGAACCAACTATGACATTATTATCACACATAGACTTTGTTATCTCCTGCAGTCATTTTGGGCATACAATGTAAAACATGCATGATGTCGGACGTATTCACACCGACCTAAATTTGTACCCCACATAAAGTTATGTCCTAATCTGTGTGATGTGTGAGGGTATATTACAAATATTTTGTCATGTTTCTGTGGGGCAGATGTTAATCTGTTGATTAGACCCAATAAAATGTTGTATACATGATATTAAAAAAAACCAGACAAGAATATGTTTGGTGTCGGACGTGCAATTGTTTGGTGTCGAACGTATACGTGTGACACGTTAGTCATGCACTGTATCCTGGGATAGAAAGTGCAACAACGTTTTACTGTCATATATTATTTAAGAACCAACTATGACAATATTGTCACATGTACAGACTTTGTTCCATCCTGTAGGTATTCCGGCCATACAATGAAAACATGCATGGTGTTGGATGTATTCACATGGACCTCAAATTTTCATTGATGTAACTGTGTTGGACGTGCATTTGTTTTTTGGTATCGGACGTATGCATGTGAAATACAACATTGCAAGTACTTAGATCTATATACAGTTATCATTATATTTTCTAAGTACGGTAGTAACAGTGAGAGACACTACTGGAGCTTAAGCTTGATTGCTTTTGTTATATCACTAACATTTTAATTTCTATCCATATACAATTAGGTGGTGATAGTGGGGTGATGGTGGTTTGAGTGACAGGACTGTAGGTGGTGATGAAGTCACTAACGTTTCGATATCTACCCAGATACAATTAGGTGGTGATGGTGGCTGATGGTGGTTTGAGTGACAGGACTGTAAGCAGTGATGGTGCTGCTTTATTATGTAACTAACGTTTTAATTTCTATCCAGATACAATTACGTGGTGATGGTGGTTTGTGTGACAGGAGTATAGGTGGTGACAGTATGCCCTGTTATGTAACTAACGTTTTGAGTTCTTTCCAGGTACAATATGTGCATACTTAACACATCATTAATTAAGCCATATTATGTCACGTTGTGCAAAGTGTAGGCCTATATATTATTAATGTAGTTTGCTACATTCCTTAGTGCTGTTTTACACCATCAGACATTTCAAGACTGGACTTATGTTGTAATAATTATTTTTGGCATCAACTTATTCATTCCCTTAGATTAAACTAATGTTACGCTAAGTCTGGTGTTGTGGGTAACCTGTAACATTTTACATTATCTAAAAAAATAGCTCCATGATAGTGACTACAATAGTAAATTCTTTCAGTGATATTTAATTTCTAACTCCCAAAGTGACAGAATATAGCACTATATAGTCTCGACATACATCATATTGCATATTAACAAAACATATGGTAGAAAAATACTGTTACCTTCCCATTGGTTTCTACCGTGGATCACAAACGTAATCTATATTACAATTGTGTGAACTAAGAAGAGTAACACGAATCTCTGATACGCTGTCTATAGGAAAGGTGTAAATATTAACAGTATAAACATATAGACCTACTATATGTGGATATATATATATATAATGTGCTAACACATATTTTTTTCTTTCAGTTGCGTGCTGGTGCATGGAGACATGCAGTCATATTTGGCTGTCATTAGTCCTTGCACAAAATAATTGTGAATTATGAGCGTGTTGAATTTAGTATTATTTGTATTGATTTTTCAGAATAAATGTTTTTTAAACAAAAAAATGTTCGATTGTACATAATGTGTGACCAGTACAGGTAGATCCTAAATGTGTATAATGGTATTATAACGAACATCTATATATCTACATAATGTCAAATCCCCAAATACATCGCCGTCGAACATTGACACAGAACATAACATCATTAACTTTTTAAGCAATAACACTATAGTATCCTTTAAATAACGAATGTTAATGTCAAGAGTATATATTAGGCAACTCATTATGAGTTTATTATTGAAATTGATCCTTCTACACTAACCATCTGATACTGTAGGCAGTGTATGTATAATATATAAGCCTTATTGCCTAGGTTAATGAGTGGGCCTAATCCAGATATCGGATCTGCAGCTTGGGCTTGGCTGTCTCAATATTACAATAAAACAGGCTAGGTCGTTAATACTCGCTATCCAGGCATAAATAACTCGGTGGATGGATCTAGTAACAGGAATATTTTAGTTTAGTGTTACCCGTCAGGTAGCGCCACTACGCCAAATTTGAATGGAACCGGAGAGTTACCACAAGTGATGATAAAAGTTGCGAATTTGTTACTCCAATGTGAAGTACATAACTGAAATTTGGCGAGCTGCACACATATACCTCCTACGTGCCACCAACAGCCCGCTTGGTTACCAACACTACATACATTTTGGTCGTGCGTCTTTTAGTCATACCGTCGCAATGCACCAACTGCCTAGTCGCAATGCCCCAACCGCCTGGTCGCAATGCACCACCTTTGGTCGGAATGCCCCACTTTGGTGGGTGTCATAGTTAAAAAATATACAACTTATTGTGAATTAGGTGATAAAAGAACGGGACTTGGCAAATATGTAGAATAGTTCGTAGTTATGATGTAGTTCGTTTTTATAAAGACCTCCATGATGTATACATATACAGTAATACTGTAAGAACAGGAAATGCAAGAAGTATAATACTTATAATTAGAATTTCCTTTTTCATAATACATGTACTTAAAAGATAATTGCTAATAAGCATGTTTTACTATAATTATAGACAATGCGGACTTGATGACATCAATTATCAGACAGGAACAAGTATCTATGATGTAGATACATTTGACACATGAAAAGGATTTGAACATGATGTATAAAAAAGAGTAAATTCAAAGAGTATATCATTTTACTGACGAATAGGAATAAGTATCGTTGATCTAAGAACACTTGATACAAGATTAAGATTTGAACATTATTATAGCGATAAAATGTACTATATATTCTATTTACTGACCAGTAGTGATCTATTCCTTTTCTTAAAGGAAATTATATTTTCTTGTTATTCAGAATGTAACGTAATGCAATAATTATACTAACAGAAATCTGACACGCAAGATCTGCTCAGTTCCTAATTTCTCTTCAAAGCATTCAAGGAGAACTTAGTAAGAACTAGATTACCCAAGTAAGCCTTCACGTCATCAAAGTCAAATGGAAGCCAACTTCACCTAGATGCTGCTAATGTCGGACGAGTTGTTTCAACAATGCCGTTAGTCAAACAAAACGGTATGTTCAATGAAACAATACAAGGGTATTAAGCCAATTGCTGTGGCCTCCAAATCAAAGAACAGACAACATATAACAATCTGCTCAATAAAACAGAACGAGTAGAGAAGCCAATTACACAAGCCTCTAAATATTCTTGACACACACACGCCACTATTGTCATTGTTGTTGCTGTCAGCCTGTCACATTAAAATTCAAAGGTCATCATTTCAGTGTAATTTAATAATGAATGTCTACACTATAAGAAAATATAACCTTAAATTATTTCTAGAAAATCAAAACGAAAACTTCCGCGAAACAATATAGTAACTATAATACAGTAATTGTTTTATTAGTGTATTGACTGATTAATAATTTATATTTATGTTCGGTAACATACTTAGTTTACACTATTTTAGTTAGCCGATCCATCATTCATGCATCATTTACATCAATCGTTCAACATATGTACAACGAATAAATTAAAATAGAAAAATATTTGTTTTAAAATTATAATAAATAATATAAAAACGTAAACATGCATGCATTAAAACATAAAACACGTAACTACGATATATATATATATATATAAATCGAAAATAGTATATATATATATACCTTTATTGTTTTATTTAATATTGTATGTATTATATACATATATATATACACACATATATATATATATACTTTGTACTATCTTTTTGGTACAATGCCGTTATTCAAACAAACCGACCTGCTCAATAAAACAATGCCAGAGTAGCTAGCCAATTAATATGGGCACACATCCAAAACAACCACATAAAAGATCTGCTCAACGCATGAGCAGGTTGCCTATTAGGCATTTACTACATGACTTCTACACATCAAAGGACAAATATGTAATCGATATTTCACGATAGGTTATTTAATACGATCATACACGTGTATACGAAGACAAAACATAGTTTACTTTCAAGAATGTACAGAAAGTCAACGAAACATGTTATTTCTATATTAATTATGCATTTAATATTTTAATATATATAATGTTATTATCTATATATGCATACATTTGACAATATTACAATCAGTGGGGCATTGCGACCAAAAGTGGTGCATTGCGACCAGACCGTTGGAGCATTGTGACTACGCCGTTGGAGCATTCCGACTATGCAGTTGGAGCATTGCAACTAGGTTTTGTGCATTCAGGTAGTGGTGCATTCAGGCAGTGGGGCATTCCGACTATAATTCTACTGGACCACTCGGTTTCTGCCTTACACAAGCATAACATGCAGTTGTCACCAACAGTTTTTGAAATCGTTCAGCACCGTATCAATATTATTAATCAGAACCACTTATTTCATCAATGGCATCCAAACGAAGCGTCAACCGAGTTGTTTTTAGTGAAATACTTACAATATTCGTAATACGATAATCACTTCACGCGCCATACGCCGGAAGAACTCGGTTTTTGTCTCATCGTGTTCAAAATCACAACTGTGCAACAAATCGCAACGCATTCACTGTATAAACTCCACGGGCTGTTCGTTAACTTTCCTGTGGTGATTAGGGTGAATAGTTGCTTACAATTTTGCCCGATAAATTTAAATATTACGGTTGTTTACATCACTGTCACCGATATGGTGCACTGTAGTTACATGGTCTGTGTTCGCTATCAAAATATATGTCAAAAACCTGTTTGCCTCGTTTTAATTTGAGACAAATAACTTTGTTGCAAGTTTGCAGACGTCCTTTGCTCATTGTGTCCGATATATCTGCCTAAAGATATATTTCATACGAGATCCAGCTATATAATCGTAATGAGGCAGAAACTTAGATAGGGCAGAAACCGAGTAGGTGACTATACAGGTATGTGGACAGAAAGTTCAGACTTAACCAATGTCTAAACAAATAACACTGATGAAAAGAGCTTTAAAAACCATAAACAATGACACCAAAATCACTTAATTATGTTGAATATTAATGGAGTTATTGATTTTTTGTTTCAGGAATCGGCCTTTGTTTTAGTCCTACTAAATACATACATTTGTATTAGAGCTTTGTGACCGAAAATGGGACTTTTTTCTCAAAGGAACATGTAACTTCCTTACTAATCAAGATATCTTCATAACATTTGGAATGAAGATTGGGGTGTGTTTCAAAATGTGTCTCACCAGACCCCAAAAATTAAAATAATTATCAAGGCAAACTATTAATTGTTTCTAATACCCATATGAATACTCTTTCAGGAACAACTTTCAGTTTGTCAATATCTTGTTTGATGTTGATTTTATAGCCTATTTTCTAATCGAAACTGGAGAACATTTTTATGAGTTTTGGTGTCGGATGAACATTGCTAATAAATCCACAAACAAATTCTGCTGAGATCTTTGATATTATAATTGCCCCAAATTATGACAAACATTTTTGGCAAATAATTTCTAATCTGAATTGACCAATCATACCCCTTCATTCTTTGGGATAACTAACATAATTTATGCGAGTCGCTTAGAAATTATAATTTTTCATCCGAAAAGTTTTCTCAAAATACAGATACACATTTTTGGTATGGAAAAACACATTAAGCTATCAATTTGTATGGTAAAGTTTGTCCACATTGTGAACAAAAATGGATTTGGCTCCTTCACTACTGAATATCCGACACTAAAACTTTCCATCCAATACGAAAACCAACAGGGATCAGATATAAAAATTTTGCTGGATTCAATTTGACAAAAGGTCAAATGTTGGTAATGCCCTGCCACCATTCCATGAAACTGACAACTCCAGTGAACCTGAAGAAAACGTTGATTCCACCATGTCCACTGGCGAGAGTACCAGTCAGAGTAGGACTATATTTTCCAACAAGGTAGGGCAGTGGTATGCTACCTACGGTAGAGAATATAACTACTGGTCCATAGGAATTGTCTCCCGTGTTGCAGAAGACTGATGATGTTCAGATGACTTTCCTAGAGCAGGATGCACCTGGAGTCAATGATTTCCGCAACAAGATTGACTTTTTGTCATTAAGAAGCAGACCTTGTTTCACCAAATGGTTGAAGAACCCCAAAACTAGAAATTATAATTTTTCTTCCGAAAAGTTTTCTCAAAATACAGATACACATTTTTGGTATGGAAAAACACATTAAGCTATCAATTTGTATGGTAAAGTTTGTCCACAGTGTGAAAAAAAATGGATTTGACTCCTTCACTACTGAATATCCGACACTAAAACTTTCCATCCAATACGAAAACCAACAGGGATCAGATATAACAATTTTGCTGGATTCAATTTGACAAAAGGTCAAATGTTGGTAATGCCCTGCCACCATTCCATGAAACTGACAACTCCAGTGAACCTGAAGAAAACGTTGATTCCACCATGTCCACTGGCGAGAGTACCAGTCAGAGTAGGACTATATTTTCCAACAAGGTAGGGCAGTGGTATGCTACCTACGGTAGAGAATATAACTACTGGTCCATAGGAATTGTCTCCCGTGTTGCAGAAGACTGATGATGTTCAGATGACTTTCCTAGAGCAGGATGCACCTGGAGTCAATGATTTCCGCAACAAGATTGACTTTTTGTCATTAAGAAGCAGACCTTGTTTCACCAAATGGTTGAAGAACCCCAAAACACTGGTTCCTCCAGCAGAACATGTGGTCTAAAGATATCTTATACAGATTTTGTACAGATTACCAAGAATTCCGCAAATATTTCTTGCAAGAGTGAACATGGTGAAGCAATGAGAAACTTCACTGTTAAGCATTATATCCATAGTTTTTTAGCAAAGCCAAACCGGAGTTTGTTCAAAATAGACCACATGTATGTACCGTGATATAGCCTTTGCATTGTTTAGATGACATTTCAATGTTCTATTTTCAACGATTTAACATCTTCCAGAGTCACATTCATAACACAGTTATTATGATATGATATCAAAATAAAATGTTGATGTGTTACTGGGTATCTGTGATTTTTAATTGTGATTTCTTCAGCTAACATGGGTTTCGGTGTCGGATGGACATTTTATCAAATGATGCGCGATAGTGTAGTGGTTAGCACATCCGCCTGACATGCCGGCGCCCCGAGTTCGAAACCCGGACCGGGCAGGTATGGTATATTTGGTGTAAAAACCTGGCTCTCAACATTGGGGACTGTGTATCCCTCGTGACTCGGAGATCACGTTAATGTCGGTCCCGTCTCAATTTGGGACGTAAAAGAACCACTGAGGACGACAAGCACCCTGGCAGTGACCACCCTCAGTGCCAGCATAGAAAGGTCGGCTTGGCGATAATGTTCTGAAAAAGGCTGACTAGTTGAATGAGACCTCATAAGATCACTGTAACCACAATATATACAGACTAGTCAGTTAATAGAACGTTGCCGAGTGCTGGAAACAACTAGAACTAGATGCATTTAACAGTTTATCATTCAAAAAAGGAAAGATAAATACCAGCGGAAGCTTTTCTACAACATTTTTCAAGGAAATGTGGATTATGGGTGTGAAAATGCTGTTTTGTATTTCAATATCTGATGATTCCATCTGACACCAAAAACAAAAATAATTTCCCAAATTAATTAGTGCCAATGCCAAATCAAATAAAAACATGTTTGTACAAAATTTCACTTTTAATTAAGGCAATACAAGTGTGTACCAGTACTGTTTTCTTGCCCATATGCTAAAACAGGTATAGACACCAAAATCGTGTCTCTGGCATATTTGCGGTAAAAATGGTGACCATTTTGGTCAGGTGTTCATAGTCGGGCATTATTGGAAATGGTTCCATTGAATTCCTGATATATCAAAACTTAGGGATGGACACCAAAATCGTTTCTCTAGCATAAACCAATCAAAAGTTATTCTCGATTTTGGCTATATTTTGTGAAAATGGTGGCCATTTTGAATTTTTGTCATGTGAACATAGTCGGACATCATTGGAAATGGTTCCATTGAATTCATCATATGCCAAAATGTGTATATACACCAAAATCATGTTCCTAGCATGCTCCAATGCAAAGATGTAACACATTTTCTAATATGATCTAGGTTCACGGTAGCCATCTTGGATTTGTCTGGGTCCCACAAATTGCTCAAGGATGGCGCATTTCCATCCCGCTGATTTGAGTTGAGGGACCCATAATCTACATGATTCAGCAAACAAAACCTTACACTACCAATCATTTCCGGGTTCCATATTGAACATAGTAGGGCGGCAACTCAACTATTAACCTTAAGGTCATGCAAGTCTATTCTGGGTTTTTTTCGGGAACGGCTTCTAGGCTTGAGTGGTGAAATTGATGTAACGCGAGTCACAAAATTTGGGATTTTTCATTTTACACAGAAACCCCTGGTAGCTTGAGATTGTCAACTATAAATCTCTTCTTATAGGATGTACCTAACTAAATAATATTAACAACATCCATATCCAGTCCATAATCCATGGATTATGATATTGGGCACTGCATATGTGTAATGTCATGCAAAATTGGGTAGCGTAACATGAGTCACATAGCTTTTATGGCAGTGACTTGTCATTTCTTTTTTCTATTAAAATTGTGGATAAATTAGTTGCAAAGACTTCACATAGAGGCATTATTAGTGTTATTATATCCCATAATCATTGTTATTTCCTGTTGGTTGATGAAAAAACATGCTCACTCAAAAACACTTTTGATCCGACATCATCCATCATCAATTCATGTATATATACAACCAAACCTCTTGGGAAATAGTTCTGCAATACATAACAAGAAACTATAGTATCTAAGACAGCTCATATATTCAATAAAAAAAGAATATTTATTGACAGACTACTTTACGTTTTTTTCCGAAGCTTTGATTCCCCTTGACAACCACTCGGACAAGTTATATTTTGGTGGAAAAGTAGATTTCAAAACGTACTTGTCCAGCGGACAACTAAATATTCTGGCTTATTTCTATCGCTGAATGGTACACATAATTGGGTCGATAATTCTTTTAGGCATCTTGGGTATATACCATCTGGTCCTACTGATTTACCCACATTGAGATTATTTAGTTTTTCTTTAGCCATTTAAACCTCAGAGTGTTTCTGTGTAAAGCCCCTGGTTCCTCAGAGAATTAGGTCAGATTCTGAAAATTGTTGGGGGTGTCCGTTTTTGTGGCGTAGCTCTTATATTATTGAATTTCCATTATTACAAGTTGTAACTATTTTAAAGGACTTAGAATGCTCTTCACATTGGGTGTAAATATACTTTTGTATGAATAAAAAGAGTTGTCCACATCTCGGTAGGCGTGCCAGTATTTCAGTATTTCACTACGACATGTTATATTATGAGCCATAACTTTTCTTTGCTTCATTTCTTACTGCTACAAGTTGTGTCTATTTGAAAGATAATTTAATTACTTGCATTTTGGTATAAAAAGTTTAATTATATCTAAAATATATGTTGCACATGTTGGAATACATTGGAAGCATACTTGACAAATTTGCAAAGCCAAAATTCAATATGGGGTACATCACTATACAGAGTCTACCTTCAATGCATACCATGTTGCATACCGCCGTCAGCTGTTAGCTGCCGTATCTCAGAAACCGTTCAGTAACTTTTTCTCTAATTTTGCATAGACATATCTTAGGGCACTGTCACTATGCACGGGAAATCAGTATTTGATTGAAACTTTCTAAAGGCTCCCTAGGGCCTTCAAGGACCAAAAAACTTGTAAAAGTGTAACATTTTGCCTATTTTTTCAAAAAGTGTTCAGCAACTTTTTCTCTAATTTTGCATATACATTTCATGTGGTAGTGTCACTGTACACAAGAAATCTGTATTTGATTGAATCATTCTAAGGGCACCTAGTGACCCCCAAAAAGGACCCTGAAACTGGTAACTGTAATTGATCACTGGCAAAGGCTTGGATCACTGTGGCTGCTGGTGGCAAGTGTGACTAATCTGTAATTGGTCACTGGCAGAGGCTTGGTCAACAGACACAGCACCCTCTAGACCCATGGACAGTTGTGCCTACATTCTAAGGGGTCATCCTGAAACAACCACATGTCAACCATTAGAAGAGTTGACATAGTTCCGCTGTATACAAGAAATCTGTATTTGACTGAATCATTCTAGTATCATCAGCATATAGTAGAACATACAGTTGCAAGAAAATGTCTACATCATCATCACTAAGGTTGTAAATTTCACATCAGGTAAATAGCAAATAACAAAAGAGACAAGTTTTCTCCTTATGGTAACTCTACATCACATGAGAAAAAGGCTGACACAACCCCCCAAAATGCAAAATGTTTACACTATCTAGTAATGTGGTTTTGAGAAGGGCCCTTGAGACTATCCCTTAACAGTAGATATTGTGTATTGCATATAATTACATGAATATCAATGTCTGAATCACTTTCTTCATTATCAGTGTCATCGCAGACATGTTGACAAACTTCTTCTGCAGTCAAACGACTAGGACCAGCGGATGCCATTTTGTTCTCTCAAAAACTGGAGCAGCTTGGAAAAACATTTGAAACTCCAATAAGTCGGAATAGCAACATACACCAGAAATACCCACAATGCATTGCTAATATAGTAATGAGACCCATTGAATGTGTTTCAAAAATATTCACCAGAGTGCGCCTCTGGAATGGATGAAACTTACGATAATCTTTTCGGGCGGGTTTCGTCAACTTGAGGTCTAATGGGTTAGCCATTTCTTCCTCAATAGTCAAATTTTCCATGCTGTGTTTTAATTCCACCAGCAGGATGCGGGGGATGTCACCATCTGATTCTACCTTGAAAACAGTTGAGAAGAAGTTACCTAAGACATCTGCTTTTCCCTGTCAGAATTTGTCAGTCTCGATTTCAGGTCATTAGTATCTACGTTCAAATCTGAAACACCTTCCCTACTTTTTGTTTTGGAATTCATGTATTTCCATACTGCTTTTGGGTTTGACTTAGCTTCTGATGCTAACTTTGTTTCAAATTCCTTCTGGATCTTCCTTGTTAATTTATGGACTTGATTTCTAGCCCTACAGTATTCATGGTCGGAATGCCCCAATCTCTGAATCGTGAATGCACCAAATCTAGTCGCATTGCTACAACTGCCCAGTCGAAATGCACCACTTTTTGTTCTTCTAGTTCTTTTCATCGCTCGGCAACGTTCTATTAACTGACTAGTCTGTATTATTGTGGTTACAATGTAATGGTCTTGTCATGAGGTTTCATTCAATTAGTCAGCCTTTTTCAGAACATCGCCAAACTGACATTTATATGCTGGCACTGAGGGTGGTCACTGCCAGGGTGCTTGTCATCTTCAGTGGTTCTTTTACGTCCCAAATTGAGATGGAACCGACATTAATGTGATCTCTGAGTCATGAAGGATACAGTCCCCAATGTTGACAGCCAAGTTTTTACAACAAATATTATGCCAGCCTGGTCGGGGCTTCGAACTCAAGAGTGCTGGCATGCCAGGCGGATGTGCTAACCACTACACTAGACCCGTTCGTCTCCTGATTTTTGGTCGGACTGCCCCACTGATTATAATATCGGCAAACCTATGTATATCTAGATAATTCAGTTGTATATATATTAAATAATTATATGTTAAATGAATAATTAATAAAGAGAAAACAATTTTCGTGGACTTTCTCTACATTACTTATGGCCCCTATGCCATAAGACAAGAAACAGTTAGTATGTATATCCAAAAATTTTAGAGCTATTACTCTTGGTATCATTGTTGCTAAACTGTTTGATGTTGTTATACTATCTAAGGAACAAAATGCGCAACATCACATTTGCAATTTCGTTTTAGACAAAATATATCGACTACTCATATGTTATAATTGAAACAATCAGTTATTACAATACAAATGGCAGTAATGTGTATGCAATCAATGCATTCGACAGGGTCAGTTATTGTAAGCTGTTTAAAGTACTTCTAAAATGTATGGTATCACCTCTGGTGTTAAGATTGCTCTTGTGTATGTATACTAAACAAAAACAGGTGACATGGGGGCAGGGGCTCTAGTGCGTCATCCCAGTTTACTGCCTGTAATGGAGTCAAACAGGGAGCAGTCCTTTTTCCTATTCTTTTCTCCATGTATATATTGTTTGAACAGTTAGAAAAGCTTGGTGTTGGATGCCACTTGGGCAACCACTATAGGGGTGGTATTGGATACGCAGACGACCTCACTTTGTTAACACTCACAAGACCCGGACTGAGAGTTTTAATCGAGATTTGCGAAAAATATAGTTCTAAGAGCAGATATCTGATTTTTAGAGGTTGTAGTTGTAAACCCGACTTTGTTTCTGGTATGTTCTCCTTAGTATCAAAGTAACAGTAGTAACTGGGTTTTACATGGGTTATGTAAGCTGTGCTATTTAGAAAATAATACGAGTTTAAAGAACGAGATACCGGTGTAGGTGGGACCCCTGTTACATGCTTTTGACCCCTTAAAATGTTGGTATTCTAAGGACCATTGAACACAAACACCCAGGTAAACTCCTGCACATGTACATATTTCAGATGACACACTGAAAGTGCCTTAAGTGCATTCTGCCTGGTGTCTCTGCCAGGCATATAAGGTAAACTGCCTAACTCCCAGGTGTGTGAAGTGCAATTAGAGGTTTTTTTATATCTACATTTGGACAGATCTCTTACAGTTGTTTTCTAAAAGTACTTTTCTATAATATGGTGTTTCTCCATCGCACACACTGGAATGTGGTCGCTAATTCAGATTCTTTAGAAAACAAACTATATTTAGTATATGTTCTTGTACAGCTGGTCGTAGAAACGTGTCTTATTGGTGAAACAGTCAGGATTGATATTTACATTAATATTTATAATAGCTGCAGCTTGTGCAATAGCTAGGATAATTCCATCGAGAATTAATTCTTTGATTTCTTACTTCCAAAAAATTGTGATTAATGGAATTATGGTTTTTTTTCAGAGATGAAAGTTCCACCAAAAGATATGATGAGTCATAACTATGACACATCGGCAGAAAGATGATTGTTCAAGAAACAAGTTTTCCTGCTGAAATTCATCCACTGGAATCTATCAGTCAGAGGTGTTATTTAGTATTTACTTCATTAATTTCTTTTTGGAAGCCTTTATCTAGCATATGGTGCAGTGAAGATGACAAGCTTACAGTCACACCTGATTCTAAGCAGTTGGGGAGTATAGTTGCCGAAGTTGACACAGTTCTTCCTGCTGAAGAAACAGATGATTTCTGCACGTTTATTAAAAAAGAATATATTAAATTACGTCGTGGTGTTCAATGTGACCCACCATTGCAAACGGTAGTGTTTCTGCTAGAGAGGATTGACAGACGTGGTTTACATCGTAAAAGATTGCACCGAAGCTTCTGAACTTGCCAATGGCTTCAGCTGCAACTGTACAGTTGGAGATAGGGATGGATATGTACTTTAAGAGAAAGGTGAAAGGGCCTCCTTTTAAAGGGAACGAGGAGATGCAATACGAGGGTGTGCGTCTGATAACCTTCAAGGATTGGCCGAACTGGGGGTCAGTGTGGCCAACCGTACTGGCCAAGGCAGGCTTCTACTACACCGGCACAGTAGACCAAGTGGCCTGTTTCTGCTGCAGCGGCCGACTGAAGACTTGGGAAGCGGGAGACTCACCTATGACTGAACACAGACGCTTCTTCCCACAGTGTAGATTTGTGACCGGGCGAGATACCAGGAATGTGCTATTGGGGGATACAACAGAATCTCCACCAGTGCCCTCTGGTGGTCAGAATAATCAAACCCGCAACACCCACGCACCGTCTAACTTCCTCCACAGTCTGGCAAGATATGCTGGCGCTAGTGTCGCTGGGAGTGATCGACCGTCATCAAGTTTAACCGTGAACGCTCAAGTCCAGCAACAGGCACCACAGAGAGGTCAGTATGAGAGTTTGTCGGGCATGTCAAGAACAGATGGGCCGGCAGGACGACAACAAAGTAGGCGTATGCTTGGTGGAGGAACACCACTACTGACTGATCAGAGTTTTACCCTGGAACAGTTGCAAGGGATGAAGCTAGAGAGCAGAAGACTGGACAGCTTTAGGGACTGGCCGATTTCTGTCAACATATGCAAAGAGAACCTTGCCAAGGCCGGACTCTACTATCTTGGAATTGCGGACCGGGTAAAGTGCGCCTTCTGCAATGGAATCTTGCGAAACTGGGAGCCAGGAGATGAACCAATGGTGGAACATCGGAAATTCTTCCCAAATTGTGCCTTTCTCACCGATGCGCGGGCAGCCGGGAACATGACCATTGAAGAAGAGACAGCCAACAACCAGCATGCCTCACAGGTGAGCCTCTTACGCTGACTTCATGTTGCCTTGCCTCTCCTCTTATGCTGACTTCATATTGCCTTGCCTCTTACGCTGACTTCATGTTGCCTTGCCTCTCCTCTTACGCTGACTTCA
The DNA here is from genome assembly GCA_963995525.1 of Escarpia spicata. Taxonomy (NCBI): domain Eukaryota; kingdom Metazoa; phylum Annelida; class Polychaeta; order Sabellida; family Siboglinidae; genus Escarpia; species Escarpia spicata. The sequence continues at coordinate 37,010,910 of OZ023218.1, forward strand.
TGTTGCCTTGCCTCTCCTCTTACGCTGACTTCATGTTGCCTTGCCTCTCCTCTTCACATCAGTCTTGGTTGAGCCACCTCAATTCGTTCCAACCTGCAGGTTTTCTTTTGATCACTGATTACTGCTACATGACATTTATGCATGTATTTAACCTGTGACTATAAATTATCAAGTATTTATCAATGCAAAAGTATATTGCAATGACTAATAAAATGTTTCTGAATCTGTAACAGTGTAAAAAAGTAAGTTACATTTTTGTAAGAATTGCATTTTTAAATGCCACCACCACACTAAATTGAACTAGACTGTCAACTTAATTTAACTTTTATCAAAGTTCAGTTCCTTGAACTATGGCTAAGTGAGTGAGTATGTGTTTGCATGAATGATAAGTGATTGTGTGTGCCTAAACAATGAAGTCATGTTTCAGAATGCTATTGCTAATACAACACCAACTTCCGAGCTGGGAATTGTCACGGAGACACCGATACATCAGAACTATGCCATTGAAGCCGACCGTCTGGCTACATTCAGACAGTGGCCTCAGGACTCACCTCTGTCTGCTGAGGCACTCGCCAGTGCTGGCTTTTTCTACACAGGTAGGTCCTTCCCTCTAGCATCTTCTACATAGGTAGGCCCCTCCCTCTAGCATCTTCTACACAGGTAGTTCCCTCCCTCTAGAATCTTCTACACAGGTAGGTCTTTCACTCTAGCATCTTCTACATAGGTAGGCTCCTCCCTCTAGCATCTTCTACACAGGTAGTTCCCTCCCTCTAGAATCTTCTGTACAGGTAGGTCTCTCCCTCTAGCATCTTCTATACAGGTAGTTCCCTCCCTCTAGCATCTTCTATACAGGTAGGTCCCTCCCTCTAGCATCTTCTACACAGGTAGTTCCCTCCCTCTAGAATCTTCTGTACAGGTAGGTCTCTCCCTCTAGCATCTTCTATACAGGTAGTTCCCTCCCTCTAGCATCTTCTATACAGGTAGGTCCCTCCCTCTAGCATCTTCTACACAGGTAGTTCCCTCCCTCTAGTATCTTCTATACAGGTAGGTCCCTCCCTCTAGCATCTTCTATACAGGTAGTTCCCTCCCTCTAGCATCTTCTATACAGGTAGGTCCCTCCCTCTAGCATCTTCTATACAGGTAGGTCCCTCCCTCTAGCATCTTCTACACAGGTAGTTCCCTCCCTCTAGTATCTTCTATACAGGTAGGTCCCTCCCTCTAGCATCTTCTATACAGGTAGTTCCCTCCCTCTAGCATCTTCTATACAGGTAGTTCCCTCCCTCTAGCATCTTCTATACAGGTAGGTCCCTCCCTCTAGCATCTTCTACACAGGTAGTTCCCTCCCTCTAGTATCTTCTATACAGGTAGGTCCCTCCCTCTAGCATCTTCTATACAGGTAGTTCCCTCCCTCTAGCATCTTCTATACAGGTAGGTCCCTCCCTCTAGCATCTTCTATACAGGTAGGTCCCTCCCTCTAGCATCTTCTACACAGGTAGTTCCCTCCCTCTAGTATCTTCTATACAGGTAGGTCCCTCCCTCTAGCATCTTCTATACAGGTAGTTCCCTCCCTCTAGCATCTTCTATACAGGTAGGTCCCTCCCTCTAGCATCTTCTACACAGGTAGTTCCCTCCCTCTAGTATCTTCTACACAGGTAGGTCCCTCCCTCTAGTATCTTCTACACAGGTAGGCCCTCCCTCTACAGCTAGTCTCTGTGTGTGTCTGATTCATCAGGGAATGTTTGAGCTCATTATAAGGAAAATCCATCAGTAAACAGAATCCACTGTTAAACATCAGGAGCTTTATCTAAAGTCAAAAATCTGCCACTGTCACTGAAGACACACCTGCGGAAAATGTATTGTTCCTATGGTGTGTCCTGGCTGATGTTGACATCACCAACCAAATGTTTCAGTATACGAGATCACTGCTAACCTCTAGAAATTAAGTAATTTTATGAAACCTGGTCTGAATCCTTGCAGCATGCACAAAATCACCAAGATATGGGTGCATCTAGCTTTTTGCATTTAACTTTTTTGTACATCATTTCCTAACAGTAACATTGCTAGTTGTACTTATCTTGAAGATAATTGACTTACACACAAGACGGTAATAAATGTACTAATCAACTTTTAAACTAAACATGTGAAACGCGATACCCTGTGTCGGGGTGAGTTTGCATAGAATGCAGTACAAATCTACAAACTCTCACTCAAAATCTTCCTATACAAAACCATATCAAAAATGGCCCTAGTGTACAGAATCCATTGACACAAGTTACATAAGTATCCAGACGATGACGCCACCTCCACGTGTTATCAAAGTTAGAAAACGTTTGTAACCGTTTACGGCTGCTCAAGGAAATGGGTGTTTGGATGCTTTCGGCCGTTGAAGGTCTAATGGTTTAAACAACGAAATCGATATTCAAGAACAAAATGTGGCTTATGAGTTGATAAGAATGTTAGAGAAATTGGCCCCAGATGTTCTGTCCTATTGTTTGGCTGCATTCTACTGCTCACATCAGGGTATTATTTACCTGTTTCATTTTCTCAAAAGAATACTTTCGTTTTGCTTTTAATTAATTTAGGTTGCATTAATTGTAAGATCCCATGCAATGTCTAGCATTCATATGAGCTCTGATGCTGTTTATAAATGACCTCACTTTAATCAATCATTGTTTCATGTTTTTATTTTAACAGTGTATTTCTCAGAAATATATAAGTCACACATTAGTCTCCTTGGGAGCCGTAACTGCCATCGGCAATGCTATCAACACAGCAAATCAGTCGCAAACATTGTTGCAGTCATGCAGCCTGGAGCAAAAAATGTATATATAAATCCGCCTATTTGTGAATGTCAGTTACACTCTAATGCTGGCAAACAAATAGTAATGGAGTTCGGGTCTTGATGACATTTTGGCACTGGGTTGGAGTTGCTGTCATTGTGTCTGCTTGCTTCTGAGCAGAGCATTCTTTACATCTACTGTGACTCAGCAGTATTCTCTTGTGGCAAATATCCACAAGTTTTGTTTATTCCTTAGGCAGAACACTTTGTTATTTTGATTGTGTTCACAAGGTTGGGTGACAGTGTCATTTTGAATGTGTTTGCATGATGTGGCTACATTGTCATTTTGGTTGTTTTTGCAGGGTTTAGTGACACTGTCGTTTTTAATGTGTTTGCGGGATTTAGCTACATTGTCATTTTGGTTGTTTTGCAAGGTTTAGTGACATTGTCATTTTAATGTGTTTGCAGGATTTGGTTACATTGTAACTGTGCTTGCAGGATTTGGTTACATTGCAACTGTGCTTGCCGGTTTTGGCGTCACAGTAATTGTTACTGTGGTCTCAAAGATTGGTAAATTTTCATTTTATTGGTCTCAACATTTTGTGATATTGTCGTTTTTGTTGTGGTCATAAGAGTTGGTAATGTTGTTATTGTGCTTGCAATGTTTGGTGACACTGTCAATTTTATTGTGTGCAGGGTTTTGTCATGTGGTTACCGTTATTGTGATTGTGTTTGCAGGGTTTGGTGACAATGTGAAATGTTTCTTCTGCGATGGGGGACTGCGAAATTGGGAGATGGGAGATGATGCTTGGACGGAACACGCACGCTGGTTCCCACGCTGCAACTATGTGAGGACGGTGAAGGGTCAAGACTTCATCCTGCGAACACAGACCACGTACACTGGACAGGTAAGAATGAGGCCATTACCAGGTTTGCCACCTCGCATGGTTGAGTTCAAATACATTTTTCATTTGTACTTCCACTGCAGCATAAAACTCAACCGCAATTAAATATTTTAAAAAATAAACTACAATTGCATTGCTTCACAACAATTGTTTATAATTATAATGTTTCAAACTATAAATTACAAGTCTACATCATGGGCTTAGCCAGAGACCCATCTGCCCATCTTCAAGACTGGCAGATGACAGGCCAAGATGGGTCATTACAACTGATAAGACTGATGGAATTAGAGGGGGCTAGCTGACCACTAAATTAACTGACAGTTCCAAGTCCAGGGAACCACATTAATGACTATTGTTGGCATCACTGGTAGTAATACAAATGAAATGGGTAAGTATTAATTAAATAAATGGTTCAAATTACACTGGTTTATCATTTAAATAAACTAAACTGGCCAGTAATGACTGTGATTTGAATGAAATGCTTCCTTGCAAGCAGTTCGTGTGCTAAGAGGCACAATTTTGTATTAATTCAAGACTGGAAACAAATTATTTCATGGGGCTAAGGGCCTGGTCTGCATAAAAGGTCATTTGCAATAGTGCATAGTTTGGGTATAACTATGTTGTATTAGATGTTGAGTCTGTAATATATGTTGGCGCACCTTTGTTGACGGGCAAACCTTTGACTCGGTGCTCTATTAACCATGTCTGGTAGGAGCCTACTGATATTTGCCATCTTGTCTCAAATATACATTGCCTCAAAAATATTGCTTCCTATATTGCATGTAGAAACACTTGGTTTGGACCGTAAAGCACATTTTACTAAACTGAAGTAAAGCCAAAATACATTCGCGGGGTGAAAGTATCGATTTTTTTTTTCTTTCCATTTTTAGAAAAAATATTTACTACTGGTTTGAATAATGTAATTTGGAATTATTATATTGAAAATTTGACATGTGGTTTAGATTGATTGGCATATGATGTGACATTTAAATAAATACCTGACTTTGATTTCAGTAACCCAAAACATGTATCTTTCAAGTGGGTCAGTTCAACCACCCATGACTTCGCAACACATAGATGATACTGGTGTCTTTGTAAAACTGACATGTCACCCGTTTACATGATGCTCACAACTCCATTCCACCAAACTGTACCATCACAACAAATCAGTGCACATAGATGATACTGGTGTCTTTGTAAAACTGACATGTCACCCGTTTACATGATGCTCACAACTCCATTCCACCAAACTGTACCTTCACAACTCATCAATGCACATAGATGACACTGGTGTCTTTGTAAAACTGACATGTCACCTGTTTACATGATGCTGACAACTCCATTCCACCAAACTGTACCATCACAACAAATCAGTGCACATAGATGACACTGGTGTCTTTGTAAAACTAACATGTCACCTGTTTACATGATGCTCACAACTCCATTCCACCAAACTGTACCTTCACAACTCATCAATGCACATAGATGACACTGGTGTCTTTGTAAAACTGACATGTCACCCGTTTACATGATGCTCACAACTCCATTCCACCAAACTGTACCATCACAACAAATCAGTGCACATAGATGACACTGGTGTCTTTGTAAAACTGACATGTCACCTGTTTACATGATGCTCACAACTCCATTCCACCAAACTGTACCATCACAACAAATCAGTGCACATAGATGATACTGGTGTCTTTGTAAAACTGACATGTCACCCGTTTACATGATGCTCATAACTCCATACCACCAAACTGTACCATCACAACAAATCAGTGCACATAGATGATACTGGTGTCTTTGTAAAACTGACATGTCACCCGTTTATATGATGCTCACAACTCCATTCCACCAAACTGTACCATCACAACAAATCAGTGCACATAGATGACACTGGTGTCTTTGTAAAACTAACATGTCACCTGTTTACATGATGCTCACAACTCCATTCCACCAAACTGTACCTTCACAACTCATCAATGCACATAGATGACACTGGTGTCTTTGTAAAACTGACATGTCACCCGTTTACATGATGCTCATAACTCCATACCACCAAACTGTACCATCACAACAAATCAGTGCACATAGATGATACTGGTGTCTTTGTAAAACTGACATGTCACCCGTTTACATGATGCTCATAACTCCATACCACCAAACTGTACCATCACAACAAATCAGTGCACATAGATGATACTGGTGTCTTTGTAAAACTGACATGTCACCCGTTTACATGATGCTCACAACTCCATTCCACCAAACTGTACCTTCACAACTCATCAATGCACATAGATGACACTGGTGTCTTTGTAAAACTGACATGTCACCTGTTTACATGATGCTGACAACTCCATTCCACCAAACTGTACCATCACAACAAATCAGTGCACATAGATGACACTGGTGTCTTTGTAAAACTAACATGTCACCTGTTTACATGATGCTCACAACTCCATTCCACCAAACTGTACCTTCACAACTCATCAATGCACATAGATGACACTGGTGTCTTTGTAAAACTGACATGTCACCCGTTTACATGATGCTCACAACTCCATTCCACCAAACTGTACCATCACAACAAATCAGTGCACATAGATGACACTGGTGTCTTTGTAAAACTGACATGTCACCTGTTTACATGATGCTCACAACTCCATTCCACCAAACTGTACCATCACAACAAATCAGTGCACATAGATGATACTGGTGTCTTTGTAAAACTGACATGTCACCCGTTTACATGATGCTCATAACTCCATACCACCAAACTGTACCATCACAACAAATCAGTGCACATAGATGATACTGGTGTCTTTGTAAAACTGACATGTCACCCGTTTATATGATGCTCACAACTCCATTCCACCAAACTGTACCATCACAACAAATCAGTGCACATAGATGACACTGGTGTCTTTGTAAAACTAACATGTCACCTGTTTACATGATGCTCACAACTCCATTCCACCAAACTGTACCTTCACAACTCATCAATGCACATAGATGACACTGGTGTCTTTGTAAAACTGACATGTCACCCGTTTACATGATGCTCATAACTCCATACCACCAAACTGTACCATCACAACAAATCAGTGCACATAGATGATACTGGTGTCTTTGTAAAACTGACATGTCACCCGTTTACATGATGCTCATAACTCCATACCACCAAACTGTACCATCACAACAAATCAGTGCACATAGATGATACTGGTGTCTTTGTAAAACTGACATGTCACCCGTTTACATGATGCTCACAACTCCATTCCACCAAACTGTACCTTCACAACTCATCAATGCACATAGATGACACTGGTGTCTTTGTAAAACTGACATGTCACCTGTTTACATGATGCTGACAACTCCATTCCACCAAACTGTACCATCACAACAAATCAGTGCACATAGATGACACTGGTGTCTTTGTAAAACTAACATGTCACCTGTTTACATGATGCTCACAACTCCATTCCACCAAACTGTACCTTCACAACTCATCAATGCACATAGATGACACTGGTGTCTTTGTAAAACTGACATGTCACCCGTTTACATGATGCTCACAACTCCATTCCACCAAACTGTACCATCACAACAAATCAGTGCACATAGATGACACTGGTGTCTTTGTAAAACTGACATGTCACCTGTTTACATGATGCTCACAACTCCATTCCACCAAACTGTACCATCACAACAAATCAGTGCACATAGATGATACTGGTGTCTTTGTAAAACTGACATGTCACCCGTTTACATGATGCTCATAACTCCATACCACCAAACTGTACCATCACAACAAATCAGTGCACATAGATGATACTGGTGTCTTTGTAAAACTGACATGTCACCCGTTTATATGATGCTCACAACTCCATTCCACCAAACTGTACCATCACAACAAATCAGTGCACATAGATGACACTGGTGTCTTTGTAAAACTAACATGTCACCTGTTTACATGATGCTCACAACTCCATTCCACCAAACTGTACCTTCACAACTCATCAATGCACATAGATGACACTGGTGTCTTTGTAAAACTGACATGTCACCCGTTTACATGATGCTCATAACTCCATACCACCAAACTGTACCATCACAACAAATCAGTGCACATAGATGATACTGGTGTCTTTGTAAAACTGACATGTCACCCGTTTACATGATGCTCACAACTCCATTCCACCAAACTGTACCATCACAACAAATCAGTGCACATAGATGATACTGGTGTCTTTGTAAAACTGACATGTCACCCGTTTACATGATGCTCACAACTCCATTCCACCAAACTGTACCATCACAACAAATCAGTGCACATAGATGATACTGGTGTCTTTGTAAAACTGACATGTCACCCGTTTACATGATGCTCACAACTCCATTCCAACAAACTGTACCATCACAACAAATCAGTGCACAAAGATGACACTGGTGTCTTTGTAAAACTGACATGTCACCCGTTTATATGATGCTCACAACTCCATTCCACCAAACTGTGCCATCACAACAAATCAGTGCACATAGATGACACTGGTGTCTTTGTAAAACTGACATGTCACCTGTTTACATGATGCTCACAACTCCATTCCACCAAACTGTACCATCACAACAAATCAGTGCACATAGATGATACTGGTGTCTTTGTAAAACTGACATGTCACCCGTTTACATGATGCTCACAACTCCATTCCACCAAACTGTACCATCACAACAAATCAGTGCACATAGATGATACTGGTGTCTTTGTAAAACTGACATGTCACCCGTTTACATGATGCTCATAACTCCATACCACCAAACTGTACCATCACAACAAATCAGTGCACATAGATGATACTGGTGTCTTTGTAAAACTGACATGTCACCTGTTTACATGATGCTCACAACTCCATTCCACCAAACTGTACCATCACAACAAATCAGTGCACATAGATGATACTGGTGTCTTTGTAAAACTGACATGTCACCCGTTTACATGATGCTCATAACTCCATACCACCAAACTGTACCATCACAACAAATCAGTGCACATAGATGATACTGGTGTCTTTATAAAACTGACATGTCACCCGTTTACATGATGCTCATAACTCCATACCACCAAACTGTACCATCACAACAAATCAGTGCACATAGATGATACTGGTGTCTTTGTAAAACTGACATGTCACCTGTTTACATGGTGCTCGTGACTCCATTCCACCAAACTGTATGTTCAGCTTTGAACGAGACCGTGTTTTCAAGTAATTGTGGTGTCGTTTCAGGGTGTTACCGTACCAACCAGCCACACTGCAGCCAGGTCGATCCAGACCAGTAGCACAGGTGAGAACATCACACTGTCTAGAAACTGGCAGAGAACGTAACATAGACCATTAGCAGACAACGCCAAGGAAACAAAATACTAACACTGCAACATTGTGAACACAGCGACATTACTTGTTAGTTTTGAATTGTTTCTGTCAATTCAAAACTAACTTGTAAATTGTTCATCTTGTAAAGGTAATTTCTACTCCATCTGTGAGGTGATTATTCTCGGCAAATTAACGTTACTGTCGGTGTAAAACAATGTTGATGTGATAGATATCCCTGACATCATAAACAAATTATGACAAAATATATTATGTAGTTTTGCAGGCCTTGGACACATTTATGGTTGTTATGTTTTAAAATTATTGGTCAACAGAACAAATAGCCAATGTGATGACTACACATATACATTTGTTTAATGTTTTTTATTTTTGGAAACTATTACACAACTCCTCTTCTTCTGAGCTCTGATGCCCATACATGTTTTTGAAAGTCAGCATTTTGTAGCAAATTAATCAGTTTTGTTGCAATATCCTTACAGTGTGTATGCGTAGAAGATTTAAAAGAACAGTTAATGTGTGGATTATGAACCGTGGATGTGTACAATTGTGAATGCAGCAGTCGGGCGGTACCCGGTGGAGCCACGAGCAGTACGGGCACGCATGGACACCAGCATGGTGCAGATGGTGCTTGAGATGGGCTTCTCAAGAGACCTACTACACAGAGTTATAGAGAATCGTCTGGCAACTGTAGGCAAGTATCCCGGTCTCCAGTCCAGGCACTTTCAGGGCAGCTAGGACCATTATATAGAGAGTCATGGGATACAACTATTCATTTTCTGTTCTACAGGTGAATTCTGGGAAGTAACTCACATCTGTTGAGAAAAGACCACTTAACGTAATTTTGTTCAGACATAGCTGGAATTTCACAGTTTGATGAGGAAAACGTGTTATTTTTCAAGCTAGTATTTCCTGTCAGAATTGATAGATGTTTACACACACTCCACAATGAGGGTCACAACTTGGCTAGTTTTCTGTAATATTGGTAGAATGGTTGTTATTGAGATAATGATTACATTATGGCACGGCAAATCATTTGTGAGGTTACTTCAATTTTACGGTGCCGCTAAATGTATTTGATAACAAGTTCATCTCCCTCTGTGTCATATGCAAGAACTGAGAACAGGTCATCGTTGAAGTAGTTGTATAACTGCGTCGGTTTGACAACAGACTGAATGATGAACGTTTGTCTCTTGCAGGAGATGATTTCCGCAATGTGCAGAGTCTCATGGAGGCAGTGTTTGCAGCGGAGGAAGTTCTCCCTAGCAGTTCTTCCTCCTTGCCACAGGCGAGCAGCGCACCCACATCCACAGCAACTGAACCAGCAGCCAGCAGTGGCTCAGCAGCCAGCAGTGGCGCAGCAGCCAGCAGTGGCGCAGCAACCAGCAGTGGCACAGCAGCTGCAGCAGAGCCTAGCAGCACTTTAGAGACAGCTGTGGGGAGAAGTAAGTACGGGGGTGTAACGATTTTCATGGCTTATTTGACTTAAATGTCAACTTGACCCGTCGCAATCCTCCTGGATGTCCCACCCCTCCATTTTGTTGTGTCTAGAGCACACAGCTCTGCTGTTAAAAGTGGGAGTCCGGTGTCCTGTCTAATTTGGTCACTCCAGCTCTTCCCTTACAGGTGTAATTGTCTGTCTGGTGTGGTGTAGCAGATTACAGTTGTGTACATATACCAACTGTAATTGTATGTATGGTGCGGTGTAGGAGATTACAGTTGTGTAAACATGTCGATTGTAATTGGTTGTCTGGCCGAGGTCATCAGAGATGTGTGATAATTTGATGGGTCTGCATGCTATGTAGACAGTGGTGTCATGTAACAAACTAAAACTACTTTGTTACACTATTTGAGTTCTTTTATAGTAATTGACAATTAACAAAGTACATATTATCTAAAGTAATGCTACTTTTTATTTTGTTACTTTCATTTACATTGCCATATATGTTCATTGCATTTTTACTTTGTTACTTTCATTTACATTGCCATATATGTTCATTGCATTTTTTTTAAACTACATCACCTGGAGATGCTCTGTCCATGAATGACATTTCGTAAAACGCACTTAATCACCAGGAGGATCCTGTTGCCAGGCGAAAAGCTATTAATATTATCCAATCAGGTGCCAGTTCGCAATCGTATTTGCATAGAAACCTTTCTTTAGGAAGTAAGTGCAACATGAGGTCACTTCCAGTTCCAATCTTTCCGTTCTTCTTTTATTTCTACTTCAAGTACTTTTGGAAAGTAGTTTTACTTTCTACTCCAGTAGGTTTCTTAGAGGGTACTTTTACTCAGTTCCTTTTACTTCTACTCAGATACAAAATTAAAGTAATTCAATCACCACTATAAATAAACATTGTTACACCCGAAATATGTTGCCATTCAGATATCAAGCTTGTGATGTTGTTCACATGTTTTTTTGCATGTTAAATAATAAGTTAATAATACTAATGTAATTAGTGGCGAGAAGAATATAATGTAAACACAGAGAACATGTAATTGTTTGTATTTCCAGGTCGAAATCAGAGAAAAAAGAAGAAGAACAAATCATCAGGAGCAGCGAGTTCAGGGAAAGTGGCGGAGACCTCGACACCGCCTTCTGAGCCAGGTATGGTGAACTGACACTCGTATGCAGACAACAGTTGCCACTAAATGGCGGAACGTGTTTCATTCAAGAGTATTTTTCGCATACCTTTACTGTCTGTATTTGCGTAATACACCTGTACTTAAACATCTATCCGGTGTGACATTTATTATCCATGGCGTTGTCAGTGAAATTATGCAATTAATAATAGATCTGGATAATTATGTTCTGGTTTTACATACACTGAACGTGTAGGTGTTTCTAAAGATTGATTATAATGAGCGTCTACTTACAGTGCAGTTATCAGTGATATACTGGTGAATCTTGTGGCATTATTCCATCCAGGAATGCAGAGTAGTTTGCTGGTAAATGTTTACTTTGAATTAAGCGACCTTTGCAACTGTGATAGATTTCTCAAGTATGAGAACTATTTTGAGCTTCTCGTTGATATTTTAAGTTGGTTTAATGAGAATGTAGTACATGCACTGCATTTGGTTATGTGGCTGGATGGCTTCAACTTAAATGCTCTTGTGTCTACATTGAGTACAAGTTCACAACCCCGTATGAGTCATGTTTACAAACTGTGAATTTGAAAGAGAGCCTGATGTTTGTATATATGACTAGTATGGGGCTAGTCATGAACTCATATTTATGGTAAAGTGCAGTGGAATATAATAATAAATACTACCAACAGAAGACATGTTGTGTGCCCTTTAAAGTATTTTTCTGTCAGCGATGTAAAGTTCTAATGATGCCTATTTGTGTGTTGACAGAGACAAACCCAGTTTTGAATGATGACCAGAGACTACAGTGTAAGATCTGCATGGATGATGAAGCGAAGATTCTCTTTCTTCCCTGTGGCCATCTCTGTTGTTGCTCCAAGTGCGCCCCGGCACTACGTAACTGCCCCATTTGTCGCGCTGTCATACGGGGCACGGTGCGTGTCTATCTGCCCTGAACATGATGTCAAGGATCGACAACATTTCGAGGATGGCAGTGATTTCATATACAGTATACGGAAACGCCTAGCTTTAGAATACAATGCGTGTCATTTTGTTTTACCGTCATGGTGTGATCTATTAACTATTTTACATTACATCTTGATTACTGACCATCAAAATAACTTTCAATGAACCTTAATTTAACACTTAAATACATTTTTGTTTTGGAAATGGCAATTGTCATCTTAAGGCCAGACACGGCAGATAGATTATTTTTTAATTTGTGCAAACAGTTCAATTTTTTCTACTCAATGCATAAAGTGGGTCTTACTGAGTAAAATATATATTTAACTTTTTTTCAGCCAGACCCCCCGTTTCCATGGTAACAAACAAAATGGCCACCATTTTGAGCAAATATTGGCAAATTCGGAAACACTGCCATGTTTTATTGAATCCATATATAGTTATAATTCTTGCAAATCCCTGTTCTCTATAGATTCTATTGTGCAATGATCAGAGCATTTTGTGAAATGTTGTATTTTTATTTTTGAAATAATTTTTTGGTAAAATACGAAAAAAAAACTTGGTTTTTGGCAACAAATATGGCTATATCTTTCGAACTATTCATGATTTTTAAAAAGTGTCTGATCATTGCACACAGTAGAATATGCTGCATGCAACACTGAAAACATTATTTATATAGCGTAATTATTCCAAGAGATATCCCATTTCCAAATGCAGAAATTTGAAGAAAAATGTTTTTGAGAAAATGGCTGCCAAAGATTGCATAATGAATTTCATTACATGATATCGACATGCTTGATCCATGACTAAAACTCACTTAGAGGTACGTAATTGTCATTCTGTTTTTATAATTATTATATCAAATTTGTATTTTATATCTATTGTGCACATACCTTTGCTAAATTTTAATGTTCTATGATATTAGCTTCTTGTACAGCGCTCTGAGCATTTTATTGGTAATTTCGCTCTATAAATATTATTATTATTATAGAAGTGGACTTTATTGATAGTATGCATAGAAAGGTATAATAATCTGGCAGAAAACCATTTTCAGTATTTTTGGTCAAAAAACATCATTTCACCTGGGGTGTCTGGCCTTAAAACACTCCCATATAAGAATATGTACTCAACATGTACTTTAAGTGTGTATTTTGTTTTATGAATACAATTTATTCTGAAATTAAATGCATTCATATAAAATAACTTAATATGCCAAGGTCTTAAAACAGTCCTTAAAGTTTCATTTTCAGATTGTCCATCTTTTAAGTACAAAGTTTATTTCCAGTGAATCTACTTGCCTCGTACGCTACACAACTTTCCTCAACAACATATAAAAATGCACAAAACAACAAAACATTACCACAAGTCGTATGTTTGTTATTCCACTGGCTGGACATTGTGACCAGTCATTTTACAAAAACAGTATTTCTCGAATAACATCTAATGCCAAAGTATGTACACATTTAGGTAGCAAGTATGATCAAATAAGTAAAACCGTGTTCATATTCTTTCTTCAAAACGGTTAAAATGGTAGTTTAATGTGGAATGCAACTTTAATATCAAGATCTTATTCAAAGGAAACCTGTCTGCATTAAAACAATATGTTGGCAGCTGTTCAGTAGCATCAGTGCCTTGGGAGTTGGGGATATACTGGACATCCCTGACACGTGTTTCTGTAGTGTCAAAAGGGTTGTGCATGTAAAGAACCATGATTTTTCAAATTATCTCCACCACATTCTTCATTGACATCCTGTCCTGTGTCATCTTCCAAATCCCTGCTGCTGCTCTATCTACACTGCCAGGGCTGACCAACACATGCATTGACTTAGCAATGAACATTCTACTAAATATATAATTCCTTTATAAATTCCACATTTATTGCTTCTTGTCTGAGCCATTTAGCAAAAAATTGGCATTTGTCTGGAATATATACAACATCGGGTCACAATTTTATTGGGAGTTTAAACGTTAGTATCTTTGATCTGAGTGCATTGTATACCAGGATCACGATGATGGTAGGGACCCACTTTGACCAAGGGGCTCACTTGACTCCTTCCCTATAACACAGTTTGATTCCTAATCTGGGATCAGATTGTGCCCATAAAGAACCATGCCACAAAATATTTACTATTTATGGTATAGCACTGAATGTACTGGTCTTATGGTGGGTATGGAACGTATACATATATATATATGTATGCGCCCCTGTCACATACACCTTTCTGTGTAAAGCAACGCTACAAGACCAATGTTGATTGAAACAGGCCAATTTAATGACATTTATTCACTAACACATATAACACCATATATACATTAAACCACACCATATATACATACATCAATACACTGCAAGCATGCCGGCCCCAACAGCATTGTTAAGCAATACCTACAATTTCTAAGCATATAACTTCCGAGACATAATTACTACCATGACTAACTACACGACTGCACTATATTTACCACTACCACCGTAACGGTGGGGGTCACTCCGCACCAGGTTACCCGACATCCAATGTAACCGACCCCCATCAATATATGACTGCTTCTTTGGGCAAGGCAGATTATGTTCAGATCACCATTATGTTGGACATATAACAATTTGGAAATTATCATCATGTCAAGAATAATGTGATCATGAGATGACATTATTCTTGTTAAAAGGACTTATGTAATTAACATAAATGAGGTGGGTCCTGTGAGAGCGACACATAAGTACATGGCAAGGAAGCTACAAGTGCAATGTTAGGATGTCTCGGGCACACTAAGTACTTACATTCCAAAAAACTTTGTCAAACTTTTATTTTTCTACCGTAACAACTGCATGCATTCGGACACCTAGACTTAAAACTCGGCTGTGCAAAACAATACAGTACAAACAAGTTTTATGTTTGGTGTCTGAAAACACGGTCATTATGTATTCCAAGTATTTGGATATCTAACAATAATAGGTGTCCGAAATCGGTATGGAAAAATAATAACTTAGGTTGGCTGAAAACATGCAGTGTCAGAATACATAAGTAATTACTGTAGTTAGCGATTAATTCTTAACACATCATTAAACACGACCTTACACCCCCATGTGAAGCAATAGACCAATGGCAGTAATTATCACCATCAGTGTTTTGATCTTAACCCATGACCATTTAATTTCTGCTGTCACAGGGAATTGTCTGACCACTCAATTTGTCCACAGGAAAAGTTAACTTTAAATAAACATGTTTTAATACATTGCCAATTGGTACATCAGAGTTTAACAGTTCAAGGAATGGACATCAACGCCTCAGAGGAGATGCACTCGCAGTGTCACCAAGTTATAGTGTCAATATATAGATATATGCAGTTTGATTTGGTGATAATATTGATTCAGTGATGGTGTACAACTAAGATAAGATGGATAAGCAGCAAACTTAATATTGGCAGATTTATTACAAAACTCAACACATTGTGTTGCTGTGAGAGCAGCCACCCCAATTTTAAGCGCCTCAGAGCAATCTGATTGATAGGGCACTACAGCAATTGTATTATTATTATTAATATACAAGAAGTTTCACACTTATTAAGCAAGGAATGTAAGAATGATTATGATGATTGTTTATTACAGAAACTATGACGCAATACATTCGATATTTGATGCACATTTGATGCATACGTTGCTACAGTTTTTATGACGGTATAAAGCCACAAGATGTTCCCTCTCAATACATGTAATATATATGTAACTTCATGGTGCACATAGAATAATTTAACAAAAAGAAAACATTGTGCAATTGAAGAAAAGAAATCGGCAACACAAATCACTGTTATCATGAATACACTCATTAGGATGCAACAACGAATGTTAATGGTATAAGTCACTCATACTATTTACTAACAAAGATCTTTTGAGTTGACATTTAAATGTTGCAAGTGCGCATGTACAATCCACTGTTGTTGTTATATAGTTCCATAGCTTAACACCTCGACGTCTAATGGATTTTTACAATAGTTAATACGTTGGTTTTAGAAAGCGTTCATATTGGTTCATGTGCCGCGATCGCTCAAGCTGAAAGGCCAGCAAGGCAATTTAAAAATCGGTCAATAACAAGGATGCGTTCAGGATTTAACAAACATTCAGGCACCATGAAGTCTGTTCAATAGGATAGCCACCATGCAGTATGAAAGTTGTCACCATGTATATCCAAACAGCGAAGAAATATCTTAGCAAGCACAGAGGCACTTTTCTCCACATCAGCAGGTTGCGCCACAACAGAACCACGCTACCATACAAGGATCACAGAAACATATTATCCACAACAGAACCATGCTACCAAAGATCATAGAAACACATTATCGACAACAGAACCACGCTACCAAAGATCACAGAAACACATTATCGACAACAGAACCACACTACAAAGGATCACAGAAACACATTATCCACAACAGAACCACACTACAAAGGATCACAGAAACACATTATCCACAACAGAACCACACTACAAAGGATCACAGAAACACATTATCCACAACAGAACCACGCTATCATGCAAGGATCACAGAAACACATTATCGACTACAGAACCATGCAAGGATCACAAAAACACATTATCCACAACATAACCATGCTACCAAAGATCACAGAAACACATTATCCACAACAGAACCATGCTACCAAAGATCACAGAAACACATTATCCACAACAGAACCATGCTGCCAAGGATCACAGAAACACATTATCCACAATAGGACCATGCCACTACGGATCACAGAAACACATTATCCACAACAGAACCATGCTACCAAGGATCACAGAAACACATTATCCACAACAGGACGATGCCACTATGGATCACAGAAACACATTATCCACAACAGAACCACACTACCAAGGATCTTCAACTGTACACGGATGCAGCTGATGGCATAGGGTATAGGGCACTGTACGGGGCAGAGTGGGTCTGTGGCCAGTGATGTGGCGTTCACTCAATGTCTCTGTTTTGGAATTGTATCCAATCATAGCAGCAGTGCACGTTTGGGGTAATGCGTGGGCGAACAAGAGTGTCTGCTTTTTTACCGATAATGAAGCCCTTGTTCCGGTCATTAATAACCAAACATCCCGTGAACCTCGCATCATGGCATTACTCTATCCACTGGTGTTAGCTTGCCTACGATTTAATGTTAATTTTGCAGCACGTCATGTTCCGGGGCGGTTTAATACTCTTGCTGATGCATTATCCTGTTCACAGGTGGACAAGTTCCGAGAGTTGGCACCCTGGGCAAATCTCCACCCAGAGAAGGTGCCGCAATGTGTGTCCCCGGCCAGCTTAGGGACTCTTTGAATTTACTCCTGCACGCTTCCACTGCCCCGTCGTCGCGGGCCACTATGAATGGGCTTGGAAGAAGTTTGTTTTGTTCCATGATTCGCTCCATGTAACCACGCAGCTGCCAGCGTCAGTATCAACGATTTTGCTTTTCATAGCAAACTTGTATTCTAGTGGCTCTGCCCCGGCATCCATCGTTTCAATCATATCAGCAATAGCTTACTTTCATAAGATCAATGGTTTCTCTGACCCGACTACTTGTTTTCTTGTAGCCAAGGTTTTGGCAGAAGCCCGTAATCTTGGGTCGGTCCCTGATGTCCGCCTGCCTCTCACTCTTCCTGTGCTCACTCGTCTTGTGCTTGCTCTGCCCACAGTTTTTATGTCACGGTACAAGTGTCTCATGCTGCGAGCCATGATGGTGCTTGCATTCAAAGCTTATTTGCGGGTGGGGGAAATGGTACCTCGAGGAAGGACTAGGGTACAAGGGTGTTTGCAAATGGGTGACGTGTTGCTGTCTGGGGATCTCATATCAATTTCTTTCCGTCATTTCAAGCATAGCACTCGACAGACAGACAGACAGATTTATTTGTTTTGACCATAAATGTACATAAATACAATTGTACAAACATAAATGTATGGTCAAGGAGACTCCCATTAAGACAACATGTTGCCAACATGGGAGCCCCCTTTTAATAATAGCAAATCAAGTTAGTGAATAGCAACAGTGAATAGAAATAATAGTCACAATTCAATGTTAATAAATACATATATGTAATTATATAGCATATTGTATATTAGTATTATATATTACATATATAACAATTGTGGATATCACAATGACATTTATAATTCATAATTAAGTAGTTTTTAATGTAAGTTGTGAAACCATATAGGCTATGTGTATAAATTTTATAAATGATAATCCTGTTTCTTTTACAGTTCCTCCAGGTGAGAGGTGAATGTGTCCCCGATTCGTTGATATACCCTGCTTCCTTCTTGAGAGATTTTCTGTCGGTTCGAGGGGGGTGCACTCCACTTTATTTGCTTATCCAGATGGTTCGCCGATGCTGCGCAGCGAGTTTGATGTTTCTCTGAAACGATTACTGGATTTCTGCGGTTACCAGACAACTGCGGTTAAGGGTCACAGCTTCCGCATTGGGGCAGCTACGGCAGTGGCGTTGAGGGGGGAATCGGATGCACAGATCAGGGCAGCAGGCAGGTGGATGTCCGACGCATTTAAGAGATACATTAGAATAGCCTAAATTATATTGGTACTCCAGCATGGTAGCCAGGTGTCGTTGTTTGGGGGGGGGGTCACATGTTTGGTGACCTGTGGCGTATTGCCCCCACCTATGGGGTTATAGTTTTACCATTAATATAGTCAGCAGCAGGTAGTCTGGTATTAAGTGTGGCAATTTGCAAAGGCACTTGTTAGTTAAATCAGTTGTACATGTTTTTCCCATTTGTTCTAGGAATATCGCTGCTGCTGCTGCTGCGTTATAATTTTATGTGGAAATGTGGGCTCTCTAGCAACCTGATGTTCAGAAGACTAGTATGGGCTCAGTCACAGGCCTGGCATTGGGTTGTAGAGTCCACATTTTGTTCACTTAAATCGTCACAGTGTGCCAAAAAGGGCTTACACACTGGACCCCCCTAATAAATGTCATACATTTGGCCTTTTCATATCTACATTGGTCTCTGTGTTGTTTCTTGCATAAATGTAGTAATGCTACACATGATCTTCGTGTCGTGCGTTACTGTTACAACAGATCTAATGTATAAGATTTTAGAGGAAAAAACCATCAACAGTTTATCACGACCTCCTCCAACAACATGTCTTCAACATACAACTGTGAGAGTTCACTAGACAGTCCCATTTTGAATAAATAATCTGGCGACTGGTTAGACAGTATTATAGACAGTATTAACTCTTGTAGGTGTATGCGCCCAAACAATTGTCTTTAGTGAGTAATCAGTTCAGAACAACATGTACAGCATTTGGAATTGAAATCCAACCAATAAACTGAATTGTTTTAAGGGGACATCTGGGTCAAGCAACAGCTACACCGTTTTACACATCCATGTAGATGAAAGATCCAACTTATCATTAAAAATGTTTAAGTTGTGATATAAATTCATACGGATGAAAAAATATATACTTTTGATGACTAATCATATTTGAATCGTTTTTCAAAATTATATATTTTTCATGTTAAAACTAGGCTATAATTATTTTATACTGAAATGGCTTGCAACTTGTTACAGTACACCACTTTCAGATAACTTCATCACAGACCCAAATGACCCCTTAAAACTTCCATTCTAATTTACATGAGATTTCATCTATATCTGTATAACATTGCCAGTGTGCCATATGTTATGTTCCTAGCAAGAACGTATTTATCAGCTCGCCCGCCGTAGAGTCATTCCAATTATGGCCAAGCACCCAGGGCACACGCTCCGTTCATGGTGCTCTTGTGCACAGATCCGACAGCATCGGTGGTGACAAGGCAGAAAGCTGGCATATGCTTCCCCACGCCGGCATACGTCACATCTCATCAATGTCCCATCTGGCAACATAGCAAACATTAGCTCTCCTTTCACATAGTATGCAGATTTTAAGATTGTTTGTGATTGTTTGTTTGGTTAATTCAAATTAATAAAATACCTACCCCCCCGGTATACACATAAAATTCACAATAATCAAACTTATTGTTAGTTTGATTAATGTGAATTAATAATCTATATATATTTATAATTCTATACAATATTATATAATTTATTATATATTCTTAAATGCTGCAGACCAGGTATGCATAGAATGGCAGATCACTGCAGCTGCACTGTCTAAAGCGGACCTCTCTCTGCTTTAAGTTTTCACCCGTCGTCGCCTTTCCTCTGGTATGTGCTTAGCAAGACGGGCCGCCACACTGTTTTATTCACCGGCCTCGTCCACAACATCCTGAAACTTCCACCTCATAGCTATTTCTGGTGTTCACCTTGTTTTTGGTTTATTGCAACAAATTCACAATTTAAAATTAATGTTCTGCACTACTGTAGGTTTTCACAGTCTTCAAACATCAGCAAAGCAAATAACAGGTAGTTTATGCATATCAGTTAGATGCCCTATCTCGTCTATCAGAGTTTATTGACATGTCTTGGACGGATGTGATTCCGCGCAGTCGGAACAGAAGTGATGTTGAAGTTAGGCTCAGTTACATCACCATTATCTAGTGCAGCTGATTTTGTCTGGTCTTTCTTCTCACCAAGTGTTGGACTGCGCACATTTGTGCTGCTTCATAGCACTATAACTATGCGTCGGTTTACAATTTACAGAGTGCACGGTGCCGGTTTTTAAAGATATTGTTAGAAAAAGCAGAGACAATTATCGGCCCACTCGGCATAAATAAAGCACACAGACCACTGTTAACTTACCCATTGGTGGCTATATTAACGTTTTGTCAAATTATAAGAAAACTTTACCATTCTAAAATTTCTACACAGCCACTGTCATCATGTCACTGATAATGCTGATCAAATTTAATCAAAAAAACATATCTCCAGCTCTTTTAAAATGCATCCATGCACAGTGCCCTTCAATATTTACCAAAATAACCATGTTTTTCTGCACCACGTGTGCTATGTGAACAAAAAATAACTCCACCCACTATATTCTTCCAAATATGTGTCATTTCACTGCCAATACATGCTAGCACTCAACAACTAGTAGGCCTGATCTACTCCACTCTTTTCCCATAAAAACATTCTTTAAAATATCACTATTTTCTAGGTACACCCTGGTGTACTGTATTATTCTGCAGCACAATAGGAAGGTTAACTGTGCTCCGACTCATAAAGTTTGATACCGGATTGAACATGTCAACCAATCACTTGCCACGAGTCTTGGCAGGAAGCACACTGAAAGGGCCTTTCCATCGAGGTGCACAAAATAGAAATTGTAGCATCTTTCGATAGATTAGCTGTTTTTATAAATAGTTCTGCAGGAACATATAATAATAAATCACTTCTAATGCCCCAATATCCTCAGACAATCCAGGCTCAGTGGCGCACCAAAACCAAAGGATTAAGCATTCT
Organism: Escarpia spicata; assembly: GCA_963995525.1. NCBI lineage: Eukaryota > Metazoa > Annelida > Polychaeta > Sabellida > Siboglinidae > Escarpia > Escarpia spicata. Next base: position 37,032,926 of record OZ023218.1, read on the forward strand.
CGTGTGCTAGGCGAAAGTCGTCAACAAATGGATGGATGTGCTAGGAAGCTAGGGAGGATAGGCGATATTGAAAAGATAGGTTTTCAGGTGACGACGAAATGTAACAATATTTTCTGCTGATTTAACATTAATGGGAAGCGAATTCCATATAGTTGGCATGGCAACTGAAAAAGCTCGAGTTCCAGCCTTTGTCTTAACTCTAGGAACAGATAGCAACTTCGAACTAGACGACCGAAGTTGTCTGGCTTGTCTAGCTGGTGTGAGCATTAGGTGTAAACAACTAGGTTGTTTGGATGAAAGGACTTGGTAGGTGATTGTACAGATCTTAAACATAATGCGATATCGCACGGGGAGCCAATGCAGTGATTTTAGAAATGGCACTGAGCGGGAGAATTGAGGAGATTGTGGGACTACCCTTGCTAAACAATTTTGGACGCATTGTAATTTTGTAATATCCTTGATAGCAATATTAGGAAGAAGGGAATTGCAATAATCTACTCTGCTGCTAACAAGAGCTGTTGTGATAGTCTTAGCGACAGAAAGCGACATATGTCGGCGAATGCGGCGAAGATCATGGATATGATAAAAATAGCAATGGCACGTTTGGGATATGTGTTGTCTGAAATTGAGGTCACAATCAAAGGTCACTCCTAGATTCTGTACTGATGCTGCTGGTGTGATATTTTGACTCAGGATGCATGTTGGAAAAAAGTAATTAAGTTTACCTCACTGCATTGGAGTACCAATGATGAGAAATTCAGTTTTGTCTGCTTTTAACTTTAATTTGCTGTCAGTCATCCATAAGAAAACGTCTTGGAGACAATCATTGAGTCGGTTTAGAGAGTGACTTGTATCGGGCGTGGCCAAGGAAATGTAGATCTGTGTCATCTGCATAAAGGTGATGATCCAAGTTATGACTTCGGATTACAGAGCTGAGTGGCGTAGTGTAGAGAGTGAAAAGCAAAGGCTCAAGAACGGAACACTGGGGAATGCCACATGAAGTGGGGAGTGCGGTTGAAAAGTAATTATCTATCTTTACAGATTGATGTATATTGGCTAGATATGAAGAAAACCAGGTCAGAGCTGTGCCAGATACTGGCGGGAACATTGGTGGATGTAGATCACAGTTGAATTGTTGGTGCAGAAAAAGCAAAAAAACAAGTGGAAATATTGATCAATAAGTATTATTCATACCTTACTATTATTCATAAAGTAACACTAGACATATATTGAGTAACAATTGTGCTTTAAGTTAGTTAGTTAAAGTATTTTAGAACACTACTCTAGTGAGTGATAATAGGGTAACTTAGCCTTCGATAAGTTGTAAACAAGATTTAACAAACCTGATTATGTGGTAGAATATATAGTAGATAAAGTAACAACCATAAAACTACTTACATAAGATAATATCTGTGTAAGCCAGTACTTGCTAGATACTTTGATTAGGCAGCATCGTTGTTAAAATTAAGCAAGGCCGATATATATAGTCGGGCAAACTCCGGATTGTTTATGTTGCTAGTGTCCCACGTATTCGCTAGGGCTAATGTAAATAAACAAAGCAGCCTAATGTAACGTAATTGACTGTATTTCATTTAGGTCACTACCGGTAATGTTAGCGTTCGTGATAGGATAGATAGTCAGTTGTGTAATTAAAATCTGTAACATAAAATGTGCTGTAGTACACAGGAAACAGTCTTCATAAAGACTAAGTTAGTTACGTTATTAAATAAATTTTGATAGTGATGTGGCGCCTTGCAAGCGGCAAGTCAAAGCAAAGCGACACTTGGTGTGTGATCAATGCCACAGCTGGGTGGATTTTGCATTGTCCGGCTGTGGGAAGTCATGGGCAGAAACCAAGGAGGAGGAATTCATCTTTCAGTGCATGGGTTGTTGGAAGGTGGAGTGTCTGCAGAAGGAGATAGATAGGTTGACAGATATTGTGAAGGGGACGGAGATGAGAATTAGCAAGGAGACAGGGGGAATGGAGAGAGAAGACAGGGAGAGAGGTGGGAATACTGCAAGACTGAAGGAGAATAGCAGTGGCGAGAAGACTGAGGAAAGGAGCTTGAGAGGAGGGAAGGTGACTGGACGGGAAGAAATTGGAAAATCGACGACAGAAAACGTGACAAGTGTGAAGGTGACAGGGGGAGAAAGTGACCGTAGAGAAGGAGGGAGGGAAGATGGGACGGGAGAGGAGAGAAGAAAATGAGATGGGAGGAAAAATGAAGGGACGAAAGGAAGTGAGAGCAAATGTGATAGAAGAGAAGTCGATAAAAGGGACGATGACAGGAGGAAAGGTTGAAATGGATCGGAAAAGAATGTGTCAGGAGAGAAGATGGCATGAGGAAAAAACAACAACCCGAGAGATGCAAACCAGAGAAGGAGCTACTATGAGGAAGTGATTGAGGAGGCAATGAGGAAAGAGAGGGTGTTTATGGGTGACTTCATTATGAGAAAGACGGATAAGACACTAAGCGAGGGGAAGGACGTCGTTTTTGTCTACCAGGGGCTAGGATGGAACATGTGACTGAAAGGGTAGAGAAGGTATTGGGGTATGGCAAGGGAGGGTCTGTACTAGTACACGTAGGAACAAATAATGCAGACAGGGAGGGAACAACTGGGATAGTACAGATGTACAGACAGTTAGTGAGGAAGCTAAAGAAGACAAGAGTTGAACAAATTATTCTCTCAGGAATTTTGCAAGTAATGGGAGGAAGGGGGGCAACGTATAGAAACTGCAAGAGGATGGCGATCAATGCACTAGTTGAGCAGATGTGTGAAGAAGAGGGGGTGGGATTCACAGATTTATAGGGATACTTCATTGGAAGGGAAGACATGTACATGAGAGATGGCATCCATCTAAGTGGCAAGGGGACAGCAGTATTCCCAGAGAACCTGGTGCGATATGTCGACAGTTGGACAGGTTGCATCTATTATTCCTATTGCTGAATCTTTGGAACTACCGGTAGTGTGAATATAAGTAACATTCAGGTATCATTTTTGACATTCCTATTGCTGAATCTTTGGAACTACCGGTAGTGTGAATATAAGTAACATTCTGGTATCATTTTTGACATTCCTATTGCTGAATCTTTGGAACTACCGGTAGTGTGAATATAAGTAACATTCAGGTATCACTGTCCCCCTTGAATATACACTATTCAAATATGCAAAAAAAAAAAACATCTATTTTTTCGAGAAGTGTCTCATTTTGGCATGATGGGTCACACAACCTAGCTTGCGCAATGGCACTGTGCATCTGACGTGACGTTAAATGCATTCAATGGTCTGCGTATACAGCATCTTGGACTATATATACGTGAATTTAAGTGCACTTAGCAAAACTGGACTTACGGTTTCAGTATAACACACAATTATACACGAATGCACACGCAACACAATGCGACACTGGGGCCAATGGTCAGGTTCACAAGGAAGCTATGGACGTGAGAACTTGAAACAGTAGGAAATTACATTTTTCTCTCCATCTTCTCATTTCTATGAATAAAACAGGATTCAAATTTCAGAGACATGGCATAATCAGTTAGTGTAGGTGAGCAATGATGATACAGAGTGTTAAAAGAAGTAAGTCTATTTTCAATGACAATCTTGACAGATGTTGCCCTTGCATGCCCTACCTACCGGTATTGTTGGTGAAGAGAATGCCATCGCCAGCAGATACAACAGCAAAAACTTCGTCCAGACGGGTGGGACTGTCTACAAAAACACAGCATCGCGTAAAGTTAATTTACTGCAGACTCATGGCCAATTACATCGTAACTGAAACGCCAATTCCGGAATTGGTGTATATGTTAATGCGGTGGGATGGTCACAGTCTTTTTGGTGACCTTGTGGCGAATTGTCCTTATCTTGCTAAATAATTGTTTGAATTTCTGGTGGGGAATGTCTGTATTCTTGGCATATCTGATGTTTATACATGTAGTGGTTTTTAGTCCATTACAAGGTAGAGACGAACCTTGTATATTGTTACTGTCAAGGTTGTAGGAATGTGGGATCTGAGAAACCGGAAGGGTGACACTGTACACGGGTTCAGTGTCGTATCAGGTTTGGATTTTAGAGCTCACATTCCTATTAATGTCATTCCCAAATTGGCTGCACGATAAGCAGTCCAACTTCAATAAATAAACGTCACTCATTTGGCCAATTTCAATTCTCTGCTACATTGGACTTGTATTGTTTATTGCATAAAGTTATTTAACTATCAATTAACTTTTAAATTGCATCAAGTAAGGTTGTTAAACCTGACAGAACATATTGAAGATGGTTTTGAAAAAGGTCTAGTCACAGGAGCTGTCTTCATAGATCTATTGGCAGCGTACGTACGACACCGTAAATCACCGGCGTCTCCTTGTCAAAGTGTTAGAGATGACTGTCGACCTCCACCTGACTGACCTAATACGCAATATGCTTGAAAACCGGCGATTTTTCGTGGTACTAAATGAAAAGAAGAACAGATGGCGAAGACAAAGAAACTAACTTCACCAGGGAAGTGTACTGGCACCAATGCTGTTCAACATACCAGGTATATACAAACGACCAACTAATCCACCACAAAATTCGCAGCTTCATCTATGCAGACGACAACAACTTTCACAACATCGAAATGACACTCACGTCAGCGCTGGGAAACATGACAACATACTACAGAGTGAACCAACTATGAACAAACCCATCCAAGACCCAGGTGTGTGCCTTCCATCCGAGGAACAGAGATGCAAAACGTCAACTAAATATTACATGGAATAACATCAAACTTGCGAACACAGCAAAACCAGTGTACCTTGGCATCCACCTAGACAGAACGCTATCGTACAAAACGCATGTCTGTAGAACGAAACAAAAGGTATATGCACGGAACATCAGCATCCACAAACTTGCAAACTCGAAATGGGGAAGCAGAGCACCAACCCTTAGATCCTGTGGCCTAGCTCTCTGCTATTCCACCGCCGAGTACACATGTGCTGTGTGGGCGAGAGCAACACAAGGGTAGAATTTTTAAAATGTCAGGGCAAGGCCATTTTGGCCTTGGTATCTGGAAAATTTGGGGGGCACCAATGCCAACTTTTCTTTCGAGGTCTAAGGCCACTTTTTGTTAAGTTTTCACTGATGCGAGTGACAGAGGAGATTCCGTTACACAGTACACACACTGAATGAAATAAAGTAAGTGATGATTTAAAAAAAAATATGGTATAGATTCAGAATATGAATATGTTATGGACGAGCCTGTCCATTTTTTTAAAAACGATTGTTCCTATTGCATACGGCAACATTTGGGACCACCTATATAAATTATAAACCCACAGACAGCGACCACTTTCATGGTGATTTCGACTAATTTCGAACATGACAATTTATTTTTACTCACCTAACTGAAAAAACAGTCGCTAACGTCATCGTGCCCTCGGCCACTTTCTTCAGCTGGAATTTTTTTCTTTTTTTTCTCATTGACATGAATTTTGGGTATTACCGATTTTTTTGACAAAACGTGATTTTTAACGGCGCGCTTGGGAGTGATTCAATTGAGCTTTCTGATTGGTCAAGACGTACGCGCGTGACCTATTCACATAACCTCCTGAATAGAAGAATGGCTAATTAACATAATACTGACCTTAACCTGGCGTGATTTTACCTGCGAAGAACAGTCTTTATAGAGCAACTGCGCAGTTAGTTCTCGGATACGTAGTTTGTAAACAACAACAATATGGCTGCGCCCATTAAAATTATGTGACAGTCAGCAATTATTTCTTTGGATTTCTGTTCTTGTGGACGGATACCCGGCAAATGACAAATGCTGCCAAGTTCAGTTTAGTTGGTACCAGGCATGGGAAGGGCACTAGAGCATACAGGGAGGGCAACCATGGCTATTTATGGCTATTGCCGTAGTGCCGTGGGCCAAATTCGATCCCTGTCAACACATGCAAACAAGCTCAACCTCGCCCTACATGACTGCTGCTGAATCATATAATGGGTTGCCTGAAACCAACCAGCACCGAGAGCATACACCTGCTGGCTGGCATAGCCCCACCGGACATCAGGCGGACTGTTGCTAGCAACACAGAAAGAACAAGACAAGAAACTGACATAAAACATCAACTACACAACCGCGTGCCTGCTATGCGCCTATTGAAGTCACGGAAAGGCTTCATGAACAACGAAACTGCTCCACTGATCGCCCAGCAGCACCATACTAGACATGTGGGAAACGCAACTGCAAGAAACACCAGCAGTTGTCAAAATGGGATTACGACCAGCTGAATCCCTACCAGCAGGGTCTGACCAACCATGGCTCTGCTGGCGATCACTTAACGGTTAACCACCTGCGCACCGGAGTCGGTCATGCAAAAACAAGCTTGAAGAAGTGAGGCTACATTGACGAGACGCTGTCAACAGAATGTGATTGCGGAGAAGAACAGACAATGCCCCACCTACTCTGCTGCCGACTGCTGGACGATCTGTGTACACACAAAGACCTGGCCATCGTCACGGATCGGACTAAGACATGCACCAAGAAATGGCAACACATCGAGTGAAAGACAGGACAAGAAGAAGATCAAGTAAGGTGATTGATGTAACTTTTCAGTTTTTAAAACACCTTTAATTGTTACTCTAAAAGTATTCAACGTTTGAACGGAAGATTTTGAAATTACATTTGTTGAATTTGTTGTTGGGCCCAACTGTATGAAATATATGATCAATTCCTTTCCGAAATGACATTGTTTTTTAGAAGTTAGTTGGAATTTAATTCTTTAGAATTGTTTGTTTGCGACAACAGACACGAGCCAATGAGCTTGACTTATTTGATTGACATAGAATGAACAATAGTGAATTTTTTATTCACATCTGATAACAAGGTTGCACTCTAGCTGGTCAAAACCTGTTCTGACCGCTTAGCGGTTAATTAAAACCAGGTTAAAACTGGTCAAAACCCGGCCAAAACCTATTAATACTATTAAAAAATCTAAAACTAACCCAAAATACACCAAACTTCTCCTAGCTTATATTTAGTTCATACACTAATTTTACCTAGTGATAGAATATAAATGTCTACTTGTTTAAAACAAGCTGGAGATTATGAAACATCAATGCTGAATTGTCGTACAATTACTCTGAAGCAGTCCTTGTTCCTGCACAACTGAAACTGAATTGACAGACATGCTTAATAAATAAAAGCACTTGCATAACACTTATTAATTATTGTAAAGTATTCACCAGTTACAAAGTTCTTTATATGCACAAATATTCTAGAAACTATTTTGGCAAAAAAAAGGTGGCCGTGTTCTTGAATAATTCACATAGACCACGGCCTGGCCCTAAATCTACGCTACGGAAACGGCCTGGCTATGCCAAATTCAAATACGTTATCTGGTGTCAATTTTCGCAGTCATTAATTATCACTTAATGTAAATAAAACTAGTTTATAAAAAATTATATAATACAGTAAGGATAAACGTTCCTGTATCTATAATCATCAATCATGAGAACATAGATAGGCTATCTTTTGAAAACACAAATTCAACTGGTTAACCTAAAGAATAAAACAGGACCAACAACATAGCATGGACATTGAAATACTTTTTAATTGTTATGCTTTACATTGATTAATACTCTGACATGTTTACAAGTATAGCTGAAAATTACAGTCTAATTTTTGCATGAGCTTGATTTGAATACAATGAGCAATAATACCTCAAGATATCTTGTTTCTTATTCATACTGAACATATATTTTGACACTTGCATTGTTTTTATAGTGATTAACAATTGATTACAGATATAATACACCCAATTATCACTAAATTAGGTTTTGACCAAGTTTCAGGGAAAATGTGCCCAGTTTTAACCATGTTAAAACCAGGCGGTTAAAACCGTTCAACCCTGTCTGATAACATATGAAAACAACTAGAACAAACTAGAACTGATTAAATATGATTGTGCACACATTTTCAAGTACAAATAAAACATGCTTGAAATAAAAAAATTCCTTAGGATTTTTAAAGCTGGAACTGGATAATTGGGAATTGACAAAATGGAATTGACCTTTGACTGAGTGTACGTTATTGTTAATAAAAGTAAAGGTAAGTTCTTCTACAGCGCAGTATCCAGTTCTCAGGACTGCTCAAAGCATTTTACACTTTACTCCCTAACAGACCTGTGCAATTGAACACCATCTCGACTTCTGTATGAAGTATTCAGCCATGCTGCAATTAATGCACAAAGACTATATTCATACACAAATGTCTAGCATTGTCTACCACTGTCTACAGCCAGGTACTTATGTATATAGTTGAGCAAATTGGAGCAATCAAGAGTGAATGAACTTGCCCAAGGTTTGAAACAGCAGAGTTTGATGCTCTAGCCATTGCGCTGCACAAACAGAGTAAAATGTTACATGTACCTGCATGAGGCTGTGTGATAGGCCAGTGTCGCTGCAGCAGTTGCTGTGGATCGAGTGAATCTCGTGGGTAGAATGCATTCAAAGCATTGTGCAGAACCTGTTGATCTTGAACTTCCCGATCTGTAAGACAAACCAGCATGTAAAACACGCAGCTAATAATGTCCACATTTGACCAGATTTAACAAGATTGTCACCTAGAGCAAAAAACAGAGACGGCAAGTGAACAAAGAAGCCTTTCACTTGTCCAGAGTCAAATTTTGTTGTATTTATGTGTAATCCACCTTTCTGAGATATTTTTCAATTTTGTTCTTAAACAAATTCTGGCTGTACACTAACATTTACACATTCACTAGCTAGTTTATTCCATTCGTTAATCAACCTTTGCGAGAATAAATACTTTCTGATATCAAATGTATACTACATATATAAGCCAAAGGGCTTCCTTGTCCACCTGCCACCTAGAGTTAATTCTCTGGGTGGCAATCTTGTTAAATCTTGTTAAATATCTTTAATACCGTTACTTCATGTCTTGTAGTTCTTCTATTGTCCTCAAATAAAAACTACACCAGTACTTTCATAATAATTCAATATCTTGAAAACCTCTATTTGATCTTAATTTACTGATGTACAATTTCACCTGAAATACTGGAACCTGCCCCACGCATGCACAGATACCAACTTTGGTAATTCAATTTTATGTTAGTATTCCAAGAATACTTGGAAACCTGTACACCATAATGTGTTTTTCGGTGTGCACATTCTTAGCAGTATTTCAAATTGTCTTGCAAACTTGGCTAGAAGACAAGATATATATATATATATATATGTAGTCAAGATGCCTCCCACCGTGCAACGCAGACTGTCATTTGCAAAATGTAGCAAGATTTCAACATTTCAAGGTGAAGTAATGTTTATGGGTTGCGAGACTAGGCGTGATTGCTGGATGAACACACACAGTTAATAGCTGTCATTCATTGACTAATCATCTTTGGTGCGATGGGCATCATCTCAGTGAGGTCCACTTTCAATGCTGATATTTGAAAGTTTTATATATCTGCCTACATGATGAACTACATTAATACCTGACTTGGCATTGAGTTTACATGAGCGATTTTGATTCCACGCAAAACATCTGAACCAACTTACTTGCGCGAGAAGGAGGCAGGCTCGCTGTTGACGGAACTAGTCTAGAACCTGGCGTCACCACCAGTCTAGGAGTCACTGACACTGGTAATGCAGCAACAGCCGGGGCACCTGTGGTTGTCTCAACAGCTATAGCTGGTCCACTGCCAGTCTCAGCTAGGCAAGAAAACAGAAAATATTATTGAATACTGGAACCTGCCCCACGCATGCACAGATACCAAACTTTGGTAATTCAAACATTAGCATTCCGAGAATAAATGGTATACAGAGGAGATGGGGGAGGGACAGCTGAGTTGCGTTGCATTGCACGAATAGACAGACAGAGACAGACAGAGACAGACAGACAGACAGACAGACAGACAGACAGACAGACAGACAGACAGACAGACAGACAGACAGACAGACAGAGACAGACAAACCCACTCAGACTGACAGAACGACACAGAGGCAGTCAGACACACATGCATAATGGATCTAATAACTGAGTTGCTGCCTGTTTTGCAGATACTGGTAATTAAAATGTGTTCAGTTTGCTGACTAATAAACATTTTTACTGATTACAAAGTGTGAAAGTGATCTAGTAAACATTATTACAATGTGACAGTGTTGTTCACTGCACTGACCTGCGTGGTTGACACGTCTAGCAGTGGATGTCTGCAAGAAAAATGTACAATATAATTTATAATAACTCCTGAGAAAATCAGGAAAATAACTTATGTTATTATAGTTATATTATGTTCCTTAAGTTAATTGAGCCAGGATGCCACTCATTCAGAGAGAAAATACAATCAAGTGGGGTATCTCCCAAATACACAGTTAGCAGCAGGAGATGAACAAAATAATTAAAGAAATGCAAATGTTTTAAGTGAATATTAAAAGAAGAATAGCCAGAACTTGTTTAGAAGAAGGAAACAAATAAATTAAACAGTGAAAATGTAGGAACAGAAAATTTCTCAATCCTTAAATTATGCATACAAGATAGTTTTACAAATCACGTTATTCACTAATATTTACTATCATAACCAGTAGTTTAATGTGTGCTTGTGCAATGTGATTTCCTTGCGTGCACCTGCAGTGTTTGTGATACCAACCAAACTTCAGTGTAGGTTGTATCAGTATTTGGGTAGTCTGCTATGACATAGATTGCCACTGTGCAGACCATTGTTCCCTTTACTAGCAAACTGCCTACTACATGTGCACCCCCTTTTAGAGAAGTCAAACCACGTTGTCCAAGAGTTTTAGGCCAAAATACCATGGAAACTAATAAGTTGAGAATAATAGGCTGATTCTTGCACCACAGATCCCTGAAAGTGTCTGAAGTCCCCAGGAATCCTCCGCGAGATAACCGCAGAATTAAAGCGGGCGTCCAAAACTGCGGCAACTCGATAAACCTACTGTACTCTTCTAAATCTTTACAAATATAAGGCACATGTGTAAATTTCTAGCATGGGGTTTTCAACCATTCTCTATCCAATGACATTTCACCTTCTCTGACATTAGCATCCGCCATTTTAAAGATGACAGTCGTTAATACAAATGTCAACATATCTTAGTAAATACGTCATGTAGAGCAATAATTTGTACATGTGTGTATAGATTTGTGGACACCGATTTCAAAAAAGTTAACTGTGCCCTTCCTCAACATTGATTCCCCATTTTAAAACTCCATCTATTATCACACGAACGATGACATGCGAATGCTAAATCCAAGCTCTTCTCATCACCGCCAGTGCAGCCATAGGTCTTCAAGACGAGACGCCATTTTTTCAAGTCCTGTCATGTCCCTGGCTTTAGATATCATTTTTGCAGTGGAGGGAAGCTGGCTCAGAGTTAGGCATGTTTGTTGTTCTCTGTTTGCGAAGGAATACGGCTTAAATCCAAATTTAACTGGTGACTAAAGTAACTGAAACGTAATGACTAATGTTGCGTCAGTGAGGGTAAGGTGAAGGCCACCTGGTTTGGGTGGTGTGCACTGGTGTCACTTAGTGAATAGTGTATACAATAATTTGAGTACCCACTTAAACAATAATACAATTATTAGCTTTGGACATGATACTTTGAAAAATCAATACATTATACTATACTTACACATTTTTTTATTATTATAGTTTGGTAATTAAAAATATTAATTATGTTTTGTACATTATTATGGTGTGCATGCAGACAAGTGTGAATGTTTTAGTCCAAGCCTAATTTTAATGATTTATTTATGCATCAAAGTAATTTAAAGTTCTATTATGTTAGTGTAACTTAGTTACCCATATTTGGTGCCTATTATTATTGCTCAGTACTTATGAACTTACTTGTAAAATTAAAATGATAGACAACCACGTTGGGTGAAAAAAGGAATGTGGGAATATGCAAATGTGTCAAAGTGGTTTGTAATTAGTGGGGCCAGTTAAAATCATTCGGGCCTTTTAAAAATGGATCGGGGCCGGATAAAAAACCTAGCAGTTAATTTTTGCGAAGTTTAGGCACTGTGATGCCTTGGTGCGGAGTTCTTGACTTCTTGTGAGGCTTGTTTATTGCAAATGGGCACAGTGTACCTTTATGCAAAATTCGGGCCAGTAACGTTTTTGGAGGGCCAGTAACTTTTCAAGTCTACTGGTCCCCGTGCCAGTGGATACAAAACCTTAATGTCAAGGCCCAAGTTAGAATTATCAACACTGACGCAGCAAAAATTAAGGACACTGACCAGGTAGCCTGATGAATATGTTTAACATCTATCAAATAATTCAGCTGGCATTTGTTTGGAATTAAAAAAATACAAACGATCGAAAACCGCAATTAGCTGTCTAGCTCGAGTTAAGCGTTTTTTGCACTTGCACTCTGCGCATCGACTGGGAACTACACGGTAGACTGGCACACTGCACAGACACTGCTACATTGCATGCCCAGCCAGGAGGAGAAAACAACACAAATAATGACATGACAGTATTAATTTAATTTATACTTCCATAGATGGGCTAGATACCGAAAACACTTGAAAGTAGCTACTGTTACTAAATATTATGTAATGTGATATCTCATGATGCAAAAAGAAAATCATTCCTCACCTGCCCTGAGTACTGCGCCTGTGTCCGGCGAATGAACGCTTCCCCTTTCACTGTTGTCACATAGTGGCAGCTTGGGAACCAGCGCGCATGCTCCCTCCAAGCTTCATCAGACATCTCCCAGTTACACAGTTCCCCACCACAGGAGAAACACCTCACACTGTCACCTTGCCCTGAAAACACACACAAAGAGTACCGAGTAATATGCTGCTCCGGCCAACGAGCGTCCCTCGTAATAGAAATATGCTGTTTTCATAAAAATCTGAAGAAACCTTTACGAAAGAGATCCATATTGTAACCTCAACAACAAAATAAAATTACGTATTTAGTGGCAAGATCTAACAAGATTTCATGAGAAATGCTCCAAAGCACCATTGAATCCCTTCTGTCACGCAGCAGTCACACTGCCTGTGCCTCCTTACTGTGCTCATGTAAACTCTTATAAAGTTCAGGGTGAAACTCAGTGAGGAACAATGTTCACAGATTTAATAACAAAGCCCCAAGAAACTAATGGAATCTACAATTTCTTGTAAATACTTATTTATCTGATGACGTACCTACTAATAATCAAGCTTGGGTAAATGTGTAGGTTAACATTTCCCTCTCAGACGACTTGAACCTCGAGTGCCAAACTTTCAGGGATTAGTAGATATGACCCCTTCAATAGGACATAATACGGTGACATAATAATGCCAATAGAATAGCAATACAAATATTATTTGACAATTTTATACTATCACAACTAGGGCCTATCGATGGACGTGAACTTCACATTTTCTCTGAAGTTCGTCATTTTGAACAAACAACAAGTATATGCGAGCATATTACATGGTGTTTATGTTAATGATGCTGTGTGTTTTCTAACATTTGGTAAATATTACTATCATGTCTGTCAACTACCAAGGCAACCCGTCTTGGGACGGGCATTTTTGCTAATAAGTACAATTGAAATTGAACTTTGATGTGGCTGAAATGTTCAATAGTAATACAAAAGGAAGAGAGCAATGGAGATCAAGGAAGAGAGCAATGGAGATCAAGGATGAGAGCAATGGAGATCAAGGATGAGAGCAATGGAGATCAAGGAAGAGAGCAATGGAGATCAAGGAAGTGAGCAATGGAGATCAAGGAAGAGAGCTATGGAGATCAAGGAAGAGAGCTATGGAGATCAAGGAAGAGAGCTATGGAGATCACGGAAGAGAGCTATGGAGATCAAGGAAGAGAGCTATGGAGATCAAGGAAGAGAGCAATGGAGATCAAGGAAGAGAGCATTGAAGATCAAAGAAGAGAGCAATGGAGATCAAGGAAGAGAGCTATGGAGATCAAGGAAGAGAGCTATGGAGATCAAGGAAGGGAGCTATGGAGATCAAGGAAGAGAGCAATGGAGATCAAGGAAGAGAGCAACAGAGATCAAGGAAGAGAGCAACGGAGATCAAGGAAGAGAGCAACGGAGATCAAGGAAGAGAGCAATGTAGATCAAGGAAGGGAGGGAGATCGAGGAAGGGAGGGAGATCGAAGAAGCCAGAGGGAGGGGCCTACCTGTGTAGAAGAAACCACAGGGAGAGACCTACCTGTGTAAAAGAAGCCAGATGGAGAGAACTACCTGTGTAGAAGATACCAGAGGGAGGGGCCTAATTGTGTAGAAGAAGTCAGAAGGAGGGGCCTACCTGTGCAGAAGAAGTCAGAGGAAGGGGCCTAATTGTGTAGAAGTCAGGAGGGGCCTACCTGTGTAGAAGAAGCCAGCACTGGCGAGTGCCCCAGAGGACAGAGTTGAGTTCTGAGGCCATTGTCTGAATGAAGACTGACGGTTGGCCTCAATTGCATAGTTTGGATGATGATGTGTTTGTCTCCTGGTGTCAATCCCCAGCTCAGAACGTGGCGTTGGATTGTCAACCACATACTGAAAGATATTCAAATTATACGTAGCAGTACCTTAGCCTCTTGCGAAAGTTAAAGGTTTTGGTCTGGTAACCAAGTAGTCCATTACCAATACATTTGATGTAACTGATTGATGAAATGCAGTCGCAAACCATAAATCACTTGTATTTTTAAATAACTCGATATCTACAAATTGTTTTATGTTTAGGGTTTAGATGAGATAACGGATGATTAGTATTCGAATATACTTATTTAGTTGCTTACACCCACCATGGAGTGACAAGCCAAAGGCAGCTGTTGTCGCCAATACAGTACAATTCCAGCATTGCATGCAGCAGATTATGATGTTATAATATGATGTTATCTGGGGAATAACTAACAATGTTCCAGTAATAGTAACATTAACTTTTGACTTTTCACTGAATAGCACGGTTTGTCTCAAGAAACTCACCTGTAATAACAAGCCAGACAAGGGTAGTAGTGTACAATGTTGGGTGTCATCAGCAGAAGCAGTATGCGGCTGTTCTCTGGGGCTACCACATAAACCTTTCCCCAGGGTCACACTTGATGATGGTCGATTGTTTCCAGTGAAACTAGCGCCAGCGTAGCTTGCATGGGTGTTGTGGGTTTGATTACGCTGACCACCAGAGGGCACTGGTAGAGATTCTGTTGTATCCCCAAATGGCACATTCCTGGTATCTCGCCCAGTTACAAATCTACACTGTGGGAAGAAGCGTCTGTGTTCAGTCTTAGGTGAGTCTCCAGCTTCCCAAGTCTTCAGTCGGCCGCTGCAGGAGAAACAGGCCACTTGGTCTACTGTGCCGGTGTAGTAGAAGCCTGCCTTGGCCAGTACGGTTGGCCACACTGACCCCCAGTTCGGCCAATCCTTGAAGGTTATCAGACGCACACCCTCGTACTGCATTTCCTCGTTCCCTTTAAAAGGAGGCCCTTTCACTTGTCTTTTGTAGTATTGATCCATCTTTGATGATGCAGCAACAATTGTCACTAAGACTGTGCAGTGCTGTGCAGTGTTCTGGTGTTTGATGGAGACTCCAATTGATTCAAATGTTTGCTGTGTTAATGTCTACGCAAGGCAAGTTCAGCTGTGTCACTGCAAAGAAAACAAAGTGAAAATTAGTTATGACAATTAAAATGAATCTCTTAGACTTTGCAACTTGTGACACAAAATCGATGTCATATATATATGGTTTATCTCTGGAGAATGACATCTGATAACCACTCAACTGATTGGTATTGGCAGTAATCCATAGTCACACACCCATGAACACTTTTTGTAATATTTATATTTGTGAATTTGCCAAAAACTAAAAATGGTAAAAATTAATAGAAAAACTGCGAACTCTTTCGTTTTGGGTAAAAACCGGATCCGGATTTTTGCTTCGATTTTACCTGAGTATGGACATTGAACTTTGTGTGAACTCACGTTCTTGTCTTCTCGTGATCACGAATTATGGGCGATATTGACCTTTGACCCCACCCTTTACCTTTGG
Organism: Escarpia spicata; assembly: GCA_963995525.1. NCBI lineage: Eukaryota > Metazoa > Annelida > Polychaeta > Sabellida > Siboglinidae > Escarpia > Escarpia spicata. The sequence goes on from OZ023218.1 coordinate 37,048,923, forward strand.
CATTGTTGATGTTATAAAATACCGAGTTTAGGCAATGAGTGAACGTCCACGAACATATATGGCAGCGACACAGCAAAATTAGACAGACAAAGACAACACCCACGCATAAAGGGGTATTTCTATTTGGGAAAGACTATGGAACGAAACAAAGTAAACAGAACGAGTTGGGGACAGTGCCAGATGACTGTGGCCGTGGCCGGGTTCCCCTGTGGTCCGTGCCATGGGGTCAGTCACAACGTCAACAGATGCAGCATTCTCAAAGGTTCTTCCAGACAGGTTAGTAATTTCGAATTATTCAGCTATAATCACGTATATTTAGGCGTATGAGTATACATATTAATGTTGCTTGTACTAAATTTATTTAACTGTTTACCTTGTATGTCAATAATAATATGACTATATTATATCTATGTCGTATATGGTAGTAGGCTAGTAGCCTAAGTAGGCTTGGCATAACAGTAATAGTGTAAATGCATTATAAATGATCCGTAATGATTACAAGTATTCAACCAATAGTAATAGATTGAACAAAAACAATATGTACATAATTTATAATAACAGTAATGTAATAGTAATTTAACTAATCTATTACTTTTATAATAAAAATTACTATTATTGGACATTTCAAAATTTTATTTGAATTCAATTTTAATTGTATGTAGTCTTGGTATTTAATTATTTACGAGGAAAAGAATATTCCAGTAGTTTCACCAGGTATTTTGATTGCCCCTTCTGCGAGTTTTTGTTATGTTCAGAAAACCAGCGCCCCTCAATACTGTGAAAGGCCTGAAAATTAATACCCATAACATGTATGTATAATAATTATAGAGATAGCTTTTGACCGTTGGCATTGGTTGCATTTGGCAGGTGGTCATTCATTGCATTGCAACTTTTGCAAGTACATTAAAATGATTATTGTTAAAAACAATCAGTGCTGACTATTAATGTGTACCATAGTTTCAGAACTTGAGGTGTGTCAACACCACATGCAGATGTATGCGTCAAAGGTCTTCACCCTCAGGTAAACGAGTGTTGTCAAATATGGTACACATTAGTCTGTCACCAAACATTTTATCAAAATTATAAATACAAGCAATAAACAAGTATGTCATAGGCGGATCCAGGCTGGCCTGGGGACAGGTGCCCCCCCTAGACCTTGTGAATTTGGCGTGTCTGCAGACCTTTTATAATGGGCCCACACGACTGTGTCCCCCCCAGACCATTTGAAATGTGCCCCAGTTTAGGTGATAATAATAAGCTCAAGTTCTGGCGGCGCAATAGTGACAAAATTCATCCTTACAAGCCAGGGGTCATTGCGCTGCGCTACACTACTTATATTTTTTATTTGTCTCATGTCATGAACTTTCCGCTTTTTATAAAACAATTCCAAACAAATAATGTTTCATGAAATATAAACAATATAGCTATTCCTGCCCGCATATATGGAATTAGACTGAAATTGTACACACTAAAAACAGGTATGGTTCATTTAAGCAAATTTGGGCGCAGAAGGTTTTAAAATATGTATATTATTTTTACTACACAGCAATTTACAATAGAAATTATCTGCCTGGTTATCTGCCAACAGCTGCTTGCAACCACTTTGGTTTAGAAGATATTGCCAGTGAACCTTCAGCAAATCTGCCCCCTGTTCATTTAGACACACTGTGTCCAAGGAGGAGCTGTAGAAATGGTTATGTGAGCAAGTACTACAGATCCAGCAGTCATTGAACCTGTGTGACTTGATGCCAGGCACAGAACTGGCGACAAAGTTATCGGCACTTGACCTGCCGACATTGAAGTCAATGCAAGATGAAATGTTGACTTACACATGCATGTACTGTCATAAATCCTACAAACGATTAGCCAACCTAAAGAAGCATCTGTGTAGCATGCATGGCTGATCAATCCTCCCAGTAGAATGTCAGGAACAAGAAACAGATTCTCCTAGTAGCAGCACGTGTGTAATCTAAGAATTTGTAAACATGGCCTTGTTAGTTCGAGACTTATCACATGTGTGATGGGGATCGGGTTGCTCGCAATGCCAAATTAGAGTTTCTATACACATCTGTTGAGCACCATACCAAGTACAGCACATGGTTGTGGTGAATGTTAGCATATGACTTTGCCCTGTTAACAGAACGAGAGGCATACGAGTACCACTGGAATATTGCTGTTAACAAAAGATGTAGGACAAAACATACCGAATGACAATTTAGTTGAAATCCAAGTAGGGAAGATCAAGAAGCAGGTGCAAAATCAGGGGTCAAATAAAACATTTGAATCAGCTCAGCTGGCTTGCAAGACCACACAGATAGTTCAGGATATCAAAGAACAGTTGATTGTTCAAAACCATTCTAAACCCCACAGCATGTCTAAGCCAGCAGTTGACAAAACAAATGACATGACACTCCTGGTCAAAGAAATCATGATGAGTGAAGAGTTAACAGCACCCAACAAAAACATGAATGGGTTTTCAAAATTCCGGCCATCCATGAATAAATTGAACGTGACTGAACTGCATGCATGGATGGCTGACCAAAAAAGTATACTAGACACCATGTATTCGTAAAGGAAGTCTACCTACAAAATGCTGCGAAATTGCAAATTTATTCTGAACATTGTTGAACATTAAGTAATTCGTACAAATCTTCTTTCTGTATACATTTACTGTAACTGTTATAAATAATGAACTTTATTGTTAGTAAATTATGATAATCTTGCATAAAACAGTTTTAATACTTTCCTCAAAAAACACCATTTCACATGGAATGTGTGACATTCCGCAATCTAGTAAATGCAACATGAAAGAATCACACGTTTGCATACATTGCAATCAATTGTATCAATAATTACAAAATAGTAAGAAGCATGACTGGTCAGTCCACATTGTTGAGAACAAGAAGCAAATTCAGTAGCCCCAGATGTGATCTTTCAATTTGTAAAGATGGCCTTGTTGACAAGGGACAGGTAATGCCTATCATGTGTGGAAGGTTAGGCTGCAACGACAAATTAGTAGTTGTGGCAATTGCATTCAGCATCATACTAACTGATTTTATGTGTACTAACAACACACTTGGTAGAGATGTTTGTTTTATAATAATAAATACTAATACTTGTTGTTTGGTGTTGTATAATTGTACTCGAATTTTTACACAAATTATGACTTTGACAATATGATAGAATGTTAAACTTATCTTTTTCAATATATATATTGTGTTTTATGCAAGCACCAACACAAGTCATGAATAGTGATGAAATAAGGCCAAATTAATGACGTTTATTAAAGAGATTAAGTTAGAGAGAGAAATGTGGGCTCTACATCCCAAGGCCAGGCCTGTCACTGAGCCCATACTAGTCTCCTGTACCTCTTGATGACAGAGTCCACATTTCGGCATATACAACATTAGCAGTATTGTTATAGATATATAAAACAATAGCATTACTACTGTAATCACAGTAGACCTTATGCACTGTACCGTACTAACCAAGCACACCATTCATTCACACTAACTATAATCCCAACTACCTGCTGAAGAGTTACACTATATCAAGATTTAGCCTAAACCTATAAGTGGGGCCATTACGCCACCGGTCACAGAAACATGTGACCACTCCACTACAATCTAACCGTGATGTGGAAAAAGCATACAAAGCAACTTCAAGCAATTCTGAAATATTTCCTAAGAGCATCTGATGTCCACCTGTCCGCCGCTCTGATATGTGCATCAGACTCACCTCATAATGCTGCCGCAGTGGCCGCCCCAATACGAAAACTAGTCTGGTAGCCACAGAATACCAATAGCTGCTTCAGCAACACATCAAATTCTCCACGTAGCATCGGGGAGCCATCTGGGTATGCAAATCGCAAGGCTTGTCCGGCACCTCTAGCCTGTCTAAACGCTTGAAGGAACGAAGCCAGATGGATAGCTGTCCTGAACCTTTGACCCAAAATACTTATGCAAGTCAGATATGCTTCTTAAAAGCATCCGATGTTCACCTCCCTGCTTCCCCGATTTGTGCACCAGATTTCCCTCGCAAAGCTGCTGCTGTAGCTGCACCAGTGTGAAAACTGACGTTGAAATGCACTAGTTTGGTAGCCACAAAAGCTGAGAAGCCGTTTAAGGAACCAGTTTTATGAATAACTTTTACGCTGTTAACATCTGCATTTCTGGAACAACCCTAAATTATGAATTATAAATTACACAAAAAATTGCTTTTATGGTTTATATTACAACATGCTTTAGCAATTTTGTGAAGTGACTGTCATGACATTTAAAAAAACAAATTAAGTCGAATTATTTACGTATTCTACCTCAACATTTTTTTTTCTAAAAAATTGTTGATTTAATAGGTAACTAACAAGAATTAATTAAAATTACTGCATAATGACATTTATATTATTTCTAAATAAATGCATAACCATCATTAAATAATGGCATTTAATGTTAAGCCATGCCAAGCCCAAGGCCAAGGGTAAGCAGTAACCAGTCCTGACCTAAGTGTAAGACTACCATGCTTGGCCCGTATTATACTTATAGGCGTATACTATTAATCATATTCATAAAATACAAACTTAAATAACATCATATCTAAAAGTTAGAACATATAATGTTGTTTCTGTAGTGATTTAAACTGTAGTGATTTAAATTCAGAGAAATAGAATAAGGCATGATCTGCATCTGGCTGGGGTGACGCGCTGTCGGTCTGACTGACAGATCGGTCAAATCAGACAAATGTGGCATGTTTTCAACGGCGCTAAAACCAGATTTCTCTTGCGTTCTCTACACCAAAATTGTCAACATAGACTAATAAATACCCATAGAACTGGCTAAAGACACTAGTTTTCTTTACTAATACATCCGTTTGTGTTAAAATTACAATTAAAAAACAGTCATGCCGTAAAATCGATGAAATTAGCTTACTTTTGGTCAAATTTCAATCAGAAAAAGACGTAATGAAAGGCCAACTTACGCTCTGGAAGAATCCCGCAGTGAATCAGGTAAGCGACCGGGAAAAGAATGCCAAAACGCGAGTTGAAACAGAACGCTAACCGGGTGCCGTGCAAACGAGACGGCTTACGGTGATCGCGAATCGACGCACGCGAAACGACCCAGTTTGCGGAATTCGTTGAAGTGCCTACTTGAACATCTTATCATTGACCCTAATGAAGCCTGACGACAGTGACTAGCCGTTGTTTAATCAATACTGTCCAAACAATTTGTTTAAAAAGTTTTGTTAAGGGAAATACTTACATTTGTAAAATCAGAAAAGCACGCTCCACAAATCTCCACAAATCAACGCGAGGGTTCTAATGACGTCACATAAATTGGTCCTGGCTGTTTTGGCAAGCCGTACTGGCAAAAACTGAATTAATTACGTCACGGGACCGCTGGCGCCCGCTGCATGGGCATTGTTGTTTATGGTTAGCTTTCCTGGTGTTATTATTGTAAATATAATAGAATTCACTGAACATATTTGATGCTAACTTCTGATGAGTGTTTGAGCAAATGTAAGTTATTTAATGACGACAAGAAGGTTTGTTTAACAGAAAACATATAATGGTAAATTTATGACACCAGCATTGGCAATGTAGTGTTCACAATCTTATATTTTAGTTTAATATTTTGAACATTTATTTTGAATAAATATTGAAACACTACTCTCCTGACTACTTACCACACAACAGGGGCAGTTGAAATGTTTCTTGAGTGACACCTCTGTTACCTGGGTACACCAGATAAGGTGCACCCAGTGATTACATCGACGTCTCGGTTGTACACGAAAATCGCATTGCGCCCAAACGATTACATCTACATCGCAATGGGCATTGGGTGGTGTTTCCCTTTTGCATACGCAGCACACGTCATCTGTTACAGTTTCTTGCGTTGTTTGTTGGTGAATGTGTCACTGTGTTTGTCTGTGTGATTGTCGGGGTGCCTGTTTGTTTGTTTGTTGGTTGGTTCGTTCGTTTGTGTTTTGCTTTGTTTGTTGGGTTTGATATCTTTCTTGCTGGTTTGTTTGTTGGTTTGAATTTCTGAAATACCTGGTCCACCCCACGCCCTTCTATGATAGCTTAATTGACCACCATTAACCATTCCGTGTCGACTGTATGCTTTTTTAAATGGTGTCACAAAACGAGGTTTCTTCGTGAAAACGTAAACCCCAAAAAGTTTAAAAAAAATCAATGGTGCATGCTGTCAGGTTTGAACCGGCGTCGCCCGATTGTAAAATAAATGACAAGAAACCAACGCGCCCACTGAGCTAGCGGCACCAGCGGAAAATCTCTGACTGATTTAAGTTGTTATGATAAATTGTACAACTCCTTCATATATCGATATTCTAGTAATATTATGAGATTACACACGTTACTTTCTGTAGCTGGGTACAATATATGTTTGCTATGTATGTTTATTCGTGTAGATTATCTCCCGTTGATTGCATTCGATATAATTATTCTGAAAACGAGCCCAAGCTCGGCGAAACCTTGTCGACTTGTAGGCCCATTCGCATTCGTTGTTTTGAATAAAATTCGATTCATGTGGAACCGTAAGGTAATTGCTTGGCTTACTATTAGTAGTCTTCCACATTGGTGACAGAAGGGATTTGTGTCTACGGTTACTTTCTGTAGCTGTAAAGGGTTAATCGAGTGATCTCGATAGTCAATTGTCACCTGACCCCGTTTTCGCCTTGTTGTGAAATGCGGTGTCTTGATCGTTAGTTACTTGTACAAGTATACAACGATCTCAACTAGTTATTCCCAGCTTAAAAAGCTATGAAATACTAGTGTAAACCCCCGCCCGACCCATACAACTCCTGACAACGATTTTGCACGCCACTTTCGTGACTTTCCCAACTGTAACTCCCGAGCTCGCTGTCCTAACATTCGCCCGCCGGCGATCACCGCGGACCCGCCCTATTCACATTCCGCACGTACGCAGAGCAGTGGAGAGAGGTACACTGACCTCCAACGGAGGCACAGCGCCCGCTCCATCCCAACCTTGCGAAGGAGCGCGAATATATTATCGCCGTGGCTTTGCCAATTAAAATATAATTAAAACTCCCGACTATTATAAGCCGTTTTAGGCGACGCGTGTTCTCTCCATCCTTTCCCGTCAAATAAGTCTTGCCAAAAAGGGGCACATACAGTAACGACGCCACTTGGAAAACGGCAACAGATAACTCCGTTCTGTTTCTTTTTTTTCTCTCACATATCTGTAACTAATTTTCTCGCCTTATCACCCTGCTAGCATGTTTCTCCAACCCTGTATCATTTTGATGTATTCAATACAATTCTTCCCTACCATTGTGCATTTGGCCCGCGGCCAACGACGACACCACTTTTAAGTAGTATATAGGTATTTTTGGTTCCCCATAGTCGGCTGGGAAATTAAATTACTTTTAAGTAGTGTTTCGGCATTTTCCGTTTTCTGTTGTTGGACTACTGATTACATTACTTTTAAGTAGTATATAGGTATTTTAGCTTTCTGTTTTTAACTTGGCAATCTAGCCATGCCTAAAACGAAAAGCCGTCCCACCAAACCTGCTGCCCCGTCAGCACCGCCTGAAAAGCAGGAAGTGCCAGACCACATGTCCGACACAGACACACCCGCTCCACTAGACGGAGCCAGTGCAGGTTTATTTCCACATGATGGGTCTCACTACCCCTGGAACCAACCCGACCCATTTCCCCTAGGTACGCCTACCCTAGCTGATGTAGCAGGGGCTACAGCTGGCCTGCCCACAAAGCCTATAGCCAAACAGGCATACCTGAGTGGTTCATTCAGTTCAACGACAACCTATTTCAGAGATGGGACGAACAATTCCATGCATTGGCCCAACGATTCAACTCGAAGAAAGAGTCATAACCCAAAGAGGTGAGCAACACGCACAACTCGATTAATTATTTCGAAAGATGTATGAACACGACCTAGGCAAGTCAACAGGCCCAACAACTCAGGCGTCACACGGTCAGCGTGACCCTACAGATGACAGTGCCTCTGCTGCACTACCCTCCGCTCATCCACCACCGGGGGACAGTCAGAGTGCAAGGCCGAAACATAGTTCAGTGCCACTACCCTATGCTTACGATAGGTATGTGAAGCCTGAGACCCCCACATACCGGCCTCCCACGTCACTTCCCGAGTTCCGACGGCAACACCATCACAGAACTGAGGCAGAGCAGACCTATTCACGTGCCGCCAATGACACTCAACACCTCAAGTACCAAAATGTTGGTCTTGAGAAGTTTGATGGGAAGCCGGATGAATGGGAAAACCTTGCCCATCAGTTCAGTGTTTTCACTGACATATGCCGGTGGAATGAAACTGAACAGATGCTCCATTTTGTGGCTTTCCTCAGAGGGCAGGCACTAACCGCACACCGCAATTTTTCTGATGCCGAACGGTCATCTGTCGAGTCTTGCACGGACGCACTCGACAGCAGATACGGCTCCAGAAGGCCGCTTATCATCGCGTCGCCCCGATCTGATATGTCAGTGATCAAACAGGAAGAAGGCGAAAGCCTGGAAACGTTCGGTGATAGAGTGCTTAGCTTAACCCGCCGAGCCTATCAAGGGATGACACTGGAACTAATCCAGGGATTGTCGGTACCGGCATTCCTGAGAGGTATCAAGGACAAAAAATAGCAGGTCAGGAGGCCATGAAGTTTGGTAAGCCGAGAACCATTGCCGACGCTATGGAACAAGTCATGCATGTACCAATAGGCATGTCGTGTTTGGTGACGAACCACCAACGGTCGTCACTGACAGACATACCGACGTTGACCGTGTCGTAGAGGGAGTTGTGCGACAGCTACAACACGTCAACTTTTCGCCAATGCCACATAACGCACGCCGACGAGCTGACCGAAAAGAAAGGCACAGTCGCCGAAACAGGTCCAGTAGCTCTGACAGCAGCTCTAGTGACTCAGACGGCGCTAACAACGGTAAACGACGGAGAGAGTACACCCGACACGGGCACTGCAGTGGTTAGGACAGTAACCACAATGCCTCTCGCAACAAAAACAGTCATGACCAGAAACAAACCGGAATCGGTGGACGTTACACCAAACAGGGCTATGCAACTAGTCGAAACCCGGGTCCGCGCCGTGGCTATTCGGCCTCTCCGACGAGGAAGGCTGATGAGGGAGTCAAGGCGCCATCAAAAGTGGGGTGAACCCAGTTGGCGAGGGGCTTACCCTAGCGCTGCCCCACATTCGGGGTAGTAGCCAGCCAACATACACACAGGACAGCCAACGATCCCATCATCGGGACACTGGGCTGCCCATAGCCAGTAGAAACACCATTACATGTAGGACGGAGCCAGAGCCACCACGGCCAACCGACCCTGAAGCTAGACGCATAAACTTGAGCTCTGCTGTAGGCCACACTATGCTAATTCCTGCAACTATCTATAGCAGGACTACGCTGATGGTGGTAAATACAGCTGCTCAAGTCTCTATGATCAGCCAGTCATTTATCGACTCATTAGGCCAGTCGACCATAAAACCATCCGCACAATTAGGCATAAAAAATGCTCAACGCGGTTCATACATGCAACGCCACATCATTCGGCAGCTGCCGTTTTCAATACAGCATAACGAATATAAGATCGACGTCGCTGTCGGACCGATAACAGACGACTTCATTCTTGGCCTTGATTTCTTATTGGAACATCACAGTTTTGTAGACGTAGATAACTGTGTCGTGACAATAGACGGCACCTGTGTCGACGCCGTTATGAAGAAAGGATCTGACACGTGCTACCATGTGAGTAAGATACATGTCGCACAACGCGCTGTAGTCCCACCAAAACATCGAACTGACGTGATGGTGGAGCTCACTAACACGGCTTGCAGTGACTATGTCACTACATCCCAGGCAACCGACACCCTACTTATTCCATCCTGCATTATTAGCGGGGGAAGGGGACCTAGTACTATAGAGGTAATCAATGATGCATCCCAACAGATAGTGCTAAAGAAGGGAGAATTGTTAGCAGTAGCTGTTGAACTTGATATTGGAATGAATGCTAACGCTGAGCCACACCGGCCACACGTCAACGTCTACCGCACCGGAGTGGAAAACCACATTAACCGGCGGGACGTTCCCTCATGGGAAGAAGTGAATGAATTCAATAAGACGTCCCCACCTGTTGCAGTGTCACTAATCCCTGACGCCAGCCTTGACGGGATATACATCTCAGCCAAACTAGACGAAGTACGGTCCCAGATACCGACACACCTGGCAGATGTATTTGCTAGAGCAAAGACACTCATATCAAAGAGAGAACAAATTGCTCTAAGATTCCTACTAACCAAATACGCAGACGTGTTCGCAAAGAACAACAAAGACCTAGGCAAACTCACCCTAATGCGATAACAACCTATAATGAAGACCCAGTCAGAGAAAGACTGAGGCGCACACCCCTGAAATTTCAGGCTGATGAAGAGAAAACTCTAACGGACATGCTTGAAGCTCAGATTATCAAACCATCCACGTCGGAATGGGCTTCAGCACCAGTCCTGGTAAGGAAGAAAGACGGTGAAGTTCGCTATACGATAGACTACCGCCGATTAAATGCAAAAACCGTCAAAGACGCGTACCCCCTACCATTGGTAGAGTGCATTAACACCCTATCGGACACGCTATGGTTCCACACGCTGGATTTGGCCAGTGGATACTGGCAAATAGAGATAGACGAATGCGACCGTCATAAAACGGCATTTATGGCGAAATATGGACATGTCCGCATGGCCCAAGGCCTATGCAACGGACCAGCCACGTTCCGACGAGTCATGCACCTCGTCCTGCGCGGCCTTGCATGGGACAGGGTATTAATGTCATTGTGCTTGGTAGGAGTTTTGAAGAGTCTCTTGAAAATCTGGAAATCGTCCGCCAGAAATTCGAGATACACAACCTAAAACTGAAACCCAAGAATTGCTCTCTTTTTAGCACTGACGTACGGTTCTTGGGACGTAAGGTGTCACGGGAGGGAGTGTCGGTCACCAGTGATCACACACAATGCGTGTTGGATTGGCCCCGACCTGCGAATGCTCTTCAAATGAACAAGTTCACTAGCTTTGTAAACTATCACAGAGAGTTCATTCGAGGACTAGCAGAAACCATGAAACCGCTATATGCCTTAACGAAACCCAAGGCACCCTTTGAGTAGATTGAGTCTTGTGAATAAGCGTTCCAAAAACTGAAACGCGACATGACCATCACACCAGTACTGGCATTCCCCAATAACAAAGACCCGTTCGTTCTGGACACCGACGCTTCTGACATAGCAATTGGGGCAGCTTTATGCCAAACGCAAAATGGAGTCGAACGCCCGATTTCGTTCGCCTCGTATACTCTAACACCGGTACAACAGCGATACTGCACCACGCGGAAAGAGCTGCTAGCCATAGTCACGTTCACTCGTCATTACAGACACTACCTACTCGGTAGAGAGCTCACCATAAGAACCGATCACGGGTTACTGACATGGCTGTTCCGCTCCAAAACCCGGTGGGTCAACTTGGGAGATGGCTGGAAGAATTGTCACAATATTCCATGACCATCCAACACCGACCAGATGCCAAACATGCTAATGCTGATGGATTGTCACGCATTCCAGAGGAACTTGAAGTGTGCGATTGCTACGAGGCTGGTAAGGAAGTGTCTTCCTTACCCTGTGGCGGATGTCCGTACTGCACAAAACTATATGGACAGTGGAGCAGGTTTGAAAACGAAGTCGGCTATGTAGTCCCACTAGCAATAAGACACACCCATACCTCAGAAGAGAACGACACTGCGGTGGCTTCTTCTTGAACCCAATTGTATGAGCCAATATAGTGTGCAGGAGTTGAGGGACTCTCAACTGCTTGGCAGTGACTTGCAACCAATAATTAACTGGTTAGAGGTGGAAACACCAAAACAAAACGAGCTACAACTTCAAAGCAAGGCCACGCGTATTCTGCGGAACTGTAGGGACCGGCTTCATATGCGAGATGGGGTCCTATACTATCGCTGGGCGGAAGATATTGGACCCTCGACGCTTAAACTTGTTGTCCCACATCCCCTTAGACAAGAAACACTCAGTATGACCCATGACCACCGCATTGGGGGCCACTGGAGTCGAGACAAAACCTTTGCTAAGCTGAAGAAGAACTTCTTTTGGCCATCCATGCACAGAGACTGTCGGTTGTTTGTAGAGACATGTGTCACGTGGATAAGGCGGGACCCTCCCAGAGAGCACAGCTGCTACACTACCAAGCAGGGATCCCTGGCGAACGGGTACACCTGGATATGTTGGGCCCATTTACAACCAGCGAATCGGGCAACAAATATGTCCTCATGATCATTGACCAATTTACCCGCTGGCTCGAACTACATGCCATACCTGAGCAGACAGCCGAAATCACAGCCAAGACATTCTTCGAGCAATGGATCGCCAAATATGGCACGCCCCTACAAGTACACACAGATCAAGGCAGAAATTTTGAAAGTCAGCTATTCTCTGACCTCTGTAGACTAATGGAAGGCGCAAAGACCCGAACAACTCCCTATCATCCCAGTTCTAATGGCCAAGTCGAACGATTGAACCAAATGGTCCTGTCGTTTATCAGATGTTACCTGGCTGATAAAATATCCAGATGGGATGAAAACCTGGCAGCACTAGGTATGAGCATACGAGCCACAGTAAATAGAAGCACGGGGATTACACCCAACATGTTGTTATTCGGCCGTGAACATTGCATGCCTGAGGGTGTCCTATTCGGGCTCTCTAATGTGAATGCACAACGACAGGAACCGTCTAGATACCTAAAGGAATTGACCGAGAAACTAAGGGATGCCTTTGCGGCCGCACGCACAAACCTTCAAATAGCACAGCACCGCCAGAAGTTGAATTATGACACCCGAGCCACAGTAAGGGAAAGAAGGTTCGATGTGGGCGACCTGGTTTACATTCGAAACAGCAGTACCAAGGTCGACCAGAGCAAAAAACTGCTCCCACTGTGGAAGGGACCGCTCATAGTAACTGATGCTATTTCCCCGGTCCTCTACCGTGTCTCTGATCGCAAAAAGGAGCATGTCAAACACCATGACAAACTCCGGATCTGCGATATTCCACTGTGGATCAGGCGGAAACGCCAAAGAGTCCTCGGTGCAGAAGAGTGGAGTGAAGATAGATAAATTGAAGCGCTGTTCCACAGCAGCCAGCCGGACAACCTGGTGGGTACAGGTACCGTGGGTGAACGGGCAGAAGAAAATCCCTTACCGATGACACGCTACAGCTCGTCTACAGTTGGTGCGTCGTTTATTACTTGATAATGTACACTGCCTCCTACTGCAGACACGTCTACAGTTGGTGCGTCGTTTATTGCTTGGTGATGTACACTGCCTCCCACTACAGACACGTCTACAGTTGGTGTGTCGTTTATTGCTTGGTGATGTACACTGCCTCCCACTACAGACACGTCTACAGTTGGTGCGTTGTTTATTGCTTGGTGATGTACACTGCCTCCCACTACAGACACGTCTGCAGTTGGTGCGTCGTTTATTGCTTGGTGATGTACACTGTCACCCACTGCAGACACGTCTGCAGTTGGTGCGTCGTTTATTGCTTGGTGATGTACACTGTCTCCCACTACAGACACGTCTAAAGTTGGTGCGTCGTTTATTGCTTGGTAATGTACACTGCCTCCCATTGCAGGCCCGTCTACAGTTAGTGTGTCGTTTATTACTTGGTGATGTACACTGTCACCCGCTGCAGGCACGTCTACAGTTGGTGCGTCGTTTATTGCTTGGTGATGTACACTGTCTCCCACTACAGACACGTCTACAGTTGGTGTGTCGTTTATTGCTTGGTGATGTACACTGTCTCCCACTACAGACACGTCTACAGTTGGTGTGTCGTTTATTGCTTGGTGATGTACACTGTCACCCACTGCAGACACGTCTACAGTTGGTGTGTCGTTTATTGCTTGGTGATGTACACTGTCTCCCACTACAGACACGTCTACAGTTGGTGTGTCGTTTATTGCTTGGTGATGTACACTGTCACCCACTGCAGACACGTCTACAGTTGGTGTGTCGTTTATTGCTTGGTGATGTACACTGTCTCCCACTGCAGGCACGTCTACAGTTGGTGTGTCGTTTATTGCTTGGTGGTGTACACTGTCTCCCACTACAGACACGTCTACAGTTGGTGCGTCGTTTATTGCTTGGTGATGTACACTGTCTCCCACTGCAGGCACGTCTACAGTTGGTGTGTCGTTTATTGCTTGGTGATATACACTGCCTCCCACTGCAGGCACGTCTACAGTTGGTGTGTCGTTTATTGCTTGGTGATGTACACTGTCTCCCACTACAGACACGTCTACAGTTGGTGTGTCGTTTATTGCTTGGTGATGTACACTGTCACCCACTGCAGGCACGTCTACAGTTGGTGTGTCGTTTATTGCTTGGTGATGTACACTGTCTCCCACTACAGACACGTCTACAGTTGGTGTGTCGTTTATTGCTTGGTGGTGTACACTGTCTCCCACTGCAGGCACGTCTACAGTTGGTGTGTCGTTTATTGCTTGGTGATGTACACTGTCTCCCACTGCAGACACGTCTACAGTTGGTGCGTCGTTTATTGCTCGGTGATGTACACTGTCTCCCACTGCAGGCACGTCTACAGTTGGTGTTTCGTTTATTGCTTGTTGATGTACACTGCCTCCCACTGCAGGCAGTCTACAGTTGATGCGTCGTTTACTGCCTCGTGATGTACACTGCCTCCCACTGCCTGCACGTCTACAGTTGGTGCGTCGTTTACTGCCTCGTGATGTACACTGCCTGCACGTGTACAGTTGGAGCGTCGTTTATTGCTTGGTTATTATCATTTACCACTTTACTTGGTGCAAGTTTTTGATCTGTAACCACACTGGCATTGAACGGGAAAATTCCCGAACTTCGGAAACTTCCAGTTATGTTCCATGGAGTCACAGTACGAAGGATTGTTTTTTGGCTGTAAGGCGACAAACTTCACTGCGTGTAACGACCCGCCCAGGATTCTCTTTCATAAAGTTGCGGCATTCGCTGTAGTAAGCAACTTTAAACGGGCCAAAGACCCCGACATCCAACGGCTGTAGCAAGTGACTCGTGTAGGCCGGTTGTAGGAAGAGGATCATGTTGTGTTTGTGCGCCCATTTTAATAATGGCACGTTGATGTGCGAACTGTACCCGTCATACAACAACAAAAAGGGTTTGACTTTGTTGGTAGACACATAGTTTAAATTTTTTTTTACTCAAGTAGGCCTGGAAGATATTACTTGTGTAATCCACTGTCAAACATAGTCCCTTGTGTTCCTGGCAGCGCGCCGTTCATTAACTCCTCAGTCTTCCGCTTCCCTTGAATATTAAGAAGGGAGGCAAGCACTGTCCTATTGCATTTATTCAGCTTATGATCGTGGTTGATGCCGATCTTGGTGAAACTACGGCCAACGAAGTCAGACCTGTTTCGGCGATTATCTTAGGCGGCACATGTTCCGTAGACACACCAGTTTCATCAACATTGAAAATCCTGTGTGGTTTTCCCAACAAGTCATACTTCTGAAGTATGCTCAGTAATAACTCCTTGTAATAATTATCTAACGTTTCCCTCGTTGCACTGCGTGCTCTAACCATGGACAAGCCTTTTGGCTTGGTCATCTTAAGGTGTGGCCATCTCTTTAACAAGCGATACACACATATATCATTTGGTGGGTTACTAGTGTATTTCCTATTCAGGAAGAAAGCGGTTTCACCAGCAAGATCTGCTAATTCTCTGCGCGTATATCCGTACCCACATGCAGCTACTGCTTTCACGTGGGACACGAAAGCTGCTTCTTCAAAACTGCTCATAATTTTTAGTCCTTTGGCCGAAGGTCCAAGGGACTATTGCCATCACTCCGCGTCCGCCGTTAGCTGCCGTATTTCAGAAACCGTTCAGCAACTTTGTCTCTAATTTTGCATAGACATATCTTAGGGCACTGCCACTGTGCACGAGAAATCTGTATTTGATTGAATCATTCTAAGGGCACCTAAGGGGCCCCCAAAGTTCAAAAGTTTTACTTTATCTAGTGATGTGGTTTTGAGAAGGGCCCTTGAGACCACCCCCAACAGTAGATTTTGTTTAATGTGCCACAAAGTCAACACTATGACTATTTTCTGCAGCGTAGTGCTACTGTTCCATTGAGACCTTGACTAATCTTTAATTGGTCACAGTGCCCAGGCAGAGTAGACACCCCCAACAGTAGATGTTGTTTAATGTGCCACAAAGTCAACACTGTGACTAAATTCTGCAGCCTTGTGCTACTGTTCCATTGAGACCTTAACTAATCTTTAATTGGTCACAGTGCCCAGGCAGAGTAGACACTCTTGACCCCTGTTAGACTGAACAGTTGCCTAACACTTTTTATCTTCAAAACTATTGTTTTTCTATAATTGCAAGTTGTCTTTATTTTGATGTTCATTGAATTATTATAAAATGGTGTGACTGTGGTGTCTGTTGGTTAAAGATGTATTGTCTGTAGAAACCTGTAGGTGACAAACATAGAAAATTAATATTCTGTCACCTGTGGGTGACAAACATAGAAAATTAATATTCTGGACAACTATAGAGTGAACTATCCTACACTTTATTTATATCAAATGCATTCTACTGTTCTGTTTACGCTTGCCATGCCTTGTGTAGACATGGTACTGTGTAAATCAATTGTATCAATATAGACTAATAATTACAGATTCACAATATAGTTGACACCTGAAACAACCAACTGTCAACCATTAGAAGAGTTGACATAGTTCCGCTATACACAAGCAAGAAATCTGTATTTGATTGAATCATTCTAGTGTCATCAGCATATAGTAGAACTTACATTTTCTACATCATCATCCCTAAGGTTGTTGTAAATTTCACCAGCTGCCACGTCAAGTCCGTTATAATTGTGACTAACAGTGTTCAAAATGATTCAGGTAAATAGCAAATAACAAAGAACACAGGTTTTCTCCTTGCCATACCTATACATCACATGAGAAGAAGGCTGACACAGCCTGGCCCTGATTTATACATGATTTAGCATTTTTGTATATGTCGTATACAACTTTCAACACAATACCATTAATACTGCATGAAATTATCTTAGACCATAGGGAGGACCGGTCTACTAAATAAAATGCTTTCTTATAATCGATGAAGGCACAATAAAGCCTTTTGCGTCGAGACAAATACAATTCAACCAATACCCCTATTTGAACACTGCCTGTTCTTCACCTATTACATTCGCTTTGTTTAGGTATGTGGTCAGTCTGGTGTTCTGAACAATCACTAAGGATTAATGAACACTTGTGCAGAATGTCACCCACTTGGCAGGTTTAATTGATCTATTCAGCAATGAGGACACTGCTTAGGCCTCACTCTGGACACTGTCACTCACAGTTTTGTGTATTGTCTTAATTGGTGCATTGAGCTAATCTACTTGACCATGAATCAGTGGCAGCTCTGGTTGTGTATTACACCCAGCTGTGAAGCTAAGATTCTCTGCCTGCTATTGCTTGATGGAAACTGTGACTAATGTGTAATTGGTCACTGGCAGTAGCTTGTGTCAACTGACAGCATTAAGCCACTAGACCCCTGTTAAACCGGACAGCTGCCTGTAGGTTTTAAACTGTGTCAAACAGTGAGTCTACCTTTTGCTCTCAAATAATCTGTCCTCTTAGTTTTACACATGAAGACATAATCTGGCATAACTTGATAAGTCTTTGGAGCAGCACATTTGTACTTCCAGTGTATCATTGCAACATAACATACATATTACATACTGTGTGCCACATTTGAATGTTGTGCATGTAATATTTCCGTGCAATCCATTTGCATATATAATGTAAAACTTCAACAGCCGTTTTCTTTATTTTCACTTTTTGATCCTACCATGTTCAATGCTCCCTAACTTTGCCAATTTTTGTAGCAGTCATATTATTTGAAACCGTGTAAAGCACCCTATCAAACTTTTACAAGGATGTAAGAAAACAATGTTACAATTTGTCCGACTTATCACTCATTTGGTCAGCCGGGGTCACATATAGACGTATTAGTCCAAAGGACTTCAGGGCCACTTGGCCCATTTTTTAAATGTTTATGTTGATAAGAATCAGAATGGCCTAATGTTTTATGGCATAAAGTTGTTACAGGCACACCACACGTCCTTGCAGCATTACGGACTGACACTCTGTCTTCTTTGCACATTTTATATGCATATTTTAGTTCACCAGGCGTGTAATCTCTGTAGGTAGCTGGTCTTTTTATGGTTTGCTAAACAAATCAGACATACTGATATAGTGTTAGTTAGTAATGTATAAAAAAGTTTCACATTATTTTCACACATTGTTCCCATTAATCCACCTTTTAAAAAAGATAGCCCTCCCATACATACTTTACATACGTCGTTAAACACCTGCGCTTTAATTGGTAGTGCATAAATAATAGTAATACATTACATTTATTTCACATGTTTAGGAACTCGTTACGAGTTCCTAAACATGTGAAATAAATGTAATGTATTACATGCCCTGGTACCTACAGCACAACATGATTTTAACAAGTTACATTGTGCACACAACTATCAATGTTTAGTCGGCAGACCTGGGTTCAATTCTTAATTGAATTGAATTTATCAACAATATGCTCGAATTTTATTTGAATAAAATTAATTGAATTGGAATTGATCCTTCTTGTGAGTATATTGAATTAAATTGGAATTGATCCTTGGTAAATAAACATGAATTGCAATTTAATTGGAATTGACAAAAGTGAATTGAACCCAGGTCTGATAGTAGGTCTACACACTATTTTTTACAATTTGCCCCTCCAATGAATTATACACAGTACAAGAATAAATACATATTTTAACGTAAATATGATTGCAATACTCAATGTTTTTTTTGTTCGAGTATCCATTTGTTCTACCCTATTTGCTTGCTAGACGTGGCGAACACGTTATTAAGCACTACAAATTAAGCAACAACAATGTGGTGTATATCATACACAGATCACATGAACGCATCGGCTTTGATACAGGCGTTACACATACGACATAGTGTATATTTATGTTACAATATTAATGCATATTTTTTAAATAAAATGATTGACTAATAACATAACAGCACATGATGTGAGCATATGTAACATATTTAATGTTGTAAGCATCATAGTATTTTAAGAAAAAATAACTAACAAAATGACTCGGCTAGTGATTCTGCGTCCATGTTGTTTATGGGCGATAACAAGGCGGTTGCTACCATCTCCGATGTGCGTCGAAGTCTATTCTATTTGACCCTCTCCGCTTTCTCCGCTTCCGGCGTCTCCGCGGACTGCAAAAGAAATAGAGCCCTATAGAAGAACAGCCCGGAGAGGCTCTCCGACCCATTCCGATTTCTCCGCCTGCAGGGCATGTCGCATGCGGAGAGGTTCCGGTTGAATAGGCCACGTGACTTTCAACATGACGGACTATAAACGAAAGATAAGTGGCATTGTACAAAATATAACCTGAAATATGTAGTTTTCAGTTTGCTTTGTACATGTGATAACGCAATGATGTACATTTTACTTGAGCATATACACAATGAAGCGTGTAAATATGTATTTGGAATATTCAACTAAGTAAAATAAGGGTTTTCTGTATTATCGCCATGATGACAAAACATTTAATGATTGAAATGAGAAATGTCAAATAAGGAACCTGCGTGTGTATACTGTGCAGATACAGATGTCTAGATGAGAATGATACTGCATCCATTCTGTTAAAATAGCATGGTACAGAAACAGGTCTACGTAACATAGCCGGTAAGTCGTAAACATGCAGAGTATGCTATATTTAAATATTAATAATAATAAGATAACTTCTGTTGCGCCTAAGCCAAGGCTAAGTCCTTGGAAACCAAGCTCAGAGGCGCATCAAAACAAAAGGATTGGTCAATCTTAAAATCCATAAGTAGTATTCCAGTTGTCAACAGATGGGTCAAGGCGCCAGGGAGCTACGATAGATAAGCAAGGTTGTAAAGATAAGTTTTTAAATGATGACAGAATTTTTAAATATTTTCAACTGATCTAACACTAAGAGGGAGCATATTCCAAAGAGTTGGTGCAGCAACAGAAAAAGCCCTAGTTCCAATATTAGTGTTAACTCTTGGAGCAAAAAGTAGGTCAAAACTAGATGATCGAAGCTGGATAGGTTTTCTTACAGGAGTAAACAATGAATGCAAATAAGATGGTTGCTTACTGGACAGTGCCTGGTATGTAATGGTACAGATCTTAAATATTATACAATATCATACAGGAAGCCAATGCAAAGACTTCAAAAGTGGTACAGAGCAAAAAAAAACGAGGAGATCTTGTAACTACTCGTGCTAGAAAATTTAGGACATGCTGAAGTTTTGTAATATCCTTGCTAGCGATATTATAAAGGATGGAATTGCAATAGTAAAGTCTGCTGGTAACAAGCACTGTTGCAATAGTTTTAGCAACAGAAAATAACATGCCTGCGAATGCGGCGAAGATCACGAATGTGATAAAAACAGCAGCGACATGTTTGAGATATGTATTGTCGGACATTGAAGTTACTATCCAATATAACTCCTAGATTCCGCACTGAGGTTGCTAGTGTGATATACTGATTCAAAATATGTGTATGAAAAAACCATCCAGTTTACTACGCTGCATTGGAGTACCAATAATGATCAATTCAGTTTTAATTGCATTTAATTTCAACTTGCTGTCAGGCATCCAATGGAAGATATCTTGAAGGCAATCACTAAGTTGGTTAAGGGAGCGATTTGTATTCGGGGTAGCCAACGAAATGTAGATCTGAGTATCATCAGCATAAAGATGATGATCCAAGTTGTCTTTGTATAACAGAGCTTAGTTGTGTGGTGAATTGTTTGTATTGTCAATTGCAGTCTTGATGTAGTATCAAAACAATGAATGTACATTTAATAACATTCTAGTATTGTTATGTTTTGGTACCCCATAAAACAGTGCCAGAAGATACCACTATAGTGGTGTGATTGTTTGCTGCACAGCATACCATTCTTGGAATCAGGGAACTGAGTAAATGCAGGGTAATATTAATAACAAAATTTAATTAAAATGTTCATTACATTATTTACAAGCATCCATTTTTGGTTTAACATGTATTGTATGAATCAATAATGTAAGGATTTTCAGAAATTAAATCGCACATAATGTTTAATATTTTTCTTAAAAAATTAGATAATTTGAAATATATTACTGTTATTTTCAACGTTGTAATTCATGCAATGTTACCACGCATCAAAGCGGTGGGGTTCATAACGGTCCAGTGATGTGTGGCAGGTTCAATTCCTGCTAGTGTTTGAATGTTGCATACAAAACAGTACTGGTTGTGCACATCCACTGATTCCATTAATTGCCTTCAGCATGTGTAATGTAGTTTTTATGTCGCTCCTACCACTTTTCTATCTGAAGTGATGTATTTTTTATGTAATTAATAAAAAACACAAACAAATCAATCATAAACAGTGTTTGAAGATTTAATATGAACCCTGAAGAGCTTGTATACATATTTTTTTATTCTTTACTCAATATCACTCCTATGACAGTCTAAATGTATTTTCTTGCATAACAAATGCCTACACACTAATATGAAAACAAATGCCTACATACTGATATGAACATGCACCTTTGTTGCATGGAATTATTTGCACATACATTAAATACACTTATTTAGTAAGGGTAACATCATAATGCAATTCAACTGTTTTATTTTTCCGTTGCAAGAAAATTACATCATGAAAAACACACATATTGCTTTGACTATGATCGTGACATTGATGATGATCCAAGATTGTTTCTCGTCTCCTTCAGGTTAGGCAGCTACTCTCAAACAGTTTCCGTGAACACATCATCAGTATAATGCGAATTAAAAAATACTTATTGTATTGGAATGTGTTAAAGGGAATTGTTTGCCATGCAAATACAACCACATATTTTGTATACACCCAGCTTCTTGAAGGACCATACAATGGATGTGTGACATATACAATGTGTCTTGTAAAAAGATATACAATCATGTAATGTGAACATGTGGGATTACATCACGCAATAGCATGCACGCTTTTATTGGATAAGAATTGTCTTTCTTATTTATTTCTAATAGTTACATCATTAAACACAACACACAGATGTCCCATCTTTGATGAGCAAGTACCATGCCCTGGTACCTACAGCACAACATGATTTTAACAAGTTACACATTAAATATGTTATTGTGCACACAACTATCAATGTTTAGTCGGCATACCTGGGTTCAATTCTTAATTGAATTGAAATTATCAACAATATGCTCGAATTTTATTTGAATAAAACAATTGAATTGGAATTGATCCTTCTTGTGAGTATATTGAATTAAATTGGAATTGATCCTTGGTAAATAAACATGAATTGCAATTTAATTGAAATTGACAAAAGTGAATTGAACCCAGGTCTGATAGTAGGTCTACACACTATTTTTACAATTTGCCCCTCCAATGAATTATACGAATAAATAGATATTTTAACGTAAATATTATTGCAATACTCAATGTTTTTGTTGTTCGAGTATCCATTTGTTCTACCCTATTTGCTTGCTATACGTGACGAACACGTTATTAGGCACTACAAATTAAGCTACAACAATGTGGTGTATATCATACACAGATCACATGAATGCATCGGCATTGACACAGGCGTTAGCCGTTACACATACGACATAGTGTTTATTTTTGTTACAATATTAATGCATTTTTTATAGTAAAAATGATTGACTAATAACATAACAGCACATGATGTGAACTTGTGAGCATATGTAACATATTTAATGTTGTAAGCATCATCATATTTTAAGAAAAAATGACTCGGCTAGTGATTTTGCGTCCATGTTGTTTATGGGCGATAACAAAGCGGTTGCTACCATCTCCGTTGTGCGCCGAAGTCTATTCTTTTTGACCCTCTCCGCTTCCGGCGTCTCCGCGGACTGCAAAAGAAATAGGGCTAGAGGGTGTTTAATGACGTCAGCACTATGCGTGCACACAACCCCCAGCGGCCATATTGGAGTACATGCGAACCGTTCGCAACCGCCCGCATTGTGTGTGTTCACTGAGCCGCTAAATTGTTTTCTTTGTCGTTGCACCGCGCAGTATGGCTTCAAAGACTTTTAAAATTCCGTATGTTGACACATTAGATGTGTTGACAAAGCAGAGGTATTTAGATCAATTACCAATCGTTGATAGCGTTGATCCGTATTCTTTGCCGAATTCGGCATGGTCTAAGATGGAAGCATGCTTCCCAGCTGTATCATACCCAGACATAGTGAACTACTTGATTTTTAATAAATCTGTCTACACCATGGAAGACATGAAGGCGTGGAAGAGCCTAGAGGCTTACAACCAGCTGACGTCAGGATGGATCAGTGATGTTGCGGTTTTTGTGAAAAATGGCTACCACATTGTACGAGCGAAAGTAAGCTTTTATTTCAGTAAATTTAGACATTTAGTTTTGATAAGTAGGTAGTCCCCATATTAATAATATTACAATAGTCAATAGGCTTAGCTTAATGAGAATCACTGTAACATTAATTGCAATAAAATATATGCATGCAATTATACCTATGCCCTTTTTCCTATGGGGCTATGGCTATTGTGTAACTATAAATAGTAGGTCCCTATATTTATAAGCATAAAAGGCTGGATATATTTTTTATTAAGTACTGTTTTTATTATTAATTGCTTTATGCACCAACTTTGTTATGCAGAAGCTAAGTAGGTACAACCATGACTTTAGGCCTTGCAGCTATATATTTATGTATTTTAAGGCCCTAATTTTTACATGTATAACATTGTCAACAATTCTAAATTTAGTTTGCATGGTACTAAAATTTTACACTGTTTGACAGGTACTTCATTCGCAGAGACTTCGCGAAAAGCCATTGCAGCCATGGATCATCGCATATAACACTGGGACTGTCTGCACCGCCCATTGTGACTGATGAATCCCCAGAGGTCAACGGCTACGAAGGCGGGAGATGGAAAGGCCTGGTGTCGGGCCAAGGGCGCATCAGGGATTTAGAATGATAAGCGGCCAGAACCGTCCAGAAAGCAATGGCAAACTACTGGAATGTACACTGCCGAAAACCCAGATGAAATCATGATTGCAAAGAGAATCGATATGGGACTCGATGGTGAGTCGGAAGAGTCCCTAACGGCTATTGGGGAATAGCCAGAAGCAACCGGGAGTACTACTCAAGCTGATGAAGGCAATTTGCTCGACTGTGCGGAGAAGGGAAAGATATTCGGTGGATGGCTAAAACACAAAACGAGAATAGCATCTTGGAATGTCCGCAGCATGGCGGCTGGAAAAAATGGACAATGTTATAGAAGAAGCGAAACAAAACAATATAAGTATATATATAATATATATCTGAGTAAACAAATAGCAAATACAGTACTTGGATACAAACCAGTAAATAACAGAATTCTGAGCATAAGGTTACAAGGAAAAGTGAAGAATATCAAAATAATACAAGTATATGCGCCGACATCAACAGCAGAAGAAGAAGAAATAGAAGCTTATACTAATTTGCAAGGTGAAATAGACGAATCCACGAAATCGGACATCACCATTGTCATGGGTGATTTTAACGCCAAAGTACGACAAAGATAAGACGAGATAGAACGAGGAACAATCGGGAAATGTGGATTAAGAGAGAGAAACGAAAGGGGAGAACGACTTGTTGAGTTCGCCATCGCTAATAAACTCACAATCGTAAATAAAAATTTCTCAAATCACCCTAGAAGAATCTACACGTGGACATCACCAGATGGAAAGACTAGAAATCAGATAGACTACGTCATGATACAAAAGAGATGGATATCAGCAATAAGAGGTGCAAGAACACTACCAGGAGCAGACTGTGGATCTGATCATGAACTACTGATGGCAGAGATGAAACTTAAGTTGAAAGTGAAAAAAGGAGTGATAACAACACAGAGATATGATGTAGAAAATCTGACAGACGAATACACAGTATATGTGAAGAATCGATTTTGAACTTTACTGACAATGACAGAAGAGAAAGAACCAGAAGAAATTGCAAATGATATCAAGACAATTTTCCGAGAAGAAGCGGAAAACACCTACGGTAGAGAGAGAGAGAGAGAGAGAGAGAGAGAGAGAGAGAGAGAGAGAGAGAGAGAGAGAGAGAGAGAGAGAGAGAGAGAGAGAGAGAGAGAGAGAGAGAGAGAGAGAGAGAGAGAGAGAGAGAGAGAGAGAGAGAGAGAGAGAGAGAGAGAGAGAGAGAGAGAGAGAGAGAGAGAGAGAGAGAGAGAGAGAGAGAGAGAGAGAGAGAGAGAGAGAGAGAGAGAGAGAGAGAGAGAGAGAGAGAGAGAGAGAGAGAGAGAGAGAGAGAGAGAGAGAGAAGAGAGAGAGAGAGAGAGAAATAGCAGAAAGGAAAGAGCTTAAGAAACGCAAAAACGAGGAATCGATGAGATTAAGGTATAATGAGATGAACAAATTAATCAAAAACTCTGCAAATGGGACAAACAAAAGTATATAGAAGCCAAGTGTAAGAAAATAGAGGACTGTATGGCAGAAAACCGAAACCAAGAAATGTTTAAAGAAATAAAGAACATGACTGGTAAATTCCAGCCCAGACTCGGTGTCATCAAAAATAAAAATGGGAAAACTCTGACTGATGCAGAAGACATAACCAAAAGATGGAAAGAATATTGTGAAAATATGTACGCACGAGATGGAGACAACAACGACCCCCCTGATATGGGAAACGAAGACCAAGACGAGGACGATCTCGAACCAACAAAAGATGAGGTGAAATGGGCCATTAATAGTCTTAAAGATGGGGAAAGCTCTGGGTGTGACAACATACAGGCAGAAATGATAAAAGCAGCGGAAGAAGAAGGAATAGACATATACCATGCTCTGTGTAAGAACATATGGAAGAGTGGAAAATGGCCAGACGACTGGAAGAAATCAATATACATCCCATTACCAAAGAAAGGAGACCTACAGCTATGCTCCAACTACAGAATCATATCACTCATTAGCCATGCAAGCAAAATATTGTTCAAAAACTAAATTAAAAGAATGCAAGATAAAATGGAAGTGAGCAGTACACAGGCATGCTTCAGAAAAAAACAGAGGCACCAGGGACCACATATTCAATCTGAGAATGTTGATTCAGAAATTCCGAGAGATCAATAATGATCTAAGAATATGCTTCATCGACTATTCCAAGGCTTTCGACTGTGTGAATCATCAGATGATGTCGAAAACGCTCAGCGACATGAACTTCCACCCAAAGATAATCGCCCTCTTGAAATCACTTTATAGCAACCAACAAGCAGTAGTCAGGCTGGAAAACACAGCTACATAAACTTTTACAGTGGGAAAAGGAGTAAGACAAGGGTGTATTTTATCTCCATACCTATTCAACCTTTACACAGAAGACATAATGAGAGGTGTAGAATTAGATTACAGAAGTACAAGATACGATGAAATGAATATTCATGGACATAGAATCAGAGACCTACGATACGCAGACGATACCGCACTCCTGTCCACTACAACAATCGGCCTAACAAACCTAATCATGTTTGTAAACGAACACAGTGAGAAAAAAGGCTTGTTACTTAATGTGAAGAAAACAAAGATCATGGACACTGACAAATGCATTGAAAAAACAGAAATTGCAATCAACGGGGAGCAAGTTGAAAATGTGAACCACTACGAATACCTTGGAGCAATACTACAAGGAGACGGCAAGACGTCATCAGAGATCAGAAGAAGAATAGCCATAGCAATGCAGAAACTAAATAATCTGACAAATGTATGGAAAGGACAAAACATACCAACAAAAATAAGAATTTTAAAAACTTGCGTTTTTCCAACAGCTCTATAGGGAGCGAAACGTGGACAAAGAAGACATGAGAAGAATACAAGCATTTGAGATGAAATGCTGCAGAAAAGTCCTAAGAGTGCCATGGATAACAAGAACAACCAATGCAGAGATTCTTAAAAAATAGACATGAAGAACTGCCAACTAGTGAATAGAATAAAAGGACTAAAACTGAGTTATTTTGGCCACATCAAAAGACATAATTCCTTAGAGAAAACAGTCCTAGAAGGCAAAGTGGAGGGAAAGAGAGGAAGGGGAAGACCAAGGAGAAGATGGGAGCAGGACATCAGCGACTGGTTGGAAGACGACATCGTGAGAGCAGGGAGACGAACGGCAGACATAGCATCGTATCGTGGGAGGGCAGCTACGTCTCGCAGAGATATGCTGAACTGAAGAAGAATACATAAATAATATAGATTTTTATGATTTCATTGTATGAAATATTGTACTATATACATGTAATATACATATACTTATATATATATTATGTATATTTATATATACAATATTATGTATATGTATGTATATATATATGTGTGTATATATAATATTATGTATGTATATATATATATACATATATGTGTTATGTATATATATGTGTGTGTATATATATATATTATATATATATATATATATTATGTATATATTATATATATATATTACATATATAATTATATATAATATACATATTATGTATTATATATATATATATATTATAAATATATATTTGCTTAATTACAAATGTGCCACTAGAGGCAACTAGAAAACTTGTCTCAGTAAATATAATTGGCGTCGCATCGGCCTTCCCATATGTTACGAGACTCTTCGCTAATCATATCCCAATGTGTTCAGTTCATTATTCCACATATCTCATTCTAAGATATTTTGTTTCAGGCTTTGCGAAATATTCCTGCCACTACCGCAAGGCGTGCGTGCACTTATTATGCGTATGAGCTCTCTCAGCATAGTTGGCCGCGACAAATAGTGCAAAACAGGCCCCGTTAGCAACGTCACTTACCAACAATAAGGCGGCGCAAACGACGAAACATTTTATCTGTTATTTACAGCTATCTGCATGCGTACCTGTTTGCATAATTTCTCTAATATCATAGAGTCTGTCAAATGCCAAAGTGACCTAGGCCTAGGTGTGCTCAGCTGATTGTATGCTGTATACTTTCCATTATATAAGTTGTTGTTACGTGTGTTGTGAAATATTTATATTCGCCATTCCATAACCAGTATAGCAGATTACAATGTCATTAATCGCCAAATTTATTTTGTCGCTGTAAAAAATGGGCCAAGAGGCCCTAAAGTCCTTTGGACTAATACGTCGATCTGTGACCCCGGCTGACCAAATGTCGGAAAAATTATAACATTGTTTTCTTATATTCTTGTAAAGGTTGGGTAGAGTGCTTTACACGGTTTCAAAAATTATGACTGCTACAAAAATTGGCGAAGTTATGGAGCATTGAACATGGTAAGGGTCAAAAAGTGAAAATGAAGAAAACGGCTGTTGAAGTTTTATATTATATATGCAAATGGATTGCATGGAAATATGACATGCATGACATTCAAATGTGGCACACAGTATGTATGTTATGTTGCAATGATACACTGGAAGTACAAATATGCTGCTACAAAGACTTAGCAAGTTATGCCAGATTATGTATTTATGTGTAAAACTAAGAGGACAGATTATTTGAGAGCAAAAGGTAGACTAAAGAAAAGAAAATGACGAAGCTAATGCAGAGTTAAGAGAATTGGCTAGCTTTATAAAACAAATATCAAAATGCTACCATAAACAGTTACATGAAAACTTGCGCAACCTAAAACATAGCAAGCCTGCAGAATACTGGGACATACTTAATAAAGCAAGTAACAGCAGTGAAACATGTGGAAACATTTCACTGGATAAGTATATGAACCACTTTGAAAAACTCGGTGAAAAACCTGAAAGTGAAACTGCAGCTAGTGAGATACCTTTTGATCCAAGAAAGATTTCCCAGTCAAATTAACACATAAACAGACCATTCACACAAAATGAGATACTAATGCAAATCAAAAAACTCAAAAACAAAAAGGCATGTGGTATTGATAATGTTATAAATGAATACTTAAAAAAACACGGCCAAGCTGTGTCAGCCTTCTTTTCATGTGATGTAGAGGTACAGCAAGGCGAAAACTTGTCTCGCTACGTCGGAAGTGACGTCGCACCGGAAGTTACTTGACTGTCATGGCGGCCTCTATGCTTCCGGTATTCCCGGAAGTGTGTCAACGAATAGAGATCTATCATGGCCGGTAGATGGCAATACTCTGACTAATTACATTGGTGTCCGTTGAGTGTCGTCGGATCTCGCCTTTCTCATGAACTTTCACAGTTTTTGTGTTATGGGAAGTCACGTGATGTACGTTCGGTCTGATTGGTTATGCAAATGAGATGACGCCGAAAACTAGTGTATATACCATACTTCCGACGATTCTGGTCTTTCCTTTTTCGACTCTCGAGAACGTCGTATCGTGTCTGATCGCTCGGACTATTTGTAAATATAAAATTATTACGTTGTAAAGACGGATGTTTCATACACATATGTTTTCCGTTAAAAGAAGCGAAACCTCATACGAGTCCTATGGTCGGCTCGTTGGATGTGAATCCAAACAGATGATCGTTTCGTGACATGAAGGTATGTGATGTTTGGTTCTTGTCACTCGTTGATCTAAGTGTTTGGTGTTTCGTTTGTCCGACAAGTTTGGTTCTTGTCACTCTTTGGTATAAGTGTTTGGTGTTACACAGATGTCGTAGTGAGCGCCAGGACAAGTAATTTCAGCAATGTAGCGTTTGTTGACAGTGCACAGCGACTGAGGACACTGTGTCGTTTCAAGTTGTCTCGACGTGTGAAATGTCTTTTGCAATCTGGATACTGGAAGGCTGGACGTGATGATGATGATGTAGGCTTGTTGGTAGCTGGTAGACTAGTCCATAACCTCATGATGTACGTGTTTACTGTTCAAATGTAAAGAACGGAATGGTTCTTGGAACACGAAGTCTCATGCAATGTCTCGTCCGTAGTCTCATGCAATGTCTCGGCCGTAGTCTCGTGCGCTAAGTTTGGTAAAGATGTCACGCGATAACCCGTCGAATTGCTTGAAAGGGGTGATATGTCACGCGATAAACTATCGAATTGCCTGAAAGAGGTGAGATGTCACGCGATAAACTGTCGAATTGCCTGAAAGAGGTAAGATGTCACGTGATAAACTGTCGAATCGGTGGAATCTCACGTGGTAACCCGTCTATTCGGGTAGAATTCCACCAAATTGGTGGAATCTCACATGGTAACCTGTCTATTCGGGTAGAATTCCACCAAATTGGTGGAATCTCACATGGTAACCCGTCTATTCGGGTAGAATTCCACCGAATCGGTGGAATCTCACGTGGTAACCCGTCTATTCGGGTAGAATCCCACCAAATTGGTGGAATCTCACATGGTAACCCGTCTATTCGGGTAGAATTCCACCGAATTGGTGGAATCTCACGTGGTAACCCGTCTATTCGGGTAGAATTCCACCGAATTGGTGGAATCTCGCGCGGTAACCCGTTAAGTTTGGTGTTTCGTTTGTCCGATAAGTTTGGTTCTTGTCACTCGTTTGTCTAAGTTCGGTGTTTTGGTGTTTCGTTTGTCCGACAAGTTTGGTTCTTGTCGCTAGTTTGTCCGACTAGTTGGTCTAAGTTCAATTTGTGCAACCTGTTGGGCTAAGTTTAGTGTTTCGTTTGTCCGACTAGTTGGTCTAAGTTCAATTCGTGCCACGTGTTCGGCTAAGTTTAGTGTTTCGTATGTACAACTCGTGGCTATAGTTTGGTTCGTGCAGCGTATTGTTCAAAGTTTAGTGTTTCGTTTGTCCGACTAGTTGGTCTGAGTTCAATTCGTACAACATGTTGGGCTAAGTTTAGTGTTTCGTTTGTAAACTCGTGTCTATAGTTTGATTCGTACAGCGTATTGGTCAAAGTATAGTGTTTCGCTTGTCCGACTAGTTGGTCTAAATTCAATTCGTGCCACGTGTTCGGCTAAGTTTAGTGTTTCGTTTGTACAACTCGTGTCTATAGTTTGGTTCGTGCAGCGTGTTGGTCAAAGTTTAGTGTTTCGTTTGTCCGACTAGTTGGTCTGAGTTCAATTCATACAACCTGTTGGGCTAAGTTTAGTGTTTCGTTTGTAAACTCGTGTCTATAGTTTGGTTCGTGCAGCGTGTTGGTCAAAGTATAGTGTTTCGTTTGTTCGACTAGTTCGTCTGAGTTCAATTCGTGCCACGTGTTCGGCTAAGTTTAGTGTTTCATTTGTCCGACTAGTTGGTCTAAGTTCAATTCGTGCCACGTGTTCGGCTAAGTTTAGTGTTTCGTTTGTACAACTCGTGTCTATAGTATCTATGTATGTATCTACGTATGTCTCTATGTCTGTCTCTATGTATGTATCTATGTATATTTCTATGTCTCTCTCTATGTGTGTATCTATGTCTGTCTCTATGTTTGTATCTCTGTATATCTCTATGTATGTTCTATGTCTGTATCTATGTCTGTCTCTATGTCTCTATCTATGTATGTCTCTATGTATGTATCTATGTATGTATCTATGTATGTATCTATGTATGTATCTATGTATGTCTCTCTGTATGTATCTATGTCTGTCTGTATACACACGTATTTACAGGTCATCACCAATTAGTTATATCTGTATGTCTGTATCTATGTCTGTCTCAATGTATGTATCTATGGCTGTCTCTATGTATGTATCTATGTATATCTCTATGTCTGTTCCATGTCTGTATCTATGTCTGTCTCTATTTATGTATCTATGTATGTATCTATGTATGTATCTATGTATGTATGTCTGTATTTATGTATCTATGTCTGTCTGTACACACACATATTTACAGGTCATCACCAATTATGTATATCTCTGTCTGTATCTATGTCTGTTTCTATGTATGTATCCATGGTTGTCTCTATGTATGTATACATGTATATCTCTAAGTCTGTCTATATGTATGTATCTATGTATGTCTCTATGTATGTATCTATGTATATCTCTATGTCTGTCCCTATGTATGTATCTATGTATGTTTCTATGTATGTATCTATGTATATATCTATGTATGTATCTATGTATATCTCTATGTCTGTCTCTATGTATGTATCTATGTATGTATATATGTATATATCTATGTCTGTCTCTATGTATGTATAAAGGTCTGTATCTATGTATGTATATATTTATGTAGCTATGTCTGCATATATGTATGTCTCTATGTATGACTCTATGTATGTATCTATGTCTGTCTCTCTCTCTCTATGTATATCTCTATGTCTGTATCTATGTATGTATCTATGTCTTTCTCTATGTATGTGTCTATGTATGTGTCTATGTATGTATATATGTATGTATCTACATACGTCTCTATGTCTGCATCTATGTAAGTATCTATGTCTGTCTCTATTATGTATCTATGTATATCTCTATATCTGTCTCAATGTATGTATCTATGTATGTCTCTATGTATGTATCTATGTATATCACTATGTCTGCATATATGTATGTATCTACGTATGTCCCTATGCATGTCTCTATGTATGTGTCTCGGTATGTATCTATGTCTGTCTCTATGTATGTCTCTATGTCTGCATCTGTGTAAGTATCTATGTCTGTCTCTATCTATGTATCTATGTATGTCTCTATGTATATCTCTATGTCTGTCTCTATGTATGCATCTATGTATGTACCTATGTATGTCTCTATGTATGTGTCTATGTATGTATCTATGTCTGTCTATATCTATGTATCTATGTCTGTCTCTATGTATATCTCTATGTCTGTCTCTATATATATGTATCTATGCATGTATCTATGTATATATCTATGTATGTATATATGTATGTATCTATGTATGTCTATATACGGTAAACTATATATATACTGGTACACCTTATCTGGAAGGTTATGTTCCTGTACTGTTCTATCATAACGCTTCACTTTGTTACGCACCTGATTCGAAAAAAGAGGTTTGGACCTTTGATGTCTAGGCCGAAGAGTTGACAACGTGTCTTGCAACCGGGCAATCAACTGAGGTAAGTGCAAATGTCCTATGTAAAACTATAGCATTTGACCATGATAAATGATAGGGAGACCTTGATTTTGTTGATAAAGATGTTCCAAAGAATGTTACATGTTCAGGAATCACTTCACGTCGTGCACAAAAGTACTGTGCGTGCCAGTTTAATGACGTCACGGTATGATTTCATATGGTGGGATTACATTGCATACGCGCAAGTTCAAAACAAGGTTTAACCGAAGCACTACCTGCTTGACCAACTCACCTCGCGTACAAAATTACTGCGCGTAGCAGTTTGATGACGTCATACAGGGTGTGCGCGCTCGCAACAAACAAACAAGTCCAGACACGTCTCGAGTACGGGTTTTATAAGAGACACGAATTTAGGTACTACCGCACGGAAATTATACCAAAGGTCAAATTCCAAGATGGTCACTCTGTTCGAAAATAACGAGGCTATAGGTTCTGATATAACACATTCCTATATGTAGTCTACATTACGTATACATTACTTCAGACAAATCGACCTCTGCTGAATTTATAATCCTTTTGTTATAAATTACGCCTTATTATAACACCACCTTTTAGACATGTCATCGTTAACCAAATAAGGGCTCGGTCCCTTGGCGGAAACTCGGCCTACGGGTCAAGCAATCTCGTGTGTGACATATTCAAATGCTGTTCGGTATATTTAATTTTTTTCAAAAAGTGGTCGCATACCTTTACGATAATAACTCCTATGCTTTAACATGGTGAAAATTCCCTATCTTTTAACATGGAGAAAATTCAAAATTTCGTCGTATACGTTTACGATAATAGCTCCTATGCTTTAACATGGTGAAAATTCCCTATCTTTTAATATGGAGAAAATTCAAAATTTCGTCGTATACCTTTACGATAATAGCTCCTAGGCTTTAACATGGAGAACATTCTTTTAACACGGGTGCACCTTGGTGCAAAATCCCTATCCTTTAACATGGGGTTAAAATTTCCTATCTTTTAACCCGGGCGCGCACTGGTGCAAAATCCCTATCTTTTAACATGGAATAAAAATGTCCTATCCTTTAACCCGGGCGCGCCCCGGTGGAAAATCCCTATCTTTTAAATTGGGACCGGAACTAGTTTTTCACTTCCTATCTTTTAACCCGGGCGCGCCCCGGTGGAAAATTCCTTATCTTTTAACATGGGATTCCCCAGTTTGAATCCATCTGCCTTCGGCCCAAAGGACTAAAAATGGTACGTCCGCACATTATAATAGTTGATAATATACGCAGAAGTGTAACTCAGCTTCTAAATCTAAAGAAATATGAGAAACCAATAAATGAGCCGGCGTATCCGTAAATGTACAGAACAACGCGCATCATAACCGACGTCACAGCTCTGCGCTTATTGGGCAAGCCTCTCGCGATGAGCCAGACGTTAGCCTCCAGGATATCGGACAAGTTATTAGAATCTTTCTATTATAAGGTCTTTCTAGTAAAGTACTGGCGTAATATTCTTAATTGTAGTTGCAAATGGTCATGTTATGTTAATACATCTAGAAGAAAAACCCAAGCAAGAATAATATGTAATGCTGATCGAAATACGCCAACAACAGAATCCAGACTGAAGAATTTTCCCGCGGGAAAACCGCAGACATTTCAACATTAACATTGCATAACAAATACATCCTAGATACAATGTATGGAAGTTCGCTGAATCAATTGCTTTTCGTTCCGAATGGTGTCTGCGTTGGATTTGATTCCTGGAAGCAGGGTCGGCCGCGCTAAGATCACAGAGCAGGAAATCACCATTATTACCCGCCCAGTCACTCTCATAATGTTACTATAACTGTCCCACAACCTAAAACACGCCAGTCGACTCATTGGAATTGTGCTTCATGGTTGTGTGTCTCTTTCGTTGTGGAAATGGCCGGAAAAAATAACTTTCCCAATGTAACCAACTTAACGAATAGGGAGTTTCACGCCGCACCGCAGACGAACGACGCTGCAATACAGTCGGCAACTCCCGGTTTACTCGCAGTAAACCAAGTTTGCTCAACCTGCAATCGCCTCATGGTTTGGAGCCAGGCCGGAGCCGGGAAGAACGATGCGTTTAGTTGGCGGTGTGGCAGGCCGTGCAACAAGACGTTGTCCATTCGATCGGGATCTTTTTTTGAGAGTAGCCACCTCAGTATCCACCTCAATATCCACCTCAGTATCCACCTCAGTATCCGATCCGTTCTCGATGTTCTGAAGTACTGGGCTTTCGAGGAATGTTCATACCGAAAGGATCACCGGGAGCTCGCAGTGGCCGAACACACTTTCGTCGATTGGCGGAACGTCGTTCGAGACATCTGCGCCGAACATTTCTTACGGAATTCGGTCCGCATAGGCGGAGTCGGCGTAGAGGTCCAGATCGACGAGAGTGTGTTCGTCCGAAGAAAACACAACGTCGGACGACAGCCAGTCCCGCAGCAGTGGGTATTTGGGGGTATAGACATTAACACAAAGGAAGGTTTCCTGGTAGCGGTACCACAGATTCGAGGAAAGCTGCCACTCTGCTCCCGATAATCCAACAGTACATCCGACATGGAACGACCGTGGTGTCCGACCTGTGGGCGGCATACAACACAGTTGGCAACATCGGCTACCGTCACCTGACGGCAAACCATCAGGTTAACTTTGTTGACCCGGTAACCGGCGCCCACACGAACACTGTGGAAAATATGTGGATGCGGGCTAAACGCAGCAACAAGAGAGAGTGCTGAACGGCCAGAGGATTGATCGACAGCTACCTGATCGAGTTCATGTGGCGGTT
The DNA here is from genome assembly GCA_963995525.1 of Escarpia spicata. NCBI lineage: Eukaryota > Metazoa > Annelida > Polychaeta > Sabellida > Siboglinidae > Escarpia > Escarpia spicata. The sequence goes on from OZ023218.1 coordinate 37,084,815, forward strand.
GAAATTCGGGGAAGACCCATTCGAATACAGCCGTTTTCTTCATTTTCACTTTTTGTTTTCAAAAACTGTTCAGTAACTTTTTCTCTAATTTTTCATAGACATTTCATGTGGTAGTGCCACTAGACACAATAAATCTGTATTTGATTGAATCGTTCTAAGGGCACCAAAGGTCCCCAAAATGCTAAATTTGCTAACTAAAATTAATTGTCTACATCAGAGTAGCTATATTTATAACTTGTTGTGTATTACACCCAGCTGTGGAACTAAGATTCTCTGCCTGCTATTGTTTGATGGAAACTGTGACTACTCTGTAATTGGTCACTGGCAGAAGATTGTCACTGGACGCCTGTTAAACTGGACAGTTGCCTGTAGGTTTTAAACTGTGTCAGACGGTGAGTCTACTTTTTGCTCTCAAATAATCTATCCTCTTAGTTTTACACATAAAGACAATCTGGCATAACATGATAAGTTTTTGTAGCAGCACATTTGTACTTCCAGTGTATCATTGCAACATAACATACATATTACATACTGTGTGCCACAATGTTGTGCATGTAACATTTCCATGCAATCCATTTGCATATATAATGTAAAACTTCAACAGCCGTTTTCTTCATTTTCACTTTTTGACCACTACTATGTTCAATGCTCCATAACTTCGCGCCAATTTTTGTAGCAGTCATAATTTTTGAAACCGTGTAAAGCACCCTACCAAACCTTTACAAGAATGTCAGAAAACAATGTTACAATGTTTCTGACTTATCACTCATTTGGTTAGCCGGGGTCACATATAGACGTATTAGTCCAAAGGACTTTAGGGCCTCTTGGCCCATTTTTTTTAAATTGCTAATTGGCCGTTTGTTACCTATTTAGAAAAAATATACTGCATTTCACAAAAACGATTACGCCAGGCCGGTATCAAATTTTTGTTGTGTTTACCATGGCGCGATCGTATGTGACATGGCGTTTTTCCTGAACAGGTTTTTTATGGAAACAAATCTGATATGTAATATTAATTATTATTTATGTATCCACACATTTTGAAATAATTTGGTTTGTTATTTTTGTCTTAATCCACATTTTAGCTTGATATAGAGCGTAACCAATTAAAGTTTGGCTGTTTTTTTATTTGCACAAAGATCAAATTTACAGAGAATATAACAGTAACCGTTATAAAATAATATTTACATCAAAATATTGAATATATATCGGTTTACTAACAACGTTAACTTTTAAAAATAAACAATTTCTAATAGTGGCACATTGGTGAAGAAGTTTGGTATCGGGCGTCACCGTAAAGAAAAGGCCAATTAGCAATTTTTTTTAATGGGTAGAATTATGTACCATATGGAACTATAATCATTATTATAGTGTGTTATTTCGATAAAATAGTTTACCTTGGCATCAGATATTAACAACATTTAATTTCCAATATTGAGTATTTTTCAGGGGTATCGGAAATAAATGCATGTTTAAAAATGGAAAGCCTATTTAATTTTTTTTGTTTTTAGGCTATTCTAACAGGAATTAGGCATATTTATTTGCATGCTGCTATATGGAGTTATCCATATCCTGAAACACCTCGTCGACACGACTCCAATGATGTGTCTAAGTTAGACGTGAGATCACAAATGAGGAAATAATAGGAAATAATACAACGTGAAAAGTTTACATTTAGACAAGCTGTCCGACTTTTTTGGAGAGTGGTCCTCATATGCACTGTACGTGTACTTTCATCGCAAGTCGGTGTCTTAGTCATGAGCTAAAGATTAATTGAGTTGAACACCAGTGCGTTCAGGATTATACGTTATAAAATTATGTTTATGTACTACGACTACGGGTATTTAATAACTATATTTATACTGTATAAGGTACAGCCAAGGTACCATTTTTGTATTAACAATATGAAGCCTAACAAATTGCAGTGTATCTGGTTCAAGTAACACTATTATCCAGAGCATTGCGAACACTTGCGAATAACACAAAACGGGCCTATTTCAAAATAGGTTAATTTTAACGAATGCAGCCGCCAACATGAAGGAAATCACCAACAGACAGGCAACGAGAATCCGGAAGGAAGTTCGTGAACCGGAAGAACGTTACCGGTATTCATACGCGGTGCGCGCGCAATGTGTAGAACACAATTTTCAAGTATCAGTCTCTTGCGATTCAGCCGTGCCAGGATTTCTCAAAACGCATACTGCGCATGCGCGCGCAGGCTCAGTAGGCACTTTGATGAGATGTGACGTCACGCTTTTCACAGCCGTGCCAGAAGTATCCGCGGTCGTATCGTTTATGTGAATTAGTAGTTGTACGTCGATTTATTAAGTTCTACGTGTTTTAAGGAGGTATGGTGACTATATGGGGGACAACGACAACAAACACGTGATGTAGGCCTAATATGGAATGCTTTAAGCATTATTTGGTGCATGGCACACATAGACCAGGACTGGCAGTAGCCAACAACGGCGTCAACGCAACAGGAATGCGATACACAAAGCGGTCAATAAATACGAAATAGACGGTGGATAAAATGTTAGCGAACCACAGCCCTAACTAGTAATCAACTAACGCAGTACAAGTAAACTGAGTGTTAATTTGCTTTTCATTAAATACAACAAAACGTTTCCCGAAAGGACGACGCAATTCGCACAGCTGCTCAGCGTATAATTCATCATCATCCTTTTGGCGGCCACAATCAACTTGCTGATTATTCTGCCGCTCTTTGGGGGTTGCGAGGAGATAGAATTTGATTTTGCCAAGAAAAGAATATCTAGAGTGACAGACCTATGGAGAACATTCACTATACAAATTTTTAATTAATAAAATAAACCCAATAAAAAACTCAAACAAACGCAAATGAAATCAAATGTAAAACAATTAAATAAATAATGTAATGAACATTTTGATCCATACCCCTACATCTAATCTAACTATGTAAGATCTAGTTTTGTGGCACCCTTGCTTTGAAAGTGTCAAGGGTGCTGGCAGCCACAGCTGTTTCAGACAGATCGTTCCAGTCTTTGATGGTATTGGGGAGGAAAGAATGTTGTCTGTACTTGGTTCTACACTGGATCTGGCAGAGCTGCTGTCAATGCCCTCTTCTTTGTCTGATCGGGGCTTGGTTTTTAAGGTAGCTGCACCGGGTATCGTGTCAGTTGATTTCTTTATTTTTTTCTTCATATAACATTAGTAGGTGTCAGTATGAACATGTGTACTATTAAAAAAACCAAGGCACTGTCACCATATGTCACGAATCAGTCCTTTAAAAACTAGTATTTTTAGTGTGTCTGTGGAAAGTCCTTTTCCAGATTCTCGGAAACTGACGATGTTTCCATAGTGACGATCACGTGTGCGTCAGCCCAGTTCAAACATACATTCATTCACCATCAATGCAAATCATATAGTCTGGTTATTCTCATGCCACTATGCTGTTGTATTATAATTACCTAAATGCACCACGCTGTCAAATCACCAAATACTGGCGGCAGTTTTGTTTATTCTCCGATAATGCCCGACCTCAGCCGCCATTTCAGTGACACGTGACTGACCCCAGCAGGTGTCCATCAATCTTGTCTACCACAACAAGTTCAACACATGGCCCTTCGTAACACAATATCATGAGACAACTTGGAGGGAAAACCTTGGGGGGAAATCTCAGTAATAGAAGTGTATGTCAAATTGTGTTGAAATAAGCCACATGCAGGTAAAAATAGTCACATTTCTAAGCAAAAAACAAGCATTTGGTGACACCCTTATAATTGTAACAACCAGGAAGTATTACTTAATGTCACTTTTTATTTAAAAAAAACGACAATACTTACAAAGCCATAACTTGGCAAATGAACTCAACTTGTGTTTACCCAACATTGCACGGGATGGTTTTATGTTTGGTGAAGGGGTCGTGCCAAAAATGCAGTACGGATTTTTGCTGTTTTTCAACATTGTAGCAAAATGTTTATGAAGCTGTATCAAACTTAATAAGCATTTGTTTTAAAAAAAACCGTCTGAATGTCAATAACATGTTTGTACTTACAACCACACCAATTTTTCTTTTGGGGAGTTTCTCAAAATGAAATAAAATGCCATTTTAAGGTGATTTTTGACATATTTTTTAATTGTCTTTAAACACATTTAAATATCTCTAAACAACATAAAAAATCAATTCTTTTTGGTCTGGAGTATTGTTTTGTATCTGAGGCAAACTCTGAGAAAAGATGGTTATCTTATCTTCAAAACTTATTAGAAATGATTAATTCAAAAGAAGTATATAATAGCCGGTGCAGCCACCTTAAGGATTTTATGTAACATGGTCAATCTTGCCACCTTTCTGCGGTAATGGAGGGAAGGCCATTTGAGTCTGTTGATCATTGTGGTGACACTAGATGTCTTCTGGTACTGGTTGAACACAAACCGAGCGGCTCTTCTCGGGACTGCCTCAATCTTGTCAATGTTGCACTGTGTGTAAGGGTCCCAGACTGAGCAGGCATACTCCAATATGAGAAAGTCTTCTATGCTGTCTCCTTCAGCTGCGTGGCGCTGATCTTGATGTTGCTAGGTAAGAAACCTGGGGTCTTGTTGGCTTTAGCACATATGTTGTCAATGTGCTGGTCCCAGCAGATGTCTCGGGTGATGGTAACGCCGAGGTACTTGGCAGAGGTGACCGTTACCAAGGTACAGCCATGGAGTACGTATTGGCACTCCGCTATGGTCCTCTTGCGGGTGACAGGGAAAGTCTTACATTTCCCTGGGTGGAAAGCCATGTCCCATCGTTGATCCCAGCTTTCAAGTCGGTGGAGGTCGAGTTGTAGCTGGTGTTGGTCGTGGTCAATGGAGGAGAGGCGAATAGGCGTGCCCGCGAGGTGAGTTGCTCTGGGAGGTCGTTGATGTAGGCCAGGAATAGTGCTGTGCCGACAACTGACCCCTGTGGTACACCTGAGCGCACACTGACGTAGCCTGAGGTAGCATCGTTAACCACTACAGCTTGCCGCCGATTCCTAAGGAAAGCCCCGAGCCACTGGTTGACTTTGCCTTGGACTCCATAGTGGTGTAGCTTATGTAGTAAGTGACTGTGGTTAACCCGGTCGAAGGTTTTCGCAAAGTCCATTATTATGATGTCGGCTTGGTGGAGTTGTTCCATGTTCTCGCCGAGTAGTCCAGTAGTTGTGTTTCACAAGATCTTAATTTGCGGAAGCCATGTTGTTCGGGCCTGAGGATTCCAATGCGTTTCAGGTGATTCATCAGAGCGCTGACGATGACATGTTCTAGGATCTTGCATGGAACGCTTGTGATGGATACGGGGCGGTAGTTTGCTGGATCATAGTGCTCGCCTTTCTTAAAAACGGGCGTTATGTTGGCTTCTCTCCAGTCCAATGGGACTTCGACTGTGTTGATTGAGGACTGGAAGATAGTAGTCAAAATCGGGGCCACTTCAGTTGCCAGTTCTCTGAGTATCCGTAGACTGATGTGGTCCGGGCCGCAGGCCTTGTAGGGGTCTAGTTTGGTGAGAATATTGTAAATGCCCTCCTCTTAGATGACGAGGTCAGTCAGCGTGGATGAATGTTCACCATAACTCATCTGGCAACTGGCTTGGAATTCTTCATCAGTATACTCCGTCCCTTCACTGAAGACGACCTGGAAGTGGTTGTTCAGAGCTTGTGCTTGGGCCATGGGGTCTGTTATGAGCTGTCCACTGACCTTCAAGGGGGAGATGCTAGCCTTGGAAGATCTCTGGTGTTGGATGAAGGTCCAAAAACGCTTCAGAGAGTGGGAGCCTTCTGCTGACTCGGGGTCAACTGTGATTACATTATTGATGTAGTCCCATTAAGAGCTACGTATCTTGCGCTGGATCAGGCTGCGTAGGCACCTAGACTCCTTCCTTAGTTCTTCCGAGCCCTGCTTCTTCATCATCTTGTACACTCGGTCACGTCTCTTCACCAGTTTACGGATGTCTGGAGTGATCCTTGGCTTGCTGATCTTTTGGCGTGCTTCCTTGTGTATGATGAAAGATGATACTGCCTTAGTGAAGGTGTCTCTAAAACTACTCCACAATTCATCAGTAGTGAGGCTGACTCTCTCTCTCTCTCTCTCTCTCTCTCTCTCTCTCTCTCTCTCTCTCTCTCTCTCTCTTCTCTCTCCTCTCTCTCTCTCTCTCTCTCTCTCTCTCTCTCTCTCTCTCTCTCTCTCTCTCTCTCTCTCTCTCTCTCTCTCTCTCTCTCTCTCTCTCTCTCTCTCTCTCTCCTCTCTCCCTCTCTCTCTCTCTCTCTCTCTCTCTCTCTCTCTCTCTCTCTTCTCTCTCTCTCTCTCTCTCTCTCTCTCTCTCTCTCTCTCTCTCTCTCTCTCTCTCTCACTAGTTCAGCTTGCAGGTCCTTCAATGCCATCTTCATAGTCTTCCAGTCGGCTTTCTTGTACAGTGGTATCTTCCGTGGAGATTGCCTGATTTTCCGTGTTGCAATATTGATTTCGCAGTATGGGATGTTGTGGTCTGATAGTTCTGGGATCAGTTCGACTCTTGGGATCAGTTGTGGGCTGTTCGTTATGAAGAGATCCAAGGTGTTTTCTAATCCTGTTGGTTCCATGACACGCTGTTCCAACCCATGGTCGTGGATCATATCATTAAATTTTGCAATTTTTTTAATAGTAAAAACAAAATAATATGTTATATCATAGTGTAGCGTTTGCGGCGAGCGGTCGGCAGGGAAGCATACGGGCACACGTTTACTCACTCAGTCATATTAATGATAAGACAAGTTATACGTTTTCACAGGTTATTATATGCGGAAAACTCTATCAATACAAAATCTAATACACAATATATGGCTATGTCTACTAAATACTACCATGATACATCATTGGCCTGTGAGCCTGTGTGGGGCTGTGTTATGTACATACAGATCCAGCATGCATCTTCGGGCCTATTCTAACAAACAGCTCCCTCGAAATGTCTGGCTGCATCTCCCAACAGCCAGCCCTGATCCTCATTAAAGCCCTCCTTGTATACAGCTCTATATGTAGCCTTGGGACAGACGCTGTCCCTTGATTATGTCATTTCCAAAGTCTAGGGGGTCTCTAGAAATCTTGGTAGGGTGCCAGTGAACTTACAGTAACCTTCTGAACAAAGGCCCTCTGCATGTATAGGGCTCTTGCCTCCCCAAAACCAGATGACCTCAAATGTAAACAAATCCCCCACCAAGCTATAGCCAATTGCATATAAATGGGCTGTTTTATAGATCTTTTTCGCTGACTGGTTCTACAGTAACAGTATTATGATTCGCTGTTCGAGGACAGCGCTATTCGTATGTGTGCGGACAAGTCACGACCGACTGTGATCGAATGACAGTCGGCGATGAAGTATCTTTTGTTGTAACAAATTCACAACAAACGAGGTCTGCTGAATTGCAGAACCGGGCAGAACAAGTGTCACGGTGTAATCGTTCAATAACATGTCTGTGGCATAACCATTTGTTCTGCCCGGTTCTGCAATACAACAGACAATAAAACGAGGTCTGTTGTATTGCAGAACCGGGCAGAACAAATGTGACGGTGTAATCGTTCCATAACACTGTTTGTGGCAGGTCCACAATAAACGAGGTCTGCTGAATTGCAGAACCGGGCAGAACAAGTGTCAAGGTGTAATCGTTCCATAACATTGTCTATGGCAGGTCCACAATAAACGAGGTCTGCTGAATTGCAGAACCGGGCAGAACAAGTGTCAATATTTAATCGTTCCATAACATTTTCTATGGCTGGTCCACAATAAACGAGGTCTGCTGTGTTGCAGAACCGGGCAGAACAAGTGTCACGGTGTAATCGTTCCATAACATTTTCTATGGCAGGTCCACAAAACACGAGGTCTGCTGAATTGCAGAACCGGGCAGAACAAATGTCACGGTGTAATCGTTCCATAACTTTGTTTGTGGCAGATCCACAACAAACGAGGTCTGCTGAATTGCAGAACTGGACAGAACAAATGTCACGGTGTAATCGTGCACGTACTATATCGTTGTGACAATTTTCACAACACACAACAGTTTAGTTTCAAGAACTGGCTGAAATAAAGTGATCATTCAATCACTTTCTGGCAGAAAGTTGCTGCACTTATTTGTCCAGTCAAAGTGGTCGTAACCACATGTTGACTAATACTTTTATTAGGGTTGTATGGAATAATCCAGTCTAACAACACTAGTTTGACCAGCCGGTGAACTGGTCAGTGTGGCTGATTCTGACAGAGAGGTCATCTGGTTTACTTAGGTCAGTTTGTGTTGAACATTGCAAGAGTAGCCTTGGGAGGTTAATAACTGACCCAAGGGTGTAATAAGAGGGGTTAATTAGTATCCAGTGGTGTAGTCCACCCAGTTCTCTCATGGGCAGCTTCTGGCTTAATATATATATTTAATTGCCATAAGGTGTTATCTGTTAGAACAGAGGGCAAAGTTAAATAGAAGAGAAAGAATCACAGTTACCATTTGATAGCCCTGATTAGTCTGTAGATTTCTTGGACGGTGATATTATATTAGGTAAACAGTAACACCGGAACTAAGCGCAGGTGGTTGTTTACACGAATGATTAGTACTAAGAGCGGTATTTCATTTTGAGATGAATAGTTGGTCCCTTAAATCCTATATCAGTGGGGCAGCTCATCAAAATTATAATTCTATAGTCTCTATGAGGTACAGACGCTGTCTGAGAACAGAGATAGTGGTTACCCTGGGCTATGCCAGGCCAGGCCAGGCCAGGCCTGTGGATCTAAGATGAGTTCTTAATGGAGGTGTCAATACCACACTCAGTGTGTGAGGCATGCATGATGTGTTCAGGGCACACAGTACGTGTCCACAGAGATCAGTGTCAATGTGGCAGTGGTTGTCACTGATCCTCCTAGCAAATGGCAGTATTTCGACATATGTCAGGTTGGGTGTTGCCGTATGTAAACACCTCCAGCAGACGTGGAAGTCTGGAGCTAGGCCATCAGAAGTATGGCATATACTGACCGCAGGTCACATATGATATCAACAGAAAGGTTATCCTGTTGGTTGATATGAATATCACAACTGACACATTGCGTATATTAGATTACGCAATCTAGCCTGTTGAATATGGTGCCAGTGAGATATTGAGAACATGAAAGAGAAGTTGTAATACGCTGCAATACACGCTGCAATGTATTCCGACGGAGGTCGTACGTGTTGTCTCACGGACCTCTGACAATCGGACGCGTTATGACCGAAAAAGGTCATATGGCACCAATTATGGCAACCACCACAACAATGCAGATTACGAAATACGAGTAATATAAAAGAAAATGGCGGTTGCAAACACCATATTTAAATCTGGACACAACCTACTGCGCTGTTTGCAAAGAAGATGGAAGATGACGAAGACGACAATGAGCTGAGCGTCCACTACAAGTGGTGAACTGACGTCCCGGACGTGACGCGCGAAAACCCACCCGGCCGTCGTGCGATGACGCGAGTTGTGACAGAGGATATGACGGATTCGACCGGCCATCGCGCAAGACAGATGGATGCCTCATCAATCGGACGTGAACATTTTAGAAAGATGAACATTCATTTATCCAGAGCCTGATTTATTATATGTTTTATTTCAGCATTACTATTTAAGGCTCGATATTATATGTTGCATGTGTTTGCATGTGTGTTATCTATTAGGATTTCGGGACGACATTTTAAATGGCGGGTGGTAGTGTAGAGAATTTAGAACGATAACACACATAGTATAAATATTCTTGATTACTGAATGTTGTAGTGCTCTGAAAAGCCAATTTATATGCAAATGGCTATATCTGGGTGGGGGATTTGTTTACAACTGGTTTTGGGAAGGCAAGAGCCCTATACAGAGGGCCTTTGTTCAGAAGGTTACTTTAAGTTCACTGGCACCCTGTCCAGATTTCAAGAGACCCCTAGACTTGGAAATTATATAATCAAGGGACAGCATCTGTCCCAAGGCTACGTATTTAGCTGTATATTCTTCTATGTGCCATGTCTGTCACAGGCGTTGGCGATCATGGCCCTCCAAACCGCACCGTCATGTGTAGTTTGTAGCAGTCCTGTTGTGCTCCTTCCACACCATGTTGAGAGACTATCTATTATTTTTATTCTCTGGCGTTCTCTGGATCTTTTTCCTTCTATCTTTCCTGTTGTTACTATTTGTTCTAACTTTTTCTTTCCCATGACATGGCCTATAAATCGTGTTTGTTGTGTTCTAACTTTGTTGATGATCTTTCTTTTTGATTTGCCTGTCCTAAGGATGACTTCATTGCTTTGCTTTGCAGTCCATGGCACTCGCAGCATTCTTCTTAAGAACCACATTTCAGTGGCTTCTATGGTTTTTTGTGAACTTTTGGTTATTGTCCAGGATTCACATCCATATAGCAATATGGGCTCTATATAAGGAGGGCTTTAATGAGGATCAGGGCTGGCTGTTGGGGGATGCAGCGCCAGACACTTCGAGGGAGTTTTTTTGTTAAAACAGGCCAGAAGGTGCATGCTGGAGCTGTGTGTACATAACACAGGCCAGTGATGTATCATGGCGACTACTGGGGCACACTGCCGAAGGAACGTTTCTCGTACGTGAAGCACTGTCACCAGACCCTAACCGCCCAGACCTACGAAAAGTACTAACAAACTATCGCAGTACACCCGTGAAAATCAGTTACTCGCAGACTCGGTGAGTAACTCGGTTGCTGTATATAAGCCGCCGCCGTCTGAACGTATCGTTCTGACACCTATAATTCGGTTGCTGTGTATCAGCCGCCGCCGTCTGAACTGATCGTTCTGACATCTATAATTCGGTTGCTGTGTATCAGCCGCCGCCGTCTGAACTTATCGTTCTGACATCTATAATTCGGTTGCTGTGTATCAGCCGCCGCCGTCTGAACTTATCGTTCTGACATCTATAATTCGGTTGCTGTGTATCAGCCGCCGCCGTCTGAACTTATCGTTCTGACATCTATAATTCGGTTGCTGTGTATCAGCCGCCGCCGTCTGAACTTATCGTTCTGACATCTATAATTCGGTTGCTGTGTATAAGCCGCCGCCGTCTGAACTTATCGTTCTGACATTTAGAATATATCGGTTACAATTCGGTTGCTGTAATAGCCGCCGCCGTCTGAACCTATCGTTCTGACATTTATAACTGCATTCATGCATGGGTAGTATTTAGCAGACATAGCCGTATATTGTGTATTGGACCTTGTACTGGTAGGGTGTTCCGCATATAATAAACTGTGAAAACGTATAACCTGACTTATCATTAGTACCACTGAGTGAGTGAACTTTTGCCCGTGTGCTTCCCTGCCGACTGCTCGCCGCAAACGCTACACATATTTCATAATCTGCACTGCTACCTCAGGGACTTCAACTCATGGAGACTATATATTATCTTGATGAGCTGTCCCACGGACACAGGTTTTTAGCGACCAACTATACATCTCAAAATGAAATACCGCTCTTAGTACTAACCATTCGTGTAAACAACCACCTGCGCTTAGCTCCGGTGTTACTGTTTACCTAATATAGTATCACCGTCCAAGAAATCTACAGACTAATCACGGCTATCAAATGGTAACTGTGACTTTTTCTCTTCTATTTAACTTTGCCCTCTGTTCTAACATATCACTACGATAGGGTGTGCCATGCGACAGATTGCACGATTTCTTCGCACTCCTCGATTTCGGCTGAGAATGTAAGAGGAATGCTGTTCCTTATTAAAGTCCTCGAGATCCTTATATACAGCTATATATGTTGCCTTGGGACAGATGCTGTCCCTAATTATGTCATTTCCAAAGTCTAAGGGTCTCTAGAAATATTGGCAGGGTGCAAGTGAACTTACAGTAACCTTCTGAACAAAGGCCCTCTGCATGTATAAGGCTCTTGCCTCCCCAAAAAACAGATGCATGGCCTCAAATGCAAACAAATCTCCCACCCCAGCTATAACCATTTGTATATAAATTGGCTTTTCGGAGCACTACAACATTCAGTAATCAAGAATATTTATACTATGTGTGTTATCGTTATGAATTATCTACATTACCCTCCGTCATTTAATAGTATGATAAATTACCTCTGGTAGACAATATTAAAATACATCAATAATTACTCAAACCAATAACCGTAATAAATACAATCAGCTACTGTCAACATTAAATTTAACGTAATCTTAATTACTTAATTAATTTAATGAAATATCGTGTATTTTATATACTCTTTTACAATAACTATTATTGAAATATGAATTGTGATCTATCCACACGTCGTAAGTCAACAATAAAGTGGCGCCACCTACCGGAGGTTAAACAAACTAGTGAATTTATTGTACATTTTTATCGATAAAAGACAGTAAATTTCATGTTTTGATCACGTGATAAGTATGTGTAGAATATGTGTTGTAGATATATGATGTGAAGCTTGGTGACTGTAGGTGACCGCTTTCATGTTTTTTTTCGAGGTGCGGGCCTAAACTGCAAAAGTTGAAAAGGAGTTGTTGGCATGCTACGCAGTCCTACCTTAATTAAACAAAATTATAACAGATTAAATGAAGAAACACAACATTAAAATTCTAATATAATTTTCGCTTCAACAAAACCTAATTCATATGAAATATATAATCGTTCGAATAGTTTTAAACGTTAGCCGCAGTTGGTGCGGAGTTATCATGTTGATGACGTATGAATTCGCACCTGCTACTCCAATCAGACAGTGGATTGTTGCTACACCTGTAAAGTAACTTTTGCACCGTCAACAGAACGACTGAACAACTTAGATCGATATAGGATTTCTTGTAGCCAGAATGAAGCAATTTATCGTTTGCATCGTTATCTGTGTCGTGGCACTGACATTGCCATATTGTAAGTACAACTTGAACTAGAAACTAGGAAGAAACTAGTACACGTTGTCGTAGACGTAGTCTGGATAAACTACTCGACTATTTCTGCGGCTCTGTCAAATGTATGTCACTGTCAGTGTGTGTGTGGATTGTACTTATAAAAGGAGGCAGTTTCACCTTAGCTGAGGTAGTGACGGCGCTGTCATCAATGGGCTGTGACCTACTTTGAAACTGCTGAATTACGTAGCATCGTATTTTACGTGACGAGTGCATGTTCACGGTTAAGTTAAATCTCTGTTGACATCATTGACATGTCATTGAAATTGCCTTTCATTTTCAAGAGTTGAGTGTATTGACTCAAGATTTTCTGTTTACTTTAAATGACTGTTTTGTATTGAGTTTTAAAATACTTAACTGATAAAAATTACAAGTATTATATATTGTACATTCCTTTTGCAAATGTTATGATACTTTTATTATAGTTAATGTCATTCTTGAGTCTTGTCTACTTACTTAAAAATAGTCTTGTTAATTAAGTCCTACTTATTTACTATAATTTAATTATGTAAATTTCTGTAAGCCAATTTCAATGTGGCTTTGCTGATGCAAATCAATTCACTGTTCAGTGAAGTCAGTTTTGGTAGACTTTCCATAACCTGGCTAAATTAGCTTTATTAACAACATGCCCAGTGTGCACACGATGTCATTTCGACCAGTTGATTTTATGTCTCAGAATGATGTAAAAATGATGGCTAATGTGACTACCATTCTTGCGGTCTACCGCATAGCTTCAGCTTGCTGACGATACAGGCGATGTTTGACAGGTGAACAGAACTATGTGTACAAAGTGCTTTTTGGGCTGAAGGTCCAATGGACTATTGCCATTACTCTGCGTCCGCCATTAGCTGCCTTATCTCAGAAACTGTTCAGTAACTTTTTCTGTAATTTTGTATAGATGAATCTTAGGGTACTGCCACTATGCATGAGAAATCTTTATTTGATTGAATCGTTCTCAGGGCCCAAAAAAATTGAAATTTTTCACATTATGCCTTTTTTTCAAAAGCCTCTTCAGTAACTTTTTCTTTAATTTTTTTGGTGTGCACGCGTGATGCGATACCGTCTTTTAGAAATATAATTAAAAAAAAACATGTAAACGGTGAATAAAAATATGGTTAAAAACACATCACTGTCCTTAAATATTATGTGGCGTGGACTATTGGATTAGTTTGCTGCCCAGCCTCCCAGCTGCTGCTTGAAAGCTACCAGTGAGGTGATATCTGGTGGGATGGTATTCCATAGATGTGCAGTTGAGGGGGAAAATGAGTGGAGGTATGTGTCAGTCTTGGAGTATGGGATCGTGAGTTTGTAATTATGTCCTCTGGTTGTATATAACTATAAGCATGGCTGATGTATTTCAGTGGGGAGTGTGATGTCGACAAGGCTATTTATGACTTTGTACATCATACAGACCTTGTCGACTTTTCTTCTGGTTTCAAGCTTTGGAAGCTGAAGTCTGGCAACGAGATCAGAGGCGCTTGTCATTTGTTTAAAGTCATGAAAGATCCACCTGGCGGCTCTCCTCTGGACCATCTCGATGTCAGACTTGTTTGGGTCTTAGGATAGTGTCACTGTACACAAGAAATTCTCTGCCTGCTATTGCTTGATGGAAACTGTGACTAATCTATAATTAGTCACTGGCAGAGGCTTGTGTCAATAGACAGCATTAACCCAGTAGACCCCTGGGCAGTTGCATGTAGGTTTTAAGCTGTGTCAAACGGTGGGCTGTAACTAATGTGTAATGGGTATCCTTACTGCACTGGTAGAACCTGAGGAACTTTAAAACAGCAGTGGACATAATTATCAATGCAATATAAAGATATGACCTAGGATTAAAATAAAATAACTTAGGTATAAAATAATATATTGAGTAAAATAACATAGGTATACTCGAAAAGGTTAAAGCATATTTAGCCAAAAATTATAAGGAATATTATTAAGATATTTTACTAGTTATATTAATATAATGTCGTTACTACTGTTTTTAACGGTCATTACTACTGTTTTAATGTCAAAATGCAAGCTATGCATATGTACCTTGTTAACAAATAAAGTTTTATCGTAGTTCATCTCTTTCTTCTTCCCATTCTGGGGGAGGGTGGTAGGGGCAAAATAAGAACAGATAATGTGTACACATTTTCTTAAACAAGCTTTAACTGTGCAACATGCAAGATTGCAGCTCACCAACTCTCCTGCAAGGTTTCTAAAACCACTGGAAATCAGCCTAAATAGCAGAGTATCAGGATAAAATCCAACAGTATTTTTTAAAAACACATTAACTAATATATACGATATTCATGAAATGGTCTACTCAATATTTTATTTTCAGGTGTATCTTCATGACATGCAAATAGTCTCCACTAAACATTTCAGTATTTTACTTCCATCATAGCCCTTAATGATCTGTAACTATGATTCATCAAAAACATTTCATTATTAATTACAAGCTCACAATATAGTCCAAAGGACTTCAGGGCCTCTTGGCCCATTTTTTTCTTATTGGTAAGACATTTGAGAATGCAAACGTTGCCATGAATTAAATCTCATGCCTATGGAGCCCACCCCTAACGCATTGCCCCCTCACTGAGAGTTACCTCTGGACACATTGCTCATAAATTAAAAATTTATGGGTTCTATATGTCACAGTTTGCCAACATCATGTGACCTCTATGATCCATAAATTGTTACCTTGCCAACAAAAATGTTGATAAAAAGATTATAAGACAGCAGCTTTAATAGTTTTTTTACAAGTTTGTGATTTCAGAAAACTATTTGGTTATAATCGATGTAATTGTTTCAGTTACACAAAATAAATCAATTACATAATAATTGAAAGGAACTAGTAAACCTGAATCAATTACATTTACATCATTTACCTGTAATCAAATACAATTACGTAATTGCACGTAGGTCTATGGCTATGGATACAATTTTCCCAGGGCCATGAACTATAAATGAATACATTTATATCTACTGGAAAAACTCGGCACCATTAGCATTTGAATACAACTCTACTAACTTTCAGTCGTAATGATCAACAGTAACAATAAATTAATATCATTTGAATACAACTCTACTAACTTTCAGTCGTAATGATCAACAGTAACAATAAATTAATATCATTTGAATACAACTCTACTAACTTTCAGTCATAATGATCAACAGTAACAATAAATTAATATCATTTGAATACAACTCTGCTAACTTTCAGTCGTAATGATCAACAGTAACAATAAATTAATATAATTTGAATACAACTCTACTAACTTTCAGTCGTAATGATCAACATACCCCTACTAACAATAATTAATATCATTTGAACACAACTCTACTAACTTTCAGTCGTAATGATCAACAATAACAATAAATTAATATCATTTGAATACAACTCTACTAACTTTCAGTCGTAATGATCAATAGTAACAATAAATTAATATCATTTGGGTGTCAATTACTAACTTTTTTTGAAATGTATAATGTCTATATGATGATGGGCATTCAGCATTGTGTAAAACTGTACTGATAAGGCTGATATGTATTATTACGTATTCTAAATACTCAACTTATGTACTTCTGAAGTACAGCACAGCACTTTGAGCAGTTTTCAGAATACCCTCTTGTATTGTTGGCGTTTTCTCTACAATATGTATCATTTAGTTTGTGTTGAATGTGGCATTGAGCTAAGATGTTTTGTTGATTTAGGTATTAATCTTTGGCGTGTGGGAACTGGTGTTACAGTAGTTTCTGTTTCAGGTACAACTGCACCTACAAAAGCTCCTTCATCAGCGAAAGGTAAATTACCCTGTGCTGAAATATTTTCATGTAGTTCAAAAAAATGTGAGTTTTGAGGAATTCCAACAGACACATGTTTTTGATGTAATAATAATAATGTTTTTATTTCAGACAAGCATTGTGTCCGTATTGGAAAAAAGTACATTGATAAAAAGCATCCATATAAAATAGAAACAAATAAATATGTTAATAAAAACATGATATTTAAATAATAAAAAATAAATTGATCCACTGATGCCGCAACTGCGACATACTGTATATGTCACTAGTAACAATACTCTGAATAATTCTATTAGGGTCATTCCGTGTCAAAGCAATCACTTTTAGGCCATTTTTGCACGACCCGACTCCATTTTTGTTGAAATTTAGCACAGTTCTTGGCTCACATAAGAACATAAAAACCACAGATTATAAAAAAACTAAGTCATGTATTACTGAAGATATAGGTCACTGAACTTTGACCCGATTCACATACTGGCCGTTACGTTAACCTCCATAACTCTGCTTCTAATAAAGGTAGAAAAGAAAGTAAGATATCATTGGAAAGCCAGTAAATAGTTGCACATCTACATTGCAAAATTACACTTTTCATATAAATAAAAAAGTATAATTAATCATAATATGACCTTTGAACTCCAATACCCAAAATATGTATCCTCCGATTTTTTTAATTGTTATTCTACAGCATACTACATCATTGCTCACGAGTCCCTGAAAATATTAGGATGGGCAAATAATAATGTTCAGAGATACAGTAAATTTAGTACAGCCGGGTGACTTATTTTTGGTCTGCAGATCAGTCGATACCACACTGAATGTCAGTGTAACCTTTTCAGATTGCGTAACAAACATGCTGTAATGGCTCATTTAACATGTTCACATTTTTTACAAGGCCTCTCTTCTGCTTTCTCTTTAGATATCCTGTAGGTGCGATCAGTGTCAGTCGTTGGGTCAACATTGATAAGGAGATCACTAAGTCAAAGAGTCACTTTGTTACTGGTAAAACTATGAGGTTTGGGGTGAAGTAAGATTAGTTGGAATAACATTTGTTACATACGCAAGCCTCCAGTATCCATCATAGATGGCTTTCAGATATCCTTTGACATATGCCAGAATGAGGCCAACACACTGTGCTGTGACAAGTTCACAACCTCTTCTCTTCATTGAAGATATAGAATATGGTGCTACTTCCAAGTGATTAAATGATTATGCCTTAAAGAATAGTACCTTCTGCGTTCTTGCTATTACTTTAGCTGTTTACAAACAGCTTGCAAGAAGAGTTGCTTATTCATAACTCTTCCGTGGTTGAAAATACCTTCCAAAGTGCAGAATTTGATAGCAGGAATAAATAGACTGACGTGAACTCACAAGACTACATTGGTGTGGTGGTGTAATGATCATATAATTATGGTCTTTGTAGACTGGCTTGTCTGTGCACACTGTTGCCTGTGCACACTGTTGCCTGTGCACAGTGTTGCCTGTGCACAGTGTTGCCTGTGCACAGTGTTTTGCCTGTGCACACTGTTGCCTGTGCACAGTGTTGCCTGTGCACAGTGTTGCCTGTGCACAGTGTTTTGCCTGTGCACAGTGTTGCCTGTGCACAGTGTTGTCTGTGCACACTGTTGCCTGTGCACAGTGTTGTCTGTGCACTGTGTTGCCTGTGCACAGTGTTGCCTGTGGTTAGTTAGTATAAAAACTGCAAAAACTTTCTGAACCTCTGCCACCACGAGCAGACTCCAGTGTAGCACTTTTCTCAAAAAACGACGTGATGGTGTGGATGGAATGGTCAAGAGATCAGACCAAAAGCCAGTCTACAAAAAAAACAAAATATTTTATGCAGTTTGAATCAGCTCATATACCAGCCACTGAGTTCTGCTTTCCAACCACAGAAGAGGATTCCCGGAAGAGTACTATGAAGCAGCTATCTTCTTACAAGCTATATGGAAACAGCTAAAACACCAGCAGGAACACATAATCTACATTGAATCATTTGGAAGTGGCACTATATTCTACATCATCCCTGAAAAGGGAAGAGATTGTGATAGCCTAGTGTGTTGTCCTCATCTGGCATATGCCAAACGGTATGTAACGGCCATCTACAATGGACATGTACAAATATTCTGGCTGGTCTTCCTTCACCCATATGGTCCAACACCATCATAGTTTTACCTATAACAAAGTGACACTCTTCGAGTTAGTATTCTCCTCACCAATGTAGACCCAATGACTGACACTGGTTGCACCTAGAGGCTATACAAAGAAAAAGTAAAACATGTGAACATGTTAAATGAGACATTACAGCATGTATGTACACTCATTTCATTATAAGAGACCTTTTAGCATGCTTTTTATGTGATCTGAAAAGTTTATTCGGAAATTCAGTGTGGTATTGACTGATTTGGAGACCAAACATAGGTTGCCGGCTGTACTAAATTTACTGTATCTCTGAACTTTATTATTTGCCCATCCTAATATTTTCAGGGACACTTGAACAATGATATAGGATGCTGTAGAATTAAAATTTAAAAAATTGAAGGATACATTTTTTGTGTATCGGAAGTCAAAGGTCATATTATGATAAATGATACTTTTATATTTACATGAAAAATGTAATTTTACAATGTAAATATGCACATATTTACTGGCTTTCCAATGATGTTTTACTTTCTTTTCTACCTTTATTAGAAGCAGAGTTATGGATGTTACTGTAACGGCCAGTATGTGAATCGGGTCAAAGTTCAGTGACTTATATCTTCATTAATAGTTGACCTAGATTCTTTATAATTTGCAATTTTGATGTTCTCATGGGAGCCAACACCTGTGCTAATTTCGTCAAAATTGGAGTCGGGTGATGTTTTGAGTGATTGATTTGACATGGAATGACCCATTAACAGACCTGTTAATCCTCGTGATTAAGCTCAAAATAGTTGTTCTGATAACATATTTACATGATTTTACATTAGCTGTAGCAAACATGTGGCTAGCGCTACATCTCATCGGCAGATTGTTCAATATTCTGTATGAATTGTTATAGGCAACAATAAATTGCTGAAAATTAGCTTTTCTACAATTAACCTGTAGCACACACATAAATATTACTGAAATATGCAGTAAACAGCTTATTCTTTCCAGCAGTAGAGTAAAAATGAAATTGTTGCCGTAACATGTTACTTTTGGCATAAAGAAGTCTCACTTTGGCTTGAATGTCGGCCTCATCTGATAAGTCGTTACAAATGACATGGCCAAGGTATTTATAAGAGGTGGCGAAGTTTAACTTCTTTCCTCCTAAAGTCATTTCCCTGGCAAGATTAGAATTTCTAGAATCAAAGTACATGACCAGGGATTTATAAGCATTATACTGAATGTCATGCTCACGCCCATAAGAGTAACATATGTCAAGTAAAGTTTGTAGTCCCTTGGCGGAAGGAGCGAATGGAAGGAGGTCATCATCGTATATCAAATGATTAACAACCATAGTACCCAGACTACAACCAATATGTTTGTATAGTTGTACACTCAAATTGTCCATGTAAATGTTAATAAGGAAAGGGGATAACTTTCCGCCTTGCTTAACACCGTTGCCCACTGAGAAGAAATCCAAGTAGGCAGATCTCCATCGGATACATACACATTGGTTATTGAACTCATTGCTCAGTATTCTTAGAATATATTTTGGTACGTCTCGCTGTTCTAATTTCGTTAACAGCTTATGTTGATTGACTCAATCAAATGCTTTTGATGCATCCAGAAACGCAACATGCATAGCTGAACCATGTTTAGTGTAAAATCTTAATAATTCCTTAAATGTAAACACACACAGTTCCGTTCCGTGTTTTGGCTTAAATCCAAACTGATGAGGGCGTATTTTGCAAGTATGTTTCCATTCTGTTGAATAACACAGTATATATTATCCTGGAACATATGTTAGAAAGGCATATTGGCCTGTAATTACCTTTATCATTTACTCGTCTATTTTTATCTTTAATAACCGGTACAATAACAGACTCTGAGACTGATTTCGGAACATAACCATGCACCATAACAGAGGTCACTATGATGTGTTCTGCAGTAATACCATCCAGACCTGGTGACTTAGTGTATGATAATTCATTAATAATACCCATCATTTCAACTGCATCAACAGTAATTCCATTATTGTCATTGATGGAATCAAAGTTTTTCGTAGTAGCTTCCACATTAACCCAATATCGACATCACCATGTATACCATCAATGTTCGTCGGTAGTTTAACTTTAATGTTTGTATGGTTCTTAATTTCCTTCCAGAGCTGTCAATGATCTTTTTGACATAACTTTTGTGCAATGGAATCAGCAATACAAGTTTCTTTATCTTTTTTACATTTTTTGACCGCATGCTTAAATTTGCTTCTGGACAGTTTTATGACATTAACAACGTGATATGTTCGCAAACTTGGTATTTATGCAACATTGTCATTTATGATACTCTATACAAGTTACCGGTACTTGTCAAATTTCATAATTGTTACCGTTTAATTATTATTAGTTGAGATAGGTTTTTATGATTGATAAAAACTACTAAAAATATTTTCTTTGTCAATGTCTACATACTGCTCGAGTGGATAATGATTTAAAATACCAACTCTCACACTCTAGGTGTGCCTTGTCATAAGCCCATTTTTGGTTTCTAAATGATATTGTTTGTCACTGCACGCATTTAAAATATTTAATTTAATTTAAATACTTGATTGATTTTAAAGCAGCAAATAGTTTAATTTTTAGATAGTTAAGTCAATATTTAGCCGGTATGTTGTTATATATGTTATTTATTTACAAATGTATATTTAAATTGTTTATTAGGTTCTTATTATGTTATACATTTTTATATGTAAAATAATTATTGTATTGTGGCAATCATGTTTTAACAATATTGTATTTTAACCGCCTTTGAACATGTTTTATATCCACAGATATGGCACTATATAAATAAAATTTATTATCATTATTCTTATTTATTGTTATTGTTGTATCATGAAAGTAGCAATGGGACTGACAAGACTTTCAGTAGTTTCTGAGTAGCCACTAATGTAAATATTGAGAGAAACTGGAATTAGAAGATGCCATATAATTGTAGCCAAGTCTGATTGTCTTATGTGGATTAAACCTTGTCTGTTCCTGATGTTCGATGTATGAACCCAAGTGTGCAGTGGCGACATGTTGATTTCTTATTGCTAAGACATTTGAGAATGCATTTATACAGGTTGCCATCAATTAAATTCTATGTCTGTGGAGCCCACCCCTAATACCTTGTCTCCCTCACTGAAAGTGACCTGTAGACACATTGTCATAAATTTTAAATTGATGGATCCAGTATGTCACGATTTGCCTACATCACAATTAAAATTATGCGTGTGGCCTCCATGAAGCTTTGCCTTGCCAACAAAATGTTGATAAAAAGATTATAAGACGGCTGCTTTAATAGTTTTTTTTTTACAAGTTTGTGATTTCAGAAAACTCTGTATAAGCGTATTTGGTCTTAATAGGTTTTTAGTCCTTTGACTGTATTTGATTGAATCATTCTAAGGGCTTCCTAGGGCCTCCAAGGACCCCAAAACTGGTAAACATGTAACATTTCATGTGATAGTGTCACTGTGTACATTAAATCTGTATTTGATTGAATCATTCTAAGGGCACCTAATGACCCCCCCCCCCAAAAGGACCCCCAAAACTGGTAAATTTTCACATTTTGCCTATTTTTTTCTAATTTTGTATCATGGTAGTGCCACTATACACAATAAATCTGTATTTGATTCAATCATTCTAAGGGGTCCAAAGGTCCCCTAAAATGCTAAATTTGTTAACTAAACAGTCTACTGTAGCAGCAGATCTAGCAGGTTTCCAGTCCTTTTGTTCAACTAATCCCTTTTCCCACAACATCTGTCACACCTCACTGTGCCTGTCTGGTGAAAGTGTGACTAATCTGTAATTGGTCACTGGCAGAGGCTTGGGTCACTGTGGCTGGAGGTAGGAAGTATGACTAATCTGTAATTGGTCACTGGCAGAGACTTGGGTCAACAAACACAGCACCTTGTACCAGAAACAGAAACCTATTCCCCTTCCCAAAACATCTGTCACATGCGGAGTCTGTGTCTTGTATGGATATGCAGTTGTTTTATATAAGCAGAAAGTTAATTGAAATTAGTTATTCTTAAGCCACAGAAAAGTAATTCCCGGTTTCTCATCGATGCATGTATTTACAATATGTGCCACAACATTTTATTTTCTATTATAATTATTCCTCTAAATGCAAGAGGTGGTGCAATAAGTGAACAGTAAACCTATAAACATTTTACTTCCATCATAACCCTTAATGATCTGTAACTATGATTCACCAAAAAAACATTTGATTAATAATTACCTACAGGGTTGTTTGATTTATGCCGGGCAGAAACTGTTTCTGCAAAAAACATTTGATTAATAATTACCTACAGTGTTTTTTTTATTTATGCCGGGCAGAAACTGTTTTTGTCCGACAGAAACAGCAACAATAGGAATTACATGCCATTGATAGGCAAACATGTTCTTTTTATAGAAAATGTCAGTTTCTTTCTGTACCTGTCTACGTATGATAACCATTTGTCCGCCATGCTCACAATAAACATCACATGAATGATAAAAGGAAGATCACTGCCACTTGTGGATTATTATTATTATAAAACTGCTCTGCTACTGCTTGGTGGACAGTAAGCTGCAACTGTCTGAGTTTGTTTACATTTTGACAAACTACTATTATATAGCACTAATTTTTGAATGAATCACATTTTGAGAATGCATGTCATTGTTTGCGATGTAACTTTTGTATGCTTAATTTTCTGCTGCTACAAGTTGCGTTCATCTGAAAGATTATTCAATTACCTATCCAATGATAATACATATGTTGTGGTGTTGGAAATATATAGCTTTGGTATATTGTACACAAGGGTTGTGATAGGAAACTATTGGACATTGCGACAGTCCAGAAAGACAGCATGAGATGTATCACTCAATATATGAAGTGTGACTTTCAGATACTTCATTTTGTAGTGCTATGGATTATGATGGGCCTCTCCATTAGCTCACTATATATTTATGTGAAATATATCATTAAAATATTTCAGAACAGGCTATCGCTAAGCTGCAATTGTCTTTGGGTTTGTTTATAATTTGACAAACTACTATTATATAGCACTAATTTTTGAATTGGCACAGCTAATGCTAATATATCCCACAAAATGACTTCTACAGGAAACAACTTTGGTGTAAATTATCATCCCATTATTCTTACTGACAAAGACCTGTAAGTTAGGTGAGTAACACCTTCAAAGTTCTGACAGCAGGACACCGGCTTCGGTGAAGTCGAGACAAACGTTTGACAAAGGCTTCAAGTTCAAACGGTCTATCACCGTCCAGCTGACCCATTAAAATTTTTCTTTAGATTATCTTTTGTTCTCAAATAATCTGTCCTCTTAATTTTATACATAAAGACATAATCTGGCATAACTTTATACATTTTTGTAGCAGCACATTTGTATTTTAAGTGTATCATATATTTATCACTTGTTGTGTATTACACCCAGCTGTGGAGCTAAGATTCTCTGCCTGCTATTGTTTGATGGAAACTGTGACTAATGTGTAATCGGTCACTGGCAGTAGCTTGTGTCAACAGACAGCATTAAGCCACTAGACCCCTGTTAAACTGGACAGTTGCCTGTAGGTTTTAAACTGTGTCAAACAGTTAGTCTACCTTTTGCTCTCAAATAATCTGTCCTCTTAGTTTTACACATGTAGACATAATTTGGCATAACTTGATAAGTCTTTGTAGCAGCACATTTGTACTTCCAGTGTATCATTGCAACATAACATACATATTACATACTGTGTGCCACATTTGAATGTTGTGCATGTAATATTTCCATGCAATCCATTTGCATATATAATGTAAAACTTCAGCAGCCGTTTTCTTCATTTTCACTTTTAGACCCCTACTATGTTCAATGCTCCATAACTTCCCCAATTTTATTGCAGTCATATTTTTTGAAACCGTGTAAAGCACCCTACCAAACCTTTACAAGGATGTAAGAAAACAA
This sequence comes from Escarpia spicata, assembly GCA_963995525.1. Taxonomy (NCBI): domain Eukaryota; kingdom Metazoa; phylum Annelida; class Polychaeta; order Sabellida; family Siboglinidae; genus Escarpia; species Escarpia spicata. The sequence continues at coordinate 37,109,608 of OZ023218.1, forward strand.
TGTTACAATTTTTCCTTTCAGTTGTAATGATCAACAATAATAATATGGTTTGGGTGCCAATGATTAACTTTTTGAAATGTATAATATTTTCTATTATAATGGTGGGCATTCAGCATCGTGCACCACACAGCCAAAACTGCACTGATAAGTCAGATATGTATTATTACATATTATAAATACACAAGTGATGTACTTCTGAAGTACAGCACAGCACAGAGATCATAGTTTTCAGAATACCCTCTTGTATTGTTGATATTTTTTCTACAATACAAATCATTTTTGATGTAGCATTGAGCTAAGATGTTTTGTTGATTTAGGTATTAATCTTTGGTGTGTGGTAACAGATGTCACAGTAGTTTCTGTTTCAGGTAAAACTGTGAAACCATCATCTACGGCACCTGAACCTACGGGTACTTCACCAACAGTGAAAGGTAAATTACCCAGTGCTGAAATATTCTCATGACGTTCAACAAAATGTGAGTTTTAAAGCAAATATCATAATTGTTACCGTTTAATAATTATTAGTTGAGATAGGTTTTTATGATTGGTTAAAACTGGTAAAAATATTTTCTTTGTCAATGGTTACACACTGCTCATGTGGCTAATGATTTAAAATACCAACTCTTCATGTTACACTAGCACATTAAAACACAAACAGTTAGCATTGTTTTCTCACCTTATGTAACTTGATATTAATTATCCACTGTACTAGCCTACTCTAGGTGTGCCTTGTCATAAGCCCATTTTCAGTTTTTAGACGTTCTCGCAAGTCATATTCTGTTATTGTTTGTCATTGCATGGATTTTAAATATTTATTTACTTTAAATACTTGATTGATTTTAAAGCAGCAAATAGCTTAATTTTTAGATAGTTAAGTCTAGTCAATATTTAGCCGATACTTTGTTATATAATATGTTATTTATTTAGAAATGTATATTAAAATTTTGCATTAGGTTCTTACTATATTATACATTTTTAGTCCTTTGGGCCGAAGGTCCAACAGACTTATGCCATCACTCTGCGTCCGCCATGCACCGTTAGCTGCCATATCTCAGAAACCGTTCAGCAACTTTTTCTCTAATTTTGTATAGGTGTATCTTAGGGTACTGCCACTATGCACAAGAAATCTGTATTTGATTGAATCATTCTAAGGGCACCTCAGGGCCCCCCAAAATGCAAAATTGTCCTGCTATTTCCCTTTATGAGCCAAGGCTAGTAGAATTTGGTATTGGACTAGCCATGGCTCACTGTCTGCCATTGTCCCAGTGTTGAACAGAATGCCTCCATGTGGGCTGTAACTATAATGTGTAATGGGAATCCCTACTGCACTGGCAGAACCTGAGAAACTTTAAAACACCAATAGACATAATTATCAATGCAATGTAACGATATGATCTAGGATTAAAATAAAATAACTTAGATATATAATAATATATAAAATAAAATAACTTAGGTATAAAATAATAAATTATATAAAATAAAATAACTTAGGTATAAAATAATAAATTATATAAAATAACTTAGGTATACTCCAAAGGGTTAAAGCATATTTCGCCAAAATAAGAAGGAGTATTATTAAGATGTTTTACTATACATGTTGCAGTTATTACTTCACTCCAATTCAATCAGTATTATGTGATTATTTGCTACTGTTTTAAGTCAAAACGCATACTATGTATATCAGACCTGGGGTGAAAGTACTCGTACTCGTAAAACTTATGGGTCATGTACTCGTACTCATACTCATTGTACTCAGATTTTACGAGTACGTTACAAGTACATCTGAGTATTTTCTCAATATGTATTGGGGAAAATAAATTTATTTGTAGTTATAAAATGAAACTTTCCTGAAATAATTAAATGTTCAACTATTTTTAAATACTTTGTTATTTCTGATAGAATACCACCTTACCATCCATACAAATAGTCAATCTCATTATCTGATAACCATGACTATGATATGCAAACATGGCAACAGCCAGCATCTTTTTCCAGTCTGAAACACCCTGTTAAGAGCACAATAATCTTAGGCTATCAGTTCAGGCCATAAACCTGTTTGTTCAATTAAGCCACCAGGATGTCCATAAAGAGCCAATTAGCAGTTAACCCACCATTTAGACAGGAAATGCCTTTGATGTAGTCTGGAGATTATGCCACTGGGCACTGGCTGACAGTGCCAACTGCTAAGAACAAGAACTGCCAATCTTCCTCTGTAGAAATATAAGATGGCTCAAGTCAGACTGCCTCCTAACCTAGTATAATCCGGTGCCAGCAGCCTGGCTAAAAAGTCCAAAGGGGATTTTTAGCCTGTTATATGGACATGTGCTAACCCTCTCTAAAACCAGTAGTCTACGATCAGAAAATATAAATTGCAAACTGCTAATATATGCAGATTGTTGATTGTAGAAGTGAACGAATAACACAGTCAGCCATGTACATAACAAATAAGAGTCAACACAACAATTGTCTAACTCTGGCTCAGTTAGTCCCACACCATCTAAACATTCCAGCCTCATCAGCCACCATCTCTGCATTCCAACCTCATCAGCCACCATCTCAGCATTCAGCCTCATCAGCCACCATCTCAGCATCCAGCCTCATCAGCCACCATCTCAGCATTCCAGCCTCATCAGCCACAATCTCAGCATTCCAGCCTCATCAGCTACCATCTTAGCATTCCAGCCACATCAGCCACCATCTCAGCATTCCAGCCTCATCAGCCACCATCTCAGCATTCCAGCCTCATCAGTCACCATCTCAGCATTCCAGCCTCATCAGCCACCATCTCAGCATCCAGCCTCATCAACCACCATCTTAGCATTCCAGCCTCATCAGCTGCAGTTGAAAGGGTATTTAGCATAGCTGGGAAAGTATTCCGCCCTGAATGGTGCAGGCTAATTAGGGCTCAACCTTAAACAACTCATGTTCATTCGGTGCAATGGCAAATAGATGATAAGATCATAGGATACCACTGAAATGAATGCCAACGAAGTGAATTTCATTGTTGATGAAATAAAGAGGTTTTTCACAGTTTTCCTCATAAAAAATATTGATCAACTGCCATTGCATATTCATTTGTGCTGAATTATATAAATTAGATTAATTAATAAAATACATTATTATTTAATATTTACATTTTAAAAATGTACTCGTACTTTCACTGGTACTCGTGAGAATGTACTTGTACTCGTACTCAGCTTTTAGCATCGTACTCATACTTTTACTCATGAAAATGTACCCGGATCTTTGTACTTTGTGAACAAATAAAATTTTATTATTATCTTTTTTCTTTCTATTCCATTCTGGGGGAGGGTGGTAGGGGCAAAATGAAAATAGAAAATGTGTGCACATTTTCTTAAACAACCTTTAAGTTTAACTGTGCTACTTGCGAGATTGTAGCCCACCATCTCTCCTGCAAGGTTTCTATAATCACTGGAAATTGGCCTAAATAGCAGAGTATTGGGATAAAATTCTAAAGTACTTTTAATAACACATTAATGTTGTGTTAACTTCACCTGCTAAAACTGTTTTGTAACATTCTATTCGGTCAAATTATGACGGCATCGTTTTAGCCGAGTTTACGGATGCCCAAAATACTGAACGCACATGCTTCGTTATTTCTCTAGAGGGGTCCGGTTAATTGAAAGCACGTGACACCGTCAATTGAAACAGCAATGTAGCATTTTTGTCTTTGCCATGCCGCCACCGTTGAAGAAATGTCGAAATGACATTATGCGTTTTTTCGAATCAAAACCAAAAAAAATTACATTGACCGCCATCGTTCACCGGGAAGATGATGGTGTGGACCGAGTGGAGACTGCACCGGTTTTGTCGGTGATACCTCTGCCCATGTCGTCGCATTCGTCGTCGTTATCTCTACCCGTGTCGTTGCTTTCATCGTCGTCATCTCTGCCCGTGTCGTCGCGTTCAGCATCTTTAGCATGTGGCCAATCCACAATTGAATTTGTTTAGAATCGAAGGTGCTTGACTGTTTCTTATGTTGTTGCTATTGTTTGTCATGTTCAATAACTGTTATTCTACTGGTGACGCAGTGTTGTTATTAATGTGGATGCTATGTATATATATATATATATATTGTAGTAGTAGTTGTAGGTATCCTGCAGTCTCGTAAGACTATGGATCTGTGCCCTGGTATATATATAGATATATATAATTATGTGTATATATATCAACCGGGAGCGGATAAGAATTGTGTCAACTTGTCATTTGGACAAGTACAATTTCCGGGCACATGATGCATGGCGCGGTCATGACGGGCAGAAATATTATCCTCCCTTAGTCCCTGCTCAGAATGCACCATTTTTTAGCTGGTTTAAAAAAAATCTCCGGGAGAGCATGCCCCCGGACCCCCTAGCAGCGCTTCGTGCCTGCGGTGCTCACACTGATCAAACAACTCTATCAAGTACATTAAACACTTTCAGCGATGACATACATGACAAAAATTTAGAACCTTTAATAAATGAAGAACTTTTAAAATAAATGAATGGCTCATAATAAATAAATTATCACTAAACATAGCAAAATCTAAATACATGACATTTCAAAAGGCAAAGAAAAATATACAGACACTCATTCTGAAAGATAGACAATGTAGATATTGAACAAGTCAAAGAATTTAATATTGGGGTTTAATTATAGATACAAATCTAAACTGGAAAAAAACATTGAAAAAATAACAAATGCTTGTTCTAAAAAATTGGCAATAATAAAACTTTAAAAAAGCCCTGAGAATTATTACCGTAAGTAACTATATTTCCCACTCAGAACCACTTCACAAAACACTCAACTTGTTAAAAGTAGATGACATCCTTAAATTACAACAGTTAAAATTTTACTATAAATATTTACACAATGACTTACCAGTTTATTTACAAAACTGGAGGATAATGCTTAACTATGAGGTACAAAATCATAATACAAGAGTCAAGTCAAGCATAAAATGTACACTTATAAAATTAAACATAAATGTCTTAGGCATAATGTGCCACTTTTACTATATAACATTCCCGATATAGTCAAAGAAAAGCTTAGTACACAGAGTTCACAAGGATTTGCCAAGTATGTTAAACTTTATTTTTTATATAAAATTATCAGGTAACATGCACAAGACAAAATTGCTATATATGTATGCAAAATTAAGAACCAACAACGACCTGTCAACTTGATACAGTACAAAACAGTGCCTAAATGACAAACACAACAGTCATGTAAGCTGGCTCACACTACACACATGCTCATATTCATATCATGTTTTTTTTTCTTCGTTTTTCTTTTGACTCGTGATGTATTAATTTGATTCAGGTGATGTATTAATCCAGTTAAATTTTTTATCATAAAAGGTGGCTCCTCGATAGCGACTATTATAGTCTTAGAGGAGTCTCCTGACCCTACTTTTTTGTTATTTACCATGTTTATCATAAGGTTATATATTTGTATTATTTTTGACATGGATCTATTGTATGTATAATCAAATGTCTGGGTGAAATAAAAACAAATTCTACGTCTTCATCACGTAGCCCACCCCTACCACCTCACCCATCATTTTACCCAGGGGAAACACTGTCGTTTCATGTAACACCAGGAACGATTGGCCCGTACCCATATCAGCCTAACTGGAATGGCAATGAGATGATGGGATGAGAGGCTCAGCCAGACTTTCTCCAAGTCGTTATATGCGGGGGGGAGTCTGATGTAATGAGCAGCGCCTCCTAGCACTGTAGTTCCGGCGTTATGATGATGTTTTATTTAACCAATTCCGAATGCATTATTGTTGACGACTCAGGGTTCAGTTGAAATACACGGAAATGTATTACGGTATGTAAAGATATAAATGTGATATTTTCAAATACAAGCGCAAATGTAAAAAATTGTACTTGAATCCAAACGTGACGTGAGAACTTCACTGCTTACAGAGTGCGTGGTGGAGGGATGTGCCAACTGCTCAGAACAGACTGGCTCAGAATGTGTCACCTGCAAGACTGGCTTCTGGCTGAATAACACCATCTGTAACAGTAAGAGTTTCTCTTTCAAACTCCCAGTTATAACACGCTACCAGTCCACTGCTCTATCTCTGATCCGATATCAAGTGGATTGATTCGTCACATTTGATGACTCCTCACATTGCTGACCCCTGGAGTGCTTACCAGAATCTAACTCTGGCGAAAATATTGTTTCTTTTTCTCTGGCAACATTGACCTGTTTGGAGATCACCAATCTACACAACTGCTCATGTGCATGCATGGAATCGCTTGCATTCAAAATGTAAATGTAAACAGAAAAACGTTTAGCAAACATTGTTTGTTTGCATTGTGATTATACTGCAGAATTATGTAAAGTATTTATTTGTTACCTGCGCAGTATCAAACTCACTTTGACTGAAGGCACCGCAGTTGTTCTTGTCACTGTTCAGAATTGAATTTCGAGTTATGTAGATGAATGCATTTTTGCACGGAATATTTTGCGTAGAGCCGAAATGAAACAAACAGGTCACTTGTGGGATGGGGTTCACATCATTTGGTAATGTCTCCTGCCTTATTTAATAACGCTGTGTGTATGTGACACATTGTGGTAGTTCAGATCTTACGCTACATTTTGGCGATACAAAGTTGTGAGCAACATGGCATGATACCAGTTTCATCCATGTAAGTTAATTTTTTGGCAAAGGTTATGGGTAGTTGCGATGACCCGCCTAAAACAAATCAGATGTTAAGAAGGATGACATCAGAGTTAGGTATCTACATTTCTAATCAAATAATATATATGCCAGTCGGTCAACAATGCTTTTTCAAGATCATAATACCAAATTGCATTATGGAAGCAAGTTCTTTGTTGTTTCTAAAAATGCAAACACAGAAAAAAACGATACTTTGACCCTGCAAATACATTTTGACTTTTCCTCAGTTTGGTGAAGGCAGTCTGAACTGTTATAGCCTGTCATATATAGGGTAGAAAGTTTAGAGGGAGGAAATCCAATAATTTGATCATAAAATCATGTTATACAGCATATATGTATAAAATTATCAGGTAACATGCACAAGACAAAATTGCTATATATGTATGCAAAATTAAGAACCAACAACGACCTGTCAACTTGATACAGTACAAAACAGTGCCTAAATGACAAACACAACAATCATGTAAGCTGGCTCACATTACACACATGCTCATATTCATATCATGTTTATTTTTCTTCGTTTTTCTTTTGACTCGTGTGATGTATTAATTTGATTCAGGTGATGTATTAATCCAGTTAAATTTTGTATCATAAAAGGTGGCTCCTCGATAGCGACTATTATAGTCTTAGAGGAGTCTCCTGACCCTACTTTTTTGTTATTTACCATGTTTATCATAAGGTTATATATTTGTATTATTTTTGACATGGATCTATTGTATGTATAATCAAATGTCTGGGTGAAATAAAAACAAATTCTACGTCTTCATCACGTAGCCCACCCCTACCACCTCACCCATCATTTTACCCAGGGGAAACACTGTCGTTTCATGTAACACCAGGAACGATTGGCCCGTACCCATATCAGCCTAACTGGAATGGCAATGAGATGATGGGATGAGAGGCTCAGCCAGACTTTCTCCAAGTCGTTATATGCGGGGGGAGTCTGATGTAATGAGCAGTGCCTCCTAGCACTGTAGTTCCGGCATTATGATGATGTTTTATTTAACCAATTCCGAATGCATTATTGTTGACGACTCAGGGTTCAGTTGAAATACACGGAAATGTATTACGGTATGTAAAGATATAAATGTGATATTTTCAAATACAAGCGCAAATGTTAAAAATTGTACTTGAATCCAAACGTGACGTGAGAACTTCACTGCTTACAGAGTGCGTGGTGGAGGGATGTGTCAACTGCTCAGGACAGACTGGCTCAGACTGTGTCACCTGCAAGACTGGCTTCTGGCTGAATAACACCATCTGTAACAGTAAGAGTTTCTCTTTCAAACTCCCAGTTATAACACGCTACCAGTCCACTGCTCTATCTCTGATCCGATATCAAGTGGATTGATTCGTCACATTTGATGACTCCTCACATTGCTGACCCCTGGAGTGCTTACCAGAATCTAACTCTGGCGAAAATATTGTTTCTTTTTCTCTGGCAACATTGACCTGTTTGGAGATCACCAATCTACACAACTGCTCATGTGTATGCATGGAATCGCTTGCATTCAAAATGTAAATGTAAACAGAAAAACGTTTAGCAAACATTGTTTGTTTGCATTGTGATTATACTGCAGAATTATGTAAAGTATTTATTTGTTACCTGCGCAGTATCAAACTCACTTTGACTGCAGGCACCGCAGTTGTTCTTGTCACTGTTCAGAATTGAATTTTGAGTTATGTAGATGAATGCATTTTTGCACGGAATATTTTGCGTAGAGCCGAAATGAAACAAACAGGTCAGTTGTGGGATGGGGTTCACATCATTTGGTAATGTCTCCTGCCTTATTTAATAACGCTGTGTGTATGTGACACATTGTGGTAGTTCAGATCTTACGCTACATTTTGGCGATACAAAGTTGTGAGCAACATGGCATGATACCAGTTTCATCCATGTAAGTTAATTTTTTGGCAAAGGTTATGGGTAGTTGCGATGACCCGCCTAAAACAAATAAAATGTTAAGAAGGTTGACATCAGAGTTAGGTTTCTACATTTTTAATCAAATAATATATATGCCAGTCGGTCAACAATGCTTTTTCAAGATCATAATACCAAATTGCATTATTGAAGCAAGTTCTTTGTTGTTTCTAAAAATGCAAACACATAAAAAACGATACTTTGACCCTGCAAATACATAGCTATCCATAACATGACCATCAGAACGTTTTTACTAATTTTAGTGAAACCTTTTTTGTTGAAAAACCCTTTGGTCTCAGGAGAAGGCCTGGCACTGGTTTCAAAGGCATCGCCTGTTGTTTGATTGCAACTGTATCTCGTAACGAACGCATTCAAATGATATGCTAGGCTTTACCAACCTAAAAACTAGTATACACAGTAATAGTATAATATTACGTTTTAAGGGTTTAACTGACATCTAAACTGTTTACATAAAAGTGGTGTAGTGGTATTAGATTATTATAATGATATGGGATATAGGGGGCCCCAATAGAGGTCATAGTGGCAAGAAATCAAAAAGGCTACCAACCAAAACAGCAACAAATTAAATATTAACCGGGTATATTCAACAGCTGTGATATGATTTGACAAATGGTTGTCACATAGAATTCTAATGTTGTAGCTGCCTTGTTGAAACATATTTTGCAGTCGGTATGTTATGATAGATATACTGCGTACATGATTTCATAGTAATAACATTCGGTTTGCTTCCCTTTAAATATGATGAAAACAAATCTCCAGTTGATTGTGTTGCTTTACAAAGTTTAACACAAATGACAAATGAGAAGTCGAGATGATGTTCGATTGAACAGGTCTGCCAGGGAGTAAAGTGTAAAGCACTTTGAGCAGTCCTGAAGACTGGATACTGCGCTATATAAGAACTTACCTTTTTTATGTGACTTGTTTTCAATACCAATAGTTTCAGGTGTATTTTATGTGAATGGTTTGATCCTTCGTTGATATGTGACCTGCCCCTGAGTCCATATTAAGTACAACTGCTGGTGTGATACTTTGTGTGCATATTAAGTGAACCTACTAATATTATATTTTCAAATGCATACATGTGTATATATATTCAGTACAGATACTGAGGTGCTGAGTTTCAGATTTTGTGACTTTTCCAAAAGCCAGTGCAAAAACATGAATCAGGCCCTTAGCAAGAAATAATTGTTTGCCAGTCTTGAATTTAGCATGCAAATGGCTTGGATAGAAGCCATATATGTCAATCACGGCCTTATTGGCCAGCTTAGTTTTTCAAAGACAAACCAGTGTCATTTGTGCCATTTATTTAATTAATACTGATCCATTCGATTTGTTTTACTACAAGTTGTCGCAATGATAATTATTAATGTGGATCCCTAGACTTGGAACTATCAGTTAATCTAGCTGCCAGCTGGCTCCCTCTAAATTCCACCAGCCCCTGATTTGTGGAGTAGCTACATGTTGACTTTGCTGTTTCCAGATTGTTCCGTGGGGTGTGCAAAGTGTGAGACTGACACAAACTGCACAACATGCCTGCCTGGTTACACTCGTAATGGATCTCTGTGTGAATGTAAGCATTCATCTGAATTAACATGTTCTACATTACAATGTTACCATATTACAATATTACAGTTTTACATGTGACTGGTCGTAACGATTCAAACCAGCATTATGATAGCGGGCCACATTTCAGGTGTGCAATACTACAAGAAACATCTGTGTACGTCGGTTTGATGTAAAGTTACAGGTGGTTGAATTGACCCACCAGAGAAATTCAAAGTATTGAGATGAACGACATTCAACTTGGTTATTTACATTTCAAATGCAAGTCACATATAAAAAACACTCAAGATAATAATTCCTGATTGCAATATTCAAACTGGTAGTTAATTGTTGGTAGTTTCGAAAAATGAAAATTGATACTTTCACCTCTGCACTTAGATGAAATGTACACTGTGGTCTGGACCATAGTGGCCTGTCACCTTTGACTCACCTATTGCAATCCATGCGAGTCTCTCAGATACTTGAGTGTAATTGAACACCTGTACAAAATGGTGGTGGTTCCATACCAGATTTCTTTTAAATCGAATGATACCAGAATTTTGTTTGACAGTTACATTGTAAGTCCTAATTCGTGTACAACATACCGGGTAGTTCCATTACTGAACATACATGAAAACAGGTGTCTCATGAATGAGTGCATGCATGTAATACATGGTAGTACTGCTGCTGCTGCCATGTTGCAGATACTTGTGAAGTCATTCGTAGTGTGCCAAGGGGCATTGCCGGTTACATCAGTCTCTATACCCCCAGCATGTCACCTTGTCGAAACGCTGAAGTTAAGCTGAGCCCCATCATCTTGTTGTCATTCAAATCGTGGCATTCTGGGTTTTGGCCAATCAATGTAATATGAAATGTTCGGGAAGTAGAAGTAATTATTAGAAAATGCACTGCTGAATTGTCTGACTGGTGATTGTATTGGGATTTCTTTGAGTTGCCCTTTGATGTGGGGTGCAGGTGCCTGCAAGTTATGACGGTTAGTGTTGTCAGCTACCACCCCTGACTGGTGAGGAGTGTTCGTTTTGAGTATTTTGAGTGCAACGTTATCAAGTGAAGGTGTTTTGTTGATTTAGATATTAGAGACCTTTAGCAAACACAATTAAGCGCGATGTGATGGCAAAAAGTTACGAGATGGCAAGTGCTACGTCACACCTTTTGTGGTGCAATCAATAAAAAAAACCAGATCTGCCGTTCAACGTGGCGTTCGTACACGAGAAATGGAAATTCAGCGTGTGCACAAACACCACATTGTTTCATATGTAAATAGTTATATTAATTAAAAAGTTAGTACTCACTGTGACAGCTCGACTTCTTAGGAACACACGTGTACAGAGAGTAGAGTTTGAAATACCAGTCGGCACATTTGACGAGTTTCTAAAAGACCTATGAGTCGCTTGTTGACATCTACTGTAATGCAGTATCGGTTAAATAAAATGAGTTTATTGGACCCTTTTGGCTTTGTCTTAGCTCTGTATTTTTTGTTTGTTACATGTGAATGTTCTAAATCCCATATCTGGCTGTGCTCATCAGTTCCAAACTATAAAGGATTTAATTTATTTTTTATCGGAGTCGAACGTAGAACTGGATACAGAGCGGTTAGCTAATGGTGTTTTCCTAGACACTGATGCAAGATGTGGATTCAACTTCAAGTTTGACGTCACGTCCAATTTTCGCATACGGTAACGGCACATAATTGTGTCTATTAATCTTTGTTTTGTGTGGAAACATTTGACAAGTTTCTGTTTTTAGCAAATCCTACTACAACAACACCCAAAGAACCTACGGAAATTCCAACTGCATCACCACCAAAGGAAAGTACGTTATTGAAACATTCTCCTTTTCAAGTTTTGAGGAATTCCAGTAGACACATGTTTTTGGTGTGTTAGCAAACTTGGTATTTATGTAACATTGTCATTTGTGGTATTTTACAATTTTCTTATCATTTTATAATTGTTAGCATTATTATTAGTTGAGTTTCTTATGTGATGTAAGAGTACCACACTAGGAGGGCCTTGTCATAATCCCATCTTGGGTTTTTAAAGGACCTCGTAAGTCACATTATGGAAGTATCATTGGGTCTGAAAACATTCAATAGTTTCTTAGTATACTTAAATTTAATTCTTAGGGTAAATATTGATTCTGATTGTCTTTTTGCAGGTTAAACCAATCTTGTCTGTTCCTGATGTTCGACATAATAGTTTAGAATGCTATAATAGATATGTTGAAGGTATACTACGTACCAGATTGTGTTTAATAAGCCTGAAATATTGTTCACAATTTGAAAGTTCAAACTGTAAACAAAACATTCAACTGGTAAACTGTGGCTAGTGGCACTCATTGTGGACGCATGAGTCCTTATCATCGATGATTGGACCAAACTTACATGTTACATCAGCGATGATTGGACCAAACTTAAACGAACCTGATATCATTGCTTCCACTTACAGAGTGCCCCCCGGGATGTCACAACTGTACAGGACAGACTGGCGACAACTGTGTGGTTTGTCTGGTTAACTACGTGCTCAACGGGACCGTCTGCAGTAAGTTTCACTTGAAAACTGCCAATTATATTACTACTATGTGATCAATACATTGCTCTATAACTGACTAATGTAATACTGTTTCGATAGTGTCGTAACTATTACGGTAACATTATGGATTAGTGAATATCTAAAAGCAGTCTAATACCTTAATGTAAAAGTGGCTCCACTGTGGGACTTTAGAGGCGGCCGATTCCTAAAATGAGGAATCTCTGAATTACACTGCTGTTGTCGATGGTTGTAGGTATTAATTAAAATAATATAAAATTATAAATAAGTAAAATTACAAAATGAAATTGAAAAAGCATGTCCACGAACATTGTTTTGTTTGACACAAGTAGCCCGGCCAATCTGTTTGCTATTATTAGTATCGCGATAGTTCAATGTACTATTAGTTGTAACTATCGATAGTTGGATTATCTATTGATAGTAAACTATCATCACACCGACTGTTGCGATGCATAGATAGTTTGATATAGCCACCTCGCAATTAAAGTGATCCTAGGACAGTAGTAAAAATGTGCCGTTATATCTGAACTGTCGCAACGTGTCACAAATGCATAATAACACCTATTATCACTCGTCTTGACTAGTCACCTAATGGCATCTTTATTGAGGATATCTTAATAAGCAGCAATCACACATGGCCCATACAACTGGATCATGTTGAATCCTGTAGAATCCCATTAATCTTCATGCAGTCCTCCCATCTCATGCGTAATCTTTCTCTTTTCCTCCAACCCTCCACTAAGTGGATATCTGCTCTCTCTTTGTCAGTCATTGCCATTGCTATCGTTCCATGTCCAGCCCACTTTAGCCGACTCCTTCTTGAAACTTTCTTTCACACCAACCTCCTCACTCAACTCCTCCATTGCTGTCTATTCTCTTCCCTCCTGCAGGTCTTCTCACCCAGTTGTTTTGGTACCGTAAAGTGTACTTACCTTTGGTTTGTCAGTCTCTGAGCTGATGTGGCGCATCAACTAAGCACCTGTGTGTTTCTGGGAATGATGCTTTGTTTCTCAACTGGTCTACCTATATATGGCATAGTGTGTGTGTGTGTGTGTGTGTGTGTGTGTGTGTGTGTGTGTGTGTGTGTGTGTGTGTGTGTGTGTGTGTGTGTGTGTGTGTGTGTGTGTGTGTGTGTGTGTGTGTGTGTAGGTTGGTATATGTTAGACGGCTTGCATCACAGGTCACAAACTTTTAGGGTTCATCTACAAATATATGACCCCATGGAAGAAAAATAAACCCTTCACTTTTTAGAAATTCTCTATGTTAAGGGTTCTTGTTACTTGTTTTAGGGTTCCTACCGGATTTTAGATGGACATAAATCGATTGTTCATAATGCTATTAAATGCCGTTTTTCTAAGAACTAGTGATCAGTTGGAGACTTTTTACGTACCTAGAAAATCTGCTCAAATTACATCTTAACAAACATCAGTACAAATTCTTTTGGAAACCGTGTTCTGTATCTGAGCTTGTCTAGCACCGTATGGAAGACAACCAAGCAAATCATTGCTGACATTCCACTAGATCACAAGAAAACTAAGAATTATCAGTGTTTAAATTGAGTTACAAAGAAATGCGTTGTACACATGGCTGTGTGTAGATCTTTGAAAACTATTAGTAAGATTTCTCAGCAAAATACACATTTTCCTGTCATTATGTAGCACTACTCATTGACATTGAGTGTAACATTAAGAAAGCTAACGTGGTATTATTGACTTAGATATTCTTCTTTAGCTGACGTGGAACTGGAAAGATTTCACATTTTTTCTCTTTACAGAAAATGAAACATCACCGACGACGACGACGATGACAACGACGATGATGACGACGATGACAGTGGCAAAGTCATCAACAACCACAGCTCCACCGTCACAGACAACGGTCAAGCAAAGTAAGTTATTAGTTGTACAAATATTTACCTCTTGCAATCCAGGAGCTGCCCAGTACATCTGTACCCCTGGAATACCAAACTGTCGAAACTTGGATTTATCTCCGACACCCCAAACCCATCAATGTGGAAGCGTTTAATGTGACCGGTTAATGCCATATTAGGTTTACAAAAGCCCGCCATCATCTGGCCATCTGAATGTGCTATGTACCCACAACTCCCATTGTTTCTTTGGAGATCAACTCCTCATCCCAAAATATCAGTGATGTACGCCATAAGCACGGCAAGAGATTATACAGAAACATGGTCTGCCAAAAACAGATAATTATCAATGAATTAATTTGTAATCTCTTCACCAGATAAGCTGCTTCAGTTTACAACTCTTATTGTACTCTGCCAGTGATTGTAGACCTATTTTGTATTGTTTGGCGGCTACAATGATTTTGACCAGGTTGCTCTCTTTAGGATATTAAATTTAAACACATAAATGCTAACTTGTTTGTGAATGTAGTGGGGTGGATTTGGGTTTGGGGTATCTAATTTCTGGGGTACATCTTTGGCCCCTTGGAAGAAAAACATTTCCTCAATTGAAAACAAAAATCTCAATTGCTTATGTTTTTTTACAGGTTTTAGGGGTCATGCCAAACATTACTCATAAATCGATTGTTCATAACATTACATGTATTTTCTGTGATTGTTTTGAGGACAGCCGATTTGGCTGGGGGCATTTTATGTAACTTACACTACAAAAAACTGGTCAAATGACATCATAACAGATGTCAGTATGAATTCTTCGGTAGACCATCTTCTGCGTATCTAGCACCATCCGGACTAAGATTTGTTAGACTAAGGAGAGAAATGTGGTGGAGAGTTTTGTAGCAGTAAGTGAAGGGAATGTTTCTGTTCTTTACAGGTCATCATAGCTGTGGGTTTTCGACGGCGTCGTTCTTCGGAGGTATGGCCCTAGCTGGGGGCATTGCGGTCATCATCTTCTTCGGCTGCAAATTCTACAAAGCCCGCAACATGCCTTCGTACCACCAGTTCTAGACAAACACAGCCGCCACCGGTTCCACAGTCCACATGTTGCCTCGCCATTTTGCCCTCAATTCACTTCGGTTTAGTTGTAGAAGTTAGACGTTGAAGTGGAATATTTGTTGAACCTAAATTGCAGTTTACAGCCATGTGTTTAGTGTTCTAGAACCCCCCTGCTCTTTGCCAGTGTGTCTTTAGTGGTGGAAGCAGCACATAGTAATCAGCATTTGCTTTTTGTTGTAACATCAAAACTGTTTCTTCTAAGACTTGTAGTCAGCCACCTTCCCTTCGGTTATAAAACAAAAAGTTCTAGTTTTCCGTTAGTTGTAAAACCAAAATTTGTTGTTTGCAATTTTGCCTTCGGTGTCAAAGACAACTTATTTTGCTACCTTGTCATTAGTGGTAAAAGCAAACCATGTTGTTTGTTGTGCTGTAAAACCAAAACTTGTAGTTTGCTGTGCTGTAAAACCAGAACTTGTAGTTTGCTAGCTTGCCATCAGTAATAAAGCCAAAACTTGTAGTTTGGCATCTTGCCTTTCTGGTTGGCCCATTCATCTGTGAGTAAAGTCATATTATTTAGCACTGTGCATTTAGTTGTAGAAGTATTACTTGGTGACCAGCATTTATTTCTGATTGTAACACCAAGACTTATAGTTTGTTACCTTCCATTTGGTTGGAAAACAAAAAGTTCTTGTTTGCCAACTTGCCATTCATTTTAAAACCAAAACTTGTATTTTGTCATCTTGCGTTTAGTAATAAAACGAAAAATTTTAGTATGCCATATTGCCTTTAATTATAAAACCTAAACTTGCATACAGTAGCGTAATGATTTAATCCATTTGCTATTGTTTCGAAGCTTGCAGGCTTGTTTACTCCATGTTGTTTGCTCCACGTTGCTTCAGTTCACTCAGCTGTACAAATGAGTACCTGGCTATAGACAATGGTGGATGTATATGATCGAATAGTCTTTGTGCAGTAATTGTAGCTTCGCTGAATACTTCCCAGAGCTGTGGGAAAGGACAAGTCTGTCAGAGGAAGTGTCAACACATTGAATGTGAAGTGTGTCGCACTTTTAATTTGAAGTGTATAGTACTTTAAGGGTGAAGTGTATAGTACTTTGAATATGAAGTGTATAGTACTTTGAATATGAAGTGTATAGTACTTTGAGGGTGAAGTGTATAGTACTTTGAATATGAAGTGTATAGCACTTTGAGTGTGAAGTGTATAGTACTTTGAATATGAAGTTTATAGCACTTTGAGGGTGAAGTGTATAGTACTTTGAATATGAAGTGTATAGCACTTTGAGTGTGAAGTGTATAGTACTTTGAATATGAAGTGTATAGCACTTTGAGGGTGAAGAGTGTAGTACTTTAAGTGTACATGTTGGTGTGCGCTGATTGCACTAATTGGAGATACAGACATCTGCTGTTGACTAATGATTAGTGATGTATCGTTTATTTTTTGTGATAATTCCTTGTGGAGTTAATGCTGTTAATTGCTGTAAATATTGGCATGAATTTTTAAAATACCAGTGCATGTTAAAAGTGGATTTTGGTGCGATTGAAAATTGCATGGTGAAATGTGGGATGAGCTTTCTGTTGTGCTTTGGTTATTTGCGTTTTAGAAGTAGCACACATGTGCGTTTCAGTTTGTGTGGTTTGGTGAGTTGTCGTTGTGAGTTGACGTTGTAATTAGGTTTTGAGAAGAATTCAAAGAAATGTGGGTTTAATGTATGACATGACAGGCCATGGAAAGGAAATGGTGCTTGGTTATGTTGACAATATATTGGTGTGTGTGCATGTGTGTGTGTACTTACATCCACACATGCATACGTACATGTATACATATTGCACATTGGCTGTATCAGTGTTTGTGTTATGTTAACAGCAAGGAACTCGCATACACTGGTGGTTATGTAACGTACATTACTGTTGTCGAGTTAGGTAACCAGAACTTCTTGTAAGTATGCCATGTAAAGATGACACACTGTATGTGATACCATCATTATGGTAACATTGTATGTCATACCAGTGTAAAGATGACACATTGTATGTGATACCATCATTATGGTGACATTGTATGTCATACCAGTGTAAAGATGACTCATTGTATGCAATGTCAGCATAAAGGTGACACATTGTATGTCATACCATCATTATGGTGACACCTTGTATGCAATATCAGCATAAAGGTGACATTGTATGCAATAAATATAAAGGTGACACATTGTATGCAATATCAGCATAAAGGTGACATATTGTATGCAATATCATCGTTATATCCTCTGTATGTCACCAATTGAGTTGTTATTTCAGTAATATTAAGTCGGTGTGTCACTATACTCGCAGTCATTATTCAGGAGTTTCTTCTATGGTTTGAGTTTTCTTGGTTTAAGGTGAAATGCTTGTCCGTGCGTAGGATTGGTGGGAATGTTGCCGGTAACAAGAGCAGGACAATGAAGCATTATTAACATATTTAACATGTTATCTAACAGTGCCTTTGGAGTGATTCAGGAAGTGTTTCCAGGCTTTGTATAGTCGGATTGCAGGTTGTGGGCACAATAACATTCCATTGTTGTTAAATTCACAAGGTTGTTGTTAGGGTGGTCATTTGTATCATTACAGTTTGAAAGTAAAATCACAGAGTGCCATGTTTTTCCTACTAGAACACAGCAGTAATTAGGCACCCATCATGCCCTTTTAAAAATCTTTGATACATATGGAGCGTGGCTCATTAGCATCGACACACAATGTTCCTCAATATAATATCATTGTAAAATTGATAACTTAGTACTGTAAAATATTTTAAAAATTATAGTAGATAAACTCACTTAATCGCTGCCAATGATCAAGTTTACATTGTCAGTTTTACGAGAAGATACTGGTACATTTTCATGTAGCGTTCCCAAACTTTTGTGCCTCATCCAATAGGGAAAATATGGTAAACGATGTTTTCTGTGGTCAAATGTGGGTGAACCAAATACTGTAAAGCATTCCGCAGTTGTGATGGTGAATTGTGCTTCCAAATGTGAATTTATATATATTCAGAGTATATATTACTACATATATTTCTTTTTAATAAACAGAGTCTGCTTTGTTACTGGTGGTGTTTGTGTTTGTAAAATACACAACTGACATAACTTTATGCTGGGAATGAGTTGTCTTGGTGTACATCATCTACAGTCTAATAATAATAATGGAAGGATTTCTTTAGCGCAAGTCGTCAACAAGTGGATGGAATTGCTAACAAACTAAGGATATGCAGTATTAAAAAGATAGGTTTTTAACTGAGTGAAATGAAACTATAATTCTTTCTGACTTAATGCTAATAGGGAGCAAGTTCCACACAGCTGGTGTTACAATCGAAAAGCCTCTAGTTCCTGCATTCGTTTTAAGGGGATGCGATGGTCAGAGCATAAACGACTTTTTCGGATTTTTGAAGAGAAAAAAAGAGTTTCGAGTTGTTGACATTTCCGTGTAGAAATATGATTATACTATGTGTTTGCTAGAGTATACATTGGAGAACATATCTGCAGTTTCGTTCATCTAGATTACATTTTAGATGTTGAACTGTGTGTACCAATGTACCCAAACTTTGAACGTGATTTACGCAGAAACATGTTTTTTCTTTCATCTCTTGTCTTCCATGTCACTTATCTGAGCTGTTACTTTACAGAACTGCTTGAAACTTGCCACAGTGTTTCTTGATAGTGTGCTCTTGAAAACTGTTAAGTAACTTTTCTGAAAACATTGTCTGGTTTTTGCATAATGGATTTTGAATGTAAAATTGGCCCTCCGTTTTTCCAAAAAAAAAAATCTAACATTTCAAAAATTTCCCAGAAATTTTTTTTTTAAATATCGATGAATACTCTTGACAGTTTTTATTGGGATACTATGGAGTAACTACACACTAAATTTGGGCTGTCTATGTCTAGTGGTTACTGAGATAAGTGGAACGAAAGTTTAATCCAAGATGGCCACCATACCTCGGGAAAATCCTCCCAAGAATTCTTAAACAAATCCACACTCAGTTTCTATCCATGACTCGCAACCTCTGAAAATGTCATTTCTCTAAGTTCAATAATAAGAAAAAGTTCTCTGACCATCGCATCCCCTTAACTATGGGAATACAAAAGAGATCAGAGTCGGCCGACTGAAGCTGGTTAGGTTTCTTTGCTGGAATAAGCATAGAATGTAGGTATGCAGGTTGTTTGGGTGAGACTAGGTTAGACTGACAGGGTCCGGATTGTTATAACCGAAAACCTCACAGAGAAGATCGGAGTTGCTCAGGAAGTGCCAGGAAATGAGGGATGTCAAATCGACATGGACAATTGATGGCTGTGGAGTTTGCCTTCACATATTATAAGATGGATGGCAACATTTGTATTGGACACAACTCGACAAGTAAAAATAGGAAATTAATATTCGCATTCTGGTCACCCCAATGGGGGAGTACCACAAAGAACACGGTCTGGACCTAAATGTTTCCTAGTCTACATAAATGATTTAGAAACGCCTGTTCCATTATATAAGTATATAGATGACAGTACATTGTTCGAAGTATGTGATAGAAAGGGTGTATCTGTTATACAAGAATCGGTTGACGTTGTTGCTAGGTGGACAGAACAGAATGATATGAAAATTCATTCAGGAAAACCAAGAGATGATCATCTGTTTTGCACAAGACCGCTATTTTCGAAACACTATCCTGAATATAAAGATCGATAGAAAAGATGTAGATCAAGTAGACCATGCCAAAGTTCTAGATGTTACAATTTCACAGGATCTGACATGGAATACGCATGTGGAAAATATTGTGAAAAAGGCCGGAAAACAACTGTACATGTATCAGTTAAAGCGAATAGGAATTAGCCAGAATGATCTGGTCACTATATATGTCAGTGTCGTGAGACATGTTTTAGAATATGCATGCCCTGTTTGGCACACACTAACTTGCCACAATATGTATCTGACAATATTGAAATGATACAAAAAAGAGCATTAAAGTGTATTTTTCCTGCAATAAGTTACGCTGAGATACTCAGGTATGTTAAATTGGAGACATTGAAAGCAAGACAGGACTGCCTTTGTCAAAAATATTTCAATAAGATTAAAGTTAATATACAGATTAAACCATCTGCTGCCTGACAAAAGGCACATACCAAATATGACATCAGACATTGTAATGTGTACCCTTTGCCAATAACCCGAACAAATAGATACCGTAACTCTTATTCCATGGGGATTACAGAACTGCCAATAACGAATGAAGGGCAAAAGGATGGTATTTATAGTGTATGACATTTCAGTGTATTAATATTGCACACACATATATATATATATAACGTTGATATTAAATACACGATACTTTTATTAGTCCCAACGGCATAGTAAGACAACACATTATTCAGATATATATACAAATATTGAAATGTAAAAAATACAATGTAAATTTATATAAAATAAACAGAATATATATACAGTGTATATAGTATCAAAAAGACAGAAAACAATTGCTGTGGGATGGGAGATTCCTACTAAGATCACAATTGGTCGCTATCATGGGAGCCACCCAAAACAAATTATAATTTATAATCCTAAGTTTTAAAAAGAATAAAATAAATACAAATAATGATGTGTTATAAACCTTTTTTTGTCTTTCTCATACACACACTGTGTGATGATTGTTTTGTTGTTATTAGGGGGGTAATGCACACACACACGCACGTACGCACACACACACACTGTATATATAATAAGCGAGCATAGAAGTGCATTACTTATAAAGCATATACCCTAATATCAAAGTAACATGGACGATACAACTTAATATCATGGTGATTAGTAAACATACTAAATTACATTAACATGTTGATACTTGAAAACATTTTTATCGCGACACCACGGAATTAAGGAATTTATAGCCATTACGATTATACGTTTTTCTCTAGATTAATCACCGCCGGCAGGACAGCATTCACCAAACACCTTGACATTTTCATGGGTAACTTTGGAAACCTGCTTGAAGAGACAAGCCTACAACTCATGCATACTTCCAGCGATGACTTACGGCACGAAACATGGGCACTCACCATCCAGGCAAAGAACAAGCTAGCAACCGCACAAACAAAGATGGAAAGAAGTATGTTAAACATCACATATCGGGAGAGAAAAACAGACATATGGGTAAGAGAGAAGACAAAGATCATAGATGTGATAGGACAAATCAGAAGACAGAAGTGGACCTGGGCAGGGCACATCAGCAGACTACGAGATAACCGATGGACATTGCATATCACAACCTGGAGACCTTACGAAGGGAAACGATCTAGAGGAAGACCGGCGAGACGGTGGAGAGACGAACTAGACGAGTACTGGAAGGGCACCATCTGGCAGAGGATAGCGCAAGACAAGCAGATTTGGAAACGACATGCTGAGGCTAGAACTAGAACAACTAGAGCTTTCGCCCAATCACGGGACACTACGGCAGCACAATGACGATGATGTACATGCCAGTGAAGATACACCTGGAAATAAAATATTCGAGTAGACCGTTTTGTGAAGATTGTATATATTTGTATGTGTTATTAAAAATACTGTAGAATTTTATCCCGATACTCTGCTATTTAGGCCGATTTCCAGTGGTTGTAGAAACCTTGCAGGAGAGTTGGTGAGCTGCAATCTCGCATGTAGCACAGTTAAAGGTTGTTTAAGAAAAAATGTGCACACATTTTCTGTTCTCATCTTGCCCCTACCACCCTCCCCCAGAATGGAAAGAAGAAAGAGATGAACTATGATAAAGCTTTGTTTGTTCACAAGGTACTTATACATAGCATGCATTTTGACTTTAAAATAGTAATTAATGACATAATACTGATTGAATTGAACTAATAGCTGCAACATGTATACTAAAACATCTGAATAATATTTCTTATAATTTTGGCTAAATATGCTTTAACCTTTTCAAGTAAGTTATTTTATATATTATTTTATACCCAAGTTATTTTAATCCTAGATCATATCTTTATATTGCATTGATAATTATGTCTATTGGTGTTTTAAAGTTTCTCAGGTGCTGCCAGTGCAGTAGGGATTCCAATTATACATTCTAGTTACAGCCAACATGGAGGCATTCTGGGGTAAGACCACATTAAGGATTCGTCTGCCATTACCAACCAAAAAAGTGCCCTTGAAAATACTGTTTTGGTGTGATGTGTTAATTTTTTTGAGCACTTTTACATGGCACAAGTGAATACTG
This sequence comes from Escarpia spicata, assembly GCA_963995525.1. Taxonomy (NCBI): domain Eukaryota; kingdom Metazoa; phylum Annelida; class Polychaeta; order Sabellida; family Siboglinidae; genus Escarpia; species Escarpia spicata. The sequence goes on from OZ023218.1 coordinate 37,132,527, forward strand.
AATGTACTACTGCATTAGATCTTTCACGAGGTAGCAATAAATATACACTAGTCGTTCGCGTATTCCCACAGGGGCTATTTTGCAGAATGCACCAATATTTCACAATCCTGTCGCCAGATTTAGGCAAAATTGAGGGGTGTCAGGTTTGGGTGGATTTTTCTGAAAAATGAGGTATGAAAATTTCACGAGTTTTCCACAGCACTTGTGTCAATGGAAGTTAAATATGCCGTGACATTTTCAAGAAAATCGTATGAAGGAATTGTTATAATGGCCGCCTGTGTAAAATCTAAATATGGTCTTACCCCTTCTGTTTGACACTGGGACAATGGCATGCAGTGAGTCTAGGCTAGACCAATACATAGGGTTTTAGCATAATCTCTCCAGTCAGCAACCCCAGTGATCAGAGATAGGGCAAAGTCCACTAACTAGTTATAAATAAAGATCAGTGAAGGAGGCTTACAGTAGCAGGGAAATAGTATGAACATTTACGCAATGCAACAAGACAACACCAGATATGGAAGAAATGTGGCCAGAATAACCTTCTGACATTTATTTATTATTCACCCGATAATTGGATGAGTTATTAGCTAAAACACAATACAATCAAATGTGGGCCATTTGAGGTCTTAAACATTGCCCCATTTATTTTACCTATACATTCTAAAAACAAGGCCCACATTATAGAATACCATATTTAAATTATGGTAATACACCAGAACTATTAAAAAGACGCCTCCCAGACAGTTAGACGATTAAAACTACTAACTATTACCACATCCTAGAGAGAGGTGGGGCCATTCCACCACACCGTTTATTAATCCTACTTTAATTACCGCCCTAAAAACCCTGCGTACACTTGAAGGAGGAAAAAGCCTTAAGGCAAAACCTCGTGTACCATTTAGAAACAGGGAAAAGCGTCAGCAAAGCTAACAGTATCACATGTGCGTGTTGTGAAAATCCCATACATACCTATAACTAGTCTAATGGCAGGAGGGGAGGGAGGTGGAGTCAAAACTGATACGATATTCGATAAACAACTGAACACGAGGAATTTCAAATGTAGCCGCTGTTGGAGGTGCAGTGGCCTTTTATGTCCTGAATGGTCGGACTAGTTTTTACTGTATCACTACGCTAAAGCGCGGGAAGGCCGGCACGCCTCCCGGCTATTGGACTCTGACCTGGGCGGGACGGCCGGTACGCCTTCAGGCTATTGGACTCTGAATACACATATTCATGTATATTTTATTCACCTTGTTCCAGATGAATGTAGTTTTAACGTTATGCTGTAATTTTATGGAATAAGGAACCTGACTGTTATAATGATGATTGTTCAGGTGGTCCTCGACATAAGCCTCTGGGTTTCCAGATGGTCTCTTCGGTTGTAGTGTGTTTATTGTAATCCATTGTAAATATATTAAGAAATTTGTATTGTGACCGAAATAAAGTTCTATTCTATTATATATAGGGCTTGATCAGTAATTGTACAGTTAAAAATAATGCAATATCGCACAGGTAGCCAATGTAGTGATTTTAGAAGTGTGCCTCATAATGTCACCCTGGTGTGGCTTTCCCGCTGCTCACCACTGTCGATGTCAGAAGATGGCCTCCTGCTTCTTTTGACCATCCAGGAACCTTCCTTCTACAACCAGATCAATTAAAATTATTTTGGGGGCAGGTGGTAGGTTTAATATATGATTGTATACTCTTGTTAATTCATTAACATGTTTGTTACATGACATTCTTACACTGCAGAGCCTCTTTGTCATATTGTAACCCGGAGAGTTTACATTCAAGATCACTATTGTATTGGTTAATGAGTTCAGTACTGACTTTATGCCATGCTAGTCTGTGACAAGTTTCTTTTGAACATGTGGTCTACATTTAGATCCAACCTAACTTTAAGTGGTACATTGTCAGAAACAACAAGTTAACTGTAATAGAACATTCAAGAACCTTCTGTCTCAATGTAGCCGAGGTTAAAAAAATGATCAATTCTGGAGGTAGAATTGTTTGGGCTTACATACGTATATGGCACTTGCACATCTGGAGCATCTATGTCGTAAGATTAAAATCCAAATAAAATTCCATAACGCATGTGAATGAGGCGTATCCCTAGCCAGATCTGTGTTCATGTCATCCTCCAATATAAATCGAGGCATAGTGTTTATCACTGTGCAGGGTTTATGCCAGAATAACAACAGCAAGTCACTACAGGGTCAAGGGGCCACTTAAGGGGCATTCACCAACAACAAGTGTCAGGGTCAGAAGGCCGTATTACAGCATTCCTCTCCGCAGGGGGTGGCTAACCAATCACAACATGGGCACCCTCTGAAACTTACTCTACTTCCTCTATGCAGGGGGTAGCTGCCCAATCATAACATATTCCCTGGGGCATGGGAAGTCAAGATACCCAATCATCTACATTTGCCCAGGGTTATAGGAAGAACAACTTCCACACTCGATGCCATCTTTGTCTCTAGCACGAACAAAGTAGCACGTCACCCACCAACCAGCCCCATTTCTCCACCTTTGTAAATGATAGGAGGGTCAGCATCTCTAAAGGGTTGGCTTGACACCCAGATGGGTTCAGAACCAGGATTCTGGTCATGTGGCCGCAGTCACATGACCATTGATCAAGTAGCTGGCCCAGGATCACGTCCGGTCACGTGAAATATCTCGGCTTGACACCCAGAGGGATGCAGACCCAGGATTCTGGTCATGTGGCCGCAGTCACATGATCAAGTAACTGACCCAGGATCACGTCCGGTCATGTGAAATATCCTGGTCTTGCATCCTGTTCTCAGGCTGTCACAGCTGGCCCCAAAGAGATCTGGCCGGACTGTCCCATTTTTGCCATAATAAAAATTTGATGCATTTATCAAATGAGTTGTTGTGTTGTTCTGTCATAAATATATATACAATATGTCACATATTTCAACAATATGTTCTGGATACTATCCACAATCTGTATAAAACATGTTAGTCGTATGCTTTATCTTTGGAGTGATGCACCAAAATGTGTCGAAAAATGTTGCACTTACAATTACATAGATTGAAAATTCAAAATAAAATATAATATTCCAAAAATTTGAATTGTTTTTTATACAGATTGTGAAGAATATCAAGGAAAACTAAAACATCCATGCCAGATTACCATATCATTATTACTTCCTGAGTGTTGCAATTTTTAGATGTGCAATAAATTATATAATTTGGCATTAATTTTGTTACAACATTTTTTTTTTACTGAGTACGACCTCTACAGCTTGGGCACAAAAAATATATTGTTTATTTACAAAATAGTTCTATTTAGTTGCCAATACATTCCAAACATAAATATATGCACAGGTATGAATATATGTTTATATAGCAAGAAGACATGAATAAACTGAAATTCATCAATAAGACATGAGTGACAGAGTAAATATTGAAAGAAGTACGCCCGAAATAATAGTAATAGGGTCATTCCATATGAAATCAACCAGCAATATTCTTGACCCTCTCCGATTCTAATGAAATTAGGCTCACCTGTTGTAAAATTTACCTAAGCCAAATTTCAGACTGGTGAGTGGAACAGTTTTTGAGTTATTGCATATTAATGATAAATAATGGCCACAATTTTGCGTTACCTCATAACATAACTTTGACCCTAAAGTGCTGGTTTGGGTCGTAAAAAAGCTACAACATTGTTCTTTCTATAGATATAATATATCATATGACAGTTGAATAATATTTGTTTTAAATGTCATTGACCTTGACCCTTGACCAGATATATAAAAAGAGTAAACCCCGATTTTGATATAATTTTATGTTTATAGCAAGGTCATTGTATCAATAATTTTCATGCAAAATATTAGAATGGCACCTTGATATGAACTTGCGATAGAGCAATTTTAGGTGCATTTTGGGTCGTTTATATGCAATTTCATGTTACATCGTAATATATACATTTACATAACTTTTGCCTCAATGGTGCTAAAGTGCTGACGTTGGTTTTAAAATAAAGGTAATACGCTGTTCTATTCATAGATATGCATTTCATGGCAGTTGAATCCCTGTTTGCTGTTAGGATGATCACTGACATTGACATTTGACCTTGATATACCAAAAAAGTAAAACTCCGATTTTAAGTAAATTTGGTCTTTATCAAGGTCTTATTATCAACAAGTCTCCTACGATTTGGGACCATTACAGCCAAAGTTATGTCTACATATGTGTTATGAGGTAATACATTTTTTTTTGCAATTTTTTATAATTAACATGCAATAATTCAAAAAAGATTTCACTTAGACCTGAAATTTGACAGAAGAAAATTTCACTTCAGTTCCAATAAATATATAATTTAAAAAAAATTGGAGGGGTCAAGAATATTTTGGCTTTTTTATATACAGCAAATGCATTCTGGTGAAATGCATGTTCTGTTAAAGTCGGTTAATTGGTCCACTTAACAAGTTGCCATGGTAGTAAGTTAGATTGAGCCAGCAATCAACAGAAACAAAGCACATCCACAATGTTTCATTATCATGAACGGAGACGACAGATGTCTAGAATGTGTCATAGGTGCCGGAACAAAATCAATGTTGGAGGGGCTGAACAAGACTTTGAGCACCACTCCGTTCTACTGTCGGCCCGACTAATGACATTGGCAGATGGGGGAAGGAGGGCTGTTGAGAATTGTTCGCCGCCACAGCGCCATAACTTCAGCTTCTCCTCAGGCTATCTGGAAACCTCGATTTGCACCCCCTTGAGGAAATATTGGGAGGTTAATGTTATCTACAGCCGTCCACCAACATAAATTACACCACAAAATGCACAACCCTTCCCTAAATATTGGGGGGCTAATCCTATCTGCAGCCCTCCTCCTAAAATATTGGGGGGCTAATTCTATCTGCAGCCCTCTTCCTCAAATATTGGGAGGGCTCAGCCCCCCAACACCCTGGTTCCGGCGCCTTAGTGTGTACCTTTTCTAGCTTTGGATGCGGTATGTCAAGCAGATTTTTTCACGACACACAGGGCAGTGCTCTAGACGTGCTGCACAGTGCAGACAGCAATATACATGGCGGCAAAGCATAAACAGAGCCAGTGCCTCTCCATCCATACAGATCTTGCATCGCACTTGGAAAGCTGTCAACAGAACAGGCCTGTCAATCGCACCTCAGCCAGATGACTGTCTATCATTACATTATCTAGCGTCATAATAAAGCTATTTGAACCTTTAATCGCCCATTTTACCATGAACAAGGTGAAATATTGTCGAAATAGCATGTTCTGATGATTCTATGATATTTTAACTGTGTTCACTGGATAGAGCATGGTTGAAAACTCCACCCTAGTTATCTTTGTGTGCATTCTAACCCTACTGGTTTAGAAGATACAGCAGGTTTATTAAGTTGCCACAGTTTCGGACACCAACTTGAATTCTGCAGTTAGCTCAAGGAGGATTCCTGGGGACTCTTAGTGTGTTATTCGAGACACATTCAGGAATCTGTGGTGCAATAATTCAGCTCTTTGTTTTCGAGTTAACTTGTTAAGACTTAAGGTTCAATGGTATTTTGGACTAAAAAGTTAAACTCAATCCTGGAGTTGGGGTATTTATAAACAATATTATAGGTGCTCAAATTGAATACATATACACTGAAAATACTTGTTTTTGTCATTTTGTTGCCACATGGTTGGCATTTACCTGCTGTTTCTTCTACAGCTGATGACTCAGTTTCGCTGACATGTTCGCTAAGTTCCTGGGACTGGTCATGCACCTCAACATGTGGTGACAACGATGTCAGCAACGACATCATGGCTACTGTGGACACACCAAGTGCGACATTCACCAGACTGGTTACACCATTACATATAGTCAAAACCTTGCAAGTTTCTAACGGCAAGCAATGTTTATGAGATACGAGAGTTTGCTAGGTCAAGTGATTGCTAGGTCAAGATCACATACAAAGCTAACAAATGTCGTTCATTGACTAATAATCGTTGGTACAATGGGTGTCACAGAAATGTCTGCACGAGCAGCATTTCATGTTTTTCAATTAAACCAACTCTATTAAAAGGTTTTTTGCATAAATTGAATGAAATAAGTGTTAGAGAAATAAAATACGGAAATGCATGCAAATGTTTCTTTAGACATTTATTGAAATTGCATATTTCAGTTAAACAGTACAGTACACTGGGTATCCAGAAGGCATGGGTTAATTAATATTATTAATTTATTTAACTGAATTTAATATACAAAAATTGGAAGAGGTTAATTTTATTGAACAAATCTAAATTAATTTTCATTAACTTTGTTTTATTGGGTTTTATGCATTTTTGTGGCAATTGAGACAGGCCTGCTGTTAGTTGCTAGAATTAGCTTCGTCTAAGCCTTTAAAAAGTGTGGATGAACAAACAGCTGCCCACATAATCAGCCACTGCACTCTCTATGGTGCTCCAAACGGTGAGACTGGAATCGCAGAGCTGGACCTGGCGACCCGCGAGTGGCTGCTCGACAACACACTGCAGACACACGCGAGAAGAAGATGCGTAATGCACATTAGACACAGTCAATGACCCAACCAATATCAAATAAAGGTATTAGCCAAGTTCTGAGCAGCCATGAAGAAGAAAACGACACCACAGAAGACATTGACACAACCTGGAGCCAGATAGCCTCCATCTACACCAAGAGGAGAGAAGTCAGCTTAGGACACAAGCAGAGGAAGAGGACAGACTGGATAACATCAACAACATTGGAAGCCATCAACAACAGAAGAGCAACAAAGAAGAAGCTACTGGAACCAAATCAGAAAGACTAAAAGAAAGATACCTAGAGGAATATAGAGAAGAACAGCGGGAGGTCAAAAGACGTGTGCAAGCAGACAAGCGAGCTTACATGGAAGACCTGGCAAAACGGGTGGAAGAAGCGGCTGAGAGAAATGAACAAGGAACTCTGTACGAAATAACCAAAATAATTAGCGGGAAACGTTGTACGACTTCCGATATCCAAATTAAAGACAAGCAAGGAAATCTCCATATGACAGAGAAACTCGCTGGACAGAACACTTCGGTGAAGTACTAAACAGGCCACGACCAGAAGAAGGTGCTATTATAGTATAGAAGTAGCAGAAACAGACCTGGAGATAAACACAGATACTCCCCAGAGAACAGAAATTGTTGAAGCCATCAGGACATTAAAGAATGGAAAGGAACGTGGGGATGATAACCTCAATGCTGAACTGTTCAAAACAGATCCCGAGCTGGCAGCTAACATCCTGGAACCCATGTTCACAGTCATCTGGGAACGGGAACTGGTACCAACAGATTGGACCAAGGGAGTGATCATCAAAATACCTGTAAAAACTGGCGAGGGATCACCCTTCTGTCAGTACCAAGCAAGATCCTGTGCAAGATCATCATGCAGCGGATCACAGAGGCTGTAGATGCAACACTATGGAAGGAACAGGCTGGGTTTCGCTGAGGAAGGGGATGCTCTGACCAGATTTTTATGCTGTGGAACATCATCGAGCAGTGTTCAGAGTGGCAAAGACAGCTATACATAAACCTTACAAATTTTGAGAAAGCCTTTGATAGCATCCACAGAGTCCGATTTTGATCTAATTTTATGTTTATAGCAAGGTCATTGTATCAATAATTTTCATGCAAAATATTAGAATGGCACCTTGATATGCACTTATGATAGAGCAATTTTAGGTGCATTTTGGATCGTTTATATGCAATTTCATGTTACATCGTAATATATACATTTACATCACTTTTGCCTCAATGGTGCTAAAGTGCTGATGTTGGTTTAAAAATAAAGGTAATACGCTGTTCTATTCATAGATATGCATCGCATCCGCAGTTCATATGGAATATCACGACGCATCATCAACATCATTAAAGCTTTCTACACCAACTTCATCTGCAATGTTGGAACCAGCGATCTTTGCTTTGATGTTAAGACAGGTGTGAGACAGGGCTGTGTTATGTCAGCTTTCCTTTTCAATGCTGTCATCAACTGGGTCATGTGACGTACAAAAGAAGATGTACCAAGAGGACTTCACTGTACTCCCTTTTCTGCACTAGAGGATCTGGACTTTGCGGACCTTGCTCTTCTGTCCAACACTCACAAACACATCCAGGAGATGACGCCTTAGCAGATTTGGCCGTCAGGTTGGTTTGCGAATCAGCTAGAAGTCATGACTCTGAATGTTAACATACTAGCCTCAATGAAGATGGACAACAAGGACCTTTCCAGCACTGAAACATTCATTTACTTGTCCTGCCACCAAACAATGATTTTGGGTTGAACTGTGCAGTGAAGTCTACCCAATGTTTTTTTGATGATTTTTAGAACTAAAAAGTCTACTGAATCAGAAACTGCATGATGCCACTCTGGCATCCTTGAAGAATTTGAAATATCCAAGATGGCTGTCATGACGTGAAATATGTATAAAATCGATCATAATTTCATTGCTATGCCACCTCGATACTAACTGTTTGTTTCTAAATATGTTTTAGCATCCAAGGAATTCAATGGACTAATTTGTAGTAATGTACAACTGGGATATAGAAGTAATCCAAAATGGCCGCCAAAATGGCAGCATTATAGTGGAAATATAAGTATACATATACTCACTATGATACACCCGACATTACTAGCTTCAACACCAGGAAATCACATGAGCATAATCAGTCTGAAACCAAAGACAACGGTTGCCTATAGTCCGCTGATAGATATGGTAATATCTGATCCTTCGACAATCGTGACTGTAATGAATTAAGCTCAGCGAATAACGAGGCAAACTGGTCAGACCATTACCGTCTTTACTGCAGATCAACAGTTGTACAAAGTTGTAGTCAACATAATCTGGGTCTATCCTGACATGTTCGCCAACTTTCTGCCCAGACTAGGGGGTATGCACATGGTTAAATGAGTTTTGTATGATCAGTTGGGTGTCTGATGGGTAAAGGTGGACTCGAAGTGTTAATGAAGGCTGCGTTTGGTTGAGTTTCACATATGCTATCTGGAAAGAACTTCCTCAAAATACGAGAATTTTGCGGATTGTTGTAAAAGAATTTTTACGTCCACTGATCAACAAAGCAGAGGACCATGACAATCTCGTGTCTCTTCTGGAAAAGAGGTCTGCAAGCAAGAGAACAGCAAAGTAGTGAATAGAGAACCTCCTCAAGCCTGGGCTAATTACAATGATGTTCATCTGTGCAGAGCCCAAAGCAGGCTAAACTCTTCATCTCTGGGCCATAAAGGATGCCGTACTTTTTTGCAGCCAGACATGTGAACTATGTTAGATTTGAACTGTATTACCTAATAACCATGGAGCGTCTTCCTAAAAATCTGCTGGAGAACTTCCTGAAAGGACAGCATGTAATGCGCCACAACCCAGGCATTTAGAATGGTATTTGGTCAGGCATGTACATTGAGACGACATTTATGCAATATGGGCATGGACCAGGAGGCATTGTTGGTGTAACGTTTATGCCGTCAACCTTGAAAAGGTGGGCTCTGAGTCGTTACATAGCCAGCCGTCTTCAGAGTGATGTTGCCAGATGATGTATCGGGCCGCATTCAATGTGACGCAACGGACAGGGAGATTGATAGACAAATGTTGGATAAATCCATTGATCTGATGAAGAACGATGGTCACCCTCAGGGCATTATCAACTTAGTCTCTGGGAGAATAGCTGCAGAATTTGTGAATGTTGACAACTCCGTCGCCATTGGCAGGAACCATATTGAACAATATGACCTTGGTTGGCCAGAAAGTTTCAATAAACAAGGTCGTTACCATGTCGATCAGCAAGAGGCACATCAAAATTGGTAATGTAGATTGCTTTGACACGAATCTAATCTACTCTCATGTCATGGTAATGTTGAATTCACACGATATGAATGTCGTATTCTCCCATCAACTGACACCCTTGCCGACTTCCATGTTCGATAACAATGGAAATATGAGGATTATAAAATCAAAATCACGTTTTAAACGGAAACTACAGGTGGAACAATCAGCTAGAACACTTCCAACTGCCGCAACGACAATCGACGATGGATGAACTGTGTTATGGATTATTTACTAGCCACTCAACAAATAGTAGCTGCAGCAACAGAAGGGTCGACTTGCATAAAGGTGATGACATAGATGTGTTTCTCCTCATCATTCACTACTTTCTCGAATGTGCATTGCTATGTGAGCTTTACACAGAAGGAACGAGCCAGAAACGAAGTGTCAAAGACATCAGAGCGACCGCTGATACTACACCACAGCTACCGGCAGCTCATGCACTCTAGGGGTGTGACACCGTGGCCTACATATGGGGAATTGGCAAGGCCACCGTACACAAAGTTTTGCTGGCAGGCTGCAAACATCTGAGCCATGGAGACCAGAAAGCTTCACTGGACGTGATAATGGAAGAAGCGACATGTTTTGTGTCAAGGTGTTACGAATGCAAACATGATGAAGGTATATCAACTGTCAGATATGAAACATGGTTGGCAAAGACGACAAAGTGAAATGCCAAGTTCTGCACAAAAGTTGAAGTCACCCCCTCCAACACCAGAAGGCATTTGCAGTAAACGACAAACTTGCTCTCATACAAACATTCATATGGAAATCAGCCTTGGAGAAGTCCAACAGACTTTGGTTGGTCGATGGATGAAGTACTAAAGTCACTCTCCCCAGTCACTGTACCAGAAGGAGTCGTTGCGGCTCCCGCTGATGTTCTGAAAATGATCCGGTGTGGTTGTGTAAGAGGGAGTCCCCGTTCCAGTGCACGATGCACGTGTCGAACTGCCCAGTTGGCTTGCACCATCTTTTTGCAATTGCCATGGACAGGAAAAGTGTACCAACTGCCGGACAAAGGTGGTTAACGTTGAGAAAAATGATGTTTCAGACAATGACGATGACGGTGTGATGACACAATGAATCTGCTGATTTGAATCTTCATATGGCCGAAGATTCAGTCGAGGTAAGTTGAGTGACCATTCCTATATATGTTATCATAGTGAATATATGTATACTCATATGTTCACTAAAACACTGCCATTTTGGTGGCCATATTGGATTACGTCTATATCCTGTTGTCATACATTACTTTAAATTAGTTCATTGAATTCCTCGGGTGCTAAAACATATTCTTAGAAACAAAAAGTAAATATCTAGGTGGCATAGCAGTGAAACTATGATCGATTTGATACATATTTCATGTCATAGCAGCCATCTTGGATATTTCAAATTCCTCAAGATGCCTGAGTGGCATCATGCAGTTTCTGAATCAGTAGACCTTGTAGTTCTATAAACCATCAAAAAACATTGGGTAGATTTCACTACAAGGTTATGTTGCCTGGCGGCAGGACTATACCTTGGAAATATCATTAGCCAAGATGAACGAGCTAGCAGACATCCACAACAGACTGAACAAGGCACGGAATGTCTTCATGAGCGTACTTGCAGCTTGGCGATCAGCACAGTACAGCACAATGACAAAACTCAGAATTTTCCACAGTTGCGTGCTTTCAACATTGCTGTATGGGGCGGAGTGCTGGAGAATGACTGGGCAGTACCTGTCCAGACACTCCACCTTCCACACGACCTGCCTCAGAAAAATCCTCAGGATCTTCTGGCCAAGAACCATATCCATTCAGGAGTTGCTTGCCCAATGCCTGCAAGAGGACAGGTCCATTATCATTTAAAGAAGACGCTGGAGGTGGAATGGACATGTCCTTCGCATGGATGCAGACGACATATCAAAAACAACACGGAGGAGAACAGTGGAGGCGGAGCTGAGGGAAATGAACCATAGTTGGGGCAACATACAGCGAATGGCCGGAGACAGACAGAGGTGGAGGAACTTTGTTGCTGCCCTAAGCACCAGAGGGCGCAACAGGTAGTAAGGATTGTTATGAAATGGGAAGGCATTATACATTTAAGAGTAAATGTGCTTTATATTTAAAAACAGGCCTTTTAATTTAACGTATTTTGTTCTGACTGCCAATAATTGATAACTATGAAAACACTTAAAAATTTGAAATTCCATATGCATGACCCCCACACTCTTACTGATTAGTTTATGGATATTATGCTACTAATAGAGACAAGAGTAGACTAACTTTAGAAGCTTGCACAACAAAGTGCTTCAGGGAACACATCAGGTGTGTGACACTTCCCCCAGATCCTGATGTGTTCCCTATTACATACCTGGTCCTGATGTAGCACCATCTTCAGCTCCTGACGTGTCATCTGCTGGTTCAGCTGCTGCACCGCTCCTCACTTCTGTGCCGCTGCTGGCTGCTGGTTCAGCTGCTGTGGATGTGGCTGTGCTGCTCTGCTGGGGCAGGGAGGAAGTAAGGCTGGTGGAAGTTTCCTCCGCTACAAACACAGCCTCCAGAAGACTGTGCACATTGGGGAAATCATCTCCTGCAAGAGAAAGGTTCACCATTACCAAATATAGTCAGCATCAACCTAAAATTGAAGCAACCCCATAAATATTTTGCCATGCCATGGTAAAGAAAAAGTTATGTTCTTATATAGCGCCGTATCCAGTCGTAAGGACTGCTCAAAGCACTTTACAGTTTACTCCCTGGCAGACCTGTTCAATCGAACACCATCTCGACTTCTCTGGGAAGCATCCAACCATGCTGCAATTAATGCAGGAAGACTATTCATACACAAACATCCACCACTGTCTACAGCCAGGTATTCATTGATACAGCTGAGTGAACTGAAGCAATGTAGAGTGAACAAACTTGCCTAAGGTTTGACACCGTAGTACAGGATTTGAACCCAGGTTCTCTCGATTGAGATTCCAAAGCTCCAGTCACTATACCATTGCACTCCACATATAGTATAATCATAATCCCCAACTTTAACCATTTTCCCAATATTACAGAGAACTAGTTGTGACCCTCATAGTGGAGTGTGTGTAAACATCTATCGATTCTGACACGAAATATTAGCTTGAAAGATAACATGTTTTCCTCACCAAACTGTGAAATTCTAGCTACAGCTGAATAAAATTATGTTAAAAAGTTAAATTCTTTTCTCAATAGATGTGAGTTACTTCCCAGAATTCACCTGTAGAACAGAAAATGAATAGTTGTATCCTATGAGACTAATGAGACGCTGTATGTCTTAGCTGCCCTGAAGGTGCCTGGACTGGAGACCGGGATACTTGCCTACAGTTGCCAAATGATTCTCTATGACTCTGTGTAGTAGGTCTCTTGAGAAGCCCATCTCAAGCACCATTTGCACCATGCTGGTGTCCGTGCGTGCCCGTACTGCTCGTGGCTCCACCGGGTACCGCCCGACTGCAGCATACACAATTATACATATCCATGTCATCGTTACATAATCCATTAAAGGGAGGTTATCTGTTCTGTTAGGCAATGTCATTATTAGCAGGAAGTTCACTGAATCAGTTGTATTTAGTCCAATTTGGTCAGCAACAAGCCAACTTCAAACTATTAAGTGTCATTAGCAGTTGTTTTCAAACTCGAATGTTTTGTTTACAATTTGATAATTTTGCAGATGCAACTTTTAAATTGCAAACACTGTTTTAATTCACAACTATGTTATGACCATACATTCACAGCACCGCAGTGTTAGTATTTGGTTTCCTTGTCGTTGTCTGCTAATGGTCTATGTTACGTTCTCTGCCTGTTTCTAGTGTGACGTTCTCACCTGTGCTACTGGCCTGGATCGACCTGGCTGCTGTGTTGCTGGTTGGTATGGTAACATCCTGAAACGACACCGTGTGATTGTCCAGAATGCATGAATTCACATAAAACTCTGTCTGAGCACCCCAGTTAACAGTGACCGTAGTTCGGTTGTAATATGCAATGCTCTGTGATGGTTCAGAGCTTAAGGTACATTTTGGTGGTATGGAGTTATGAGCATCATATAAACGGGTGACATGTCAGTTTTACAAAGACACCAGTGTCATCTACATGTTGTGAAGTCATGGGTGGTTGAACTGACCCACTTGAAAGATACGTTTTGGGTTATTGAAATAAAAGTCAGGTATTTATTTATATTTCACATCATACGCCAATCAACAAAGAAATTGATACTTTCACCCCGCGAATGTGTCTACACTTTACCTCAGTTTAGTCAAATGTGCTTTACAGTCCGAACCAAGTGTTTATACATGCAATATAGGAAGCAATATTTTTGTGGCAATATATATTTGAGACAAGATGGCAAACATCAATAGGCTCCTACCAGGCATGGGTAATAGAGCACCGAGTCAAAGGTTAGCCCGTCAACAAAGGTGCGCCAACATATATTACAGACTCAACATCTAATACAATGTAGTTATACCCAAACTATGAACTATAACAAATGACCTTTTATTCTGACCAGGCCCTTAGCCAGAAATAATTTTTTTCTAGCCTTGAATTAATCAAAAAGTGTGCTTCTTAGCACACGAACGGCTTGGCTGGAAGTTAGTTAATTTGAATGATAAAGTGGTCTCATTTGAATCATTTATTTAATTAATACTTTTCCATTTCATTTGTTTTACTACAATAATAGTCATTAATGTGGTCCCCTGGACTTGGAACTGTCAGTTAACTTAGTGGTCAGCTGGCCCCCTCTAATAAAGACTAATTCCACCAGTCTTACCAGTTGTAATTACCCATTTTGGCCAGACATCTACCAGTCTTAAATATGGGCAGACGGGTCTCTGGCTAAGCCCATGATGTAGACTTGTAATTTATATTTTGAAACATTATAATTATAACAAAATCTGTGAAGCAATGCAATTGTAGTTTATTTAAAAAAATATTTAATTGCGGTTGAGTTTTATGCTACAGTGGAAGTACAAATGAAAAATGTATTTGAACTCAACCATGCGAGGTGGCAAACCTGGTAATGGCCTCATTCTTACCTGTCCAGTGTACGTGGTCTGTGTTCGCAGGATGAAGTCTTGACACTTCACCGTCCTCACGTAGTTGCAGCGTGGGAACCAGCGTGCGTGTTCCGTCCAAGCTTCATCTCCCATCTCCCAATTTCGCAGTCTCCCATTGCAGAAGAAACATTTCACATTGTCACCAAACCCTGCGAACACAATCACAATAACGGTAATCACATGACAAAACCCTGCAGACACAATAAAATTGAAGGTGTCACCAAATATTACAACACAATAACAACGTTACCAACCCTCATGACCACAACAAAAAAGACAATATCACAAAATGTTGTGAGACCAATAAAATGAAAATTTACCAAGCTTTGAGACCACAGTAACAATTACTGTGACGCCAAAACCTGCAAGCACAGTTACAATGTAACCAAATCCTGTAAGCACAGTTACAATGTAACAAAATCCTGCAAACACATTAAAATTACAATGTCACTAAACCCTGCAAAAACAACCAAAATGACAATGTAGCTAAATCATGCAAACACATTAAAAATGACAATGTCACTAAACCCTGCAAAAACAACCAAAATGACAATGTAGCTACATCATACAAACACATTCAAATTGACACTGTCACCGAACCTTGTGAACACAATCAAAATAACAGTGTTCTGCTTGAGGGATAAACATAACTCGTGGATATTTGCCAGAAGAGACTACTGCTGAGTCACAGTAGATGTAAAGAATGCTCTGCTCAGAAGCAAGCAAACACAATGGCAGCAACTCCAACCCAGTGCCAAAATGTCATCAAGACCCGAACTCCATTACTATTTGTTTGCCAGCATTAGAGTGTAATTGACATTCACAAATAGACGGATTTACATATACATTTCTTTCTCCAGAGTGCATGACTGCAACACTGTGTGCAACTGATCTGCTGTGTCGCTAGCATTGCTGTTGGCAGTTATGGCTCGCTAGGAGACTTCCAAGGAGACTATTGTGTGACTTATATATTTCTGAGAAACACACTGTTAAAATAAAAACATGAAATAACGACTGACTAAAGTGAGGACATTTCTAAACAGCTTCAGAGCTTGTATAATAATAATAATAAGATTCTATCGCGCCTAAATCCTTGGAAACCAAGCTCAGAGGCGCATCAAAACCTGATACCTGATGCAGCATATCACGTTTCACATGTTTAGTTTAAATGTTTAGTATATTTATTACCGTCTTGTGTGGAAGTCAATTATCTTTAATTATGATAAGTACAATTTTCAATGTTAGAAAACAATGTACAAAAAAGTTAAATGCAAAAAGCTATAGTCACCCGTATCTTGGTGATTTTGTGCCTGCTGCAAGGATTTGGAGCAGGTTTCATGAAAATACTTAATGTCAAAAGGGTTAGCACTGATCTTGTATACTGAAAACTGTCATCAACATCAGTCAGGACACACCACAGAACAATACATTTTCCTGTCCTCAGTAACAGATTTTTTAATTTAGATAAAACTCCCTGACATTTAACAATGGATTCTGTTTAATGACACACATAGACTAGCTGTAGAGGGAGCGGGCCTACCTGTGTAGGAGGTGCCAGAGGGAGGGGCCTACCTGTGTAGGAGGAGCCAGAGGGAGGGGCCTACCTGTGCAGGAGGAACCAGAGGGAGGGGCCTACCTGTGCAGGAGGACCCAGAGGGAGGGGCCTACCTGTGCAGGAGGAGTCAGAGGGAGGGGTCCAGATGTGTAAGAGGAGTCAGAGGGAGGGACCTACCTGTATAGAAGATGCTAGAGGGAGGGACCTACCTGTACAGAAGATGCTAGAGGGAGGGACCTACCTGTATAGAAGATGCTAGAGGGGGGACCTACCTATATAGAAGATGCTAGAGGGAGGGACCTGACCTATCTGTCTAGAAGATGCTAGAGGGAGGGACCTACCTGTATATAAGATGCTAGAGGGAGGAAACTACCTGTGTAGAAGATGCTAGAGGGAGGGGCCTACCTATGTGGAAGATGCTAGAGGGAAGGACCTACGTGTGTAGAAAAAGCCAGCACTGGCGAGTGCCTCAGGAGACAGAGGTGAGTCCTGAGGCCACTGTCTGAATGTAGCCAGACGGTCGGCTTCAATGGCATAGTTCTGATGTATCGGTGTTTCCGTGACAATTCCCAGCTCGGAAGTTGGTGTTGTATTAGCAATAGCATTCTGAAACATGACTTCATTGCTTAGGCACACACAATCACTTATCATTCATGCACACACATACTCACTCACTTAGCCATAGTTCAAGGAACTGAACTTTGATAAAAGTTAAATTAAGTTGATTGTCTAGTTTAATTTAGTGTGGTGGTGGCATTTAAAAATGCAATTCTTACAAAAATGTAACTTACTTTTTTTACACTGTTACAGATTCAGAAACATTTTATTAGTCATTGCAATATACTTTTGCATTGATAAATACTTGATAATTTATAGATACAGGTTAAATACATGCATAAATGTCATGTTGCAGTAATCAGTGATCAAAAGAAAACCTGCAGGTTGGAACGAATTGAGGTGGCTCAACCAAGACTGAAGTGAAGAGGAGAGGCAAGGCAACATGAAGTCAGCGTAAGAGGCTCACCTGTGAGGCATGCTGGTTGTTGGCTGTCTCTTCTTCAATGGTCATGTTCCCGGCTACCCGCGCATCGGTGAGAAAGGCACAATTTGGGAAGAATTTCCGATGTTCCACCATTGGTTCATCTCCTGGCTCCCAGTTTCGCAACGTTCCATTGCAGAAGGCGCACTTTACCCGGTCCGCAATTCCAAGATAGTAGAGTCCGGCCTTGGCAAGGTTCTCTTTGCATATGTTGACAGAAATCGGCCAGTCCCTAAAGCTGTCCAGTCTTCTGCTCTCTGGCTTCATCCCTTGCAACTGTTCCAGGATAAAACTTTGATCTGTCAGTAGTGGTGTTCCTCCACCAAGCCTACTTTGTTGTCGTCCTGCCGGCCCATCTGTTCTTGATGTGCCTGACAAACTCTCATAGTGACCTCTCTGTGGTGCCTGCTGCTGGACTTGAGCGTTCACGGTCAAACTTGATGACGGTCGATCATTCCCAGCGACACTAGCGCCGGCATATCTTGCCAGACTGCGGAGGAAGTTAGACGGTGCGTGGGTGTTGCAAGTTTGATTATTCTGACCACCAGAGGGTACTTGTGGAGATTCTGTTGTATCCCCCAACAGCACATTCTTGGTATCTCGTCCGGTCACAAATCTACACTGTGGGAAGAAGCGCCTGTGTTCAATCATAGGCGAGTCTCCCGCTTCCCAAGTCTTCAGTCGGCCGCTGCAGCAGTAACAGGCCACTTGGTCTACTGTGCCGGTGTAGTAGAAGCCTGCCTTGGCCAGTACGGTTGGCCACACTGACCCCCAGTTCGGCCAATCCTTGAAGGTTATCAGACGCACACCCTCGTATTGCATCTCCTCGTTCCCTTTAAATGGAGGTCCTGTCACTAGTCTGTTGACGTAATAATTCATTCCTGATGGAAATATCTTAGCTGTTGCACCAGCGGCAACCATTATAAGCAGCTATGTTTGTACGACCTGTTGTAAAAGAACACACATCTATTATAATAAATTTTTTTCAGAATCTTAAATCATGAACACATTCCCGTGTGTGTGTGGTGTGTGTTGTTGGTAAGAGTTTTGGGGAGTATTGCCTTGTAGTAGTTGTATTGTATTTGCCTGGCTTGTTATTCTAAATCATGCGAATTGCAGAAATATAGAAAATATAATTATTACTAATCACTGGGTTGATGATGTACACATATGTAATTATTGGCATACCAAGCTTACAAATAAATATGTCTAATCGTAGATTCATACTAACTAGTAATATCATGACATATGTCGAGATGAGTAATCCGAGTAAACCGAGTGTAGCCTGTAGGACAGTTGCCCAGTGGACAGTTGCTCAGGGGTCTGTTGCCCAGTGGACATTTGCCCGATGGTCAAATGAAAAAATGGACACTTATTCAGTAACAAAAAAAATAATAAATAAAAGTCCTTTTTTGATAACAGTATAATATGTATATATTTTAAAGCAGCTCATGCCAACTTGGAGTAGCTCAGAAATCCACTGCAGCCATGTGATGCGCATTCTGATTGCAATCATCCTCGCAGGGCTGTTTGCCATGGTCCATGCAAAACTAGCCTTGGCTGATCCCCTACGGCTACGGCTACGCGAACTGCGGAAGTTAGCTGAGTGAAGTTAGCGAAGTCAAACTAGTAATTGATTTCGCCAGTCGCGACTGCATCACCCGTGAGAACAGGGCAAATACCCGCCCCAAATTGAAGACGGATAAACGCCTTCTCTGGGAATCCCAGTATATAATGACCCGTTCGCCCATTACTTAGCACGAGCAGCTGAGCGGTATCGTGTATTCGAATAATTGCTTCTACTTCCTAAACATTGCATGTGACACGAGCCACGGTTGGTTGAAATTAGTTTCATTATGACCACCTGACCTGCCGAGATCCACTGATCTAATGAACGATTCCATAGGCTGAGCTTAAATTCAGAGTTTCCGCAGCGGTGCAGACGGCCATCGGTGCAGACTAGTGCAAATCGGGTCACTATTTGGGCTTCAAAAGTGCGCTAAGAAACAATATTTTCGTAATATAAATATGCCTGGGATGATGTTGAATGGTGGAACTAACACTCTGATGTAGCAAAGTTAGGCAAAACTCAAGTTATAACAGCGAAATCGAGGTGGGTCCAGATTCTACACAACTGCCCATGATTTTAAATTTAATATTTATCACATTTATGGAAATTTGTTTGCCACTGAGCAACTCCACGTTTTCATTTTACCACTGGCATGGGCAACTGCCGTACCCCGAGTAATTCGGCTCAGTCAGACTCAGTGACATATTCGTCTCTCGCCGAGTCTCAGAAAACTGAAATAATTCTTACCAACTGTATCAAATGAATCACCAACTGTAGTGTAAATGTAATTGTATTCTTCTTTCGCTGAGCACACAATAACAACAATATTTCTACACGTCTTGTCCCGTCACTGCTAGAATTCGCTGTCACAGTTTGTGTTTCGTTTTACATTAAAAACCACCAACATGGTTAAGCATAGTCTCGCTTAACCGTCTCTCGCCTGGCTGCGTGAATTATAGACGTTATGTCCCAAGTCGCTTATGACCTGTTTAACAAGATTTAACAAGATTGCCACCCAGAGAATTAACTCTAGGTAGCAGGTGGACAAGGAAGCCCTTGGCTTTTCGAGAGTCCGACCTTTTTATCTATGTGTATCCCGCCCGTCTGAGGTATGTGTCGATTTTATTTTTAAACATATTCACGCTACTAGCACCCACACAATCAGCAGGTAATCTGTTCCATTCATTTACAGTCCTTTGTGAAAATGAAAATTTTCTTATATCCAATCTACTCTGCTCCTTTGCTAATGCAAGATCATGTCCTCTAGTCCTTCTATCTTTCTTAACTGAGAAAAACATATTTCTATCAATATTTTCATAACCCTTCAATATTTTAAACACTTCTATCTGATCTCCTCTCAATCTCCTGGTCTCTAATGTTGTTAAACCGCATTTTTTTAGGCGTATTTCATAACTAAGATCCCTCAGATTTTGTATCATTTTAGTTGCTCTCCTCTGCACTCTTTCTAGCATATCTATGTCCTTCCTGCGATATGGCCTCCACGCCGCCCCCATTGGCAAAATTGAAACTTTCGACAGCTCGTTAGAGTCGTGGCCAGCTTACTATGAACGGTTAGAACAATATTTTCTGGCGAATGACGTTCCAGATGTGAAACAATTGCCGGCTTTGCTGAGTCTTATAGGGGGTAAGACGTACAGTCTGCTGAGAGATTTGTGTGCGCCGGATAAACCTGCCACGAAAACATTCGCTCAGTTAACGGCGACACTTAGTTAACATCTGTCACCTAAGCCTCTCGTGATTGCAGAAAGGTTTCGTTTCCACAAGAGGGACCAACAAGAGGGAGACAGTGTTGCGCAATATGTTGCACAAATTAGAAAACTGTCAGAACATTGTGAATTTTGAGAAAGTCTGGGAGATTCCCTTCGAGACCGATTTGTGTGTGGCCTGATAAACGAACTTATACAAAAGAGATTGTTGTCAGAAATAACACGTTTGGTCGTGCGGTGAAGATTTCAGTGGCCATGGAAACAGCTACAAGGGATGCTGCTGAACTGGAGCATTACAGAAATGGTACGGCTGCACACACAGTCCATGTCAAGCCAAAAAGAGGACACTATAGCAAACCATGTTATCGATGTGCAAGGTCGGGCCACACCCCGGAAGACTGCAAATTCAAAGAGGCACAGTGTCATAAATGCAAAAAGAAAGGACATATCAAGCCAGCGTGCCGTGCCAATGCACATGGAAACCAACGTTGCCAGGGTAAAGATGCATCGCGTGGTAGTACGGGTGGTAAACACACAGGTTCCCAACATGTACACGTGATTGAAGATGTATATGAGAGTGATGCTGAGAATGTAGCTGCTCTGGAAATACATACCATGGACCGATCGCCTGATACCAGAGTTATTTGGGTAAATCCTAAGGTAAATGGTAAACCATTACAAATGGAACTCGATACAGGCTCGGCAGTGTCGGTGATAAACAAGCAACAGTTTGATGAGTACTTTCCAGAAGTAAAGACACAATACACTTCGGTGGTCTTAAAGACCTATTCTGGCGAATAAATTGCTCCACTCGGCATGGTACATGTCGATGTAGAGTACAATGGACAGTAACAAAACTTGCCATTATATGTGGTGAGAAAGGGAGGACCAGCATTGTTTGGGCGCCAGTGGCTTAACAGGATTAAGCTAGACTGGAAGTCCATCAAACACATCACTGCAACGAAGCATACAGGGAGTATGCAGGAACAACTGGATGCACTTAAGTTGGAGTTTAAGGAAGTCTTTCAAGCCGGACGTGGAGCCATCCAAGGACCCAAGGCGAAACTCCATCTCAAGGAGGGGGCAACTCCAAAATTTCACAAGGCCAGACAAGTACCCTATTCACTACGCCCGAAAGTTGAAGCAGAACTTGAGAAACTAGAGAGAAGGAATCATCACAAAAGTTGATTGGAGTGAATGGGCAACTCCAATCGTGCTTGTACCTAAGTCAAACGGATCGGTAAGAATATGCGGTGATTTCAAGGTCACCATAAATCCGGAACTGAAAGTGGATCACTATCCGTTACCCCGGATTGAAGATGTCTTCGCAAATCTCAGTGCAGGTGAGAAATTCACAAAGATTGATCTCCGTCAAGCTTACCTGCAACTCGAAATGGAGGAGGAGTCAAAGAAGTACCTGACTATCAACACGCACAAAGGACTGTTTCGGTACAACCGACTGTTAATTGGCGTCGCATCTGCACCTGCAATCTGGCAAAGAACAATTGACCAGATACTACAGGACATTCCAGGAACACAAGTTATTCATGATGACATCATCATTACTGGGAAGACTGACCAGGAGCACCTAGCGAATGTGCGCCGAGTCCTCGAACGTCTACGCTATTACAATCTCAGGGCTGAAATAACGAAATGTGAATTCTTCAAGGACGAAATCACATACTGCGGACACAGAATCGACAAAGAGGGACTCCACAAAATGCCTGATAAGATCGACGTTGTAGTCAATGCGCCCAGACCGGAGAATGTATCTCAGCTGAGGGCATACCTAGGCCTGCTTAACTACTATCACCGGTTTCTGCCAAATCTGTCCACAGTAGTATGGCCACTAAACCAGATGTTGGAGAAAGGCAGGAAATGGCGATGGACTGTACAGTGCGAGAAGGCGTTTTCGGAAACAAAGCACACGATAAGCTCCGATCAAACGTTGACACACTACGACCCGCAGTTGCCAATAAAGTTGGAATGTGACGCATCAGCTTACGGAATTGGCGCAGTCTTGTCTCACACAATGGCAGATGAAACGCCAGCTAAGTTGTTCGAACACGGAAGAAACCTTCGCACTCGACTGGACGCGCTGAAACCAGACTTACGCCGCGACATTGCTGCTAAACAGATGTCACAAGCAATTCGTTCAACGGTTCAACATCGTGAACTCGCAGTAGGACAATCCGTAGCAGTTCGCGACTATCGTGGGAACGACAAATGGGTTTCCGGTACAATCGTGTTGCGTACTGGTCCGGTGTCATACCAGGTCGAGATAACACCAGGTGTCGTCTGGCGACGACACATTGAACAAATTCGTAATGCCGAGTCCACAATCAAGTCTCCGATTCCAATGCCGGAAGCCGTGGTTGTGTTTCCCAGTGGCGATCCTTCGCCATCCGTTCTCGCTGAAGAAGAGAAGAAATGTGACTCAACACCACAACCCAGTGAAACCGTCCACTTCAATGTCTTCGCCCGTGAAAGAAAAACGTTATCCTTCGCAAATGCGCAAGGCACCGCAGAAGCTGGATTTATAAGTTGTGACTCCGTGTACACGTAACTGTTGAAGTTTTGAGACTTCTTGTTAATTGAGATAATTCGAAGACTTGCTTTAATTTAATATCCATTACCTTTCAATTGTACTCGGACTCAATGAGAGTGAACAGATACCAAGTGGAACATTACTTGTTACTAACATTCACAGTAATGACGCTGACTAACGCAGAACTAAGACAGTAATTGTACTAGATCATGACTACTGTTATTTTTCTAGAACGGACAAAGTTATTTTTCCTTGCTGTTGGAACTTTGCTATGTTTGCTTCAAAATGTGAACTGTAAGGGTATCATATCTCCAGTAGGGATTGCTAAACTAATTGGGGAGGAAATGTTGTGTATTTAGAACTACATGTTGATGCGTAATTACTATTGTTTTGTATCGGCGTAATGATCCATAATTGGATACTATAAAAAGTAGTTCCTGTTCCGCCATCTTATGGTTATGTCGTGTTTTGTAAATATATAGTGTGTTTAGACGAAATACGCTACACTTTGATTTGTGCATGTTAAGGATTTGCAGGCAGTAGTAATTGGCTTGATACTCTCACACTGAGCATATCTTTTTGTTTGAATAACAGCATTGTAGACCTAATTGCATTGAAACAAAGCTAAGATCAACAGTATCTGACTGAAGTTGGTTTACATTTGATTATGAGAAGGCCTATGTGGATAATCAAGTACTTACTAACTCGCACACGAATGCTTTGAATAGAAGTTAGAGGAACTGAGCAGATCTGGTGTGTCAGATTTGTGTTAGAATCGTCTAATGTTACATTCTCAATAAGAAGTTTAGTTTAATGGCTTAACTACAAATGTGCTCAACACCTACTCAGTGAAAGAAACAACTTATATTATTCATTAGAAAGCCAATTACTCCTGGTGTGTGAGTCAATGGTCTTCACACATTCCCAACAAACACAATGGGAAGACTAATTGTTACTTGTTAATACTTAGAGCACAAGTTAAAAGATGTATGGACTTCAAAGTAGGCACATTATAGTTTAACTATTCTTTGATTATTTACAATGGGATTCCTAACAACTGTTTTTATCCTGTCACCGCTCCTACAGGTGCAAGTTCCACCCACTTATTCTTGTGATTGCTTAATTCATTCAACCAATAGTATGCATCCCAATCTTACTCTCACTGTGGATAAAATGGTGTGCCATATCTGGGAATGATCACATATCATCTTGAATTTGAAATTTGAATATCATCTTGTGTTACCAAATATAACTCGTGAATCGCAATGGCACCACCAAAGTATCCATGTGGAATCTGCAACAAAGGCTGTGGAACAAATTCCATCGAGTGCTCGTCATGCCTGAAATGGGTGCACCGGTAAGTGTTTATAAAAATTCCCACGTCTTATATGTAGGCATTTAGATTTCCTTTTTTTTAGACAATCTGTAACCACTTTGTTTCGGTTTCAAATTTATAGTGACTGAAAGAAAACTAGCCTAACTACATTTACAGACAACACTGACGATCGCTTACATCATGATCCGTATGATCTTCTGTGACGACACCGGGAAGTTATTCTGAAATGATGGTCATGTTTGCAGCCAGTGCAGCTCTCTCGGTTGCCATCGCATCTTACTGTCCACCAGCCAAGCATGTATTGTTCTGTGTTGAGTCACTGAACAGGACGATCCGTGGCCGTGGAGTGTTGATGGAGTGTTGATAACCACCATGCAGTGACAACCATGTGGACAATGACACAACACTTTCAGCAGCCCCAAGATTTCATTCCCAATCACTTCGTTGTGCTGCATCAGAATCACACAGATGAGTCATTTAATGTCTCCCTTCCACTGTCTGATGTTCCCGACCAAGTGGCAAAAACTTCCTTGCTGTCAAGTCCACCTCCATACTTAATTATGGAAGATCAGCCCATCAGCTATGAAATAGTTGCAGGAGGTTCCAAGAAGGGGGGTGACATCCTTGTCGATAGCATAGGGTTTACGTATGCTAAAAAGTTCAAGGGAAAAACAACTACTACGTGGATTTGTAGTGCGCGAGGATCACGGAAATGTTCCTCAACTGTGAGTCAGCGAGGCAACAGCTTCATGAGAGGCAAACAGCATGCACACAATCATCCTGGAGAACCTGGAGCATTGCTGCGATGCAAAGCGATACAAATGGTGATTTAAATATTGTATATCTTGTTTTATACTATATTAACATTTTAAGAAAAAATAATGTTACATTAAAACAGACAGGTTGCCAAATTTTGGATGAGACTAGACTACTCTGTATTATTGTGTGTGAATGTGTTTGATTTGTTAGCACATGGTAATGGTTACTTGCTTTCTAACAATGACTGAAAGGATTTTAAGTGGAGTGGGTGTGCACAAAAACCTAACATTTCAAAGGCCTTTGGCCATCATGTCCCAAGTCACATATGTCCTAGATGATATGTCGATAGTTCCCTTTCAAATATACAGGAAGTACATGAAATTGTTAAATAGATTGTCCTTTTTTAAAGGTCAAAGCTGCTGCAAGATGCGACATATACAGATAATCTGAAAAGGTGGTGACAGATATATTGTCTGACCTTACAAGCAAAGATGAGGAGCTGCTGTTTGAACTACAAAAACCTACAGAGGTACGCAAACCGTGCCAGGGAGCAACTACGGCCAAAGAATCCATCTCACAAAGATTTTGAGGTACTGGTATATTAAGTTTGTATAAAAACATTAAACTGGTAGAATGTAACAATGAAAACGCCCATACAGTGTATGAGTAAAGTTTATAATTTTTTTTGTAAGATAATATGCATAACAGATCTGCATTCCAATACCAATGAGTTAAGTAGGTAATATTTGTGGATAATATATTATATATATATATGTAGAAATCTACAGAAAACTATAAAATATCCTATAGCATAGTATGTCTTAAACTAAAACGATGCTACTGTATTATTTTATAACGAAACATTCAGCTAAGTTTTGAATCCGCGCCGCTTATTATTTTATGGAATTATTATTTTTATACACATTATATATATATATACATTCCAGCTCGATATGACTCGTATAGTAGGTATTGTATGTAAACCTTTATTTATAAATACATAAACATGTAGTCTAAACACATTTGTTTTTTGCCTTCCAGCTTGACATGACCCATATCCCTACTAAATTTCTGCAGTGCGATATAATCGAGGACGGCGAACGCCACCTTGTGTTTGCGAGTGCTGCTCAGCTGTCACACCTCGCAAAATCAAAGCTGTGGTTCTTGGATGGGACATTCCGTGTTGTACGGGAGCCGTTTAAACAGCTGTTGAGCATGCACAGCTTCCTAAAATCTGGAGATACGATGGAACAAGTCCCTCTGTGCTTTGTGTTAATGACACGACGGAAGAAGAAGGACTATGTTGTTGTGTTAAATGGTATCATTAGGTGCCTTCCTACAGCACCGGCTGTGGAAGAAGTCATTGTTGACTTTGAGAAAGCTGTGTGTGGGGCACTCAGCCGGGGCCTTCCAGAAGTTTCTGTGCGTGGGTGTTGGTTCCACTGGGCACAGGCTGTGTACCGTCGAGTGAAAGAATATGGCCTCCGCAGCGCATACATCCACCAGCTGTACATCCGAGAGCTGATGGCGCTGCCCAATTTGCCAGCACCGCACATTGAGCCAGCCTTCATGGAGCTGAAAGTGCGTTGCCCGGCCGATGACAGCCTGCATTCCCTGCTACGCTATATGAAAAAGACATGGATTGTGACCTCCAGCCGACCCCCTGCTGCATGGTCAACATTCAAGCGATCTGTGCGAACCAACAATGATGCAGAATGCTGGCACAGTCGACTAAACCACCATGCTCCCCATGACCACCTCAATGTGTACCTCCTCGTAAAATCCCTACACCATGAGGCATCAATCCTGCCCTTGCAAATGCGTCTGGTGGCACAGCGCAAGCTGTACCGCTATCAGAGCAAAACGTCTCAAACCAAGCAGGCTGCACTGAAACGGCTGTGGCTCTCCTACGAGTGTGCTAAACGGACAATCAGCACATCGGACTACTTGCGGCAGTGCGCCACATTAGCCGACTATGTGGAGGAGTAACTCCGAGTGTGAAACAGTGGCACTGTTCATGGGATGTTAGGGCTAAGATTGACATTTTTTTATACCAATTAGCTAAGATATGGTTGCTAAATACATTAATTTAGTGTGCATTAATACCTTACCTTAGGATACCTTAGGACTGTTCTGATCGCAGGATCCTCTCGGTTCCTCGATGATCAGATCTTCTTCTTCGGGGTCTAGTATTAAAAGTTTGTGTTTTCCGGTTCTAGTGTTTACTGTTAGTGGGGCTTCATAGTCGTATAATATCTCCTCAGTTGACCATAATTTATCAAGGCGGTTTTTAAATGAGTTTATTGATTTTGCTTGTATTACTGAATCGGGTAAACTGTTTCTATCCAGTTAATCAGTTCTTCTGAAATGTTGAAGCTTTTTAATTTGATAATTAATCTTTTATGTGGCACGGTGTCAAAGGCTTTTTTGAAATCCTTATATATAACATCATTGTGGTTGCCCTTATCCGTTTCTTTAGTCCATTCATCTATTATTTTGATTAGTTGTAGAACTGTTGATTGGCCAGATATAAATCCATATTGTTTTTGACTAAATAGATTATTTACTTTCATGTAGTTTGTAATGTGATTTCTAATAATTTTTTCCATACATTTACAAACTATACTTGTTAAACTTATTGGGCGGTAGTTACTAGCTAGCTTCTTGTTTCCATTTTTATAAATTGCTGATATTTTAGCCTCTTTCCAGTCATTGGGAATGCAGGAAGTTTTAATCGAAGTTTCAAAAATTCGTTTTAAGGGTTGACAAACGTCGAGTATACTGCTGTTATATAAATATATGGTGGTGATGGTTAAAGTCAAAAAATATTATAAGTGATACGGTATGGTCAAGACATTTCAGCATATTTAAATAGTCACATGTATGCATGCTTTATTAGTTAATAAAAATACTAAAACTCCATCCGGATTTCATATTACATTATTGCTTTGTGTTTAGTTGTGGAACGGCCGAGTTGTATTTAGCAGATCAAATCTGAATTATTGTTTTTAAATTTCACGACGATGGGCGATAATAAGTCATGTTAAGGTAGGTAGTATGGATTCAAAAAGTGATTTTTGACATTATTTTGAAAAGGACTTTCTTTGCTATTTATGTACTTTCATATCCTTACCTCAATATGCTGTTAGTATATTAGCTGAAAAAGTAATAACAAGTGGCAATATTGAGGTTTCTTCGGATGGCTTTTGGCAGAATTTGGTTATAAAAAAAAACTTTTCATCGTTTTCTCAGAATACCATTTTTGCTGTGAGTACTTAAATATTGGGTATAACTGCAAAACATTTTGCACTGCAGTGCCTAATGAGTATATCTACTGCATGAATTAAAAGAAATCATAATATATTTAATGGTTTCTGAATTATAGGCGTTAATTATGTGAAAAAGTTACACAAAATAGGTTTTTTCGAAAAAAAATCATTTTTCACGTAAACAACACAACATATCTGATTTCTGTGATATTCATGCAGTAGATATGCATAACAGTAATCCCTGTGCTAAATTACAAGCTTGTAACTTGAATACGTTTTTGGTTAGAGCGCGGCAAAAAATACCTAATTTTCCCTATTATGGCGGCCATATTGGATACCTAATTTGCATAATTTATGCGAAACATAAAAAAAAAACTTAACTATGTTGGTATGTATCTGCATACCAAATATGGTTGATCTGTGTTGAAAACTAAAGATTGTTGGTGGAATCCATACTACCTACCTTAAAAACGCGCCGATATTCCGCAGAGTGCAAACATTATCGCAAACAACCACTCATTTTGTGTTACGTCCGTGAATAAAAACAACTAAAAACAGTAAAATTAATTTGGGACAAATCGTCCAAGCGTTTTGGGACATACCGCTCCAAATTTAGTACATATCGTCTAGGACATATGTGACTTGGGACATAACGTCCATAGGCCGGCTGCGTGACTTCGCCGGGGATACAGGTCAAAACGGCGACAATATTTTTAGAATACATTGTATCTCAATATGTACAGTAGAAAAAGGCTAGATTAATTAAACCATTTTTAATTAGTATTTGATGAGTATTTATTGACAAAACCACTTTTCTTTTTTGGTGGCATCGTCTTTTACCTGAATTAAATTAAATGTAATAATTTCATGACCTGTACAAATAGCTACAAAAAATAAAAACAAATAAATAAAGATTATAATTCATTTATATACTGTTTTATATGGAGATACTAATTGTTTGTCTGAACTAATAACATTATTAAATAAAGAATGAGATCAATACAAAATATTGCCTACATCACTTACCCACAAAATCCACGTTTTGGCACCAAAACAACCAAAGCACATGGTGGATTGTGTTTATAAACCAGACTCCGCCAATAACATGGCGGGAAATGGGTCCCGATCCGTTCGATGTAGCCACGACAGTGGACAAACTGAGCCATCAAAATCGTCAATCATCCACGCTATAAAGGCATCATTTAAATGAAACACGAAAGAATAACAATTTAAAATATCCAAACATGCCGTGTTTGCCAAAAAAGTTGACTGGTACGATGTTTTTAAAGGATGTTTTTTTTCCGCAAAATAAATGAAATTCCGACCGATGTGCCATTGCCGGCTGCATCTTCGCGTTTTGAGGGTCGAACTAAACTATGTTAGGATCGTTTTTTTACCACCAGATTTGGCACATGTGTAGAACAATATATAATGTAACACTTCTATTAGTTTGAAGCCAAAAGATATGCGACTTTAGACATGCATACATTTCGGAAGAAGAATATTTAAAATTGTAGACATCGCACAAAACAAATTCGAAATTGAGGTTCCAGAGGAGAATATCATCTACGTCATAAGGGGACACGCTCTCCTAAAAATAAATTAGATTTTTATTTATTTGTTGGCCATTTTCATATTTTGTCATATTAATATATTATTATTATCTAACTGTCGATCTGTGTGTTTTGTACATATGAATACATTCTCCAAATGCAATAAAAACGAACATTTATAACAGGCCCATTGTCTTAGAGTGATAATCTTACGCAACCGCGATTGAAAAATACGACACTTTTGGCGGCCGCATGCTCCGCCATCTTTGTTAACAACTCAACATATTTGGTATCCACGTGTAGGGGTCAGCACACTGTTGGACTTCCTGCTTGATTACAGACGAAACAAAGTGCAGTATATTTTTGAGAAATGACTATAATATTCACTTGCTCTGACATAAGTGCACTTGAGTAGTCAGATTTCTAGATGTGATTGTTGAAGCTGTTGACAGTAAAATGGTGTCTTTTTAACTGATTTTACTAAGCGGAAGGGTATATGGCAGCAATTTGGCTAGTTGACACTTTAGCTGGATTACTGCCTGCATCCAGTTGTAAATATTGACGGGTGTCATACATACAGGCATTTTGCAAGAGCTAGAGATATGAGATTTTGACTAAACTCGACCAGCATGTCAATGAGATGATAATGACAGCAGGTGAGAAGTTTAAGAAACTTTATAGGTCACGTTTTCTTATAATCACACAAAACATTAACATGGTCGCCAATGGGAAACCTGACAGTGTGCTGACCCCAATTAAAGTCCCTAGCAAGGGAAACACGCTATAGTCATTGCACAATCACGGAGGACGCATTTTACTTCAAATATCTTGAAACAATTACTGAAAATACGTGTATGGCAAAACTGCAGTTGAATGGAACAAATCGTTTTTGGATATTACAGACTTCTCACCAGTCTGCAAGTCCAAATCACAGCGACGGAACACATGTCTTATAAGGGGGGTGGGGTGCGTATGCCTCAATTTGAGAATACGTATGAAAATGAACCAATAACATTGCAGCAGGGTGATTCATCAATCGTTTTTTGTTTACTTCAGCTGACTAAACACACGTGAAGATGTTGTAATTGACCCTAATGAAGTCTGAGGACAGTGATTAGCTGGAGTCAGCCATAGCCGGAGCCTGTTATCAGATCTGTCTACTGACTGGACCTTCTGGCCAATCAAGCAAGTGGCATTGTTTTCTGAATGTCTGCTAATTAGGCTGTGTAATATTATGTAATTGAAATGCTTAAGACGTCAGGCCTTTGAGGAATTCACACCCTAAGGTGACTTTTTTTTATGTTTACCTTTGTAAATAGGGCACAAGGTCAAAAAATAAATACAAATTTGAATGTAACGTAAAAACTGGCTGTATTGAATTTTCTTATAAAACACATATTTGACTTTCTGGAAAACTGTATCAGGAGTTCATAGTGCCACCTGAGAACGTTGTGCTGGATTACAAATTGTCCAACAGCGAAGTGCTGATTTTTATGGTGCCTTGCCAAGTTTGGTGGCACCTTTGAAATGTGCATAAAACACAAACACCTGGAGGGATTACAAAAAATAAAATTGCAGAGTGCTTGTAACATTGGTGCCTATAAAGTGTGTTGTTTTCAACATGTTCTCCAAAATTGCCATACCTATTTGGGGTCAGCACACTGTTGGACTTCCTGCTTGATTACAGACGAAACAAAGTGCAGTATATTTTTGAGAAATGACTTTTTATAATATTCACTTGCTCTGACATAAGTGCACTTGAGTAGTCAGATTTCTAGATGTGATTGTTGAAGCTGTTGACAGTAAAATGGTGTCTTTTTAGCTGATTTTACTAAGCGGAAGGGTATATGGCAGCAATTTGGCTAGTTGACACTTTAGCTGGATTACTGCCTGCATCCAGTTGTAAATATTGACGGGTGTCATACATACAGGCATTTTGCAAGAGCTAGAGATATGAGATTTTTACTAAACTCGACCAACATGTCAATGAGATGATAATAACAGCAGGTGAGAAGTTTAAGAAACTTTATAGGTCACGTTTTCTTATAATCACACAAAACATTAACATGGTCGCCAATGGGAAACCTGACAGTGTGCTGACCCCTGTAGCTTCACTTTCGCAGTGCTTCATGGTATCAGTGGTTCTGTAAAATCCCTGGTAGATTTCGAGCATTTTGACCTAGAAGAGGACTCTCTGTGAAGCGTTAGCGTCACTACGATTGGTCAACCACGGACACTCCCCCGAATGGGGCGCGCTGATTGGCTGTCAGCCTGGAAAGCCGTCACAAAGGAAATTCCCCTCTCTGTTTGCCATTGCTGTTTTTGTTCGCTTCGAGTCACTTTATAGTATTTTACGTAATATGTCCGGAAGACACGGGAAAGCCAAGCAGCAGTTTGGTACGAAACCGATGTCGGCGATCTTTTACTTTCTGACCTAACCATGAAAACGACCACATACAGCCGCCAAACTTCTCCTCACATATCTTACATACATATAATCACACTACATTTAAAACAAAAATTGTTACATTCCTACAACGATCAAATTTCGCAAAACAAACTCAAGTAAAACTCGACTTCTACGGCGGCGACTATCCGGTGCTCCGCGGTTACCGTAAAATTGATATTGTGTCGAGCTTCATAGAAATTCCGTACAATGGCGCTATCATTACTGTACGCATGTTCGCGCGTGATAGAAATATTATAATAATCGTTAATATATACGGGCGCGTGAGTGTGTGTGCGTGTGGTAGTTACAATAATTTGTTATTGGCATTGTTTCAGTTAAAAAGTAGCTCGATTAACTGAGGCATGATTATTATCATCAGTATGGTTTGCAGGTAATGAAAGTTTTCTACTTAATGTAAAAAACAAAATAGGTCTTACGAATACCCAATAATTGTGTTCCCGTGGGTCAATTCTTTTTCAGTTGATGACCAACGCACGAGTCGGTGCTCCAACGAATTACACAATTTTGGGGGGCATTCAGACTTAGGATGAATCATAGATATTCATTTATGTGAACATTTGGTTAAATTGTGGATTTTTCTAAGCTGGGAAAGTAATTTCCGTAATTAGTTAATGTGACAAACTGAACTAAGAAGACGCCAATCTTCATTTCCAGATAGTTTTTTTGTGTCACCATTAAAAGTGCAAATTTTGAACAAATTATGCACAATTTGCTGCCACTCTGTAGATAAAAGGAAACTACTTGTGATACATCAATTGGCGGTGAACACAGCAATTCGTTGTAACTGCCGCAAAATTACGACGATGAATTTTATTGTTTAATCCATTCTTCCCACAATAAAAAACTGTGTGGTGTATCGCTGATACTGTAATTGAACGCTATGCAGTTTAGCTTGCCCGTGCGAACGGAAGTGAAAACCCCGTTGGGTTTGTTGTTGAAATAAAATGGAACCGATCAACATCGTGTTTTCAATTATAGCCTAGTCTACCACAATACTCAGTACCACGATACATTTCAAACTGCATTATGTAACCATCGTAGTGAATCGCAGGTTGGCCGGTGTCGTGAGAGAATGAACAACTTTCACACAATTTGTTTCTGGGAAGTAGTGGCCACAGCCGGAAATGTATCTCTCATTCATTACGTTCCAATAGACTTCTCTGTGAAAGTGTATGTATTTGCCTATGTTGCATGTTCGTCAGACGCAAGCAGTTGGAACACATTTCCTGTAGTTGTTGCTAAGGCAAAACATCAAATGATTTCAATACTGGATCTGATTTATTGGTGAGAAGATTGTCTTTCATTCCCATTCGCTTATTGGTATATAAGGCGATGTTTCCGACTCCTACTTTATATCGATTTTCGGTTCTTTTCGAGGTGGCTTAAGTAAATGTGAATCTGCGCGGCTTGCGTTTGAGAAGTTTGGTTATCGCGACGAGATCGACCCGGAGGACAGTCACCTGGCTGCAAGCGAATCGCCTGCTTGCAGCAAACCTCAACTGCCCGGCGTGCCACGTGGCATGTCGTTGGGAGGTGACGGCAGTAGTGAATAGGCGGATAACAATACGTAACTCAGCAAGTGTATGTGCTCCCATGTTGATTTTAGCTGACCTAAGGGCATTTTCCATGATGTACTTCCGTTTCCTGTCATCATTTGCTGACCTAAGCGCCCCTAGCGATCATTTGCTGAACTAAGCGTCCCTAGCGGAGAGAAGTGGCCCTAACCATCTCATCTAAGCTGAGAACTATGAGAGAAAATAACCCAACAACATAATCAAAGTAGAAACTGTTTTATTTACTTATTGATACATAGAGAAATATCCATCGTCAATATCTTCATATAGCCAATTGTCGATAGGAGGCGGCGACGCAGGTGGACTGATGTCATACCACGGTGATGGTGGTAGTACAAGTGGCCTTTTTTTTATTTCTTCGAGTGTTCGGAAGAAATAGCAATGATGTTCATCTTTAACCTCTTCTTCTCTGTAAGATAAGTATTAAAACTTTTAAAATTATACCAATGAGACGTTAAATTTTACACACATACAGTATGATAACCCATGAAAATAATATAAACTTTGAAAGTTATAGGAATGAGACTTTAAATGTTACACAGGAGAGGTATTTAAAACACTGTCATTGATCCGTCTCTGGTATATTCTGCTATATATAACCAGACTCTACCTTGCTAGGGAACAATAATAATAATTAATAATTTGAACACTTACGTGTACTCCAAGTCCGATTCCGTCTCTTCTTCTTCTTCTTCTTCTTCTTCTTCTTTAGCTGCATCTCGTGCAGTGCAAAAAAGATGATATAGACAACTGTTAGATGTGATAAATGAATAATTATGGGTAACTATATACTTTTCAAACTTTTCATATATGTAACAGAATTAGTGGTTAAATATGAAGAACTTCTGAGAATGCCGTGTAATTACTTGAATAAAGTAAATACATAGTCATAAAAAACACGGATGACATAAGTAAATAATATATACTCACATCTTCCTTTCTATTTCTTTCTTTTTCTCTTCCCATTCTTCTCGTATTTTAGTCCAGGGTATAACTCCACCTTCAGCCATCTTTCTTTTTTGTTGTTATTGTTCTTCTGATTGTTATGAAATGAATTGAAAAGTTAACACACGAACTTCCAACAAGACACCCAGTCAACTTCCCACGTGCGTCATAACGAGACGCCTAATTAGTTCCCCCCGCGTGTATCATAACGAGACACCTAATTAGTTCCCTTGGTGGAACAGTAACGAGACGCCCCGTCTCGGATTAGTCTTCCTGTTTTTAACGAACCATCTGTTTACACTTAAAGGATGTACATCCTGTCTTTCTTTGTCTTCGCTAAACTAGTCCGTAAAAATAGATGCCGACATCCCGCGCATCTTATTAAAGACAGGAAAATGCTCTGTAAGAATATAGTATTACATCCTGCAGCTGTCTTATCGTCTACCTAACATCATCTCGCAGTCTCGAGAATGATGACTGGCCGCTTTCTTTGTTTGCTCCGTAAAAATATATGATTGACAGCTTTAACGGTCCGCCTAATACCCAAGACCGATGATTGGACATTTTTCTTTGTTTGCTGTAAAATAGTTGATTGACAGCTTTATCTTTAACGTCCTGACTAACAGTCACAAGACTGCTGACCGGACACTTTCTGTGTATATAAACCCAGGGAAAATTGTAGAAAACAAACAAACTCTCGCTCTCAATCGTTCGATCATCTTCAAGCATTCTTCGTGAGTCAACAACAAGATGGCGACCGCTAAGGCAACCTCCGACAACACGATCGATCTGACAGCTCTCGAAACGGTCAGTGATGGTTGCTATGCATTCGATAGACCTCTGAATATTGTAACATGCGCTCTGAATTCGAAATATGTATGTTACCCTTCTTGCCGACAGTGTACCCGCAAAGTTTTGTTTGAAACGAAAGGACATCACACTGTGATGTCATGTCCGGTTCACGGCAGACAAAAGGGCGCGCCTGTTTATAAATACTGCTTGGGCATACTGTTGGGTGATCGAAAAGGTGTTGAATTGTGGGTCACGGCCTTTGACACCGTAGCCCAACGGGCTATAGATGGTCTCTCGGCCAATGACTACATGTCACTGAAAACGGACCAAGACCGTCACGATGCATTGAGCGTCCTGTTCGGCAAACAGGCTAGGGTGACTATCAGAAAGTCGTCAAAAGGCGATTACGTGAACTATTCCGTGACAGCACTGGAAGTGATTGACCAGTAACTGCAACAAGGTGTTTTATCACCGGAAATAACCAGGTTGTAATTTCATATGTTGTAGTTTGAACACCTGTCCGAATGTATGGATGACAGTCATGTCAAATCACCGTCGGTCGAGGGATCGCAAACTCTAAAAAGACAATTGACTTATTCGGATGTCAGCGATGACGAGGCAAGTGACATTTTTTGTGGGTCATGTAAATGGAGTAGTGACGACGATGACGATGATGTTGTTCATTGTAGTAGAGATTTACAGGAGAGCGTAGAGAAGATCAATGCCATTCAAAAACGCTCGGAGGAAATGATAGACGAAGATGTATTTATAGCGATTATCTCCAACGCCTGCGTGCTCTACGCATCCAAGTCAATGTGTCGTGAATACGAAGGCCTTCGCGGCAAGTCACTGTACACCCTGGATCGCGCACACCGGAGTGGGGTGACTATACCATCCCACGAGTGAAAGAGACTCTGCGTGCGCGAGGTATATCCTTGCTGAACGAAGGTAAGGAGGCGCCGGCGAAACCTAGTCTAAAAAAACAAGAAGACCTCACGGAGGAAATGAAGGACTTGTACCTGTTGTCCACAACTGCAGCCAACGCATGTATCCGACGTGTAGCCAACAGACTGGACCGTACCTTCGAAGATCAAGACGTTGACCTGTACAGAGTGAGCAGTGAACTGATCTATGACACTTTGAAGTGGACAGTGAGACATATGAGATTTAAAGCGGACTTTCCGGTGTGGGCACATGATACTATACCATGTGTCGAAGCCATCCTGCGCACTTGTGGCATAACACCGACGTCTGACGTCATGACATCGAGACCATACTGGCCACTTGCATAGTCGTGTGGTAATTAACAACGACGTCTGACGAGAACTAAAACTGTCACTTACACTCATCATCATATAACCTTGTTCTTTTTTATTGTATTTAATAGGATGATGGTGAATTAGCCCGAATACGTCGTGCATATACGGACGACGACGACGACGACGATGACGTCGATGACACGTCGATGAAAAACATTACGTGGGCACCAAAAAAAAGGAGACGTGTCGAGATACCCTTGCGTCGTCGCCTTCTCGAGATGCTGCACGAGCGTCGTCAGCAGCGCCCTCACACACCGACATTGGACATGACGTGTGATGACGTCACCCCTGTCGCGTCACCATCTCTTGAGCTGTCGTTAGAGATGACTTGCCTTGACGACACAACACCGCCATTATCGGAATACGAAGAGCTCCAGACGAGTAGAAACATTTTCGATCTTTCACCCCATGGACTCTTAATATGGTCGACATTTTTAGATTGCATGCCTTTAGGATATAGAGAGCCTTTTGATGCTATGGGCTCTCTGCAGAACGATATAGTGCGTTTGGCTAACGCCTTGTATTCGTCGACGCCGACTACACTGAATGATGCGGTGCGGCACTGTTGCCTTGACATTGCTCGGAACATAACCCGGGACGAGCATATCGATGCTGTAGTATCTACTATTCGTAGTCAGTATTATAGTGATGTGCAATTTGAAGATTAGTTGTGTAGAAGGTTGCTATGACAAAGAGGAAATGCACCTCTACGTTGTTTGAGGTTAGTGGCGCCTCGTCATAGTAACCTTAACATAGTAGTAGTAGTAGTAGTAGTAGTAGTATTTTTCGATTTGAATATTAGTAGTTTTCGATTTTATTGTACTAAGAAGCATGCGTTTCGCTATATACCGTGTTTCATTAACGGACAGCTGTTTTTTTTATAGTCATTACGCTTGTGTATCTTTAGTGAGAAATAAAAGGTGTGTGTAATAGTCTTCTTGTTTGTTTGTTGTTCTTTCGTTTCAAACAGTGACTTTGCGGTATACGACGCACACACACACACACACACACACAGTTATCGTATAGTGTCTCCTGCATAGATAATGTTTACACCACCACCACCACCACCACGACGTATGATATATAGAAATAGGCAAGGATCCTTCGTCCTTCAGTTGTAGGTGGATGCGACGTCGTAAAGAAGTATGTTTGTCGTCACTGCGGTATCGTCAGCGATACATACGACGATCTGCAACGTCACATCCGCCTAAGTCATTCAACCCTTCAGTCACTCGTCGAAGACGATCATGCCTACTACAGCAAAGCACCGTCACGAGTGACACCATCTACTGAACCCAAAAGAACCACCCAGCGATGTCAGGTATGTTCAAAAGAGTTCGCGAGACGATACACCTTGTTACGTCACATGAAGACGTCATGTGGTAAGGTACCCGTGGAGAAAAACCACCGCTGCGAGATTTGCGCACGTGAATTCGCGAGACGTGACAACTTGTTACAACATATCAAGGTATGTAGAAGACGAGAAGAAGTCACGAGGAAGAAGCCACCCAAGCGAGCGAGACGCGAAGAGCAACCACGTGACGACGACGTCGTCGATCCCATACATCCTCCCTCGCAACTCCCCTTGGCCGATCATCTGTCTAGTGATCTGCGAGATGTCCTTCGAGACCACTGGTCGACCATCAGAAGCCACGTCACCAGAGGACCCGTTCAGTCCATTTTCAATTACAGGGTGACGACACCGGACACGACTCATCTAGAACCATCCTTGAAGATCATGTTTCAACAACAGAAACACGCCTTTAAGATTAATCTTAGTTACGGTTTTGTGTTGAGGAACAAGATCACCAATAGACTCCGGTATTATCATTCGTCATGTAACTGTTGCGGACGTTACCTCGATGAACCGTGTCTGATTACCAACGCCGAAGACTTTGATGCATTTCTGGAGCGTATCCGAGAAACAGACGTCTTGCAGTGGGCTATCAATCAACGTCCGAACAGTCAATGGGTATGCGAGGCGGTCACGAACGTCACCTTCTTCGTCAACCACATCGTACAGCATCCTATAGGATGCTTGGACATCACCCTTTCCAGGTACATCAAGAAGAACCATGCCGTCATCGGACTGGAAAGAGAAGGTAACAACAACAACAAGTACACCAACAATCTGTGTTTCTTCCGTTGTCTGGCTCTACATCGCGGATGTGACCCACGTTACCTGGAACCCACTGTGAAGGTACTCTACGAGAAGTACGACCACGAAGACGTGTCTATGAAAGACTTTGAGGGAGTGGCGATGGACGACCTCTATCGGATCGAGACCACCTTTGAGATCAACGTGTGTGTCTACACCCTCATCGAACCAACGGAAGTAGAAGGCGGAAAGACGACCGCCGAGCTCGTACGTCGTTCGTTGTGTCACTATTCCGATACCTTGTACGTCAATGTTTACGAGACACACTTTTCCTATATACAAGACATCAATATGTACTGTCACTCTTATCGTTGCCGGAAATGCGGTGACTCGTTGTGGAAAGACGCGTACGGACTAGAGAGACAAGAGCGCACGTGTAAGGGTGGTGTGCGAAAGATCTATCCCGGTGGTGTCTACCGTCCGACGCCGACAGTCTTCCAGCGTTTGGACGACGAAAACATTCATGTTCCCGAGTGCTTGCGCTACTACCCCTATCGTGCTACCTTCGACTTCGAGTCCTGGTTCGATACGTCACACCTTCCGTCGGACAGCGTCAAGGTTCATTGGGTGTCTCGTCACGTACCGTTGAGTGTGTCAATGGCGAGTAACGTACCTGGATTCGAAGAAGTGCGATGTCTTATCACCGATGGTGATAGCGACAAGTTGGTGTCCGACATGATGTCCGTCCTTCGGTCTATGAGCATTGCTGCCTACAAAGTCATGATAGACGATTACGAGAGCGTCCTTGGAGAACTCGCGGAAGCGATCGCCACCTGGGACGAGCACGAGGCGGCGGCGGTGAAGGAAGCGGCGGACAACGAGTCTAAGCGACAACCGACCAATCCCTACAAGACACTCATGGGTCAATTGTACGATTGGCTTCATCAGTTGCCCGTCATCGGATTCAACTCGATCAGGTACGATCTGAACGTCATCAAACAGTTCCTGATATCCTACTTCCTGTCCACACCGGAAGAAAGAGAGGAGGAGGAGGAGGAGGAGGAGGAGGAGGAGGAGGTAGAAGAGGGTCCTGGAGACTTTCACGTGATCAAACGCCGCAACACGTTTATGTGTCTATCGACGGATAACCTGAAATTCCTCGATATGACTCATTATATCGCCCCGGGATTCTCGTACGACAAGTACCTGAAAGCGTACGGTTGCGAGGTTACGAAAGGTCACTTCCCGTACGAATACATGGACAGTTTGGAGAGACTCGATGACACCGCTCTGCCTCCCAAAGAGGCTTTTTTCAGTCGACTGAAGAACGAAGGTATTTCCGACGAGGACTATACCCGGTGTCAAGAGGCGTGGCGAGACAACGACAAGAAGACTTTGCGAGATTTTCTCGTCTGGTACAATAACAGAGACGTCGTACCGTTCTTGGAGGCCATCGACAAACAGTTTGCCTTCTATCGACAACGCGGTCTCGACATGTTCAAACAAGCCATCAGTATACCCGGTTTGACCTTGGCTCACCTGTTCAACCATGTACCGGAGAAGACCTTCTTCACGCTCTTCAACGAGACGAACAAGGATGTCCATCAACTGGTCAGAGATAACATCGTCGGAGGACCTTCGCTCATCTTCACCAGACATCACGAGAAAGGGGTCACGAAGATACGTCGGAACGATTACGGTGATGCGGCTCGAACGTGTCAGTCCATTGTGGGATATGATGCGAATGCATTGTATCTGTGGTCTCTATCGCAGGACATGCCGACCGGATGGTACACGCGACGACGGGAAGAGAAGGAGTTCCGACCGGAAGCAGCACAGCCCACCGGACAGATGGCCGCCGAATGGCTGTCGTGGGAGTCCGAAAGCACGGGACGCGTCATACGTCACCAGTCCAACGGTCGAGAGAAGCGCATCGGTAAACTCCTGGTGGACGGTTGGTGCAGTGAAACAGAGACGGCCTATCAGTTTCACGGATGCTTCTATCACGGATGTCCGTGCATCGGTCTTGAGGTCAACGATCTCAACGGGAAACCCATGACTCAACTCCTCGCCGAAACACGAAAGAACACGAGCTACCTTCGTCACTTCGTCAAGGTCGTCGAGATGTTGGAATGCGAGTGGAAGGTCACGAGACGCGATTCGTGTGTGAAACTGTTTCTGGACGCCAACTTTCGTCGCCGTCGCCGCCGCGTGCCATGGAAGATGACGTCACAAGAGATCCTGACAGGGGTACGCAATGGCAGGGTTTTCGGAATGATTCAGTGCGACATTCGTGTACCGGAGGAATTGCGCGCGCGCTTTGCCGAGATGCAGCCCATCTTCAAGAACATTCACATGACCCGCGATGACCTCGGACCGTACATGCGTCGATACGCCGAAGAACACGACATCATGAAAACCCCGCGTCGCATGCTCATCGGAAGTTATCGTGGAGATAAGATCTTGCTCGCTACACCTCTCTTGCGATGGTATCTGGAACACGGACTCGAGGTGACCCACGTCTATCAGGTCATCGAGTACACACCGATCCCCTGCTTCCGACGATTCGGTGAGGTGGTGTCCACTGCGCGTCGCGAAGGAGACGTCCACCCCGACAAGGCCATGATCGCGGACACCAACAAACTTATGGGGAATTCTTCGTTTGGGAAATTTATAACCAACGTCGATAGGCACCGCGAAGTCAGCTATTACACGGAGAAGAGGGCGTCGAATGCGATCAACAATCGTCGCTTCCGCCAACTCGACGTCGTGACCGACGATGCGTACGAGATAGAGATGCACAAGCACACCGTCAAATACGCCCTGCCTACACACGTGGGATTCTTCGTGTTGCAGTGGGCCAAACTGCGCATGTTGGAGTTCTAATACGACTTCATGGTCAGGTACGTGGAACTTCCGCTCTTCGAGTACTGTGAAACCGATACGGATAGCGCCTATTTGGCTCTAGCAGGTGAGTCCGTCGATGACCTCGTGACCCCGGAACTACGCGAAGACTACTTTCGTCACCGCTCCGAATGGCTTCCGTCCGAATGTTGCGATGATCATCGGACCGAGTACGTGCTCTGTCGACTGGCCGGACGTCCGTGGAGCGGTACCGAGACGTGTTGCGAGGCGCGCAAGGCGTACGACAAGAGAACACCTGGACTCTTCAAGGTCGAATGGTCCGGCGACTGTTTCCTGGGTCTGTGCAGCAAGACCTACTATTGTTCGGGTACGGTCGATAAATACAGCACCAAGGGTCTGAACAAGCGACTCAACACCGTCGATAAGCAGGCGTTCCTGGACGTGCTCACCAATCGACGGAGCGGAAGTGGAAACAACCGTGGGTTCCGGGTGAATAAGTCGTCCGTGTTGACGTACATGCAGGAACGCGCGGCTTTGACCTACTTCTACGCCAAGCGCGTGGGACCGAGTCACAACGGGACCGGTGGACGTATGATGACGATTGCCGTGGTGTATTACGCCGAAACACTACTGACACAAAGAGGAAATGCGCCCCTACGTTAGTTGGGGTTATAGGCGCCTCTTTGCTGTCACGTGGTTAGTAGGTGGACGGTAGACAAAAAAAAAAAAAAAAGTTACTTAGACAGATGTCACGCAATCGGTCGTCATAGACCATCATGTCACGGACGCGAGTGGTCGTAGGAGTATCGATAGTAGGAACGATCGGAGTGTACCTGTACGTCCTATACGTCTTCTTGTACGTTCCCCTTCGCTCTTCGTGTGGTGGAGGTATAGTCGTATCATCTAACATCACAGAGAACGCGACCGCCTACTAGAAGACACGGCATGGACACGCGATGGAAACATCCCTTCACCTGTATAGTCGCGGGTCCGACGGGGTGCGGTAAGAGTACCTTCGTGACGCGCGTTCTACGTCACGCCGCAAAGATGATAGATCCGCCTCCACAGAAGACGACGTGGTATTATGGAGAGTGGCAGAACGCCTACGCATCCATAGACAACGACTTGGTGCGATTCGAGGAAGGGTTGCCGAAGGGCGATTTCGATGCATCGACGCGAAACCTCGTGGTCATAGACGATCTGATGACAGAAACGGATGAAAGGGTCACGACCTTGTTCACGAAAAAGAGTCATCATCAGAACACTTCCGTCCTCTATCTCGTGCAGAACCTGTTTCCGAAAAACAAGGAGAGTCGCACGATCAGTCTGAACGCGCAATACATGGTGGTCTTCAAGAATCCTCGTGACGCGTCGCAGATAGGTCACTTGGCGCGACAGATGTATCCGGAACGCCTGAAGTTTGTACAGGAAGCGTTCAAAGGCGCCACGTCATTACCGTACGGTTATCTCCTGATCGATCTGAAACAGGACACACCCGAAGACATGCGTCTGCGCACGGCCATCTTTCCGGACGACGGTGTTCAGTACGTGTACCAGCCCAAGGTATAAGACGACTGCGCATGGACATCGTCTCTTCAGTTGCAGGATGTCGGAGCTCGTGAAGAGACATATCCTGTGCATACAGGCTCTCAACAGATACAAGAGCACGAAACTGAGACGAGCCATCATCAACAACGCCGACGCTGATCTCTTGTGTGCATTGGCCGAGTGCGCCTACAACATATTGAAGAAGAACATTCCCTTGACTCCCGTACAGAGACAACGTTTGAATAAATACAAAACAAAACTACGCGAGTTGGCAGAGAGAGGTGCGACAGCGGACAGGAGACGTCGTATTCTGCTGGAGGGTTTGGAAGGAAGAAACGTACCGGGTGGGAGACGTCGTCGTCGAGGTAATAATAATAACCAGGTCGAAGAGGGTCAGACCGGTGGTTTCCTGGGTGCTTTGCTGGCACCCTTGGCTAGTTCGGTCATTCTACCCTTGC
Organism: Escarpia spicata; assembly: GCA_963995525.1. Lineage (NCBI taxonomy): Eukaryota > Metazoa > Annelida > Polychaeta > Sabellida > Siboglinidae > Escarpia > Escarpia spicata. The sequence goes on from OZ023218.1 coordinate 37,176,862, forward strand.
TCAAAGAAGTGCTACTCAAGTAGACGACGACGACGACGACAAGGATGGAACACGCACGGAAGATGGCCTTGGTAGATCCGCGACTGTTGGACAGTCTTCGCGCACCACCGACGGATATCCTGGGACGTAAGGTACACGACCTCGATAACGAGATGAAAGTCATACTCGACAGACAGGATATCACCGACGGAGACAAGGTCATGATGTACAATCAAGTGTTGCAACGCTACAACACGTTGTCCAATCGTCACGCGCGAGAACCGCTGCGCGTGATGAACGTGGACACGCCACCGCCACCATCATCGCCAGTTGACGCAGCGGCGGCGGCGGCTGCAATTGTCCCGCCGCCCCCGCCTCCGGCGGGGGCGGTAGGTATAGAAGCGGAAGACGTCGACAGCGTTCCAAAAGCCCTTCGAAACAAAGCCACGCGACTGATGGATCGTCTCAAAGGAGACGTCACGTGGAACGCACGCGGAGTGCTCATGCACAAAGGAGTAGCGGTACGCGGAAGTAACGTGGTTGATCTCGTAAACGATATCCTGCGCAAGCGCAAGACCGCCGGCAATCCGACGGGATGGCAGGCGTTTGCGCGTCAACTCGGTGACTCGAACGTACCCATGGAGTTGGTGGGTAACCAGGATAGGAAACGACACATTCAGCAGTTGCAAAAGAAGAACGTGGTAGCGCTAGCGGCTGCACGATCGCTCGGTAGAGCGCGACGAACCCTGCAGTGGACACCCCTCACGCGTCGTCAACGGATGGACTCGTCTTCTACCCCGTTCCCCACACCACCGCAGGAAGGACGTAAGAAGAAGACATCGTCATGGGAGAGTCTTTAAAGACGACGACGCGTGATGACGTGGGACACTCGTCTGTTTATCGGTATCGCTTACGCCACGCTTCACATCGTGACCGGGATCACCGTCGACTATCTGATACGACTATGGCAGCTCAGAGGAAAAAGCTCCAGGAAGTCTACTTCGATCCCGCTAGGGTGGGGAGTTACGGAGGTCTCGCGTCTTTGCGACGAGTCGACTTCCGATCTATAGATCGTGTTCCGAGAAAGATCGGCGAACAATGGCTATCGGAACAGAACGCCTACACTCTACACAAACCGGTCAGAGTTCGTTTCAAGAGACGACGCGTGCTCGTCGGATGGCGGAATCAACAGTGGCAAGCCGATCTCGTCGACGTGTCCAGTCTAAAAAAAGAAAACGACGGTATAAGCTTCCTACTCACGGTGATCGACGTCTTCTCGAAAGTCGCCCGATGCGTTCCCCTGAAGAACAAGTCGGCGACGGTGATGGCGAAGGCACTGGACGGACTCTTCATCGACGACGACGTTCGGCCGCTGTTGTTGCAGACCGATAGAGGTCTGGAATTCTTTAACCGTACCGTTCGGAATGTATTGGACAAGCACGGTATCCAACACTTCTCCACCTACAACACGGAGACCAAGGCGAGCATCGTGGAACGCTTCAATCGCACGCTAATGACGCGGCTGTGGCGATACCTGACACACGAAGAAAAGTGGCGATACATCGATATCCTTCCGGATCTGGTGAGGACGTACAACGACACACCCCACCGCAGCATCGGGATGCCTCCGTCGCAGGTGGATGACGCTAATCAGGAAGAGGTGTGGCAGCGCTTGTACGGTGGTCATCACGGTAAGGGTGTGCCCAAGTACCACGTGGGGATCGCGTACGTATCAGCAAGGTCAAGAGACGATTCGACAAAGGGTACACGGCGAATTGGACAGAGGAAATATTCACGATACGCGAGGTGCATCCGTCCGATCCGCCCGTCTATCGTCTGACGGACGATCTCGGAGAGATACTGGACGGCACCTTCTACGAACCGGAAATACAGAAGGTGACGGTTCCGGTCAATAAAGTGTACCGCGTGGAATCGATAGTGCAGAGACGCAAGGTAGGGAGGCGAAGGGAGGTGTTGGTGAAATGGTTTGGATACCCTTCGAAATTCAACAGCTGGATCGACGCCAAGGGTCTCATCGGTCTATAAAGACTAGTCACCTGTTCGACGAGATGTCATTCATCCACTCATGACGGACGAGACGACAACAGTTGTCGAAGAAGAAGAAGAAGAAGTTGACGCACCGCCGCCACAGACGACTCCGTGGCACATCTTCGGCACCGCGTGTCCCAAAGAGGAGATCGTTTTTGTGTGTCAGGTTATCATCTTGTACAGTGTCATATTGATCAGCATCTATAACCTATCCGTCGGACACGAGAACCCGACTCTGTGGACGGCCCTTTTGAGTAGCTCGTTGGGTTACCTGCTACCCAATCCGACGTTGCGACAACAAGATGACCGCCAGCAGTGATTTCTACCTGACTCTACCTAGCAACGCTTCCATGAACACGCATCCCGACAACACGTTGACCCACTACATCACGTCGCTACCGCAACGTATCAACTTGTCGGGTCAGTGGGAGTGTGGTCTGTCGGAGATAATCTATCCCCACAGTTGGTACAATGTGAGAGAGAGTGACACGTGGTTCGGAATAGGACTAAGAAATGACGATGACGAGCAGGAGATCAGTACGACGAAAACCAAGATCGAGGGCGGGTATTATCACGGACCGCAGAATCTCGTCAAAGCGATAAACAGAGCTCTAGGACGTGTGCTACCGGATAATGTCGTGCGCCTATACTACAGTCTCATCACGCACAAGATTACAGTGATGATGATATCGAACGCCATATTGACCGGTGATGTGTTGAAGAACATTCTAGGTTTCGGTGACACCATACTATCCGGAGATATGACGAAGAGGAAGGAAACGATAATCGACGCCGAATACGTGGTGGACATGACGCGGGGTTTCGAGTCGCTCTACGTCTACACGAGCGTCATCGAACCTCGAATCGTTGGCGACAGACACGTTCCGCTGCTGCGTATCGTTCCGGTGAGAGGTAGACAAAGCGACACCGTGACGATGTCCTTCCAAAAGATACAGTACATACCCGTCCTATGCAAAGACTTCGACACGGTCGAGATAGATATAAGGGACGATACCGGTCGGCACGTGCCATTCGAACGCGGAAAACTGACGACGACACTTCATTTCCGACGACGACGGACGGCGCTGTTCTAGACGATGAATTACAAATACTACTACGCTCGACAAGCGGGAGGTGCGCTTCCCTTTTTTGCAGGTGCCCGCTACCAACGCGGACACGGTCTAGGAAGTCTATTCGGAGGTCTACTGCGTACCATGATGCCTCTCGTCAAGAGAGGTGCCGTGGCGTTGGGAAAGAGAGCGGTGTCGACCGGCGCGCGCATAGCCAACGACGTCCTGTCGGGGGAGAACATCAAAACGTCCACCAAACGTCGCGTTACGACCGCCGGTAGGGAGATGTTGAGTCAACTCATGTCCCCTGCCGGTGTACAAGTGAGGAATATAAGACGCACGTACCCTGCGAATCGAGTCAGTACAGTCAGAAGACGGACGACGATCAAGACACGCCGCCGCCGCCGCCGCCGCCGCCGCCAGCGCCCCTCTCTCCAAAGGACACGTGAGCCCGACATATTCGACGACGATGGCGTTCGTTCATAAACAATCGTGTGAGGGACTCAAGAGCGAACTCGATCTCTTCACCGTGCCGCCGACTCAGACCAGTATCATCAATAGTCACGTGGTGGAACATCAACCCATGTCGTCACTCGACTCGGGTGGTCCGATAGAATTCTTTATACCCGGTTCCGGAGACGATTACACGGATGTCGCCGCCACGATGCTACACATTCAAGCGAAGATAACCAAGGCCGACGGAAGCGACCTCGATGACGCCGACCCCGTCGGTCCAGTCAATAACTGGCTCCATTCCCTTTTCAGCCAGGTCGACCTCTACCTGAACGGAACGCTCGTCACCCCTTCGTCCAACACGTACCGCGCCTACATAGAGACGCTGCTGAGTTACGGCAGCGACGCCAAGGAGACGCAACTGACCAGTCAGCTCTGGTGCAAGGACACGAGTAACCGTATGGAATCCGTCGAAATAGTCAACGGAGATACGAGCAACGCGGGGTTCGTTACCAGACGCGCCGGTACGGTTGGGAGTCGCGTGGTCGATATGATGGGTCGTATCCACACGGACTTCTTCCTCCAGGATAAATTCCTCCTCAACGACGTCGACATGAAGCTACGTATGGTGTGCAGCAAGGACGCCTTCGCACTCATGGCCGGTGGAGGCAACACCGCCTACAAGATAAAGATCATCAAAGCCGCGCTCTTCATCAAGAAGGTCACCCTCAATCCGTCCGTGCAGATGGCTCACATCACGACACTCGAAAAAAACAGCCAAGTACCCGATGCGACCCGTCCACTGCAAGGTCTGCTCCATTCCCGCAGGTGCCCACTCGTACACGTACGAGAATCTCTTTCTTGGCACTCTTCCAAAACGTCTCGTGGTGTGCTGCATCGACAACGATGCCTTCAACGGAACCTTCGCCAAAAACCCGTTCAACGCTAAAAACAACCACATCAACTTCTTCGCCGTGTACGCGGACGGACGACAGATACCCACCAAACCTTTCCAGCCCAGATTCGACGACAACCTCTTCGTCAGGTCCTATCACAGCTTGTTCACCTCGACGGGTAAGGTGTGGCAGGACGAAGGAAACGGCTTGACTCTCGAGGACTTCCGTCACGTCTACACCTTCTTCGGCTTGGATCTCACTCCTGACGGATGCGACGACTGCTCCTTCCATCTGGTAGAAAAGAGCAACCTGCGCATGGAGTTTCATTTCTGCGACCCACTACCGACCACTGTGGACATCGTCGTCTACGCCGAGTTCGAGGCCGTCCTGGAGATCGACAAGAATCGCAACGTCATCTTCGACCATTGATGGAAACCCTGCAGATCGCCCGTCTACTCTTCCAGGATGCACACACCAAGGACATCGTTCGTAGGGTCGTACCCAAAGACGTACTCCTCACCCAGACGATAGACGCTTACCCGGTCGCCTTCGTCTGCAACACGCACAACAGGACGAAACCGGGAGAACATTGGATAGCACTGTACGTGGACGATAATGGACAAGGTGAATACTTCTGCTCGTACGGCTTGCCGCCACGACACGTCGAATTCCGACGATTTATGGATAAACATTGCGTAGAATGGACTCATAATTCAAAGAGACTTCAGAGTCCGGTATCTAACGTTTGCGGACAATACTGTGTTGCTTATCTCATGTTTCGTTGTCGCGGACTTCCTATGAAGGAATTCGTGAAAGGTTTCGGTACTGATCTGGTAACAAACGATTGTCGTGTGTTCGACTGGCTTAAAGTATTGAACTGAGATGCATGCGTTTCGCTACATACCGTGTTTCATTAACCGATAGGTATCATCATCATCATCATATGATTCGAGCCTATGGCGCGGTGGTCACACACCCGTAAGCTCACGACCTCTGACGCGGTGTTCAGTCACCCGTACGTCGTATCACATTACTACGAGCCGCTGGCGTGGTCGTCATGACCCGTAAGCTCACGGCCACTGGCGTGGTGTTCAGTCACCCGTAAGTCGTGTCATCATCATCATACCTGCGGTTACTAAAACATGGTTTCATATACTCATTATTACGCTTGTATCTTTAGTCAATAAAATTCGTGTGCACACGTATACTTTTGTGTTTCGTTCGTTATTTCATACACGCACATTCATACACACACACACACGCGCACCCCTCCGTCACCGGAGGCACTTGCCCGCCCGTTCTGCCCGCCTGCCCGCCCGTCCTACCCGCCCGAGTCGCTAGATGGCGCTACAGGTGCACTTCTTTCCACTAAGGGAAGGTCACGTGACAGGAACCGGAAGTACATCATAGAAAATGTCCTTAGGTCAGCTAAAATCGACATGGGAGCACATGCACCTGCTGAGTTACGTATCGCTTTTCTCAAGTCACGTGACAGGAAGTGATGCATTGTGGGAAAACAGGAAACGGAAGTACATCATGGAAAATGCCCTTAGGTCAGCTAAAATCGACATGGGAGAACATACACCTGCTGAGTTACGTATTGTCATCCGCCTATTCACTACTGACGGCTGCGTTGGCTGATGGCTACGCATGGCGCTGTCCCAACCAGGCATGCCGAACATGCCTTTCCAAACGCGGACGTCGCATCGACAGGGCATGGGTGCTTGGCGGCGTCGACAGAGCTGATCATGGGGCGATTTTCCTAGTTCCGGTTCAACAGAGGGATGCCGCAACGCTGATTCCTATAATCCAGCAGTGGGTTCTGCCTGGTACGACGATCATAACCGACGAGTGGCGTGCATACGGCACCTTACAGCAACTTGGGTACATGCATAACTCGATAAACCACAGCCAGCACTACGTGGACCCCAACGATGCGACATTCCACACAAACACCATTGAAGGCGTGTGGACGCAGGTGAAAAGGAAGTTCAAGAAGATGAAGACTGGACCACTGCTTGACACCTACCTCCAAGAGTTTATTTGGCGAAGGCGCTACGGGAATGCAGCATTTCACCACATCGTGAACCACGTCGTCCAACTGTACCCCGTGTAGAGGACGAACAGATCGAGAACAAAAACAACAACTCTTTTAGGAGCCAACCAACACTTCCCCAAAAGAGATTGCTACTATGCATATATGGTTATATTGATAAGAAAAGCACTAAGATATTAATAATTATTATTTTAGAATGCGACCAAACCGTTAAAAACTTTGTATTTTTCTACCACCATATTTCCCATCCCATATTCACATTTCGTGTAAATATCATTTATTCATTATGCGTAACAAGTAATGAATATCCCAAAATGTATTAATATTATTATTAATACATATCTGATGGTAGCATTATATTTCATTAATTGAATTATAATTATCTTATCAAAAGAATGTATTTGTATACGTGCACACACACACACACGCGCGCGAGCTCGAACGGAACACAATTATTGGCTATTCGTAAGACCTATTTTGTTTTTTACATTAAGTAGAAACCTTTCATTACCTGCAAACCATACTGATGATAATAATCATGCCTTAATTAATCGAGCTATTTTTTTACTGAAACAATGCCACTACAAAAGTATTATAACTACAACACGCACACACACTCACGCATATATTAACGATATATTATTATATTTATATCGCGCGCGAACATGCGTACAGTAATGATAGCGCCATTGTACGGAATTTCTGTGAAGCTCGACACAATATCAATTTTACGGTAACCGCGGAGCACCGGATAGTCGCCGCCGTAGAAGTCGAGTTTTACTTGAGTTTGTTTTGCGAAATTTGATCGTTGTATGAATGTAAAATAATTCTTTTTGTAACGTAGTGTGTGTATATGTATGTAAGATGTGTGAGGAGAAGTTTGGCGGCTGTAGGTGGTCGTTTTCATGGTTAGGTCAGAAAGTAAAAGATCGCCCCGATGTCTAGACGCCGACAGTTGAGTTTGGCACGGTCACTGATCCGCAAACGGGAGAAAGGCGATAGAGAAGCTGACACGAGTGCCGATGCACCCGTGCCGGGAGACTGCTGAGCAGATGCCCTCGTCGACAGAACTTATGTACGTATAAGCTATCATTGTTTGCATCAGGTTATTATTCATAATATATTCTGGCAACATCATTTGGGTACAATATCTAAGACATGATATGTAATAGTAACGTCTTGCCAATTTGGAATACCTGAAGGCTGAATATTATCCAGGCACCGATATTCAAAGAAGCCATAAAACTAGGCTAATTTACTAGGTCACACTGACTGTCACTGTATGTTTACATTTTCAATTTTGCAGACGTTCACGTCTATATTATTATACTATGGTATATACTTTATTATCTATGTTGTCTGTTATATTATTGTCATGTTAGACATATCACAGAAATGACAGTGCCAATTGGTCTAACATAAAACCTGTGCCTGTTTTTATTGATGTCAGTGATTACTGTCCAGCTCATATGCACTGTTTATTTTTGATATTATGCTAATTTTCAGATGTACAATCTAATAACAAATAATTTTCCATGCAGGTTGACTCTGAGCTGGAGCCTGCTCAGCCATCAACGTCTGCAGCAACAACCCCCATCTCGGCTACCAAGCGAAAGTTTGGATACCGACAGGGACTGCCACTGCGTGAGAGAATCAGTGCTGCTGAGAAACGTTGACGCTCCATTGAGACATCATTCGTTCGCTGCATCACGATGTCAACACTGGTGAACGGCCTGGCGTGTCTCGAGTGCAGTGAGCCAGCACTGAAGATCCGTGCCATCGACTGTCGCCTTGGCCTTGTGTGCCTGTTCGAGACCTACTGCACTACGTGTGGGGCAGTGCTGAACACGACGCTGTCGTCCGACCGGATCAACAAAGAGAAAGCTCACTCGTGCAGCCGATGCTGAAGCTACACTCAGAGACTATGCTAGTGGACAATTTGGCAGCTGTGATGGTGTTGAAATACATGTTGTGTGGTTTTAATTGAACTATTAGAAAGGCAATGAACTAGAAAAAGACAGTTTGTAGTTTTAGTCGTGTAGTACCATTGTGTAGTGATAACGGTCACATATTTATGGTCTTGTCTAATTTTTATACATATTTTTATACATATTTTCACACAACCAAATGATGAACAGTTTACATCATTGGAAGGACAATGAACTGTAGAAGCTTTGTGTGAAATGTTAGCACTGCAGTTCTATTTTTGCGTATGAAATTTTGTATTGAAATGTTGAGAAACTTCAATGCCATTTTTCTCAATAAAATGTTTTTTGCCGACGACCAATCTCTTATTTTGTCTAACTCGGCTATTTATCAACAGAATCCTTTGAAATTTTCAGCATTTCCCACCAAGATAATGGGCTACATTATGACAGACTTAGATTTTAGATACAGCATTTGGATTCCATGTAATATCATGACTTTGATGAAATGTTGACTTTCAAAAAATAACAAAGATTGAAAAATTCATATACATTTTTTTGGTAAAGTGACAAAAAAACAAAGACTGTCATAATTTGCCCTTTTATGTACTCTATCGGTGTGCCAAGTTTGAATGAATTTGGTCAATCCATTTTCCAGATCTATCCATCACGGTGAATCAGCCAAAATTCAAGTTGGGGGCGACCCTACCGCCACCTGGTGGACAATTTTTTTTTAAATAAATCTAAAATTCTTTTTATGTATAACTAATGTTATCCTAACATTTCAGTAAGCTGGGTTGAAAAATAACGAAAGTAGAATCGAGGAGATCGTGTCCATTAACAATGGGTTTTCTGGGAACTCCAAAAATAAACGCGACAACAGCATTGCCGCTGAACAACGCCGGCGCGATGGCCTCCAGCGGTAGTACAGCTGATAAGGCCGTAGCGGCTGGGCTATATTTAGGTCGGCTGTCGCGTCCCTACCAAAACGGCGACATACACACCAACCTATTAAGTTGGATTCTAATCAAAACCTGTTTCAAATGTGAAAGAAATAAAAATATAGTTACTGCATATTGTGTGTCAACATTCGGCCCTAGTTATCGGTGCGCTTGTATTGTTTCGTTGAGCAGATCCTTTCATGCGATGTGTCTTTGATTTGTGTAGCCGTAGTAATTCGCTTGCTGCTCTAGCATTATTTAATTGAGCAGATATGTTTGTGTTGTCTGTCTTTGATTTGTGTGTGGTAAGAACGTATGGATTCGGAGGAGGCATTAGTAATCGACATGGTGCATTTGCATTGTTACATTGAGCAGATCCTTTCATGCAATTTATCTTTGATTTGTGTCGGTTAAGAAAGTGTGAGGTCGTTAGGAGCATTAGTAATCGGCTTGGTGCACTTGCATTGTTTCATTGAGCAGATACTTTCATGTAGACTTCAGAAATTATAGAATCGAGGAATGCGTATTATCCTGGGTGCCATCACTTGACAATTACGCTACATTATTAATGTTAACTTGTTCTATTCTATATCCGTGTTCGTTCTTTTTCACTGCACCGCACATCAGCATTAAACGTTCAAGACCATCGCTGTCTCATTCTTTAGAATGCGCGGTGCACTGAAAGGTATATTTATCAGATAGTACTGATATGTATCGTACGCATATTCCACTAATCGGCAGTAGTTAAAAGATACTACAGTTCTTGCCGTAGAAACAACGAAACCGCGAATAGTTCTGTTTGTGAGCGATAATATAGTGTTTAGAATGCTCGTAATGACAGAAACACTGCTACACATACACACAGTACTACAGTGACGGAGGCTCTACCAAGATTGTAGTTAAACAAACATACTCAAACTACATCATCATGGCCAATGTGGAAATACGATGCACATACACAGACTGTGTTTACAAGACTGAAAAACTACCGGTCGAGTATGCAGCTTCTGGCCATGCACAACACGTCGGAGCACAATGCAGTGCCGCCGCCCACCCAAGCCACCGCCCCCAAAAAAGCGAAGGCAGACCGCCTGCCCATTGACATGGGCATCACGACAGAGCGGTGGGTCTACTTCCAGAAAAGGTGGAATACGTACAAGATTGCAACAGGCCTCACCGGAGCGGACATACAATGTCAACTTATGGACACCTGCAGTGAGCAGGACAACAACGACATCGAGCAACAGCCAGAAAAAGATATTCTCGACTCCATACAAAGCCGAAAACGTTATGGTGTCCAGGGTCGCGCTCAACAACCTTCAACAGCAGGCTGATGAGGGAATCAGAAACTTTACTGCCCGGGTGAAAGGTCAAGCAGATCTGTGCCAGTTCACACAAAAATGCACCGGGCCACATAGCGACGCCGACATCCCGGCATTCCAGCGAGCCATGCTCACGTATAGGAACACGCCTACGCCACTTGACAAACGCTCCCCGGCTTAAATCATCTTTGGCCGCCAAATCCGCGACTTTATACCCGTCATGCCAGGAAAATGCGAGCCATACGATACCTGGACAGACACAGCCGCCAACCGGGAGAAGGCTCTCATGGAACGCCATGCCAAGGAGGTGGAAGCCCTCCTACCTCACACCAAGAAACTGCCTCCTCTGAAAGTGGGGAACAGCGTCCGCATCCAGAACCAGACTGGGAATGCGCCACGACGCTGGGACAAGTCTGGACAAGTCATCGAGGTCCGGCAACACGACCAGTACGCCATCAAAGTCCACGGGTCTGGCAGAGTCACCCTTCGCAACCGCCAATTTCTACGGCGCTACGTCCCGTACGTGGTTAAGCCATGCCCACGCCGTATCACGGATGACATCCCCAACAGGTCCGCTGACATAGGGAGACTGCCCCTATCCCAACTTCCCATGGAGGACCTGGCACAGGAGATCTCCACACCACTCGGCAGCGATGCCAATCGCTCGCCACCAACCCCGGACACGGCAATGTTCAGAAAGTCGCAGAGCACACCAGTGCGCCGACAAAACATACGCCCCAACCCGCACAGCCTCCACTTTGAGCCCGACACAGGGAATGAAGTTACTCCGGTGGCCTCACCAAGATCGTCCGCCGATGAACCGCCATCCGCGGGACCGAACCGGGAAACTGCATCGCAACAGAAGCTCGCATCGCCGCCACCGTCAGTACCAAACACTATGTTCCGAGCGGACAGACCAAGGCGGCAGACACGCTTGCCGACCCGCTTCAACGACTACGTGGTCGGTAACGAGTGATCGAACAAGGTACTCGAAGAGTTCATGCGTCTAACGTCACAAGAACTCGGGGCGAGGGAGGACATTGACAATTACGCTACATTATTAATGTTAACTTGTTCTATTCTCATTGCCTCTATGGTTCGTTCTTATTAAGTGCACCGCACATATCCGTGTTCGTTCTTTTTCACTGCACCGCACATCAGCATTAAACGTTCAAGACCATTGCTGTCTCATTCTTTAGAAATCACAACATGGTAAAACTCCAAATTATTTTTAAAAGGTAACTCCTCGCATATCTCACAATTATAGTACACGATCTTAATCATCCAATAATATCTTCCAAATACATAGTCACAACAAGTCTCTAAAATAGACTGGCACATCATTGTGGAACAACCTAACATCTAAAGTAAAAAATCAAAAAACTTTTGCCAGTTTCCAAAATCAATATGTTCTGTATATCATCGGTAAAACATAAGTATCAGGTATTAATGCCTGTCTTTCATATTGTAAATAAGTTCGTTTTAAATTGTATATCATACCACATTCTCATAACTTGATTACGTATTGTGGCATCATCACTTGTCGTTGGGGTCTTTTTAACATCAACAAAATGGTTCCCCTGGGTGCTGATACCACAACCCCACCATTACTCTTCAGTATTATATTTCCAGTATACCTGCTCACTTACTTTTACATACATAATTTATTATATTGTTTGCATATGTTAAGTATGTATTATGTTTTTATCATAATGTATGCATGTCACCACTACCAAAACAGTTGTAACTGAATGTAGTCTGTGAATAAATATCTTGTATCTTGTGAGTTATCTTTGATTTGTGTCGGTTAAGAAAGTGTGAAGTCGATAGTTGCTAGCTGTAACTCCTGTCGGCAGTTTATGTCGTTGGTTAGCACTTCAAAGGGATGCTTGTTTTGCAACATCCAATAAGTTACACTGTGTTAATTACAGCTGTTAAAGAGTATTCAAGGCCAGGCGTGCCCAATTGTTTATGTCTGTGGAGCATCACCGTGAGAAAGACGGTGGCAGTGAATAGCCAATAATCATCCAACGACATTCTACATTTACAACATACAGCGGGAAACTTTATAACTATTACTAACAATTAATGACAAAGTTAAATTGTAGTAGAATATGTTTATTCCGTAATACGGCGGCAGTTTCCATCAAAGACCGTATACCAATACAAGACGGTGCAGCGCGCGCTATCTACATTGTTCGAGGAAAGAACGTAAGCAGCAAGGAGCCTCTATTTGGATAGGAGGCGTCACTGAGCGAGAAAATGGCAGTCTGCACTGAAGGTTTTTGTCCGCCATTCGGGAAGCAAGCGCACGCGCCTGCGGGACCGGCAGCGCGCGATGTTAGCGTATTTATTCAGTCACCTCATTTCATCAGAATAATCACCAAGCTGTGATGCGTCATATAGAATGTAAGTAATCCTTTAAGTTGTTTAGCTATTACAATTCAAAATATTGAACTTTGCAAACAAATCACGTAGAAAAGTTTCAATTATTTACTAAGCCAGCTGAACTTCGTCGTGTTTCATCAGAATAATCATCAGGCTATACCACTTCTTATATAATTAAAATATTGAGGTTATCGTTGAAAATGTTGAGCAATGATAATCATAATGCAAAGAACTGCATTTTCTGCAGGCGTATGGTCTGGTTTGGCGCAACTCCAGAATGGCGGACGAACTGCTTACGTACTTTTCTCGAACAATGTAGATAGCGCACGCTGCACCGTCTTGTATTGATATACGGTCTTTGGTAAGCAGTTCATCCGCCATTCTGGAGTTGCGCCAAGCCAGACCATACACGTGCAGAAAATGCAGTTCTTTGCATTATCATTGCACAACATATTCAACGATAACCTCAATATTTTAATTATATAAGAAGTGGTACAACACTGTAGACTGCCATTTTCTCGCTCAGTGACGCCTCCTGTCCAAATAGAGGCTCCTTGGTTTCCGTAATGCTGTAATCTGAGATGAATTTCCGTAATGATTACGGAAAATCCCTAATGGTAGGCAGCGCGACATTAAAAAAATGACGTTTATCATGTTTTTCCCCAAAAACCGTTCATATATATATAATTATATATATATGTATTTAAATACAAATACTCTTGAAGTTGAGGGAGTCAAATACAAATACTTTGAAATGCAAAAGTATTTAAATACAAATACATTGGAAAGTATTTCAAATACTTTTCAAATACTTTTGACTTTCAGACTACATTACAATATACAATATTGCTAGCCATGGTTTGTTGGTTCATAGGCAACTAACTTGCAGTTACAACGAACCTGGCTTTCATGATGATGGTACCACCTGACTTGAGAAGCCACCACCTTGCTTCTCTTAACCCACAGACAGCAAGCAAATATTAGACACAATAGCTGGCCCTAGCAGCCACTGGCACATTGGTTAGGTACCAGGTAGGTAGTTTGGTTAGCTGGGGCTTGGAAACTATGATCAAAAGACAGACAGTTGCTAATTGCATCACAGTGACAACTAGGTGGCTGTCAGGCTAGGTGGACTTGAATCCATTTAGTATTCTACTGTGTGGGAACATCAAGACAAACCTAACTGCCTGAAGTAAGAAGCCATAACTTATGGCATAAGTGACACATTAAACCCACTTATTATAAATTAGAACTGTATTCTACCTACATGGAAATGTACAACACAAATGTAAATCTTAGTACATAAATACCCACATACAATCTGATATTGGTTGCCTGAAATTAGAAATCTTACTTATTTTGTGCTATGGAGTTACCATGTTAAAAACCATATTTTATATCAATATCACTAGCTGAAAATGAGTTATAAGTATATTTTTAGTTACATACATTTTCTTCTGGAAGAAACTATTTCTTCCGGGACGGAAGAAACATGGCAAAAAAACGTGGAAAAAGCCACCATTCAAAAGAAACTGCAAACCCTGCGTTATATACAGTCATGAAATGAGTAATAACACACACATACATTCATTAGACTATTTAGCGACTTAGTAATATCAATGTCATTGTCGACATGCATTTTTAATATCAGCTCGTGACAAGATCATGTCTACTGTACCTTGATATGATGTATGTGTTTGATGTCTTATGTCATTGATTATTGTGTGATCTCATTTGTAACTTTTGTCACAATTATGCTATAATTAAGATATCTTGATTACCACAAGATTATATTTAACCAACTTGAACAAGACTGTGGCCAGAACAAAACTCCTTCTGGGGTGTTGTTATGGGTGGCAGGTTTGTTCTGGGCACAGTCTTGTTCAATTTAGTTAAACATAATTTGATGGTAATTTTATGCCACCCATAACAAGACCCCAGAAGGAGGGTAGACCACCCAGAACAAGACCCAAAAAGCAGGGTGGGCCAAGCATAACAAGACCCAAAAAGGAGGGTGGGCCAAGCATAACAAGACCCCCAAAAAGAGGGTGGGCCAAGCATAACAAGACCCCAAAAGGAGGATGGGCCAGCCAGAACAAGACCCAACAGGAGGGTGGGCGAAGCATAACAAGACCCGCAAAAGGAGGGTGGGCCAAGCATAACAAGACCCCCAAAAAGAGGGTGGGCCAAGCATAACAAGACCCCAAAAGGAGGATGGGCCAGCAAGAACAAGTCCCAACAGGAGGGTGGGCAAAGCATAATAAGACCCCCAAAAAGAGGGTGGGCCAAGCATAACAAGACCCCAAAAGGAGGATGGGCCAGTCAGAACAAGACCCAAAAGGAGGGTGGGCCAAGCATAAAAAGAGCCCCAAAATATGTTGAAGGTATCACCGTGAAAGACCCGATGTTCAACTACACGTCTTACATCGCCTACGAGACCCTGCCCGATGCCCTGATGGAGAACAGGTGATCCTTATGTTTAAGGCCCAGACAGTGCAGGACAAGCTGTTGCTGTATAACGCCCAGATCGACGAGGGAAAGGGTGACTTCATCTCTCTCGCAATCAAGAACAGACGTGTCGAGTTCAGGTTCAACAGATGATGAGGTATGGCGTGTCTATGCCCTTAGTTGTTCAACGATGCTCAATTTCCCACAGTCAACACTGCAAACTTCTGGATAGAAATTACTATGCCTGGTAATTCCGGGTAGACGAACATACTACGACCCTTTCATGTAATAATAATGTGATAGTAGTGTTTGTGGCATTTTCACTATATGATGGTCCAAGAATTGTTATTTGAATTAAACTAGATACACATTAAAGAGAACATAATCTTCTGCAAATATATGCACCTAGATATATGTGCTTCAAGGGTTACTAGATATTATGTAGGCACATAGGAAGTCACGCTAGTGCAGTCACATATGTAATGAAATAGTGAATTAAGCAGCAAGAAATAAACTTACTTTGGAGCAAATGTTTAAACAAAGTAAGTTTATTTTTGCAGTCTGATGGAGTCTTGGAGCCATAAACAATATTATTATATAATAAATTAGGCATTTTATAATGCACTGTATATTTGGATTTAAACCAGCTCAAAGATGGTGTAATCTAAAATGTATAAGAAAAGTCTAGTTAAATTAAGTAAATTAGTTTAATTTCAAGCCAATCAAACTAAGGTAAGATAATAATAAGTTAAATCCAGTTAATAAATACACGCTGTAATTTGAAAACAATGTGATTACTATATATTTTAACAGTCCTTAACAATCTTTACAAATTATTACATTTCATTTATTCTGTTTTCCCATAGTTCGATTCCAGTGATGTGTCACTTATTTTAATAAAACAAAATAGGTTTGAATATATGTTATGTGCAAAATGGTGGCAACTGAAGACTCCAGTTGGAAAATCGTGATGCAAGATTCCCAACATTTAAACACACTGATTTTTCATCTTATTAATAGCTAATTATAGTTCAAACTTTAACCGATATATTTTTTTCAGTTTAAAAATAAAACCCAGGTATTTCTTGTATTGGCTATTGTATGAGTAGATGAATGTGGATGATGTTGTTGACTTCAGAACTGGGAGGAAAGGAAGTCTTGAGATCAATGGATTCAGCTTTGTAGAGGGAGAATCTGGAGTGGTATTACGCATGCTGAACACACGCGGCAACTTGTAAATTGGTAAGTTTCACAAATATCTTGTACTCAAAAATGTAGCAAGGAACAGTTATAAAATAAACATGCATGCCATTGCATACACCTGTCCCGAGTTACGCAATCTTCATCAAATGTCTCATATAAATACGTCTTGAAACCGTTTATTGCGTCTGTGTGGGTAGCGCCATGATGCACACAAAATACCAGATTTGCACGTGATCTCCGTCAAGCTTTGCTTTGCCAACAAGGTTGTTAATGGTTATATATACAGTACGTGAATTACATTGCTATTGCTGCATGACATCTCATAAATCAAACATTCCCATATACATTTGGAAATTTACAAACTTTGCCTTATGTTTTTGCCATTATTAAGAAACACTTTTGTGACCAGAATTTCAAGAAAATATTCTAAGGAATGTCTGAACCCACCACATGTTTTTTGATGACTTGACGGAGGTTTTGTATCTCTGTTGTGCACTGTGATGCTATCTTGGATATTTCAACGTGTAACATGTCTTTAGCGGCTACTGCTTCATTTTTAGTTGTGATTCATGTGGTTGATGATGTGACGTGTGGCTGACATGGCTGGAGGATGAAGAGAAGTTGGTGGGATCAGACGGCAAAGCAAGACAGTCGGTCTACAAGCTGTTTGACCGGGCGGTCAAGGACTACCTCTGTGAGTAATAGGGCTGGTCACTATGTGCGAAATCAGCCAATGGTAAAAGATCAGTGTCTTAGAATTTACTAAAGTCAACCAATGACCAATAGATTTTACGTAACTACTTTTGAAAAAATCCTAAGCATTTAAATGCAAGGTGTATCTGTAATGTTGAACAAGGGTAAACACTGAAATCGCACTTGGTAATTTGACCTGTTTTTCGTGTGTATCTAACTTGAAAAGTCTTTAAGCTACATATCTGTAATTTGCTGAATATGTAGTCAAGTTCTCCTATGAAACAAAAAGTAATCGGCATTGCTAGCCTAGTCAACATGTGTTGGTGCTTATAGCTGTGGGGATATGGCTGGAGTACATGCAGTATTCCATCAGGGGCATGGCTGAGACAGATGGTATACAGAAGATCCGCACTGTGTTTGAGAATTCCATCACAGCTGTGGATCGCCACCCGAGTAAAGGCGCCCAGATCTGGGAAACATACCATGAGTTTGAAACGGCCGTCCTCCCTGGGCTGCAGGTGGGTGCTATTGGCTCATCTTCTTTTCCTGTCTTTCAAGATTCAATAACCTTACTGTCCATCTAAAACACTGCATTAGAAACATAAATTTCCCTTTAGATACTCATTGGGTTGCAGGTGGGTGTTGTTCTCCTGTTTCAATAACTTTATTGTCTATTTAAAGTACTGTATTAAAAACAGAACATTTTCTTTAGATACACATTGAAATGCCAATAATAAAAGTGGTAATAAATGTAAAATTGGTAAAACACACTCTAGTCAGCATTAAAAAAAATTTAAACACTCATCACACAATCCTCCATACAACAACTTGAGCATTGCATAAAAAATGGAAATTTTACTTTAGATGCACATTGATATGGCAGTAATACAATTGATAATACACATAAAATCAGTTAAAACACATTGTAGGCAGCAATAAAAATGGGTATAAACACTCATCACATAATACTTCATACATGTTTTGCAGTAAACAGTTTACTTAAAACTAGCACTTAAGATTAAAATAGCAGAGGTTTCTTTCTTTAAAACAAAACTGTTGATGGTATTTTCAAATGTCTCAGTGACAGAAGTTTTTGGAATGCTGCGTTAAGAGGATCGTTGGGGTAAGGTTGGCCTCGATACTGAGCATTTTTAGAAGCTTCTTAAATGTAACAAGGGTTTTGTTTAGTGGTTGATTTTTTTGATGAGTTCTTTACCGTAGTGAAAGAGTCCTTGGTGTCATGGACATTTGTTCTCTCTGTTGCAGCCTGCGCCGAGGCTGTGACAAGCCAGAAACAACAACGCAAGCAGGACGCCCAGACCGAGAGGATCCTGAAGCTGATGAGGTGACAGCTCTCCATCCCACTGATGGGGGAGACACGGGCCCTTTGCCAGAAATAAGTTTTTGCCAGTCTTGAATTAATCGAAAGTGTGCCTTTTAGCACATGAACAGCTTGAGTGGCGGCCATTCACGTCAATCACAGCCACTATTGGTCAGTTTAGTTGTCAACAACAAACCCCTGTCATTTGAGCCATTTATTTAATTTATACTGATCCATTTGATTTGTTTCACTGCCAATGATAGCCATTAATGTGGGCCTGTATTCATGGAAATGTTAGTTAATCTAGTGGCCAGCTGGCCCCCTCCAGTCTTATCAGTTGTCTAGGCCAGTCATCAGCCAATCTTGAAGATGGACAGACAGGTCTGAGGCTAAGCCCTTGGTGAGTCAGAATGTCATCCATTGTTCGCGGTGTGCTGGTTTTCGAGACATTCTTCATCCCATTCTTTTCAATTTCTGTCTGCTGTTGTGACTGATGGAGTTAAGGTTTGCTTCTGCGGTGCCTGATGTAGGCAGCCACAGCTCCCTGTAGTGTATATCAGCAGCTGTCTTGATTTGTCAGCTAGTGTGCACATGCTCGTTACCACGCTGTCTTGTCAAAGAATCTCAAAACATGATCCACAGATTCACTTAATACTCACCCCATCTTTTCTGAGTTCAAATAAAATCATTTGAGCATTACAAACACTATAAAAACTGCCCATCCTCAGGATGGCACTACACACACACACACACACACACACATATATATATACAGGATATGGTTCCCTGAAGTTTTAATACCTGATGTTTTTAGGACATAACATTGTGATCAGTTTTTCAAAACACAGTTTTAGTCAAATGTCCCCAATTCAGGGTTGGTTTTCTGCCGGGCAGAAAGGTATTTCTGCCATGCCCAGGGCAGAATTAAGGGGAAAAGGTATTTCTGCCTTACCCAGGGCAGAAATAGGGGAGAAAAGTATACCAGGGAATACATGCCATTGATAGAAAAGTGCGACTGTTTTTATGAATATGTTGTTCAGTGGTTGGGTGAGCTGACTGTCTAGCTGTTTGTGTTTTAATAACTTGTTGGGGCTGTCACCACAATATGACACAGTATTGGTGTAAGAAGGTTTTTGAATGATTGATTTACAATTTTATTTCTACTTGGTGACATGCTTAGTTTTCACTATTTTCGATGGCCGAGCCATTCATACACCATTTACATCAATCATACAACACGTGTTCATATATGTACAAAGGATACAGGTTAAAAGAGATTAAAATAAATAATAGTAATAAATATAATGCATCAAATAAATAAATAAAGTATATAAAGTAGTCATAACATACAAGAAACAGATAAAAACTAAATATATTTAAAATGGTGGTTTAGCACTCAGATATTTGTGTAGGGTCTTTTTGAAGGTTGGAACAGAATGGCTGTTTTGAATTTCAATTGGTAGTTTTTCCATAATTTCAAACCGGACACATTGAAACTGCGTTGATAGTATGCAGTTTTGGCTTAGGATAGTTTTAGCTGAGAAGCATTTCTGGTATTGTAAGAATGACTATTTGATGTAAACATATCACACAAATATTGTGGTGCTAGACCATTTACACACTTGTACATAAGAACACATTTATTAAAATCCCTTCTTTGCTGTAGTGTTAATCAGCCTAGTGTTTTAAACATAGTATTTCTATTTTGCCTCGGACTAGACCCAGATATGAGTCTAGCAGCTCTGGTCTGTAGTTTCTGTAATTTAGTTTTGGTTGGTGCTGAGGCTGAATCATAGATTACACCTCCATAATCAAAGTGTGGTTGAACTGTTTCATTATATAATTGCCTGAGAATGTCGATTGATACTATTTTACGAAGAGGTCTTAGGATTCCTATTTTGGATGACATTTTTGGAATCATGCTGTTAATGTGGTCGTCCCATTTTAGGTTTGAGTCGATATACATACCAAGGTACTACCGATACATGTTTAAGTGGTTCATTGTTGATATAAATTCTAACATCAGCCATCTTGGCAATGGACTGATGAGTGCCAATTAGCATCAATTGACATTTCTGTACATTAATACTAAGTTTGTTAGTATCAAACTACTGTTTGTCTTTGCATAAATCACTGTTGATATTGGATTCTAGTTGAGCCGAACACTCTGGTTTTGCAGCTGAATAAATTTCAGTATCATCTGCAAACATGTTTATATTGCGGGATTCAGTGACTGTAGACAGATCATTTAGGTATAGCAGAAACAACTAGGGGGCCGAAGATTGACCCTTGGGGCACCCCAACATTCACAGACAAAGGATCAGCCAGATGGCCATCCACCAGAACTGACTGTGATCTACCAATGAGGTAGCTCGAGAACCACTTATGTTCAATGTGTGTAACCCCAAATCCTTTAAGATTGGCCAGCAGAGTATCAGTGTCCACGGTGTCAAAGGCCTTCCGGAGATCAATGAACACTACTCCCGTTACAAGTTCTTTATCGATGTTTTTAACCATCGATTTGTAACATTCAGCAGTGAAGTTACAGTGGAGTGCAATCGTCTGAAACCTGATTGGGCATTCGTGAGAAGTTTATGCTCTTCCAAATTATATCTAAAAGCACTATGAACAAAACGTTCAAGTAATTTAGACAAAATGTGTAGAATTGAGATCGGTCTCTTGTTGTTAGTTTCCTTTGATGGACCTGATTTGTAAATTGGGAGGAACTTTGCACATTTTCATTCTGTGATAAACTTGCCAGATGTTAGAGAGAGATTTAGAATGAAAGCTAGTGGTTTTGATATGACTGGTGCTGCTACGCGTAGTAGTCTGCCAGGCAATCTGTCCAGACCAACATATTTATTTTCGGGCATATTCCTTAGTTGTTGTTCAATAAAATCAGGTGTGCCAGTAGGGAAAGTAAAAGCAGGTATTTCGTGTGATATAGATGGAGTGAATGAAGCAGCTGATGAAAGCCTACTTGTCAATTCTTGACCAATGGATGTAAAATACTTGTTGAATGCATTGGCCTTACATTTTGGATCAGTAATTTGTTTGACTTTGAACAAATACTCCTTTGGGGCTGGACTTGTATTTTCCTGGCAGGAGTTCTTTTAGGCATTTATGACGAGACGCCATTTTTTAAGTCCCGTCGCGTCCCTTGGACACACTTTGTACGGTGGTTGGAAGCTGCCTCGACTTAAGAGTTACGCACGCTTTTTCTTCTCTGGAATACAGCTTAAATCCAAATTTAACTAGTGGCTAAAGTGACAGAAATCAAATGTAACGCTGCGCCAGCAAGGGCAAGGTGAAGGCCACCTATTTTGGATGGTGCCACCTAGCGAATGAACCGTGAAATAGTCTAATGCCTTGATTGACCTGTACATGAAAGCAGCGTCAACTCAACTACCGACTCGGATTGACTAGCTGTCGTCACACTGGCCACACTTTATTTAAACTTGGCAAATACTGTATATATGCATCTGAGTACACACTTGAACAATATTACCATATTTTTAGCATGGGACATCTCACTTTGAACAATCAATATGTGTATAGTAACTTCTAACAACTTTATTGATAAAATTATAAAAAAGACTAATAATGTTTTGCACTTCAGAATGAGCGTATTTTTGACAGTAACACAAAATCAGGGCCAGTAACTTTCACAGGCGGGCCACTAACGTTTCAAATCTACTGAACCCTGGGCCAGTGTATTCAAAACCTCAAGGGCTGAAGCTGTAGAGCCCCACGTGAAGGATGCGTATGAGAAGGCACTGAGGAGACTGAAGGAACTGAAGCCTTATGAGGACGCACTGGAACTCAACAAGTTCACACTTTAGACATACATATGTCACCTACCACAGCAAAGTGGGTATTAAATCGCAGAATTGTGAAAGTGAGTTTTATACCTTTTTGGATCCCACAGATCGTGTGCTTTAAAATGATACCTCAATTGTTGTAATATCTTCTGTCGTTTTTGATTTATCACCAAAATTGAAGTAAACTGTGATGTTATGAGAAACAAGGTCATACTGATTGTGGCTGTTGTTGCGTGTCGGTACCACTTGGTGATTGTGGTTGTTGTTGCATGTAGGTACAACTTGGTGATTGTGGCTGTTGTTCCATGTAGGGACCACTTGGTGATTGTGACTGTTATTGCATGTACGGACTACTTGGTGATTGTGGCTGTTGTTGCATGTAGGTACAACTTGGTGATTGTGGCTGTTGTTGCATGTCGGTATCACTTAGTGATTGTGGCTGTTGTTGCGTGTAGGTACCACTTGGTGATTGTGGCTGTTGTTTTGTGTAGGGACCACTTGGTGATTGTGACTGTTGTTGTAGGGACAGTGATCCTGAAGAGCAAGTAGACAGTGAAGCCAGGGATGTGGATGACCATCGTAGCTGAAAGCAGTCAGCAGGACATCTCACTCTGCATCAACGACGGTGAGATATCCAACTTATGCCAGATCAAACTCGTGACAGATCAAACTCATAAGAGATCCAACTCAAGACAGATCCATTTCATAAGAAATCCAAGTCATGTCAGATCTAACTAATGACAGATCCAACTCATGCCAGACCGAACCCGTGTCAGATCCAACTCATGATAGATCCAACACATGATAGATCCAACTCATGACAGATCAAGCTCATGAGAGATCCATTTCATAGCAAATCCAAGTTATGTCAGATCCAACTCATGACAGATCCAACTTATGCCAGACCCAGCCGGTGTCAGATCCAAATCATGAGAGATCCAATATATAGGTATGCCAATATTTGATGTGGTCCTGACATGGTAAGAATGTATAATAACAGAACTGCCTTGGTCTTTGTAAGGTGTCAATCTTATTAATGGTCTTACAGGAATGTTGAACTTGGCACATACCAAGTTCAAGAGGAGTTGGATCTGGCATGGGTTGGATCTAACATGGGTTGGATCTGGCATGAATTGGATCTGGCATAATTTGGATCTCCCATGCAATTATTTGGATCGCTCATCAGTTGGATCTGGCATGACTTGGATCTATCATGAGTTGGACTCGTCATGACGTGGATCTTTCATGAGTTGGATCTCTCATGATTTGGATCTGACACCAGCTGGGTCTGGCATGAGTTGTATCTGTCATCAGTTGGATCTTACATGACTTGGATTTGCTATGAAATGGATCTCTCATGAGTTGGATCTGTCATGAGTTGGATCTATCATGTGTTGGTTCTGACACGGGTTGGGTCTGGCATGAGTTGGATCTGTCATTAGTTAGATCTGACATGACTAGGATTTGTTATGAAATGGATCTGTCTTGAGTTGGATCTCTTATGAGTTTTGAAAGAAATTAATCATGTATTTTGCAAGGTATATTATGTCCTGACTTTATAGTTTCTAGGTTATCAGAGTTTTACTGTATCATATGAATGCTTGCCATAACAAGATAAAATTTTTGTAACAAATTTATTGACACATCTATAACCATGTACACACATGCTGAATAATACTGGGCAGTGGTAATCCGTATGACAACAATATTTTCAGACAAACGTGTATTAAAACAGGCAATTCTCTTTTACTTTACCTCATGATCAGAGGTAATGAGCGACCAGTCTTTTTAATTACATTCTTTAGATTTAAGTACGAATCGGCTTGTTCTTTGCTTAATTAACATAATGCCAGGTCTTGATGTGTTTACCATCAATGTGTATTATATTCAACAATACGTGGCCAGTAACATCTGTACTGTTATTGCCACCTTGAGATTTAAAATACCAATTTTAAAAGACAGTGTTACTGAATGTCAAATGTTTGAAACAAGTTCCAAGTTAGGGAATAACAAAATAATGATCTCATTGAGGAAACATTGTGTTTCTTTATATCAAAATAAATAATACACAAGTTACTATTGATAGTATACATATTTGAATCGTGTGAACTTTGCTTGTTACCCCCAATATGAAAGAAAATCTAACATTACCCAGCTAAATGTAGATCTACACACCATACACTGTTTTCATCTTGGAACCAATGAGCATCTAGTTTTCACCAGGTCAGATATCCACAGCTAGAAGAGCATGTCGATAAATCTTTAAAAAAATTACTACTTAAACCTAACGTTTCATTACTGCACGCTTTTGACATTTTCATTATAACATACTGGCATCAAAAATATAAGGCAACAATGGTGTAAACATAGATATAATTATACCACACATGGTTCATCCAACTCTACAAAAGCAAGCATGGGACATGTGAAATGTTGTACTTTCTAATGAAATACATCACAAGATTTCTTTCCCCTACAACTATGTTTCTGTGTGGAAAAATATTCAATATTTGTAATTGGCATATTTGATATATGCGCTCAATAAATACTTTGTATTAGACCATCACTTTTGTTGGCATGATCTAGTGGTATGATTGCACATAATTACCTTATTACTCCATCATATCAACATTGCTTTGTGAATCTGACCTTCAACATCCAAGGACAACAATTTACTGCTAGAAAATGTGTAAAATGTGTACAAATCAAATAAAATTACAAAGAATTCATATCTACAGGCTAATGGTACAATTCATTCAGACATTATTTAACCTCCTGTTTCGCATAGACCTGATCTACACATTTCATATCACTGTAGCTACACACAAGTTTATATTGTCTAGATGCTGTTTGCAACATTGAAAATACAGCGGGTGTTTCTCTTTGGTTGACTTGGCTACGCTGCCTAAGTCAATATCTACTCTTCAGCATTACAAGAACAAGGAAGTTTTATTTAGACCCCAATTACAATATAATGTATAATATCAAATTAACGTAACATGAATAGGCATATATATTCATATATATAAATGCAGTGTAATTTCAAATTAGGTGGGGTCTGTGACTCCTATTAAGACAATAACAGTCGCTCTCATAGGACCACAATAATAATTTGTTCCAACTCAATTTTACCGAAGGAAGTGCAAATATAAATGTGCAGGAAAAGAAAAGAAACCGAGATTACTTGATTACATATATGCATGTATTGGAGTATTAATTATATGTTAAAATAAACAAATACTAGTTGTCAATAGTACACATCAATATACTAGTAAAAAAAAACACATAAATAAATATACATGTGTATATGCACACATACAATATCTATATGCTGATATATATATATATATATAATACATATCCATACATATCACATACAATAATACCGTTTTAATGACTTTGATAGCATGTATAGCAGTTTAATATTGTACACGTATCTACGTATTTTTCTAATAAATTGTTTTTTGCATAATTAGCAAAACCTCTGAAGCTATGTGTTCCAATCTTCTCTGTGACTAACTTTGAGGTATTGTTAATGACATGTGGCAAACTGTATCTAAGACATTACATATTACAGCATCAGGCCTAGCAGAACCAACCAACCAATACTCCAACATCTCCCTTCCTGTTACATAGGCATTCACCTTCGTGACATTTCGTTTGCCACTTCTCACGATTTCCGATACTTAATAATTTCATCAGTCATATATTATATATTTTTATTATATATATTTTCCAACCAGATGACAACAACAATTTCTTTTGTTTCAAATATCAACCAGCCGAATAAACTTTCTTGTTCTTGTTGTTGTGTTAATAAGTTTCAAATCAAGTATCAACCAGCCGAAATATATAATTTTAATTGGTTACATTTCTGTTAATAAAACTAATAAAGTTGACAAAATAATAGATTTTTTGTTTAAGAAAATACAACACTGGCCCCAAAACATAAAGAAACAAGAACAATTTAGATATATATACAATGTAGAAGTTTGAGTTTGTTGGTTTTGAGTAGCCCGAAGATACACTGTAGCAACTGGACGGTCGCAGCAATGAGGGGTGTCAGGGCGCCATGACATACCCCGACAGCGACAGCAATGATGACAAGGGGTTCCTTGCCCTGGGTGTACAGGTTGCTGACACAACCCTCCTGCATCTTCTCGTGTTGGCCAAATGTCATGCCGTCCAGGTTAGGCGCAGCGCCTGAAACATAACAACCACTGTCAACCCTCTGGCAACACTGGTCAAACACGCTACAGTTAACCTATCCACACGTGACCTGTTGCCAAAGTAAAACCTCTGTCAAGTCATCGGAAAACATGTGGTGGTTTCGGACATTCAGTATGAATATTTTGTTGAAATTCTGGTCATAAAAGTGTTTCTTAATGGCAAAAAGAAAAGGCAAAGTTTGTCAATTGACAACTGTATATGGGATTGTTTCATTTATGAGATGTCATGTACCAATAGCAATGTAATTCATGTATACAAAAATATTTACAACATTTTTGGCAAAGCAAAGCTTGACGGAGGTCACGTACAAAACTCAATTGAGTTTTGCAAAACCGCGATGTAGTGGATACATCAATTATTACACAAACTAACAAAAATACTGTTCCATTAGAAAGGATCACTTGGTCACTTGTAATTTCATGGTTAGGTAAGAAACCAAGTGCTTAGTTGGGTATTTTGTGTGCATCGTGGCGCTACCCACATAGACGCAAGAGACGGTTTCAAGACGTATTTACATGAGACATTTGATGAAGATTGCGTAACTTGTATGCAATGCCATGCATGTTTTCTATAACTGTTCCTTGCTACATTTTTAAGTACAAGATATTTGTGAAACTTACCAATACACAAGTTGACGCGTGTGTTCGGCATGAGTAATACCACTCCAGATTCTCCCTTTACAAAGCTGAATCCACTGATCTCAAGACTTCCTTTCCTCCCAGTTCTGAAGTCAACAACATCATCCATATTCATCTACTCATACCATAGCTAATATAAGAAATACCTGGGTTTATTTTTAAACTGAAAAAATGCTTTAAAATTCATATCGGTTAAAGTATGATCTTTTAATTAGCTATTAATATGATGAAAAATGAGTATGTTTAAATGTTGGGATTCTTGCATCACCATTTTCTAACTGGGGTCTTCAGTTGCCACCATTTTGCACATAACATATATTTAAACCTATTTTGTTTTATTAAAATAAGTGACACATCATTGGAATCGAACTACGGAAAAACAGAATAAATGATGAGAAGTAATAATTTGTAAAGATTGTTAAGGACTGTTAAAATATATAGTAACCACATTGGTTTCAATGTATTCATTAACTGGATTTAACTGATTATTATCTTAGCTTAGTTTGAAATTAAACTAATTTACTTAATTTAACTAAACTTTTCGTACACATTTTATATTGGCACCATCTTTGAGCTGTTTTAAATCCATATATACTGTGCATTATAAAATGCCTAATTTATTATATATGAAATATAATATTGTTCATGGTTCCAAGATTCCATTAGACTACAAAAAATAAACTTACTTTGTTTAAACATTTGCTCCAAAGTTTATTTCTTGCTGCTTAATTTACTATTTAATTACATATGTGACTGCACTGGCGTGACGTGCTATGTGCCTACATAATATCTAGTAACCCTTGTAGCACATTTATCTAGGTGCATATACTTGCAGCAGACTATGTTCTCTTTAATGTGTATCTAGTTTAATTCAAATAATAATTCTTGAACTTTCCAGTAATGCCGTACAGGGCCGCCTTTCCGAAGTCAAGTCGCCACGTGACTAGCGCGTGTACACGCGACTTGCACGCTGAAAGCGGGAGAGATGATCGTATTCGCGCTATGCCACGTAGTTGGGCGTAGGCAGCCCGACAGGCACGGCTAATGTGTGCGGACATCGTGGAGTCTAGCTGTACTCCAAGGTCACGTATGTTGGCTGAAGTGCTGACGTTGCAACCGCAGACTTCGATGGGAAGAGGCGGTGGCTGTGGAACACGGTAATGGGCTCAGCACACTGTCAGTTTTCCCATTGGCGACCATGTTAATGTTGTGTGTGATTATAAGAAAACGTGACCTATAAAGTTTCTTAAACTTCCCACCTGCTGTTATTATCATCTCATTGACATGCTGGTCGATTTTAGTCAAAATCTAATATCTCTAGCTCTTGCAAAATGCCTGTATGTATGACACCCGTCAATATTTACAAATGCATGCAGGCAGTAATCCGGCTAAAGTGTCAACTAGCCAAATTGCTGCCAGATACCCTTCCGCTTAGTAAAATCAGCTAAAAAGACACCATTTTACTGTCAACAGCTGCTAGAATCACATCTAGAAATCTGACTACTCAAATGCACTTATGTCAGAGCAAGTGAACATTGTAAAAAATCATTTCTCAAAAATATAATGCACTTGTTTTCGTCTGTAATCAAGCAGGAAGTCCAAAAGTGTGCTGACCCCAAATAGGCATGGTGATTTTGGAGAAAATGTTGTAAACAACACATTTTATAGGCACCAATGTCACAAGCACTCTGCAATTTTAATTTTTGTAATCCCTCCAGGTGTTTGTGTTTTATGCACATTTCAAAGGTTCCACCAAACTTGGCAAGGCACCAGAAAAATCAGCACTTCGCTGTTGGACAATTTGTAATCCAGCACAACGTTCTCAGGTGGCACTATGAACTCCTGATACAGTTTTCCAGAAAGTCCAATAGGTGTTTTATAAGAAACTTCAATACAGGCAGTTGTTACGTTACATTCAAATGTATATTGATTTTTTTACCTTGTGCCCTATTTACAAAGGTAAACATCAACAAAAAGTCACCTTAGGGTGTGAATTCCTCAAAGGCCAGACGTCTCAAGCAGTTCAATTACATAATATTACACAGCTTAATTAGCAGACATTCAGAAAACAATGCCACTTGCTTAATTGGCCAGAAGGTCCAGTCAGTAGACAGATCTGATAACAAGCTCCGGCTATGGCCTACTCCAGCTAATCACTGTCCTCAGACTTCATTAAGGTCAATGACAACATATTCACTTGTGTTTAATTAGCTGAAGTAAACAAAAAACGATTGATGAATCACCCTGCTGGAAGGTTATTGGTTCATTTTCATTCAGATTTTCAAATTGAGGCTTAACTACTGGCATACGCACCCCACCCCCCTTATAAGACATGTGTTCCGTCACTATGATTTTGACTTGCAGACTGATGAGAAGTCTGTAATATCCAAAAACGGTTTGTCCCATTCAGCTGTAGTTTTGCCATACACGTATTTTCAGTAACTGTTTCAAGATATTTGAAGTAAAACGCGTCCTCCGACATTGTGCAATGACAATAGCGTGCTTTCGTTGCCAGGCTCTCTACTTTAGGGCTCAGCACACTGTCAGTTTTCCCATTGGCGACCATGTTAATGTTGTGTGTGATTATAAGAAAACGTGACCTATACAGTTTCTTAAACTTCCCACCTGCTGTTATTATCATCTCATTGACATGCTGGTCGATTTTAGTCAAAATCTAATATCTCTAGCTCTTGCAAAATGCCTGTATGTATGACACCCGTCAATATTTACAAATGCATGCTGGCAGTAATCCGGCTAAAGTGTCAACTAGCCAAATTGCTGCCAGATACCCTTCCGCTTAGTAAAATCAGCTAAAAAGACACCATTTTACTGTCAACAGCTGCTACAATCACATCTAGAAATCTGACTACTCAAATGCACTTATGTCAGAGCAAGTGAACATTGTAAAAAATCATTTCTCAAAAATATAATGCACTTTTTTCGTCTGTAATCAAGCAGGAAGTCCAACAGTGTGCTGACCCCTAATTGTGAACTATTGTCCGCCACTGTTTCACATTCATCGTCAGAAGAGACGGAGGGTGGGGGGTGGGGGACCTGGGATTTCTGGCACCTGTTTCGTCGCCGCCATCGTTTTCCAAGTACTATAGGGGAGGCTGGCCTCGAGGTCTCTGGTCCCTTCCATAGCGGTTAGTGTGACAGGACTATTGTCCGTCGCCGCTGGGGCTAGGGCCTACCCATGCGCATATGTTGCGTACTAGTGGCGGTGGTGCATGAAAATTGTGTATGCTGCGTTTTAGTGATGTCCCTGTGTATAGTGATGGCGTGGTAGCGGGGATTCCCCTCAAGCGTGGGGTTCGTGCGAAGTGTAGTGCATGGAGACTGCGATTCGCTGGTATCTCCAAGTATAGGAGTGACGTAGTATGGATGGTCATGCTGGTATTCTGCAGAATTGGCACCCTGGCACCTTGCACTATTTGGGCGTATGTGGGGGGCGGACGTGTGTGGACAATGGCGTCTAATGACACCTGCACGCCACCCAGTGTCACATACGGCAGCAAGGTGCCTTGTCTGCGTTCGCCCAGTGCCCAGTGTGGCAGTCCGAATGGAGACTGACTGGGCTGTTGGTCGGTTTCTGGGCATCTAGTTCCTGACAGGGCTAGTGGTGCCATCAGTATCGGTGGCATCCATCTGTAACATAATCATTGTAATTACGGTTAGTCGTCATGCATACAGGGTCGATTGATGGGTCGAACCCCGCGAGTAGTTCGCGGAATTTCCCCTTGTGTGGTGGTCATTTCCATTTCTCGCCTGGTTAGTGGTTGGTTAACGTTGAACAATGACTCATCCCCGTCTAGCGGATCGTCAATGGGCGTGACCTCTGTGGGAGGCCCACCCAAGTTGAGGATTGCCTGTCGTTTCCGTCTTATCCATAGGGGGATATCACGGTCCTCGCATACCCGACGCTTGTCATGGTGCTTCACTTGTTCCCGCTTACGGCCCGCAATACGGTGTCGCGCTTACATTTATCCGGGCGTTACATAATATCCGGGTGATGTTTCTGCGCATGCGCGTATGTAGGGGAATTTATTTAGCACCAGCTGCGACTGTCGCGTTTTCATTTATCCGGGCGTTAGGTATGTTTATACGTATATATATATATATATATATATAATTACATATATGTTTATATATATATATATATATATTTATACATAAATTATAAAATGTTTGCTTCCCACAGACATAAACAATTTCTGTCGTAAAACAGTCTCCTCTCCACGCACACGTCACGTGACTTACTCTTATACTTGGTCGCAAATCTGAAACAGCAAATTATAATTATGTACTCTAACTATAACGCTCGCATTATGGGGGCGCGCGATAGTGTAGTGGTTAGCACATCCGCCTGACATGCCGGCGCCCCGAGTTCGAAACCCGGACCGGGCAGGTATGGTATATTTGGTGTAAAAACCTGGCTCTCAACATTGGGGACTGTGTATCCCTCGTGACTCGGAGATCACGTTAATGTCGGTCCCGTCTCAATTTGGGACGTAAAAGAACCACTGAGGACGACAAGCACCCTGGCAGTGACCACCCTCAGTGCCAGCATAGAAAGGTCGGCTTGGCGATAATGTTCTGAAAAAGGCTGACTAGTTGAATGAGACCTCATAAGATCACTGTAACCACAATATATACAGACTAGTCAGTTAATAGAACGTTGCCGAGTGCTGGAAACAACTAGAACTAGAACTACGATAACAAACGAAACATATTTAACTACTGGATATTATTTATCACTAAGTGATCTACTGGTGCCAAATATTGTGCCTTATACATGCACATAAACATCACCGGGATAAAATGTAATGCCCGAATAAATGTAAGCGCGACAACGGTATAAGAAACGCGACACTACTTTCGTAATTACAAATGGCCCATTCCATATTGGGAGTAATTTCTTACTTTGCCCCAAGATTGTCCCAGAGTTACGGATATACACAAGGTCACCCACATCAAATGTTCTTTCTCGAATTGGGGCTCGGGTGTCATAATCTTTCTTTTGATGTTTTTGTGTCATGCGTAGGTTATTTCGTGCTGCTACGATTACGTCATCTAGGTATACTAGTACTTTGTTCCATGTGAGACCACGTAGGACAGGATGCATAACCCTTTGGAACGTGGCAGGTGCATTACATAAACCCTGGGCCATTCTGACATATTCGAAGAGGCCATATATGATTAGGAACGCCGTCTTACGACTGTCGCGTTCATCTACCATCATTTGCCAATAGCCGGTGGCCATGTCTAATGTGTGGAACCACAGGGTACCTGCCAAATTATCAATACACTCTTCGATCAAGGGCAATGGAAAAGCATCTTTGACATTTTTCATATTTAGTTGTCGATAATCCACTGTATATCTTACTTTCCCATCTTGTTTTCCTTTCCTCATTGTTATCTGGGTGTGTTCGTTGGTCAGTAGTCCAACGTGCTTCTGTAGCTATTGTATTTACTTTGACACCTGCCCCAATACTACACAGAGTTTCTACTTTAACATCTACTTCATCACCACTGTCCTGACTAGTGGACATGCCGGAGGTTGTATTAGCACCTCGATGCCCTGCTTGGTCAATCTTCCATTGTGGTGTTGTAGGTACCCTAACGCTCGACTCATTGGTGATACCTACTCCATTACAATTGTCCTGACTGGTGGACATACATGGAGTTGGTCTTATTATTGTGCACTGGTTGGCCAATACCCCAAAGGACCCATGGCCAACAGGGTTTACCTTATTTAGTTTGACGGTGGTTTATCCGTCCCATCACCTTTTCTGTTGGAAGGAGATCGCAACGAGGACTGGGACTTCGGCTGTAATCGTTCTCTGGAGGCTGATAATATCTTCCCCGGTTATCATCATGGGGGATTATGAGTCCTATACCGTCCACGAGTATCATCCCGATTATCCTCTCGTGATGGGTTAGGGGTCTTATATTGCCCACGAATATCATCATCCCTTCCACCATGCCCACCGCTATGTTCAGGAGTCCTATATCTCCCACGCCGTGCATCCTCTCCCTCGCTATACCTCCCCTGTTATACCTGGGTCCCAATTGTAAACCTCGGCTATTAATTCGAATTGGTGAATCCAATTATCCCATTCACCTGGTTTACCATCAAACTTGTCGATAGTGAATTTTCTGTCACTTGGCCGACGAGATATCTCGAGACTACTCCCATTGTCCTGGCGTCGTCGACTGTGGTTGGGGCGTTCCACTGGTTGGTCACCCCCATGTTCAGTGGAGTACCGATCATGGCTAGATCGTTCGTATGGATACCGGTGTTGCATGTGTTTGTGCGTACTTCGGTCGGGCACATATTTCCACAACTCTTTCCGGGCTGAACACATTTGCCTGTAAGGCACGCACGGTTGCTTCAATTGTGTCCTGTTTGTTTAGTTTCTCAGTTATTTGAAACAATGCTTTCTGCATCGTTTCGATGGCAGATTCGTTCCTGTGAAACCTAACCTCTTGTTGAGAGAATATGGCCCCAAGCTTGGTTATACTGTCGTAAATACGCTCTGTTTACGTATAAGGCTACCAAATTAAAATTCGTCTGTTTGTTTGTCGTCCTCCGTAGTTGTTTTATTGTTGATTTCTGAATCGACATTCCCATTACCCTGAGGGTTTTTTGTCTTTTTGGTGGTGCCATGTTCATTGGCATTTAGTCTATCATTGTATGGCTATACAGTACGTTTAATCTGTGGATGGAATACCCAATTAGTTTAGAAGATGATTAGTTCAAAGACAATTACCGGACAATAATTTATGAATTATCAACCATCAATTGTTACATGTAATTAAGCACACTGTAACAAGGTTCCCATTCATGCCGTTCTATGTAGTTGCAAACGGTGGAACTGATATCCTCGACTTATTGTTAACCAGCAGCGTTATTTCAAATAGGAACCAGTTTAACGAATGTTGTATCGAGACAATGAATTTAATGTTGGCTTACAATGGGCTTTGTCCGCGAAGTCACCCGTGTGTAATTGCCAATTGAACCACGCCCATGTCGCTCCGCGGTGAGGTACAAGGGAATGTGCGAAGTATATTTACACACAGTCAACTGACATCGCAATATAGAAGCTTCGTAGTCAAAATTTATATGTACTTGGACAACATAGATATAACTTAGTAAATTGTCCAATTCATTGTTGTCCTGGGCGTTGCCCCGTATGACAAGTTTGTCGTTTTTCCGAATAAGTTTCGGGAAAAAAATAGACCGAATAAACGAGAACGCGTATAAATTCACATAGTACAGTCGAATTGACGTTTGACATTATAGCGACTTAGTTCCCTCGGTAAACTGGCGGCGTATTTGTTGTTGTCATGGGCGTTGCCCCGTATGACAAATTCGTTGTCCTTCGAAGTAAATTCAGAAAAAGTGGAACAAATGAACGGAACTACGCAAACATTCACATAGCATGGTCAATTTGACGTTTGGAATTTTCGACTTATTTGCCCAAACTGTATTTGAACAACTTTTCACGGTGGCCTACAAAGGCGCGTGGACGTACATATACTTCTGGTACCAATGTGGTAACGAGCGAACGGGTAATGAGTGGTAACTTACGTGGCTCTCTCTTTACGTTCGGTAGCTGTGTTTCTATATGTGGCCGCCGTTTATCCTGAGCCAGTGCATCGGATGTCGGATGTCTTGCTCGGGTGAATCGGAGTGGCGCTCTTGGTATGGGTGCGGCTGGAGTTTATATACAGGGTTGGGTTATTGTTTTGCGGTGATGTGTGCAAGGGGTATTAGGGTGGGTGGCGGTGAACAGTGCTGCCATCTGGTGACTACCACAACAGTTTAGACGATGTCTATCGGTATTATTTTGCATTTTACATCACTTATTCGATGACAGTGCAGTCACATCTTCACAATACAATAAACCGTAATCTAGCATAATATGTTGCATGTTTTCTTCTTTGTGCAGCCTTTTTTTGGAACATTAACAAGTCGACGCATGAACAATTGAAGGATGGCGATACTTGGCATCGCCTAGTAGTAGTCTGTAATCTGATATCTATGCCACCTGATTTTGTAATTTATCCTTTCTCGACCAATATATGTAGTTGAATATAGCTTTCTTCTATTATTGCAACGGCGCATGAACATAGTTGCGTAAATGGATTCGGCCATGAAACTCTCGGTTTACCCAAGTCACGGAGAAATAAAGAACATAAAAGATCAACAGATATTACAAAACGATTTAGATACCCTCGCAACCTGGACTAAGAAGTGGTCAATGATCTTCAATGTTAAGAAATGTGCAGTCCTCACCATCACACAAACGAAACCCCAAACTATATCAATATTCATTACTGGGAAAATCACTAAACCATGTTCAAAAGCACGTACGACAACGTTGGAGTCACAATATCACATGACCTAAGATAGAACGACCATTGCACCAAAATAATTACCAAAGCCAGCCACACACTTGGAGTTTTAAAAAGATCACTATCACCTTGCTCACAAATGTGAAAGAAAACGCTTACCAAACCCTTGTCCGACCACAAATTGTATATGCCAGTGAAGTGTGGAATCCAACAACTGTAATTAACCGCATAAAACAAATCTTCTCCGACTACCAAAACACACATATTAAACCACTCATAAACCAACTCAACTAGGACCCACTCCTCACTATTCGCCTCATTCAACAAGCATCAATGTTTTACAAAATCCACTACCACATGGTTAACATCAGCCCTCCGTCATGTTTCAGCACGCCACGGATATCTCCAACAGAATTGACCATCCATTTAAATATACCAACACAATAATTCCAACCATCAATGTATATAAATATGCATTCTAACCCAGAGCAGTATCCACATGGAACAGACTATCACCATCTGCTGTTCTACACATAACGCCATCATTGCCAGCCTTCCTGTGTGTCGCCATGCCAGCCATCAGGGAAATGCAACCCTTGCATGGCGTCCACATCTTCTAAAGCTACAAACGTATATATATAGTGCACAACTTGTTTTGATCCGCACTTGTGTTTGTTTTTCATTGTTTTTTGTTCTTTATTTTGAACATCCTTCTACACGATTTTTCCCTTTTTGTTCGACTCACCTGACGTTACGCACCGCACAAATTCCTGTTTAGCTGTGAACAGCTGTAAAGGGATTACTATATCAAGCATCAAGCATCACGGCAAGTAGCCAATCCAGGAATATAATTATGGCCATGGCACAAATAAGTAACATTGAATGCCATGGCAAATGGCAATGTGACATTGTCATATGCCATGGCAATGTCATTGCATTGGTAAGTCGACTAATACAAGTGTACTAGACTAGATGACTGGGAATGATTATTTTAATGTTCACACAACAATGATATTTATATTCAGGGGTCTGCACAACTATCGTATAACACAGTTGGTTTCAGTTACATGGTGTAGCAAAACAACAAAGTACCGAGATTGGGTCAGTGATGTCTTTCACATATCTGAAGTATTGAAAATGTCTAGGATCCTGAACAATAGGAGTTTGTATGGTATGTGAACAGGTCTGCTGAGGACGAAGTGTAACGTGCTTTGAATGATGTATAGGAGCAAAACCATCATGCTCATAGAAGGGAGAGAAACGCCATGTACCATACTTTCAGGTGACGATGTCAGACAAAGAGGCCATACATTTATTATAAAGCTGAGCTGCACATCTTTTAGGGAGATCAATCAGCTGAAATCACAAGAAAGGAATGTGGTGAATATTCTCACAGCTCAATGCTCCCTTCGCAAAGCAAGTCTTACCAACATGAAGTTCAGGGTAATGAGGTCTCCATATTTTCCAATCTGCCAACGCCACTTGAAGAGAACAAAGAACAGTGTCCTTTTGCTGATGCTATCATGTGCACATACGTTCTACGGAAGAGGTCATCAATGAATATTTCCAAAGTCTTGAACACTGTGAGAAGAATGCACGAATAATGATACGTTTTCGGTGGACGAAAGAGTCGTCAAACATAAATGTCAAGTTCCTTGGCATGCGAGAAGATAGCATATTGAAAGAAGACTTTCAGGATTGTGGCCTCGGAATTTTCTGACAAATGGCTGGTGGTGAATACCCAGTTTGCTGTTACAGGGCTCTCACATTCCTTCTCCCAATGTAGTGCTGTGGATGACTGGTATTTCTAAAAGGTCCAACAATAAAACTAAGTCACAAAATATATTGGGTTTTGCTGATGACCTGCGATGTGCTCCTGCTGTGACAAAGCATCGCATCTCAAAGCTTATCAAGAAGACGCAACGTAAACAACACACATATATTTTTTATCTGTAAAGTATTGGTTGCCATACATTTTATTTTATTTAAGGGTTAAGAAGCCAATGTATAGCTAATGCTAAAACAAATTATTTTACCAATAAATAGGTCAATTATGCATCTACACGCTCTTTCAAAATAGTCCTTTTCTTGAATTTAGTATTTTTAAATGGAGGGTGTAATCACGGTGTTGTTCGCTGGCTCTCAAGGGGTAACAATACCAACAAGGTTAAATACCGCTGGCATCCTTTCGACACTTACCACATAATCATTTATTCAAGAAAGATCCCGTGATAACCTGTAAGTGTATGTAGGTTCATCAGAAACTTAATAAACAATATCACACATATATGCTTATTTAGAAAATAAAACATTGGAAGACTGTTTAAATTGTGGTTGTAACAGCAAGGCTTTGTTGCTGTGGGAAAGAAAAGAAAAAAAACCTAAAAAATCAGGGGAAATAGCATTGAATGACCTGTAGTGGTGAGGGCATCATTGATCTGTTTGGTGATCTGTTCGTTTTGACTTGTTAATTGTGTTAATCTGCATAGCAAACAATAGCAAGAACAACTGTAATATCTGTGGTCAAAGTAATCTTGATATAGCTTAGGCAACACACACACACAATTACTTTAAATAAATTGGTAGTTCAGTAATAATACAAACAAACAGTTGTCACTTACAACCAGTCAGGTTGGTGTTGCAGGCAAGTTGCTAGTGGATAGGTGTGAGTTCAACGGTCACGCCCTGGACAACTACCAGGGTTTCGACCTCGTCTCAGACATGTACGTAGGAGGGCATCCAGTTTTCAGCCGCATCGCAGTCGGCGGGCTTCAGGGAGGGCTTCGTTGGTATGTACTCTCGTTTCTCGGGACTGACAAAGTAGCCGAGTTTTTACTGAACAATCCCCTTGAATATAGCGTTTTGGCGTGATATGTGAATTTTTCTCAAGCACTTTTATTTGGGACATGTTGGTTCAGTGACTACTGAATGTATATACTACTGCATTAGATCGTTCACGAGGTAGCAATAAATATACGCTAGTCGCTTGCGTATTCGCACAATGGTTATTTTGCAGAACGCACCAATATTTTAAAAGAGGTATGTCGTTTTCATGAATTTTCCACACGAAGTCTGTTAATCAATGTTTCATGTGCTAAGAAAGTTTAATGAAAATCTATTGTTAAATTCTCCATCTAGCGCATGATAGGTTATAATGGCCGTCTATGTAAAGTCTAATGAACTTTCTTCGATCCCCAGATGCATCTTCTATGCACGCAGCCAATCGATCGAGAGCGGCTTGGAACTCGCTGGCTTGTGTGGTCCAGCTGGTTCAACGAGTACTATGTGCAGTTCAGTTGTTTGTGCAAACTAACACTGGCCTTAGACAGAGGGGCCACTGGCCAGTCGCGTACAGCACGGATTGGACTTTAATTTTAAACCCGCCGTCTATGTTATGGGCACACTCCGAGTCTGTTTATCAACAAAACGCTGACCGTGCATTTATAAATAATCACTGTCCCGTAACCAGGCGGTCGTTGGAGCACCACTGATGATGTCCTGACAGCTCCCGCCATTAAACTAGAAATAAATCATGAGTCAGATTTGACAACATTAATATAGATTGTTTTAATGACGAATAAGAATCAGTACAAAATATGTGGTATTTTTAGAAAAATACTGTAAAAACATCAGTTGCAAAATCTAGTAATAACCATTATTCAAACAATTCATTTTATTATAATCTTAACATGACTGCGTTCAACAGAAAACTGTGATCAGTATTAAATAAAGGTTGACAATAGGCGCTGTTCCGTAATTTTGTTTCTACCAAGACTGTAGACGTTACCTATCTATTATCACATCAAATTCGTCTGCATCTTTTTCTTTGTCTTCTTCTTCTACGCTATCTTCACTGTTGTCCCGTGTCGCTGCGTCGTCTTGAAGCAATGCCTGTGTTTCTGTACCCACTGGATTTTGTTCAAGTCTTTCACTGGCTGAACACACAAGAACAGTATTTGCTGACACCACGGTATTTGTTAGCACACATCTAATAATATCAAATGCCATCCAGATATAACCTTTGTGTAATATGATACATAAGTATATTGGCTTGAACCTGCCTACCAATGAAAAACGAACCAGTGATCAACGGAGATAAAAAACAAACATTAATTGTTTTAAAGCAATATAATAGTATCCCTAAATTGCATTCCACGAATAAAATAAACCCTTTGTTGCAACATAATAGTATTTATTTATTGGTAATGGTGCTTCTCTACAGGTGTTAGTGCGGACCTAATATTACTAAAATTCTAACTATAATTGTTAATCGAATTAAATAGGAAATTAGCAAAAGAATACAACCCTGTACACGGAAAGTGTGACTTTAACATACAACATATTAATATCATTCATTAACTTATTTAGTTTTTATTGTTTTTTATAACACTGTGACCACCTCGACGTCTCCAGATTGACAAGAGTTTCTGTAACATTTGAACTAATCTGTCTTACAATAACGAATTAGTGCCAGTAATAATGCCACAGAAAAACGCAGTTAAACTATCCAAGAAACAAATGCAACACATATTTGTCATTCTCAAACATCGTTCCACTAAACTAAAATTTATGTGCATTTAACCAAAAACGGGCATACACTATAATACCTACCGTACACAGCATTTAAGACGACATGGAGACATACTCCACCGAGGCAGATGACCAATCCGAGGATATTTATTTTGTTCATCTTGTCTCCGTTCACCATGACAGCCAGAAGCAACACGCACAGTTTCTACACGGCACATGCAAAAGATGTACTGTACTACAATGTCAATGGGTGGCTCCTGTGCTAGCGATATTATATATCTTAACGGGAGTCTCCCGACCTTACTGATCTATTACTTACGTTATTCATTGTATATGTATCGTATTTATAGGTCAAATAAATTTATTCTGAGTTCTGACAATGGGTAACCTCACAAATTCGCAGAATCGAGATGAAATGCAGATGTGCCACGTGTCAGCAGAACTCGCGCTTTTTCGATTTTGTAGGAATGCTCTCACAGTCTTTCGTGCCGAAATCTACCACCAGACCGATATTTCATGATATCTATTTTGTTCCGATTTTATGTCGTTATAAACCGGTGAATGAATGGTTTAATAACATAATTGCTAGTTCTGAATCTAATTATGCTGTCTAACCAACATTTTACGTTGTAAATGCATAAAAAATAAATAAATTTACCCTAAAATTGAAAAATTACCCGTCCATGGAGCGATTCCCTTTTCCGCACGCATTCCCCCGCGTGACCACAGCGCGAGGCTCGTGGTGCCAGACCCTAATCTACCTCATCATGAAAAGTGCTAGATCTACCGATTTTGGACGATGTAACTGTGCACCTCGGCTCTAGATTTCTAACACTTCGTATTTGGTCAAATTTCCCACACAACCTGACCAATTCGTGAGACGTGAGTTTTTATAGATCCAAACTGGTTTCCTAAATCACAGCGAATAACCACCGGATTCAAATGAGCACACACGAAAGCCAAGACTTTACCTATCACTCTGCAACGTTGTGATATCCATAATAGCAAAACTGTGCATTATCATACGCACCACTCCAGGGACGGCGCTGTTGTAGCGATATATTCCCTCCCGGTGACGACCAGACAAGCCACCATCTTTGACTTACTTGACTTAAATGTCTAGGTCAATTTGACCCCTCGTTATCCTCATGGATGTCACACCCCTCCATTTCGTCATGTCTAGAGCACACCGCTCTGCTGTTAAAAGTCACTATCCACTACGTAATGCAATTAGTTTATGGCCTTTGTGAGCTTATGCGACCACCCCTTGATGTTGTACCGTATATATCACTATGTGTGCCATGTGTGCACTTTGAGATGGTATACCCACTAAAATCGATCATACCATCGTTGACTTACAATGTGGCATATAGTGTGTGCACTTCCCACCTCATCCCACTGTATCCAAACATACGCATTTGCCTATATACAAGGAAAATTGCAGTTCTTAAAAAAACATATTAATACGCACCCTAAAAACAGCAGCTACGGTCAGCGTCAGCCCAGATGTGTGTTTGAGTAGCAGGAACTCCGACATCTCGAGCATGAACCCGAGCATGCCTCCCACCACGAACGTAGCAACAGCCTTCAGCAAGAAGTTGATATCCGTGTAACCAAATGTGTATTTCGACGTGGCGAAATGAACTCCTGAAAGAAGTTCCACATGGAAATGTATGAATCCATTATCAATTGTAACTAGAAAGTGGACCACTGATATGTTGAAATACGTATGTACATATGACACTAACCTTTATCAATAGCTCCAATATGTAGAGTACCTAAGGGTGTATTAATGGAAACGTTATTTCTGCAACGTATTTACACACCTTTTCAAAACAAATATTAGAAGGATCCGCTGCGCGTTCTGTAAATGGACGTCAAGTACACATCGCTAAACTCTGGTGAAGAAGAAGTAGTGATTATGCGATCCGTTCACCATATATGTTTTACAAAAATGGGGACCGATCTTAATGTTGGCATCATCACCATGGGTTATTCGGGGGGGGGGGGGCAGGGGGCAGATGACAGTTTTGCTTTGGCAATTGTGTCCAACATAGCCGCTTCTACCCATTTGCAGGGAAAATTAAAGGATGTTTTATTTCATCATAGATTCGTTACTTAACTGGACATTACTTTAAATACATATTTGTTTAAGTAAATTTTTTTATAAACCCATAAATCATTAAATGATACGATATCCTGATGTACACCATTATCGTACTGAACCTTCTTAGAATTAGTAAAATATGGTTAATTCGGTGTAGTAGCTTGCTTACACAATTATGATGAAGTTATAGACTTACCTTCAAAGCATACTGCGAGAGGTACGAGCGCCAGCATCATCCACGGCTGGATGTGATACATCATATCAAGTGGGTGACTAAGTCCTGAACAAAACAGTAACATTACTATTTATTGCATTAACACTCAGCCCTGGCATGACAAAATGTATGTACAATTATACACATATCGTTAATGGGCTCAAGTGGAATAGCTGGGCTGAATCACTGTAAATTGTAAAACTGTGATTTTATATCTGGTTTTTACATATTTATTAAATGTTGTATAACTTATTTATTTATTAACTTTTAAAACTTACTACCTTATTTTATTGTATATATTTATATTTCTGACTTATTTACTTTTAAAAGCTATGCATTTTTTATACCTATTTATAATA
Organism: Escarpia spicata; assembly: GCA_963995525.1. Lineage (NCBI taxonomy): Eukaryota > Metazoa > Annelida > Polychaeta > Sabellida > Siboglinidae > Escarpia > Escarpia spicata. The sequence continues at coordinate 37,219,866 of OZ023218.1, forward strand.
CCGATTGTTTATTGGTTTTTACCAGAAATAAATGTATTCGTAGTCGTAAGCAACATTTAGGAGAGTGCATTTTGTTTTAAACATAACAAGACATACATTATGATCTCTTCTACCTATTTCGTCCTTCTGCATTATGATCTGGGACAGTGTCCACCGCAGTCCACTTAGAAATGAGGCGGTCAGCACCAACAGGAAACCCTCCATGCTGAACTGTGTCAAACCAAAGGTGAACAACGCCAGACCCATCGCAATGAACAAGACTACGATTACCAGCGAGCATCTCTGAAAACAAATTGTATACAGGGTGTTACGAATTTGCAGTGCCGTATTCCTCTTAAATGTTTTAAAAATAGAGCAAGTGATACAATAATTATAGTTATGTTGAATTGCTCTTGAAAATTTGATTATGTCGGATACTACTACTTGACCTATCGTTTGCTATATCCCTATGGCATTCTATATATATATATATATATATAATATGCCATAATTAATTACTGAATAAGCTTGATACTTACTAGTCTCTCAAGTTTAAAGAATATCGCAAATCCAAATATAAATATAACTGATGTGGATCTGGTCATGGAATATCTGGAATCAAGAAACACTATATTTGCAGTTAAAGAGTAAATAAGAAGAATACCAATACGAGTTGTGATTCAAGAATAAACACAATCATTAGAAGGACGTAATGTAATAATATTCAGTCAGAGAACACTGACAGGGTTGTTTTTAATAACGATTATATAATTTGCAATTGTTTCGGCAATACAGATATATATATATTAAAATTGCAGATTTATTACAAGTCAATTCACTCAGGCATGAAAAAGGCTAGGTTGAAAAGCCTATCAAAACACGTAAGTAGATAACTCTAAACAACTGTCGTTGTGTCTAACATACATCGTCAATTGGTAGGTCATAGGCTACTGAGCCATGGAAGCGAATGGACTTAGAGAAAGGTGAGTGGACGTCGGTGCCTGGGAGAAAATGCACTTACAGTGATTCAAAGTTAGCGTATTAATAAATATATGTTTTATTATGATGACTAAATCATTTATAGAAAGTATGAGGAACTTACAGTGATATAGTTAAAAATTCAAGACCCCAATTGGAAAGTCCTACGTCTAGTGAACCAGCAACCCCTACAAATATGGAAACGAACAATAATTAATAAAGTCGAATGTCTTCGATAATGTGCACCTGAACATTCATTGTCTATAAAATGCTGGTATGTTTTATACGCATAGAAAATGCTAAAATTCACAACATATATAATATAGAGCATCAAATTGGGTCACGCAGTTAGTTGCATTGAGCAATCATACACATTATATCAGGAAATGCGGAACAAAAATATACATATTGTACTACCGACAGGTGTAATACTGATTAATTGTGAAAATAATTGAGGAAAGATTGACAACGAGAGCATGGAAAATAAACGAGAAAGATAGGAGGAAAAGAGTAAGACTAAAATCAAGATGAAGAGACAATAAAGATTAGGAAGAGATGACAGTATGAACAGACGAGAGTGGGCGTGAACTGCAGAAGATCTTGACAAATGGAGAAGTATCGTTGATATGAAGGAACTGACCGAGTGATGTTGCCTCCACCCAGTAGGGGGAAAGGGGAAGAGAATAAGAAGAAGTAAGACATTACCTGGAAGTGCAAGTCTCTTCACGTACACAGACCATGACAGTGTGGTCCTTTCCTTGCCGGTATAACACGACAAAATATGACGAATGCAGCAAGTCATGATGAACTTTACAATGAGATGAATCACTGTTATTGACAGAGGATTCTTGAATATCTGAAACACGAACACATTATTCTGTCATCATTTATCATTAAAATTACAAAGCAGTGTGCATTGCAGTTTTGCTTCTTTTCATATAATTGCATGTATGACAAATACCAAATTGGATACATTAATAATGTTGGGAAGCCGGGGCAGTTGCCCAGGGGCCTTCACAAAATAAGTTTTATGTGGGCCTCCACAAAACTGTTGATGGTCTTGGCTCCTGTTACTTTGGGGCAAGATAAATGGAAGTGATGAAAACCTCTTGTGGGTCGACGTGGAAGCATAACAAACTGGTGAGATGGGTACTGAAGGTGAATATTATGAAATAAATGTGTTACAGTATATGATGCATAGTTGTGTACTAAATAAAGAAGTGGTGTTGTTTGTTGAAGTCCATATTGCAGTAGATAGGGAGGAGTGAGAACCGCCGTGTTATGATGACAAATACGTTATGTATATCTATGGATGTAAACCCTTGTTTGTAAACCTTTCAAAATAGTAAAATATATCTTCAAAGCGCTTACGACATTTTAATAAACATGCATGCATTTGTGTGGCTAGCTAAAATGAATAAAAACACAAAATATGATCTTTATATAATAAGTTTGTTTTGAACAGTTCCTGTCCATCTAAGCTCACAGGAGCCTATTTATGTTGTACGGTTTCTATAGTAACAAGATCGTGGCGCACTTACATGGAAACATTTCTGATTGTAGAACATAAGGCTGATTGAGAAGAAATATACGAGCAACACCAGGCAACTTGTCGTTACTGCCTTCCGAAGGAAATGCCAGCAGATATATCGAAGTGACTGTTCCTTACGTTTCCGTCGTGGTACCAGATACGCGTCCAAAGCGTCAAAGCGCCGCTGTCGTTTACTCATTCCTGGAACAACCGACAAAGGAACGAACTGAACTGTAGGGAAGATTGGGACCTATCAACTACTGTTCACGTTTTCAGCAATAAACCATATACTATTATTGCTTTTAATGTATAAATGGCGCCATCAATTAAATATGTATGTCCTCTAAGAGGACCGTGAAATGTGTGAGGCTTGCATATATGTCAAATATATGCAAATTAGTGGAAGCATGTGAATTGGCTCAAAGGGCCCTCAACCCATGGGGTCCCTTGGGCCACAATAACCCTATTACGTTAAAAAAATCCATACATTTAACATATGATTTTTAACTGGAATTAAAATGTGATATTCAGGTTTTTCATACCTGAATGTCACGCACGCATTACTGACCGTTACTTTCACTTACTATTCCCGAGGAAGACATGCCAATGCGAACGGTTGCACAAATGGCAATTACGTACGTAAAACTAAGTTATATTGTTCGTTACCCCATAGTCTATTTACTGTTTGTTTGTTGTTTGTTGAGAGCTGCGTGGGCGAGAGAGATCGAGGGGAATTTAATGTTAGACGCGGACTAGGATGTAAGTAAAAAGTGGTACACAACACCTACGAAAGTGTGTGGAATCGAATTCGCAAGAGTTTGGTTAACATTCCCGTCCAGGAAGAATAAGATTGAACTGACTGTTGTACCGTGCGCCAGACTGAAGCTGTGTTAAACTGCGGCATCCATTTATAGGAGCGGCTGTCGTAACTGTCTGGCACCTACGCCAAGTGTTGTAAATATGCCAAAGCCAAAACCAAGCGCGCGGCTGGAATCTGCTAGCTCAGACAGCAACGTTGTCGAGGAAATCGACGTGAACCGGTTTAAGCTGATTATACAAGAACTACTAACTGATAAAATCGTCCTGAATAGAATGAAAACGGTCCTACATCCCCCTTGATGTATTCTCACCTAAGCTACAATCGATGCTAATTGTTTTACTGCTATTAATATAATGTTCTGTATTGACACAGTGCATGTTTTCATGTTCGTGCTACAGTCTACTATGTCTAAATCTCAAAACTACAAACAGTAACGCAATTATGCTTTATCTTTACTTAAATTGTTATGTTATACATGATATCACTACCAACAAATACCTACTGAATTATTGGAGCAATGATATATGCAGATATGTAAAAAATATCTATAGACTAAATTATAGATTCAGATGATTTATTCCTACAACATTGTGGAGGTGTCCACAAAATTGCTTAAATAAAATTTTACATTTTAATGATAATAATGAAGTCTTCATTGTACTATGACACCGACAATTTTAAGTCACTGATAAATACAAAAATAACTAGTTTTGGCATATTGAGTACAAATACACAATCTATTAACGCTAAATTCAACGAGATGGAGGTCTTTGTAATAGAACTGCAGCGACTTAACTATGCTTTCAGCATTATATTTATTTAGGACAGTTGGTTAACTGAACAAGACGATTTATGTAACATCCAGTTAGAAGATTATACTTGCATTTCCTTGGGTAAGAGTAGTAGCCTCCTTTGGTACAAAGGATGCTTAATTATGTATGTTCATTCTAAATATGATTATAAGGTATTGCTAATTGAAATCACAATTTGATTTTAAAAAATCTGAAGTTATTATTGCTGGTGATTTTAATATAAATTTGCTTAAAATTAATGATAAAGAATATTGTAGTCAGTTTTAAGACACCTTAACAGGATTTAGTTTCTTTCCAAAAATAACATTCCCAAAGAGATTTTCTACCCTAAATGGCTCATTGATCGACAATTTGTTGTGTAAAGTTAGTAATTTAATGCTACAATCAATAGCAGGTATCCTAATCAAACAATTTGCAGACCACCAACCATATTTTATATTTATTGACACTGCTCCGGTTACAAAATGTCCTCCCAAAATAGTTAAAATATATTTACAGAATGAAACGGCTATATCAAATTTTGCTTATGAAATAATTAGCTCAAATATTGTAGAGAAATTGGATCAAAACCCTTTGCACGATACAAATAACAATTACAAAATAATCGTTGATTTACTTGAAAAGGCAAATTGTAATCACATGCCATTTAAATTAGTGACGTTTAATAAATAGAAATACAAAAACTCTCTATGGATAACAAATTGTATACTTAAATCCACAAAATACAGAGACAATCTACATAAACAGCTTAAGCTGTCAAATCCAACATCTATTGATCATTTTATTAAAAAGACAAACTTAACAACTTATAATGGTATCTTGAAAAGAAGCATCAGCGTAGCACTTTTTTTTTATTATGAACAATTGTTTAACAGGTATAAAATTACACAAGGAAACCTTGGAAAACTATAAATGAAATTCTGCAAAGACCCAACAAAAAAATCATTACCTATATATTTTAGAGAAGGAGATCACAAAATAACTGAAAATGTTGAAATAGCAAATACCTTTAATTATTTTTAAAAAAACATAGGAAAGCACTTTGCAAATAAAATTAAATACACCAGTAATACAAATCATAGTTATTATTTGACAGGAAGTTCTGAAATGCATTTCCTATTCCAAGAAATAAATAAAGAGCCAATACTCAGAATAATTGACAATTTTTTTCTGCAACAAACAGTAATGGCTGTGGTGGTATTACATTGAAACAATTAACATATTAACATTTTATTTTACTTAAACCTTTAACATTACTTCTTAATCAAATATTAAATACTGGAATCTTCCCAGATAAGATGAGCATTGCAAACGTTATTCCTATCTTTAAAAATGATGACGAAACATTATTTTGTAACTACAGCCCGATATCTATGCTACCAGTAATCTCTAAGGTTATTGGAAAAATTATGCATAAACAGATATATTCATTTTTTTATGAATACCAACTTTTAATGCTAATAAGTACGAATTCAAATCCGGTCACACAACCGAATATGTCATTATGGAAGTTATCGATCGAATAATAACCGCACTGGATTCTAATGAAACACCCATTAATATGTTTTTAGATTTATCAAAAGCATTCGATGTTTTAGACCACTAAATTTTATTAAATAAACTACATTTGTATGGAATAGGCGACACAAAATTGAAAAATAGGAAACAGTACGTTATTTACAACGATACTATTTCTGAAACCCTGCCTGTTACTACAGATGTGCCACAGCCACAGGTTATACACTGGGCCCACTTTTGTTTTTAAATACGTAATGTATGCGGATGATACAACTTTATTTACAACAATCCAATCATTAAACATATGTTCAAAAGACGTCGAACAACATTTAAATACAGAATTAAACAGGGTAAATGAATGGCTAAATGAAAACTACAAAAAAACGATTATAATAATATGCTTAGTTAAACATTATGCACATATTGAGCCGCTGTTTAAGAAACAAAACATTCTTAATGTAACAGAGTTGCTACATTTACCGGAATTAAAATTATATTATAAATATGTGCACGTGACATTACCAGCATATTTACAAAACTTACCATTTACGCTAAATAAAAATGTTCACAACATTAATACACAGATACATGACAACATCCATACAAATAGAGCATAACATGACTTGGACAAACGATGCATTGTTTTATAATAAACAATACTGCACTTCACATAAGGAACAACATTTTAATACATAGCTTGCAAGGATTTATTAGTTATGCCAAAATATGTTTTCTACAAAATTACAGAATACAGTGCTCTTTGCCAAATTGTTATATATGTGGGCATTCTGAATAAATAATCATATCTTGTTTTATCCTTTTTGGAAATTGAGGGGAGTAATGAAATTGGTCTGTAATTGTTAAGCAAGGCGTTATCATCTTTTTTATACAAAGGAATTTTTTTTTGTGTGGAAATATACCTGTACTAAGAGATTTGTTAATAATAAAGGACAAAGGTTTAGCAATTAATAAATTAAATTGTTTTTAGTAAGAAAATTGAAATCGAATCATGACCTGCACTTTTCTTTGGATCAAATTGTTTAGTGATTTTTATTACACTATCTTCGGTTACTGGTTTGAAATTAAATGTTGAAAGAGACCTGTTTTGTAAATAATTATTAAAATGTTTTGAGTTTTTTGGGGGGAAATGATTGTGGCAGTTTAGTACCAATATTTACAAAGAACTTGTTGAACTCGTGAGCAATCTTCTTGGCGTCGGTAACACGTTATCCATTTATATGAAAGTTGTTTGGAAGTTTAAATTGTGTGTAGTTTTTATTTATAAGTTGTTTGATGGTGTCCCGTGTTTTCCTAGTATTTGATTTGAATTGGTCAAATAAATAGGTTTCCTTAGTAGATCTGTTTGGCATTTCTGATGGTTTTATTTATAATATTTTATATACACGAAGATTGACCGACATGGCATTGTAAGAAGTGTCATTTTGTGGAGTCTGTTTTAGTTTCCGATACAGTTTATCTTTATATTTTATGGACTTACTAATTCGAGCTGTTATCCAGCTGATTTGTTTATGCTTATGCATGTAACGGAAAGTTTTAATTGGAAAACGAGTTTCGTATAGCTGAGTAAGTGTTCTTTCAGGTATTTCATAATTAATGTTTGGGTCTGCAGAAAGATCTTGATTTAGTTTCTTTCAAGGTGCATAATTGACTTACAGATTCACAGTAATTTAAAATAGATTTGGCATTGTCTGTCCTAATTTTCACATATTTCAGTTTGCTTAGATTGTGATTTGTTCATGCTTGTGAAATGTGGCAGATGATCTTATATATTATTATTATAAGTATACCTGCTGTACAAATTCTAGTGGCATTTGAGACCTTACAATATATCTCATCGATGGGTATACAATTATTAAGAGAAAAACGGGTCGGTAAATTGATATTCGGATAAAAGCTATTTGTATTGAGACAAGCATATTGCGCTAAGACCTATGTCTTTGTTGCGTAAGTCCAGTGGAGAAAGGTTATCGATCTCTGAGTTAATGCTTTGAGCGTTTAAGCTAAAGATAGTAAAATTATCTTTTGAAGAAGCGAGAGTTTAATTTAGTTTCAAAGTATCTATGTATGGCGAGTGTGTCATCGTAGCTATGTTTTCATTATTGCCATCTAAATTACTGAGAATGTGTTGTAGGTTATTAGCAGCTGAACCACCAAAATTTAGTAGTATTCTATCTTCCGATCAATTATCATCTGTATTTTGCGCGATAATGGGAGTAGTTGTCAGACTGGGAAGGCAGTCCGGTAGTACCAAAGTAATACATTTTGTTTGATGTGGTATCTGGCCACAAACAGTTGAAAAGACGTTCCAAACATAATGTAGTATACTATCCGCGGAAATATTTACTAAATGCATTTTATAACCATACATGTTTATACGTCTGATGACTTCATAGTGTGATATCAGGGTCACAAACGTATAGGAAATCATGATAAGTCATACTGCGAGATCAACCATAAGTATGCGTATGTAAAACTGTGTATGACTTGTTTTATGAGCATTGTGTAAGCGTATCTGTATGCTATTTTCTGATGCGACAGTATAACTTGTATTGCACGCGTGTGTATGTGTGTACACATAAAACATGCGGTGAAGATAGTTCATGCCACTGGCGGTATGATTACATTGTAGCAGTAAAATTAATCCATTCTGCTGAGAAAGACGTTGATCACCTCTGCCGGTGACGTCCTTTAAACCACATAATCGTAATAAATACCAAACACAGCGGCGCAGCTACGAATTGTAATATGTTATCTAAAAAAACATTTTCTAAGACGTCTGAATACCTGGGCTACAATATCTGCTATCAAAACATGATATAACATGATCAGTCATACAGTGACGTAACCATGTGTAGGTGTGTGGCATACTGAGTAAGGTTTGTTTTGTGAGCATTATCCATAAAAAACACGAAAAAAGACAAATGTACTAAGTGCATCTTATAATAATGCATGATGGAACGGCTGATAATATGTGTATATGTGTAAAATATTGCATATGGCTTGAGCATAATTCACACTACCGTTGACATGATTACAGGCAGTAATTTAGTCCATTTTGCTGAAGAAGTTGTTTATCTCCTCGGCCATGACTTCACGTCCTTCGGCTAACAGTTTCGGAAAGATGGTCGACGGTTCAGTTTGTACAATTCATCCATGTATGGGCGTATGCGTGTCTTCTCCCTCGCGTCTTCTTGGGTCAGGTTGTCGACGAATCGGTGTGTTGTGCCTGCGAGTTTCACTCGCGCTGCTCTCATGACCGTACCTCGGGTGACTCGGGTATAGAACCGGGCAATGATATGGCGCGGGTTGTCGTTCGATTTTCTCCCCAGGCAATGCGTATTCTCAATGACGTTTTCCGTCAACGAGAACTTAATTCTCCTAAAGGATTTGTTCTACTCTGTTGAGACAGTTCTCGCCGATCACTTCGTGTGCGCCAAGCACACGGATGTTGGAGCCGAGCGAGTGCCTCTCCGCGTGATAACGTTTTTCCTCGAGTCTCACAATTGAGGCCGTTGCGTTTAGAAGCTTTTGCGACTCTTGTTCTAGTCTTTTCTATTCCGGCGAGAGATTTTTCTTCTTTGTATTGATTAGCTTGAAATGAACTCGACAGTGCTTACCAGATCAGCGATCATTTTTTCTTGTACTGTCACCTTTTCCTCCATTTCGTTTAGTTTTCTTTCATGCTTGGTTTGCAATAATGCTGTCTATGTTAGTGTTCATACAGGTGAGTGTGTTGCGTACGAAAGTTGTGAAATCTTCGTCACGCGCGACTGGCAGTTCACCGGCTGGGGTATTGTCCTTTTCCACCGACACTGGCAAGCCTTCTGTTACAGACCGGTCCTTCTTGCGCGGATGTTTGTCATTCCTAGGTATCATGGCCAGTGTTCGATTATGTAATCTTGCCAAGATTCTAGTGTGTAGTGCACTGGGGCGTGTCCACTGTCAGTTTGGGTGTACAGGTGAAGCTTGTTTGCAGAAATTACCACATACACGACTTTTATGTAGTAATATTGACTATGCGTGTCCCGGCTCCATACCTTTTGGTTTACGCGATTCTCATCGTGGAATTGTCACTAAGTCTTAAAGTCAGTAAAACTCTGTGTATATTTGGAGCTCACGCCGCCACGCTGTCTCTCTACCACGCCGTCTCTAAGTATATAAGAATATAGCTCAACGAACGTTTGCAATTATGCAAATAGAAATGGTATGTTAATTACTAACCGGTAATAGACCAATTTTTCCGCCGACATTCTGCCATCTGGCGACAGTTGCTAGAACTGCGGTTGCGGGTCGCTCGCCGAACCGGTGAAGCCACACATACGATTTTACATGCTAATGATCGATGTGAGCTCTTCGGAAATATGATCAAACTCACTCACTCTTACTCATGTCGGCCACTGGGGTCGAACATTAGTGGCTTCCATCATCCGTCTCCAGATCCATCTGTCTGCCATTGCCGTCTTCAGCTCCTTCGACTCTAGACCCACATCTTCCTTTAAGCAATAAATGTAAGTTGCTGCTGGTCTTCCTGCCTTGATTCTTCCATGTGTCGGTGGCCACAAGATGGTCTTAGTTGCTATTTCTTCCTTACGTCTGTAGGAGTGTCCAGCAAATCTCAATCGTCTTCTTCTTATTTTATCAGTGACTTTACACATTCCACTGTATAATTATATGTTTGTCAAATGCTGTTCCCAGTGAATGTTAAATGATGCTCGAAGCATTCTTGTATAACATCCGTCTAGTTGTTTGTCAAGATTTTTCGTCATTGTCCATGTTTCGCATCTATAGGGTAGCACAGACTCTACTATTGCAATAAACAGTCGCTGCTTGATTTTGCGGGGGAGTGTATATTTCCATATTAGGTTTAGTTGGTTGAGTGTTCTCCACATCACTGCCTTCCTGGTTTTGATGTCTTTACCTGTTGTGCAGACCCAAGAGCCAAGGTATTTGTAGTCTTCAACCTTCTCTAAAACAGCTCCTTCCCAGGCAAAGATGCTGATGTTTCCTAATTGGTTGAATGAGATACATTTGGTTTTTCCGGGATTGAGCAAAATGCCGTAAATATTTGGAATAATCGCCATGTCTTTGGATTCATTAGAACGACAATGAGTTGCCGTTCACGAATATGTAAGTATCTAAACATTTTCTAGTTTTGTTTGACCAGAAATGTGATTTACAAACAGTGTTTACAAGTCGGGTCAAAGCACATGGCGGGATAGATCTGAGTCAAAGTCGTTGAACCTCTTGTCCATTCTAGAGTGATTAACGCACGCGTAGATGTGATTGTTTACAAGAATATGACTATTTTAAGAAGATAAATTATAATCCTATTCATAAAAAATATTTGTTACCCCATATATATGATTATGTCGGAACAAAACCAGACCACAAAGTTTCCGTGTTTGTGAACCATTTACATAATATCACTCTCGATAAAACTACGGTACTGTTTTCAATATAAGTTCAAACGTCTACAGTGTCCACACTCAGAACGGATAGTTTGTTATCATAACATAATATGGACTGCAGTTTACGATACAATCATATTATGTTTTTTTTTCTAGTGTTTCTAGTTTTCTAGTTGTTTCCAGCGTTCGGCAACGTTATTAAGTGACTGGTGCTGTATATTGTGGATACAATGTTATGGTCTTATGAGGTCCCATTCAACTAGTTAGTATTTTTCAGAACATTATCGCCAAACCGACATTTTTATGCTGACACTGCCAGGGAGCTTGTTGTCCACAGTGGTTCCTTTACGTCCCAGACAGTTAGTTAAAGCAGACTAGGGTAGAACATATTGTTTTCTCATGAATTTTGCCAGTAATGGGAGGATCGGGGCGAACATATAGAAACTGCAAGAGGATGGCAACCAATGCACTAGTTGAGCAGATGTGTGAAGAAGAGGGGGTTAGATTCATATATTGGGGGGATACTTTGTTGGAAGGGAAGATATGTACATGAGAGAAGACCTCCATCTAAACGGAAACGGGGCAGCAGTTTTTTTCTCCAGAGAACTTGCTGCGATCTGTTGATAGTGGTGCAGGTTGCATTTATTTAAACTAGATGCACAGGGGGGATTCACAAAGAAGCCTGAAATTGGAGACATAGGTAAATATAGCACACATAAAACAGCAAAGAACAGCCTGGAAAACTGTTCTGAAGTTGGATATAAATGCGTTTGTTTAAATGTAAGGAGCATAATAAACAAAAGAAGTGAACTAAACATTACAGTAGAAGATATTGACCCTCACATAATAATGCCGAATTGGGACTGACAGGCTATGTAGTGTTTAGGAAAGATAGAATAGGAAGAAGGGGAGGTGGAGTTATTTTATATATCAAAGAATCTATCCAGGCTTATGAAACAAAATTAGAAAGACAAGCAGATTGCGAAGAGGCTGTTTGGTGTAACATAGTCACAGGACAGGAAATTCGACGTTAACGGTTAGGTTAGTTTATTGAAGTCCAAAAGTAAGGATAGAAAAAAACTACAAAACGCTATAAGGGAAGTGAGCAAACGGGATTGTATTATTATGGAGGATTTTAACTATTCGACGCGTGACCGTGATCAAAGACGTTCTATGTGCTTATCGGTCAAGCATCGGATACTTGTCTCAATATGTCAGCTGTCGGGAACTCTCAGATTTCACTAGAATCTCCCTGGCTCTTTGAAAATTAATTCTGAGTAACGCATATGCGTGACACTGTTGATTGTAGTTGGAAATTAGTATAGCTCGTATTAACTCTTTTAGGTGTATAGTTCCACCAAATGGCAGTTTGTTTCCTTTTAAATGCACTTTAAAACTTGGTAAATTTTCACGTTCAAAATTATGTCAGAAAGACTCTCGTGTACAGTATGGGATCGGCAACTCCGTGCAAAGCCAGGGTAATGTTCCTTCTTTATTGCAAATAAATGCATTTGAGACCATACCTTACATTGCCTTTCGACCCGTAACCAATCACATATCGAGACGTAGGCCTATACGTACTGTTTATTTTCGTTTTATTATCTGCTACTCTCATTTATCTGTACACAGACAGGTGTTGTTGTTGTTTTGACACCGCTGACCCACCGTCTTATATCCGGTCTTTGACCTCCTGGACTAAATATAGGCTCCTGGTCGCTGGTGTTGTCAACCCACATTCTACGCGCGTAACACGTTCTGATTTCATTATCTTCCGACATAATCTACGATTTTTAATATGGCTAGTAACCTTACTATTTCAAGTTATAATTGTACTGGCTTTGGTCCAGGTAAGCCTGAATATGTCTCAGAGCTCATCAAAGCACATGATTTTGTTTTACTCCAGGAACATTGGTTAATGGAATCTCAGTTTCACAGGATTAAAAACATACCATGTGATAACAATGTTAGCATTTTATCTCATGATGTTTCTGGAATAGATAATACTATGTTTTTAAATGGCAGAGGGTATGGTGGATGTTCCATTCTGTGGAAAAATTCCTTGAATTGTATTGTCTCCCCAGTCATCATGAACTCTAATAGAATATGTGCAGTTAATATAACTAGGCAAAGCATGTCATTATTACTTTTTAATGTGTACATGCCATGTGATACCAGATGTAATGATGATCTGTACTGCAATATTTTGACTGAAATTATGAGTACATGTAATAGAATGAACTGTTCCAATTTCATTATTGGAGGTGATATGAACACGTCTTTCAATCGTGTGTCTTCTAACTTTACGAAACATTTAAATTACATATGTGAACGTGAAACAATCAAGCCATGTATTGATTTTGAAGGACATAATGTGTGTTATACATTTACTAGTCCTGTGGACAATGGTACTCATGCCATTGATCTTTTTTTTTTAAACAATGGACTCTTTGACCATATGTTAGAATATTATACTATGCACGATGGTGCAAATTTATCATTCCATTCGCCACTGGTTCTTACCTTGAGTTTAGATGTTAATTATTGTTCACCTTCTTCTAGAAGGTACATATCTAGACCTAAATGGCAAGAAGCGTCAGTAGCCTATAATGATGCAGACATGACGTCATTGCTACAAAACATACATAGTAAAGTAGATGCACATTGTAACGAAGGCGAAAATACTATTACGGTGCATGATGTTTTGAATGGCATTAATCATGTTAAGATTAACAAATGTGATGGATACGGCGTTATATATACCGACCACTTTATTCATGCACCTATCAAATTACATGTTTTTCTTTCTTTGCTATTCACAGCAATGGTATATCACGGATATACCCCGGATGGTTTTAATATATCAACAATTCAACCTCTGGTAAAAAACAGGAGGAAATCAGCAAATAATTCTGACAACTATCGAGCCATTGCTCTTAGTAGCCCGCTGTCGAAAATATTTGATTGGGTTATAATGATAAAAAGTTCTGATGCTCTTAAAACAAGTGATCTACAGTTTGGTTTCAAACCTCAAAGCTCTACAGCTAAATGTACATTTGCGTTAATGGAGACTGTGAACTATTTCCAGCAGAATAAATCGGATGTTTACGTGTTATTACTAGATGCGACTAAAGCATTCGATAAAGTAAATTATGTTAAACGTTTTAACTTACTGATGGATAGAGGAATGAATCCCCTTTAAATCAGATGTTTACTTTATATGTACACTAATCAACATTTAAATGTATCATGGAACAATTCCATGTCATTGCATTTCTCCACTGCCAATGTTGTGAAGCAGGGTGGGGTGTTGTCCCCCATTTTATTTTCTATCTACATTGATGAAATGTTAACAAGACTCTGCATGTCTGGTTTTGGCTGTATGATCGGTCATAAGTACTATGGTGCTGTTGGCTATGCTGATGATATATCTTTGGTAGCTCCATATATATGTGCATTGAACAAAATGTGTGATATATGTCAAAAATTTGCATATGAATATGATTTACAATTCAACCCGGCAAAATGTCAACTTATTAAATATGGCAGTGGTACCGACTGCCCATTTTACTTTGATGGTTTAAAAGTGAAACATAGTAAAAAAGGGTTGCATTTAGGCCACGTTATTGGTCCTGACGCTCACCAGGCTATGGTAAAAGATATGTGTCATGATTTTATATGGCGTGTAAATGCATTATCTGCTAATTTTGGGTTTTGTAATATAAACATAAAACGTCAATTATATATGTCGTACTGTACATCTTTCTATGGTGTATGTCTGTGGAACTTGCAAAAACAAACATCTTGATATGTTTTATACTACGTGGCGCAAAGGTATCAGAAAACTGTTTAATCTACCAGTTTGCACGCATTGTAATATGGTGCCACTTTTAGCAGACTGTTTACCGATTCAAATTCAAATTATGAATCGAATGGTACGATTTATGCAGTGTTGCTTGAAATGCAGTAACTCCAGTTTGAAAATGCTCTCTCATCTAGCCTTTCAAGGTAGTGGGTCATATATGTCTAAAAGTGTTAACTATATCATGTCCAAATTCAAACTTGATGCCATGACATTCTTTCGAATGAAGTCTAATCAGTTTTATGGTATGATTCAAGACCACTACCAGGAGGGGCTGGATGATGAACTAGTATGTAGAGTCTCATTTGCAAAAGATGTATTACATAATATAAATAATGTGGGTAGCTCTTCTTTTTAGCCATTGACGAGCTGCGCTCATTGCTTACTGTTTTATGTACACAGTAACTTATATACATTGATTTAGTTGAATTGTACAATTTGAGTACGAATAAATGTATTATTATTATTATTATTAGACGGCTTTCATAGCTAAGGTCTCACTGCTCAGGAATCTCGAAACATTACTGCTGGTTTAAAAAAACAGTCTCTATGGGTAGGTACCAATCACTATATAACACATCGTGTTTCGCCTTTGAAAAAACCTGCCGCTTTCAGATTAAGTGCGGAACTACGAGAGCTGCATTGGCTACCTCTGGCGCAGCGAATTCAGTTTAAATTGTTGACATTGATGCACGGCGCCAAGCATGCTAACACTCCACAGTATCACTCTGGCAGTATATCTGTCTTTGTTCCTATCGCCGTCTTCGTTTGGCCGACCAGTCTCTCATTGTAAATCCTAGCGAAAACTTGGAACGGTTCGGCCGACGAGTATTTTCATGTGCAGATCCCTCGCTCTGGAACTCTCTTCCACTAGAGCTAAGAAAACAATGTGATTCTGGTCGATTTAGGAGGGACCTGAAGATCTTTCTCTTTATTCAGGCTGTTTCGTTATTTCTTTCTTTTCTTTTTAAATATTCATGTATAGTTTTTTATAATGATAATATATGGTATAATCCCAATGCCGCTGTAATTTTTATTTTATCTAACTATAATCGAGCGAGCGTATGTATAGGTGTTTGTGTATAATTATGTTAATGTTTCCTCTTAGACTGCTTGCACGTCGGGCACCAAACATTCAGGGATTAATCTACGATTCTGCGTATGTAATGTAACACCTTTATTTATGTTACATAACTCATATATGTCAATGTGTTCACTTTTTTGGGTAAATCAATTGTTCAGAACGTAAAACGTATTGTGCACGCAAAACGTAACGTAACAATCGAAGAAACCACGCGCTCATGGCAAACAGTTAGGGAAACCGGCCCCTCCGTAATGGAATAGGTTGCTTGACAACATAAGGTAGGCGCTGACACAACAGATTCACTCTCATGCCAATGCCACAGCAACACGAATATTATTTGGTAATTCTACACTATCACGACTAGAGTCTATCAATGGACGTGAATTTCACATTCTCTCCTACTTTCGTCATGTTGAACATACAATTAATATTGCAGCATGTGCGTGACGTAATAGTCTACGTGAGACGAGCGCTGAAACCATCGCATACCGATTGATAAATATTGCTATCACAACTGTAACATATGAACTACCAGGTTACCCAGTATCATGGACGGGCATTTTTGCTAGTCTTGTGTAATACAGAGGAACCTCACATTATGGTCACCCCGGTAATACAGCCACCTCGCAATTAAGGTCACACTAGAAAAATCCAAAATTATTTCCACATACATTATAGTATAGGATATTAATCCCACAAATACATCACCTCGCTATTCATGTCACTTTTCTGCAGTCCCAAAAGTGACTTTAAATAGTGATGTTCCACTGTACGTGTATTGTACGATATATTAATTTATATTAAGTTATATTTTATAAACACCCCTGAATGTATTTCTTTGAGATGTATGGGGTCAAAATTAATTTTATATCAGCTACATGCGTGAAAACATACCTGACTTATCGTATTTGGATTCCTTTCAACACATGGACAGGTTCTGTAAAAACGCAGATGTCGCGAAATACAGATGTGCGAGTTACGACGGTGCAACAGGAAACACGGCGTGTCGCGTTTGTGAGCATTCACCCTTTACTTCGGTATATAAAGCCACTCTTTTACTGGTGACATCCAATACCTATGGTGCGTCCTCGAAATCAATACTTCTACGAATGTGGGACTGCCAAGTAGGTCGGGCATTCACGTATGGCTGAAAGAAGAAAACAAACAAGCTCGCGTTAAAAAGTAAGTTCATTATAGCGCCGTATATCCAGTCCTTGTCCTTAGGACTGCGTTTTACACCATTTTACTCCCTAATGTAAAATGTAATACGCAGTCCTAAGGATAAGGACTGGATGCGATGTTATACAACAACTTACTGTTTAACGCGCTTGTTTGCTTACGTCTACATGCTCAAAGTTCGACACCGCAGCACAGGATTCGAACCCGGATTCTCTTGATTGAGAGTCCAACGCTCTATAACTGCGCCACTGCGCTCCACATGTTGTCGTGTTATCTGGCTTAGTTCATAGTATTGTAATAGTTTTTGTTGTTGTTGTTGTTTATACGTTTTTGGACGAGAAGAGAGGTGAAGTAATGACCAGTGTTTCCGAACAAATATGCTATATTGATGGCGCATCATAAAAGGAATATGGGCAAAATCTGTCATTATTGGAATAAAATGTCCGAGCTCCGTACAATGTGAACAAGGTGGAATGGGTTGATGAGGCGTCCAAGTTGAAATATATGATGCAAATTATTACATTTTGTTTCCTGTGGTTAACATTATTAACAACAGGGGCCTACACTGTGGTCTGAATCAAGCACGTTTAAACACGTACTGATTACTATTAGAACAGTGCTATAATGATTATAATATTGTATGAAACCCTAATAAGCTTTGTAAACCAGTGCAAAACTAATTAATAAGTGTCGTGGTGTATTCGTTGGTCGCCTAAACAAATACCATCAGTCTACCTCTCTGAGTTGAAAGAGAGACTGCGGTTCACCTTCCTAGCTGCACGTAAGAATCTTCGGATGGCCCAATGTCGTCAGAAGAAAGATTGCGATGAACGGGTTCCAATACGGGAAAAGGAATTCGATGTGAGCGATTTAGTCTACTACTAGTATAGATGGGCCCACTAATTGTTATAGAAATACTATCTAAGCTGCTTAGATAGTATGCTATATCGATTGACGAGAACAGCTGACTATCGACGTTCCAAACCTGGTCAGTGTGGACCTGTAGTGGGGCCCAGATCTAATGATCCACTGCTCAAAGAACGTTTTGGTTGTAACTACAGCCGTTTGTTCCGGCAGTGCATATGTATACTGCTCAAGCCAACAGGAAAATTGGTCGATCATCATGAGGATGTATTATTGCATGAATAGCTCGTTGTAAATGGGCTCAATAAATCCAGGTGTACTCGTTCACTGGGGATCCCTGCTTGATAATGAAGTCACGGTGCTCACTGTGTGTATGCCCCCTTATCACCATTTACTACAGTGTCAGTAGTAACCGTCTGATCTGTCTCAATGTCACCATGTACTACATTGCCAGTAGTAATCTGTCTCAATATCACCATCTACTATACAGTGTCAGTAGTAACTGTCTGATCTGTCCCAATGTCATCATTTACTACAGTATCTTCAGTAACTGTCTGATCTGTCCCAATGTCTCCATTTACTTCAGTGTCAGTAGTAACTGTCTGATCTGTCCCAATGTCATCATTTACTACAGTATCTTCAGTAACTGTCAGTAGTAATTGTCTGACCTTTTTCAACGCCACCATCTACTGCTACAGTGTCAGTAGTAACAGTCTGATCTGTCTCAATATCACCATCTGCTACTGTGTCAGTAGTAACCGTCTGACCTGTCTCAATGTCACCATTTACATCAGTGTCAGTAGTAACTGTCTGATATGTTTCAACGTTACCATCTACTATTACAGTGTCAATAGTAACCGCCTGGTCTGTCTCAATATCACCATATGCTACAGTGTCGGTAGTAGCTGTCTGATCTGTCTCAATGTCACTATTTACTACATGCAGTGTCAGTAGTAATTGTCTGACCTGTTTCAACGCCACCATCTACTGCTACAGTGTCAGTAGTAACAGTCTGATACGTCTCAATATCACCATCTGCTGCAGTGTCAGTAGTAACAGTCTGATACGTCTCAATATCACCATCTGCTGCAGTGTCAGTAGTAACCGTCTGATCTGTATCTAGAGGGTTATATAGTTACTGTTATTTACTAATCCATGTATTCTGGTTGCAGTTCTCATTGAGTTGCGATCATTCGTACTGATGTACACAATACATCGTGGAAATTGATCTCTGATCCTATCTAGTATCAATGTCACCATTTACTACAGTGTCAGTAGTAACTGTGTGATCTGTCTCAATTTCACCATCTGTTACAGAGGCAGTAGTAATTGTCTGATCTGTTTCAACGTCACCATCTAGCTACTACAGTGTCAGTAGTAACAGTTTGATCTGTCTCAATTTCACCATTTACTACAGTGTCAGTAGTAATTGTCTGAGCTGTCTCAATATCACCATCTGCTAAAGTGTCAGTAGTAACTGTCTGGATTGTATCAATATCACCATCTGCTACAGTGTCAGTAGTAACCGTCTAATCTGCCTCAACATCCCCATCTGCTACAGTGTCATTAATAACTATCTGATCTGTCTCAATGTCACCATTTACTACAGTACCGGTAGTAATTGTCTTAAATGTATCAATATTACCATTAGCTACTGTGCCAGTAGTAACTGTTTGATCTTGTCGTACAACTGGAGGGACTACATAATCTACCTCTTCCTCGAACCTGCCCCATTGTCCATGAAGCTTTGTACAGTAAGAGCAGCCACCACACAGAAAAGAACTTGTTTTCTTGCCAGCTTCTGCGAACGCGTTATGTTGTTTATGTAACGATGCTGTGTGTTTTCAAACGTGTGGTAAATATATGTTATTATCACGACTGTCAACTACCAAGACATCCCGTCAGGGGACATGCAGACATTATTGCTAATTCATTGAATCCGGTCTGTGCAGTTTGTATCAGGAGAGTAAATACAATTAAATAAGCATTTGGTGCAACATATGAAATAACAAAACGAGTCAAGAAATTCATCAAGCGGGATACAATGCATCAGCAATATACATGCCAACGTTTTTGAAATCCGGGAGATTCATCAGTGGTTCGGGACGCCTCCCGTTTCGTGCTGTGTCGTCGAGCTGTCTTGGATGGCCTTTACATCAGCAAACGGGGTTTGGAGGGGGGGTGTTATTGACAATTTTTACCGCCGCGCCACCGGAACTTTACCTTTTTAACTTCTACGCTTTCTAGTCTCGACTCATGACATCGGAAGACGGGGGGGGGGGGGGGGGGCGGAGGAGTTGCGTGCTGTTGGAGATTTTCAGAGAAAATCCGGGAGAATTGCCTTTATTCCGGGAGGCCGGGAGATACACCAAAAAATCCGCGGGAGACTTCCAGATTTCACACGAGAGTTGGCATGTATACTGCACTTGAAACAAAACAAGAAAGGTCTGAAATTTTGATCATCCCCAGGCAGGACGTGTGTCCAATGTGATGCAGTGCTCGGGCATCAGCAGTGCATATACAGCATCATAGGAAAACGTTTCACTTGAGTCGAGGGAAAACAGTTCCACTTGAGATCTAAATGGGGGTGCAGTAAATGTGTCAAGACAGGTGAGTATAATGGTTTGTGGGAACCTTTAAATGCATGTCTATAAAATAATGCACCCCCAAAAACAGTATGGGCCTGATTTGGTTGTAGTCTGATTCTTAAGTTTCTCATGGATAGCACTTCCGTGTCATCATAGAAAGCTGCGAATATAATAACATATAATGTTTGAACTTCATGTGGATGAAGGAGAAGTGTGAAAACAAGCGAGAGTGTGACACGGCAAGATGCCAAATCTGTGAAGAAACCCTCTTGGACATCTGATGGGTTTATCCAGTTTGACCAGCCACATGAACAATGTTGACTGCAATGATCGAAAGAAACAACAACACACAGTTCTTTTAGAGCCGACCAACACTTTGTAAAATATAATGAGACATGTAGAAAGTTTATTCATAAGTTCTCCAAACATTGATCAATTCATCTTTAAAAACCAATGCAGACACATTATAATATAACACATAAATTGCTAAACAAATTAACATTATTATGTTTTATTAATAGATACAATAATCTGCCAAACAAAGGCTTCCATGGAGTGGAGCGCAGTGGTCCAATGGATAGAAATTCAGACTCTCGACCAAGAGAACCCGGATTTGAATCCTGTGCTGCGGTGTTGCATCTTGGGCAAGTTTGTTCACTCTATGTTGTTCCAGTTCACTCATCTCTATGAATGAGTGCCTGACTATAGACAGTTGTGGATATAAAGTATTTTATATAGCTATATTGTATTATCCCACTTAATTAAAGCTTTAACATTGTTAACAAGTAAAATATTAACAACAGGAATATGACCAATCCATACTAAATTCAATATAATGGTTTCATATGGTTTCACAATTAGCTAATAATAATAAAAAATAATATATTTCTGAAAGGGGGCATCCGTGGCCTAATGCCTACCTAAATGGATCAGGATGAAATCCATTAAAGTAGTTATTAAGACCATTATGCAGTCTTTCATTCTGCTGACATTATTAATGTTTAAAACTGTTGAAACATTCAGAATCTGCATGACAAACACACCTGTTTGCTACCATTTTATAAAATTCACTTGTCATTGTATATAATAAATCTAGCAATTATTATCAGGAAAAAAACCCAACATTACTTGCAAAATAAAATGTTTGTAAAACACAAAAAAATTAATGTATAATTGTATCACATATAGCCATGATTAATTACCTCTTCTAGTTCTAGTTCTAGTTGTTTCCAGCACTCGGCAACGTTCTATTAACTGACTAGTCTGTATATATTGTGGTTACAGTGATCTTATGAGGTCTCATTCAACTAGTCAGCCTTTTTCAGAACATTATCGCCAAGCCGACCTTTCTATGCTGGCACTGAGGGTGGTCACTGCCAGGGTGCTTGTCGTCCTCAGTGGTTCTTTTACGTCCCAAATTGAGATAGACAACTTTAAAATGCAGCAGTAATTACACAAGCCGATAATCGTAATAAATACCCTCAACTGCTGTAATCAAAAAATTTAAGGTAAGCTTAGTTAATTCAATATCGCGTGTTTTATTGATTTTGTTGGACGATATTATTAAAATATAAAGTCTGATTTATCCCCACGTCTGAAACCAACCATAAAGTGGCGCCACCTACCGGAGTTTCCAGTGGAACTAAAGTATACACGCAAAAACGATAGAATGTATTGTACATTTTGATCAATAAAAGACAATAAATTTAAGTTTTTGATCACGTGACAAGTGTATACACGTAGAATAGGTGTATTAGATATATCATGTGAAGTTTGGTGACTGCAAGTGAGTGTTTTCCTTTTTTTCGAGGTGCGAGCCTAAACTGCAAAAGTACCAGAAGGTATTCTGCGGGAATACCCGACCGTTTGAGTTCGAGAGTAGAAACAGCTTCTTGTCTGCTTTTCATATGATTTCGCCGACATGTGTACACGTCCCATGTCAGGGGTCAGCACACTGTCAGTTTTCCCATTGGCGACCATGTTACCGTTTTGTGTGATTATAAGAAAACGTGACCTATAAAGTTTCTTAAACTTCTCACCTGCTGTTATATCATCTCATTGACATGCTGGTCGAGTTTAGTCAAAATCTAATATCTCTAGCTCTTGCAAAATGCCTGTATGTATGACACCCGTCAATATTTACAAATGGATGCAGGCAGTAATCCTGCAACCAAGCAGGAAGTCCAACGGTGTCCTGACTCCAAATAGGTATGGCAATTTTTTAGAAAAAAATTTGAAATTACTATATTTTAGAGGCACTCGTATCTCAAACACTGTGCAATATATATATTTTTTTATTCATCCACATGTTTTTTTTCTATACACATTTCAAAAGCGCCACCCTACTTGACCGGGCACCATATGAGTAAGCATTTTACTGTTGGACATATTCTAATCTGGCATAACTCTACACTGTACACACTTTCTCATCCGGCATATATGAAGACCTAACCCTGTTTTCCAGAAAGCCCAGTATGTCTTATGTAAACATATCACATACAGGCAGTTGTTATGTTGCATTTATATTGATTATTTTACTTTTTCCCTATTAGACAACTGTAATTATACATGATATATGACCTCGAAGTGTGGATTCTTCAAAGGCCAGACGTCTTAATGAGTTCAATTGCACAGTATTACACAACCCAATTAGTAGACATTCAATACACTGGGGCACTTGCCTGATTGAGTACTGATCAAGTCAGGTGAATGTATGTCCTGGCAGCCTGGGCCTAGGAGCTGAATCCCAGTAGTCACTCTGCCAAGATGTCATTAGGGTTGCTCCCAACCTCTTCACGTGTGTTTAATTAGCTGAAGTAAACAAAAAAAGATTGTTTAATCACCCTTCTGCAATGTCATTGGTCCATTTATGATATAGATTTCCAAATGGAGGCTTCACTAATGTGATTCTCTCCCCACCCCCCTTATCACACCCAAGTTCTGTCACTGTGATTTGGACTTTCAGACTCATTAGAAGTCTGTGATTTCAAATAACGGTTTGTCCCTTTCAACTGTGATTCTGCCGGGATTATTCTGCATTATTACAATGAAGGAGACTGCAAATTATGAGACTGGTAAACTTAGCAAACGTAGTGATAGGAAGACACCGCCTGTTAGAGGAATGAGGAGAAATCGGCGCGGTTTCCAACAAGACCACCCACATTTTGAAGCAATGCATGGTGAATCAACAGAAACACCACACAGTCATGTATGGATGCCACGACTTGGCATGGCTGACTTTTCAAGAGTCGTACAAGAAACTTCTGGTGGACTGTTAACGGTACCCGATGCTGACGGCAGGCCTGGCAAGATTTAACAGACAGCTACCTCCAGCCAGACGAAAATCAAGGAGGTTCCGAGTTGCGTCTGCTAAATATGAAAAAGATTGCTCAGATGTGGAATGTATGTTACACTGAGCACGCCAGCAAGACGACGTGCACTTCTCCACAGTTTCAAATATACCATGAACAACAGATTGGTCTCTGTTGGAAGCAATCACTCCGATGTACTAATTGTGACTATCATTCGCGCATGAACAAACTGTACACTGAGGTCAGCACTGGACGTAGTGGTCAGCGAGCTGCTACAACTAATGTCGCACTTCACGTCGGTGTCCAGGATTCGACAATAGCGACCACAAAGATCCGTCACATTCTAGCTGCAATGGACACACCACCACCTAGTCGCACAGGATTACAGAGAACTGCAAACAAGGTCGCAACTGTCACCGTACAAGCAACCATGGACGACTTACACAGGAGAAGACAGAAAACAAAAGAAACCAACACTCTGCGTGGTCTGCCAGAAGATGCTCCGATTAACATAAGCGTCGATGTTCGGTACAACTCCACAAATCTATAAAAAAAAAACACTTACAGCTGTGGTGGGCAGAATGCGTCACAGGCTTTGGGAACTGCAATCAGTTGGCAAACCGGTGAAAAGGAAATCATAGCTTTCTGGATGGATAGCAAGCTGTGTAAGCTAGGAGCTTCACTTCGGAACAAGGGTGTCAATGTCACCTGTCCTGACCATACTGGTTGCACGGCCAATGTGCAAGCAACAGATCAGCTGTCCGAGTACAGAATTGGGAAAAAAATTGGCGACAGTTTAGCACAAGATGACGTTGCAATCAAGTATGTTGCTACAGACGGTGATGCATTAGCATCGCGAGGTGTACAAGATGCAATGCCAGCAGGTATGGAGACACAGAGGCAATCCGATACGACGCATCTGTCTCAAACGCAATTTCGTCATATCATGAAAGCATCATTCTCCACCAGGATGTTTCCAGGAGAAACTGCTGCAAGGCGAGCAGAAAACAGAAATTTTTTTTGCGGAAGATGTGAAAACAAGATGCCAGAAGATCTACACAAGTGTCCACATACTTCACGACAGTGACACGACAATTATAACTAGACGTATGCCGGGCATCATTCAAGCCACACTCGACTGCTATTCTGGCTCGTTCAGAAACTGTCGCAGACATGCAATTGTCTGCCGTGGTGGTCGCAAGAATTGGTGGAATACCTCACAGCATTTGAAGGCCTGCGGCCTCACGCGACTAAATATGACAGACAGTGATCGAGCAACACTTCAAGGACTTATTGAAATGCGTCTTGGCAATGCCGCACTTCAAATGACACGACGCAGACTAACAACAAATCCAAATGAATCTGCAAACAGAGCTTATGGTACGTCTATTGCCACATCTAAACTTGCAGTTAACTGCTCCGTATTTCACGCCTGTGCCTTTTGTGCAGCCTGTCCACAATATACACTGATTGTTTGTTGAAATAGACACATTTTCATTAATTTTGTCTGCATATTTTTCATAAAACCTGTTGTCCATGATGCCTCACTGTGTAGCGTGTTTCCGTTGCTAGGGACTTTAATAGGGGTCAGCACACTGTCAGTTTTCCCATTGGCAACCATGTTAACGTTTTGTGTGATTATAAGAAAACGTGACCTATAAAGTTTCTTAAACTTCTCACCTGCTGTTATATCATCTCATTGACACGCTGGTCGAGTTTAGTCAAAATCTAATATCTCTAGCTCTTGCAAAATGCCTGTATGTATGACACCTGTCAATATTGACAAATGGATGCAGGCAGTAATCCGGCTTAAGTGTCAACTAGCCAAATTGCTGCCAGATACCCTTCTGCTTAGTAAAATCAGCTAAAAAGACATAATTTTACTGTCAGCAGCTTCTACAATCACATCTAGAAATCTGACTACTCAAATGCACTCATGTCAGAGCAAGTGAACATTGTAAAACATTATTTCTCAAAAATATACTGCACTTTTTTTCGTATGCAACCAAGCAGAAAGTCCAACAGTGTCCTGACCCCGTCAGGTTACTGTTGATAGTGATGCAAATTACCTTCGCGACAAACGGTGGTTCCCCCTCGCGGAAACTGGCTGTATACGCTCGTTGCAATGGGTACATAAAATGACTATGATCATCTGTTTGGGTATTTTATCTAGACTAAGAACTTATAACGGCGGGAATGTAAATTATCCATTCCGCATGTAATTGTCATGACTCTGATACCAGGAATTATTGTCAAATAGCTTATGTCAACTTATTATTAATGTATAATGGCAACGTCGGGTTCCGTGTCAAAGGTAAATTTATTGCGATTGTGAACAATTTATGAGTGATAATATAAGTGAATCGCCATCGGGTGCTTGTATCCTCTCGCTAGTATTATCAGACTCAACTTCACAAGCCAGGGCACTGGCACTGCCACTGGGCCGAGGAATGACTACGTACACTACCCCTGGCAGATCTTTAACGCATTGTATCGAAGTTAGCTGAATCAAAATCATAATTGATTTTGCCGTACCACCCGTGAAACCAGTGCAGACACGTGGGAATTTTCATGAAAACAAGGAAAATGGTCTTGAAATATTTTTATTGAATTCCAAAGAATATAATTTTTTATGGTGGGACATAACTTAATGTTGTCGGATAAAAACAATCTTCAATGTTTGCACACTGCCTTATGTGAAAATGTACCATTAAAACATTATGTAAAAAATTCACTCATCCAAGATAGCAATAGTTACTTGCCCTTTGCAGCCCTATTTTCTAATTCAATCTGGGTTTGACTAATTGATACTATTTCATGAGTCTCATATATTTTGAAATCAAAAATTGTAAGTCTGCTGGTTTTTTTTAGGAAAAGCTTCTAGACTTGGGTAATGAAATTGATGTAACGTGATTCACTAAATTAGGAATTTTTCATTTTACACAGAATCGCCTGGTAGCTTGAGACTGCAAATTATAAATCTCCTACAGGAGGTACCTAACTAAACTACATTAACAATATCCATATCTAGTCTACACCGGTTATGATATATGTGTAATGCAAGTCACACAAAATTGGGTAGCATAATGTGAGTCACAAAACTTTTATTGCAGTGACTTGTTATTTCTTTTCTTTTTTGTATTAAAATTGTGGATAGGTTAGTTGCAAAGACTTCCCATAGAGGTAGTATTAGTATTATTATATCCCATACTCATTCTTATGTCCTGTTGTTTCATAAAAACACGTGCTCATTCAAAAATTAATTTTGGATCCAACTTCATCCATCATCAGTTGATGTATGCACAATCAAACCTTCTGGAAAATTGTACAGTAATATATAAAAAGAAATTATAATATCTAAGACAACACTTATATTCAATAAAAAAAACATTGACTGAAAAAGGATGCAACTTATGTATTAGTTTTCTGTGTACGTAACACTACATATATGCCCACATACTTGCATTATAATACATGTACTCAGTGCATGCCAGGCTGGTACATATGGGTTTTTCTGCTACTCATAGAATGTGTTTATATGTTAAAATTAATTATTTTACATAATAAAATACTGAATTATATGTTGCTGTCTAGTAACTACAGAAATGGATTATTGTGATGAATGTTATAACTTGACCCAGATTAATTATCATGAAAACGTTTTGGTGGTGAAAAGGGGAATTCCTTTTAAAATTACTAGTAACATTTAGTAGGTTATTTTTAAGACTACCAATAATAAATTGGTAAAAAAAACTGAAACCACCCATCAAGTGCTGTAAACCACCGTCTATGTTCAAATTGGGCCATATATATCGGGGATGAGAAATTTCCGGTTTTTGCTGGAATTCCGGTTTTTATACTGCTCCAGAGATCACTTTTGTGAATCGTGTAAATCCGGGGAGAAAAAAATGAATGTTGGGGGGTAGGGCATATAAAACCCTGGACAATTCACTGACGATCTATCTGCGGATTGAGCTAACCATCTATCCACCGGGTGTCGCCACGTGTTAATGACGCTGCCTGGCGATTAGAGACAGAACCGAACCCGTGAATCTGTGAAGTAAAACCATTAGTTCTGTCGGCTGTTCGCTTCAGCGCTTTCGAAGTGCGCGCACAAATGCAGAGGACCAATAGGAAACGACGATGTATTTTGTGGAGATGTCGATCATTTTCGAACACAATGGCTAATCGACGATTTGTTGTACGGCAAGACAAATGTTGCATGAAGGACATTGACAAAAGTGTCAAGAATAAGTGGAATTGGGTGTGGCTGGAGAGATTGGCTGGAGACACTATGTTGGATATATTCATCAGTAAATTATCAGCACCGTTTGTGGTGCGAGGCCGATGTCAACTATGCGGATTGGATCCTACAGGCTACACTGCAGTCAGAGGGGAACCGAAGGCATTGAAGTACACACGCTGGCACTGCCCACGCTGGTCACCAATGTTCTATTAGAACCTAAACAGAGGGCGTATCATATGGAAGTTCGCTGATTCCATGTAGACAACACACTTCCACAAGCACCCACAAGTTCCAGATTAGACTCGTGGTGGGTTACCATAGTCTCTACTGGCAAGTTCCTAGCCTTGTCAAAGCTGGTGGCTGCAATGATGAGCTGCTTTCATGGTCCTCAAGTGGAAGGGTGTTTTAGTCACATGTCTAGCATCATGAATACTGCCACTGCTAGAAAGAATGTTAGTACATTAAACACTATCCAAACAGTGAACTACTCACTCATGCCGTCATGGCAAGCAACAAAACTGCTATACAGGACTTCCACAAACAGGACTGGTCTCCTCGTTCACAACACGAGGGGTGCACACAAAATGTACTCCATCCATCTTGCCGAGGAAGGAAAGATGAAGGAGGAGAAGAAAACTGAGCTGAACATGTCAAAGACGAAGGCAGCCACCAAGTACAACTGGCAACGAAGAAAACTAGAATGTCCCATCAACGGGCTGTTTTGACAAAGTTGGCTAAGGAGAAAGCTGCCCGTCAGCCAACTCGGGTTCAGCCCAAAAAATATCATTAACAAGTGAGTTAGTACTATGACAATGTGTGCGTGAGTCCATGTACTTTTTTTGCTATTGGAAATGTTAAGATTTTCTATTTAATATTGCTCAAAATACACCATATGTCGTCTACAATTAAACAAATATCTCTGACGAGCCCCCCCTCCCCCCGATTAGATGAGACAGTCCTCTCGGGCTAAAATGTGGGCCACAGCAAAATTTCCGTTTTTTTCTCTGAATGTCGCTCATCCCTGATATATATAATATGAAAGGGTTAATGGATATTTCTAACTAATGTTGTCTCCTTTTTTCATTACATTGTCTTGACAACATAATACCAACAAAAATCCATTTCCCTCAAGCAAAACTGTGCCCTTTCAGTTAGTAAATAATAGCTGATTTCATGTAACACGAGTCACAGTGATTATGTAATATTTTTGTGTTTTGGGTAAAATTTCAGTTTACTAATTGCGTTTTTTAAACCCTATTTAGTTGTGAAATTGTGATTCATTCAAGAGTATTCATTTGTTTCTGTCATTTATACTTTGAGAAGAAATTTGACAAAAATCAAGGTGGGTTTTTGTGTTTTCCTTTTGCCGTAATGTGAGTCCTCTGTAATTCGATGTAATTAAAACCATACTGTTCAATCAAATTATGATTTGTTAATATCATTTAATACACTATATCAATAGGTTCGTATTCACAGAAGGTGGAATTTTGAAATACGTTATAGCACATGCCAAAATATAGTTTCAGAAATGGACAAAACTGTAATGTGAATCATGGTGGAAATGCCCCCATCCGAATAGCGTCCAGTTCTAGGAATCTCAATAATATAAATATTACTTATTGTTATCAACTGGACCATTCTCATGAGCTGCTGAGCGGTATTCAAATAATTACGTTTACTTCCCAAACAGTCCATGCTTTCCATGAAGACCACCCAGGCTTGGCCGACCTTCTTAGTTTCAAGGCATCTGCTAGGGAGTACCAAGAGTCTGAGACTGGTGTAATTAGCAGCACCCCCTGGCACATGAGGATAGATGCTTGTCTTGACTTTTGTCTTGTAATGTAGCCAAGGGATAGGCAAATAGCCATAGCAAATAGCCGTAGCATGTGTCTCCCCTAGACCTGTAGAATTTGGGGGGCCTGTAGACCTTGTCATTAGGATCAGTGGGCTCAGTGGCTGCATGGTCACCAGTGGGAAGGATGTCCACATGGTGTCAGCAGTTAGTGATGGTAGACTGGCTATTCCAAGCTTGCTTTGTGAAGGGAATGCACTGGTGGATGTCCACAGTATGGGGGGCTGCTGTCCTCTACACACTCCAAGTAGTGGAAAGTCAGGAGAGGTGGTGGTAGTGGGCCAATGATGCAAACACCAACACTACTAATTGCCCAGTCAGCTTCACACTGACAACTGAAGCCAGTGAGCCAACTTTGTTGCTTGTTACAACACAGACTGCATGAGTAGACAGTGTGACTTACTCATGGAGTTAGTGCTTCCTTCTGTATTGCTGATTTTCTAAGATATCAAAAGCGACCGGCTATCTGAAGCACAATACTGTGTTAAAGGCCTGTTGGTTCCCAAAACAGCATGCAGAACTGGAATCCCGAATTAACGGAGCAATTAACATGGTATCAAGATGGTTTCCACACAAAAACGTGCAGATTGCGAAACAACCATATTATCGAAGACCGGATAAATGAGACATGACTGTATATCAAACTGCCAAAACAATATATTTCCTCATTTTCAAAATAAGATATCTTGAAAAGTATCATTCTCATCCATATAAGATTTTGTTTTGTATATGGTAGTGTCCTTGGACTTGTGAAATATTATTAAATTCAAGTCATTAATTAAAACGTCGTATTATGTCAAAATTGCATTTTTATTATAATATCTATGCCCGACCCTTATATATGTATATATATACAGGGTTTCCGCCAGAAAAATAACTTAGGTACGGAGTTAGTCAATTGTGAGACCACAGAACTGACAGGCTAAGCCTGCCATAGGCACCCTGATGAGTGGGGGTGTGGGGGCCCTCCCCCAGAAAAAATTGGATTTCTAGGAATTATTTCCCGGCATTTGAAGTTGTAAATCCCGCCTGGCTCATGGTGATCATTTCCATGTTTCGTAGGAGTATGAATAATAAATGTAACAGTCAGCAGGAAAATTGTAGTATGGTATCTTGTTGCGTTATTTTTCTACACCAAGAAACAATGAATACTCGAAAACATCGCGAAAAATGTACAGCCATGACAGCATGCCGTTTTCTTTACATTAAGCCTACCAATATACCGGTACGCCATGTTCTATCCTGAGGTGAAGGCTTCAATCCCGCAGTGAATACCACATTTAGCCAATCACAGAATAGCTAGCATAAATGTGTTGGCACAGGCTCATTCTTCACTTTTAAAAACGTCATGAAGTATGAGTTTCATTGCACAGAATATTTATAAAAAAAATAAAATCTGGATTTAATTTGGGTACGTATCTGTACCCTAGAATTATTTTTGGGTGCGTAATTTTACCCTGCTGGCAGAAACACTGATATGTATATATATCTATATATGCTTGACTAATATATATATATATATATTACCAGGTAATTGTTGCAATGTGGTGTTTATGATGTTTGTGATGACATTTGGTATTGTCCCAGATAGCTTACTTTTCTGTCTCAGAGTATAATCATTGAATATTCTTTTCTTATTAACAGGGAGTGTTCGTTTTCAAGGGAAAGAAAACTGTTGCAAGAGCAGGTAATTGATTGGAATATTATTTTTGGTACATATATTCTTTCCACCAGTGTTATGAATTGTGCATCAATGTGAAAATAATTTTAACAGTTTGCTACCAAGAAGTATACAATGTATTGTATGTACGTGTATGCTTACTCATGAATGAACACAGTTGTTGTCTATAAATGAACCAATACGCAAGACATGTTCTTTTAGATACTTATATTTGAAGATGACTGTCTTAACCGCAGATCGATGTTCAAGATCATCTCGCATTTCCAGTGTGACGCACCTTCATGTCTGACTAGCCAAAATCAAATAACACAAACTTGGCCATTTGAAATTACATTTACAACCAATGATTAAGTGGCCATAATTCTTCAGTTTTGCAAAAAAAACAAGCATTTACATATAAATTGTTCCCATAACACCTTCAGTTATGTTTTGGGGGTGTACCCCTTGTTCACTTGCCTGTCAACCCATTTCACCTTGTCAATTTACTTGCAGAGGATTACTTTTGTGATGGATCCCTGTCAGATGCAGACAAGGACAGACATACTGTGTGCAGTGACCTGTGGGAACAGATCAACGAGAAAATTCAGGTTGTTTTATGTCCTACGGCAGGCCCTTAGCCAGAAAATTTTTTGCCAGTCTTGAACTAATCAAAAATGTGTCTTAGACAGCCATTATGGGCCAGTTTAGTATGTTTAATTGACAAACCTGTCATTTGAGCCATTTATTTAATTAATACTATTCCATTAGATTTGTGTCACTTAAAGTCATTAATGTGGGCCCCTAGACTTGGAACTGTTGGTTAATCTAGTGTCCAGTTGCCCCCCTCTAAATTTCACCCATCTGATCAGTTGTAATTACCCGTCTTGGCCAGTTATCTGCCAGTTTTGAAGACAGGCATACTGCAGATGTGACAATGTTTGACAAGATGCACCATAAACGTAATTATTTCTGATAAATAGTTTTTATTAAAACAATTAATTCCTAAAACATTTTGAATAGGTGCTAGCCACTAATGTCGAGAAATTGATGGAGTGAATATTTACGCGCATGAAACTTGATGAAAGTTCGCTCGGCGGCTTTTGTGTACATACATAGATTTTAGACGTAGGTTAATGTGACTCGGTACAGTGATAGAAGAACTGGACATGGTTGAAAGTACTGAAACAGTTGGAAACACAAACTTGCCTTTTTGAGCTACATACATTTTGTTGTCCCTTTCTTGGGTAAAAACAACAGCAAATTGTTAAAAGAAATACCCATGTTCTGCTTACCTTTGTGTAAGAGGGTGTTAATTCCATAAATTTCATTTTAATAGTTTGATGTTCTCTTGTGTTATTATAAATGAACTATCACATCGCTTTGATAATTCTTGTTTTGCAATGTTATGGGATAAATTTGTATATCAGTAAATTACAACTCTGTAATTTTTGATCAAATTTAGTCTTGTTTTTAATGTTAATGTCTACTTTTAACATAACGCTGTTAGTCTGGTTAAATTCGGATTACATTTTTAAATGATAATAATCATAATACTAAAACCTGGTAATAAAGGTATTAACATCACCTTTCCTCTAGTATGTTCTCAAGCTATCTTGGGTTCTAAGCTGTGGTATTTTTCCCATCTGCTTTTGATTAATTAATTAATTAACATACATTCCACATTAAATGAAAATAATAAAAATCAAAATACAAATAATTTATTTATATGTTGTTATATGTGTGTGCTTATCTGTCTCTAGCTTCTTCAAACAGAACTAAACACAAAGATATTTGATGAACTCCTGCAATATGTACAAGATGCGCACCAAGGGTTCTCTCTCGGTCCAGCAGATGGTGCTCCTCAACTCGCCCGCCTTCCGGAAATACCAACTGCTGCCCTTGTTACGGGTCTGTTTACTGGAAACTTGTTTGTTAATAATACTAGGTGCACTTTTGTGTGGCAGATGTGATGTGATTCATGTCTGTTTCGCTTGTGGCATTTCATAAAATATACCGTGACAGTTTTCTAGAAGTAAAACTAATAGATATGTAAATAAAATAATGTTCATATGATTAAAATGTTGTGACTTAAATTAGAATGATGGATTCATCAGTAAGGATTGGCATTTGAGATCACTGTCACGGTGTCATTTGTTGCAAAAAAGAGGTTGGCATTTGAGATCAGTGTCATATGTTGCAAAAAAAACAGGGGTGTACATTAACTAGGACGTGTAAAGCTACGATTCAGATGTACAGATGCAGCATGTGGATGCGACATGCGACAACAAATGGCTAATTCATAGGAGTGGGAATTCATAGGAGTGATTCCATGTGTGCGGATGCGGATGTTTTTTGTTGTGCGGACACGGATGCAGCAAATTGAATCGCTCCATGTAGCTATTCAAATTGCATCCGCACATGAATCGGACAGGAAATTCCCAGGAGTGACGTCATTATAGAGGTATTTTCCCAACTTTCAAAATGGCAGTGTAGGTATTCAGGATTGAAACATGCCGTCTCGGAAACTTCCAACAGTTCAAGTAGAAATATTGGTGGAATAAGTGCCTCATCACCCTATTTTATGCTGTATGTACACGCCGCCTAGACGCAAGCGGAAAGAGAAAACCCACTGCGTTCCGCACGCATGGAATCACGCAAAACGCATTCCACATGCCACAACTGCATGCCGCATCCGTACATATGGAATCTTAGCTTAAGCTTAATAGAATGAATACAGTAAGTGACAAAAAGATGGTGTACTTTGCAGGGGTTAACATGCCAGACCACGCCACAATGTTTATGAGCCTGGCCTCCCTGCTGAAGCAACGGGTGACCCCACACATCGCTATGCTGCGGTCGAAGGACTGTCCCACACTGAAGGCAACAATGGCCAAGACCCTTGCACAACTCATGGAGAATTATGAACAAGTGGGTTAACAGGTCACAGAATGATCATTCTTATTGGGTTTTTTAAATTGCATTATAAAGTATGTGTTTTTATATATTGACTACCCATATGTGTTTTTTATATATTGAATACCCATATGTGTTTTTATATATTGACTACTCATGTGTTTTTATATATTGACTATTCATATGTGTTTTTTTATATATTGAATACCCATATGTGTTTTTATATATTGACTATTCATATGTGTTTTTTTATATATTGACTACCCATATGTGTTTTTTATATATTGACTACTCATGTGTTTTTATATATTGACTATTCATATGTGTTTTTAAATATATTGAGTACTCATATGTGTTGTTCAGTGCAAGACATTGTGCGTAAATTAACTGTTGCTGCGGGCCACCGATTTCAAAATGGTTGCCAATTTGTAGCTTATGTTGTGTGCTGTTGTTCTCGTCTTGTTTCCCTGTCTACCAGGAGTGAGGCTGGCCTCAATTCTGATCCTCGATTTCTAATTTCTTTTCCCTCACTGATCTTGCACTGCTCTCTCAGCCAACTGTCTCCATTCCACTCAATCTTTTGGTCTCGTTCACTACTCGTCTGCCAATCCTTCCAAATCTCTCTTTACACAGTCCTCCCATTGCAGTCTAGGTCGTCCTCGCCTCCTTTCCGCTCCACTATCCAGATAGCAATAAAATATGGATATCTTACGATAGCACTAGTTAATGTGATTTGTGCAGTTTTTACCATATAAATTGTCCAATGCAAATGTATAGATTATGTAGTTTGAAAATGAAACCTGCTTCTTTTAGTTAGTGTTTGTTCCTCTTGAGTGGAGAACAATACTTTATAACAGAAAAACTGCCATGTTGTGTCTGAATGAATGTAGTGACAAATTGTCGCTGACAATACAGTTGTTTGCTGTAATATTGGAATATGCTGGAATGTTGTGTTTTGACAGTTGGATGATGATGATGAAGATGGTGATGTGACTCACATTAACACCAGACGTATCAGTTGTACAATGGCCGTGCTTACATCCTGGTACGCACACGTCTCTAAGGTGTGTCCATGCACTCAATCTCACAAATTATTTTTAGGGATCATATCAGAATTCTTATGTCTGATATCAGACAAATTACTTTCATCTGACCTCAGCCCCCCACACCCCCCCCCCACCCCTCAGACGAAACTTTATAAACATTGATATGATTATATCAATACGTTAACAGTATCGATCTGAAGCGTCAAATATCAATGTCCAATGTCGGATGAAACGGCCTCTGACCTCCTCCCCAAACAAAAGTAATTTCTTCTGACGTCGACATCCTGAGATGATCCCTTAACATTCCATAGTATATTTAACATAATAATCTTACCTAACTATATACGTGTATATATTTATTAAAAATTATAATTAATATAGTGTTGTTTTTAATTGGATGGGTGGTATTCTTGGAATGAATAGATCATTATTTAGCTAGAAAAAGAACAAATTGTAAAGTAATTGTACATTTTCTCCCAGTAGCTAATAAAGATTGTTCTTTTTTACAGAGGAGCCAGTCACCACATAAGAGAAATCCTGCAACATCACCGACTAAAACACCAAAGAAACGATCATCGGATGGATCTCCGACCAAGTCGTGTAGGCAATGGAAGTCCGTTTCCTATCGTCCAGTGGTCATTATTCTGGAAGACCTAGAGAGTTTTGCACCAAGTATCTTACAGGATTTCATTGCAATCTGCAGGTTAGTATGAATACCAATGTAACATGCCGAAAATAGTCTCATGGTATGCATACCGTATGCATGCAAGCGTAGCGAACAATTTGACCTACATCTGACATTTCACCAGATCGTTGAGTGTGGTGTTGTGATGGAAGTAGCATGGTTTTATTTGTTGTATTGTTTATTCATGCAGGTAATTGCACAAGTTATGTTTATGTTATGTATTCAAAAAATTAAAACGTATGTATATTCATGTATGTGTAGATATATATTTTTTTTAACTTAATTTATTTTCTAACAAAGCGTACTAGTTTTAATAAATGAAAGTTTTGTCATGTTTCTTGTTTTTTATTCAATCTCACGATTACAAGGAAATAAATTATTATTATTATTGATTTTAAATGTACGTATTTCGAGCATAAACCACCTTAGAAGCTACGCATACTTTTGGGATGGGAGTACTGTCACCTGTCACAAAACACTACACAGCAATTCACAGCATCATTCGCTACATACATTTCTGTGGCTTGCAACATAGAACAGAGGTTCAGATCAAACTAAGACTATGCAATGCAGTAGTCAGAAGTGAACAGATTCTAGAAGAAAATAAACATCAGATTTGCATGTTTTGTTACCATGAAATTGTTGATGTAATTAACATATTGCTTTCGCGTCGGACATTATTAATGTATCTTTTTCATGTGCTGCCCCCTGTCAGCAACCACCTGAATGAGCTGCCGATCGTGCTGGTGTTTGGCATCGCAACGTGTATCTCGTCCGTACACAACTTGCTGTCGAACTCCGCCTCTGCATGTCTCTGTATGGAGAAGTTCCAAGCACCGCCTTCGACAGAATATCTCACGGAAGTCATTAATCAGGTAAATACAGCAGACCCTCGCTTTATGGTCACCTAATACAGCCACCTCACAATTAAGGGCACCCTGGGAGAGCTCCAAATTATTTTTGTAACAGTAAATTATGCAAAATTTGTCCTGCTAATGCGGTCACCTCACTATTCAGGTCACTTTTGTCCTGTCCCGAGGGTGAACTCAATAGTGGAGTTCTACTGTACACATTTTCTATGTGTCTTATGCAGGCAAAAAAAAATACAGTGAAAGACTAAATGAAATGAGCCTGTTTTAATTCCAGTCTAAATTAAAAATACAGTATCCTACTATTCAAATTGTCTCAGTAACCTTATTCAAGGCCAAACTTGGTCGTGCTTTTCTGTACATTGTCTGCACATCATGGAGGTAAGTGCGTCTATATTTGAATTTTGAAAAATATAAAAGTATCACATTTCTTCCGAGGGGCCGTAGGTTCATCGCTGAAAGTTTGGCAACTGAGATGCAAGCCACCTAGGAGGAAAACATTAACACACATTTGTACACATACTGGCTCGATTATAGTTAAATAGAAAATAGAAAACAAATCCTTTCAGCGTAGTCCATTAATTTTTAGTACCGTTCATTGATATCTTTTGTGAGAATATAATTGTTTACCAGCATAAAGACTTACACCGCATGGAGTGTAGTCTTGTTATTGTTTTTGTACAGGTCGTCATGACAACTGAGCGGTAAGTGTAAAGACTTACACCGCATGGAGCGTAATCTTCTTATTGTTTGTTTACAGGTCGTCATGACAACTGAGCTGTAAGTGTAAAGACTTATACCGCATGGAGCGTAATCTTGTTATTGTTTGTTTGCAGGTCGTCATGACAACTGAGCTACCTTTCAAACTGGGACCAAAAGTGTTTAGCTTGCTGCTCGACTTATTCCTCTACCACGATCTCTCAGTTGTCAACTTCCTTCATAATCTGCAGGTGAGAGGACATTTAAAACCATTAATGGCGGCATCAAATCAACAATCTCTCTTACTCAATTATACTTATATCATCCCAATGATATATTTCTATGCAATGTTTGTTAGTCTTGAGTGTTAACATGTTATTTTTGCAAGCAACAACACAAAGTCCAATAATCTAGTGATGAAAAAAGGCCAAATGAATTACGTTTATTTATTAACATGATAAGAGAGAGAAATGCGGGCTCTACATCCCAAAGCCAGGCCTGTGACTGAGCCCATACTAGTCTCCTGTACCTCAGGTTGACAGCCCACATTTCGGCACATAAAACAAGCAGTATTGGTATACATGATATCATATATAAAACAATGTCATTACTGCTAAAATCACCGTAGACCTACTGCACAGTATAATACTGGCCAAGCACACCAGTCAACCACACCAAATCTAAAACCAACACTACCCGCTGACGCATTACACTATATAACTGAGGATAAACCTTAAATGTGGGGTCGATTATGCCACCGGTCTGTGACCTCCCACAATTGTTTCTGCTGACTGGTATTGAATAGAACAATTCTGACGTTAATTTAAATGACATAGTGGTTTCACTTTCTGCAATAACAACAAACATTTGCAGTGGTAATAAAATATTTCACTACACTTTTCAACATATTCGTGTCGTCACATGGAGCACTGTGGCTAGCGCACCGAACTCAATCGAGAGAACCTGTGTTCGAATCCTGTGCTGCGGTGTCGAACCTTGGGCAAGATCGTTCACTCTACATTACTCCAGTTCACTCAACTGTATGAATGAGTACCTGGCTATAAACAGTGGTAGATATTTTTATATGAATAACCTTTGCGCATTAATTGCAGCGTGGCTGAATGCATCCCAGAGACATCGAGATGGTGTACGATTAAACAGGTCTGCCATGGAGTAAAGTGTAAAGCGCTTTGAGCACTCCAGAGGACTAGATGCTGCTCTATATAAGAACTTGCCTTTCACTTATATTTTGTTCTGTTTTATCTTCTAGTTCGCTCTCTTGGACCACTTCTACACCAATCCCTGCAGCATCCTCTGTCAGCCCCTCTTCTCTGTGCTTGACCAGATTGAGGCTCTTGAAGAAAACCAAATCGATCAGCTGCGGTCCTGTCTGTCATTTCGGAGGTAATCCAATTCACTTATCTTTCATGTTGCTTCTTGCCTAGTCTGTCAAGCTACAAACACATGGACGCCGAACATGTGGCATGATATTTTTCATACTTTACCAAGAAAATATAAATAAATACACAACAATTTAACAAATACTCTGGTCATTGCGCAATAGAATGTATCCTGAACATGAATTTTCTAGAATCTTATATATGTGTTCCACAAAGAGTGTCAGTGATACTACATTTTCACATATATGCTCAAAATGGTGGACCTTTTGTTTATTACTATGGAAATGGGGGTAAAATATATTTTTACTCAGTAAGACCCATTCTATATCCTGAGCAGAAAAAAATTTGACTATTTGCATATTGCATAAATAAAAATAATCGTATCTACCGATATGATAATGGTAATAATACTTGTAGTTACGTGGAGAGCAAGGCGGCGACAGAGCAGATTGCGCTCCTGGAAGATGGCAAATATACCAAGGTGAGACCAGGAAATATACTTTTCCAAAGACAACAAAATAATTACGTAATGAACAATACCTGATTGGCTGAAAGTGAATATGTTGTGTTTTGATAAAAAAAAGATGAATGGCACTTATCACTTATCACGTTTTGAAAACAAATGCTCTTTTCTTCACGTTTATTGAGGATTTCTCATGTTTTTGTATAAATTAGATACCATCCTATTTGTTGGGGCAATATTTCAAAATGGTTTTTATCGCATTTTTCCCTGAAACCGTTCACATATTTCCCCGGATCCTGGAATTTACTTTTACCGATTCCTGTCTTTAGGAGGTGTTTGCAAGACTGCTGACACAGATTGATCACTACCACCAATGCTACTTCCCTGTGCTGCGTTGTTTGCATGTGTTCTCCTGCAGATTACCCGGCTATCCCCTTGGTAAACAGGTGTGTATTGTGGCGAAATATTTTGCCCTTCACTGACTTCTTACGCCTTTCAGAATAATATAGAACCTGCCACAAGAAAGTGGATATTAAGTTACAAAATTGTCAAATTGAGTTTTGAACCTTTATGGATTCCACAGATGTTGAGCTTTAAAACAATACGTCATTTGTTAAAACATCTTCAGTAGCTTTTAGTCCTTTGGCCGAAGGTCCAAGGGACTATTGCCATCACTCTGCGTCCGCCGTCTGCCGTTAGCTGCAGTATCTCAGAAACCGTTCAGCATCTTTTTCTCTAATTTTGCATAGACATATCTTAGGGCACTGCCACTATGCACGATAAATCTGTATTTGATTGAATCATTTTAAGGGCTCCCTAAGGCCTCCTAGGACCCCAAAACTGGTAAAAATGTAAAATTTTGCCTATTTTTTCAAAAACTGTTCACAGTAATTTGTTTCTAATTTTGCATAGATGTATCTTAGGGTGCTGCCACTATATACAAGAAATATGTATTTGATTGAATCATTCTAAGGGCACCTAAGGGGCCCCCAAAGTGCAAAAGTTTTACATTATCTAGTGATGTGGTTTTGAGAAGGGCCCTTGAGACCACCCCCAACAGTAGATTTTGTTTAATATGCCACAAAGTCAGCAGTGTGACTAAACTCTGCAGCCTAGTGCTACTGTTCCATTGAGACCTTGACTAATCTTTAATTGGTCACAGCTCCCAGGCTGAGTAGACACCCCCAACAGTAGATTTTGTTTAATGTGCCACAAAGTCAACACCATGACTAAGCTATGCAGCCTAGTGCTACTGTTCCATTGAGACCTTGACTAATCTTTAATTGGTCACAGCGCCCAGGCAGAGTAGACACACTTGACCCCTGTTAGACTGAACAGTTGCCTAACACTTTTTATCTTCAAAACTATTGATTTTCTATAATTGCAAGTTATTTTGATGTTCATTTAATTATTATAAAATGGTGTGACTGTGGTGTCTATTGGTTAAAGATGTATTGTCTGTAGAAACCTGTAGGTGACAAACATAGAAAATTAATATTCTGTCACCTGTAGGTGACAAACATAGAAAATTAATATTCTGGACAACTACAGAGTGAAATATCCTACACTTTATTGATATCAAATGCATTCTACTGTTCTGTTTACGTTTGCCATGCTTTGTGTAGACATGGTACTGTGTAAATCAATTGTATCAATATAGACTAATAATTACAGATTCACAATATAGTTGACACCTGAAACAACCAAATGTCAACCATTAGAAGAGTTGACATAGTTCCGCTATACACAAACAAGACATCTGTATTTGATTGAATCATTCTAGTGTCATCAGCTATTAGTAGAACATACATTTTCTACATCATCATCCCTAAGGTTGTTGTAAATTTTACCAGCTGCCATGTCAAGTCTGTTATAATTGTGACTAACAGTATTCAAAATGATTCAGGTAAATAGCAAATAACAAAGGACACAAGTTTTCTCCTTGCTATACCTATACATCACATGAGAAGAAGGCTGACACAGCCTGGCCCTGATTTATACATGATTTAGCATTTTTTTATATATTGTATACAACTTTCAACACAATACCATTAATACCGCATGAAATTATCTTAGACCACAGGGAGGACCAGTCTACTCAATCAAATGCTTTCTTATAATCGATGAAGGCACAATAAAGCCTTTTGCATCAAGACAAATACAATTCAACCAATGCCCCTATTTGAACACTGCCTGATCTTCAC
The DNA here is from genome assembly GCA_963995525.1 of Escarpia spicata. Classification (NCBI taxonomy): domain Eukaryota; kingdom Metazoa; phylum Annelida; class Polychaeta; order Sabellida; family Siboglinidae; genus Escarpia; species Escarpia spicata. The sequence goes on from OZ023218.1 coordinate 37,261,855, forward strand.
CTATTACATTCGCTTTGTTTGTGGTCAATCTGGTGTTCTGAACAATCACTAAGGATTAATGAACACTTGTGCAGAATGTCACCCACTTGGCAGGTTTAATTGATCTATTCAGCAATGAGGACACTGCTTAGGCCTCACTCTGGACACTGTCACTCACAGTGTTGTGTATTGTCTTAGTTGGTGCATTGAGCTAATCCACTTGACCATGAATCAGTGGTGGCTCTGGTTGTGTATTACACCCAGCTGTGGAGCTAAGATTCTCTGCCTGCTATTCTTTGATGGAAACTGTGACTAATGTGTAATTGGTCATTGGCAGTAGCTTGTGTCAACAGACAGCATTAAGCCACTAGACCCCTGTTAAACTGGACAGTTGCCTGTAGGTTTTAAACTGTGTCAAACAGTGAGTCTACCTTTTGCTCTAAAATAATCTGTCCTTAGTTTTACACATAAAGACATAATCTGGCATAACTTGGAAAGTCTTTGTAGCAGCACATTTGTACTTCCAGTGTATCATTGCAACATAACATACATCAGCGATAGAAATAAGCCAGAATATTTACTTGTCCACCGGACAAGTATGTTTTGAAATCTATGTGTCCGCCAAAATGTTAAACTTGTCCGAGTGGTTGTGAAGGGGAATCGAAGCTTTGGAAAAAGACGTAAAAAGTCTATATTATTTTATGACAACAACTCAGTGTTCCTGCTGTTTCGTTGCATGTACATATGAGTGACTTGTGATCAAAGACACAATTTGATTTAATCTTCAAATTGCAAAATTATATTTGCAACTATTTTCCCATCCATTATTATTCATCACGAATATTAAAAGTTACACGATACCAATATTTTAGTGATGCTGATATGAACGCTTTTATTAATAACAAATAATTATTACGATGATAGGAATGAGACAGTTGTTTTCCTTGCTATTTGTTTTATAATGTTGCAAAAAGTGTTTATGTTTAATATGGTATATATAATTATATATATAACACTGCTGTAAAATGTTGGCATCAGTTTGTCATTGAAGACGCTACTGAACCAGGAACATGACAAATGCAAAGCCAGGAAATGTTGTCACAAAAATCATAATAAACTATAATATAATCTGATAATATTTTGTTAAACCTCTATGAACTTCAATATTAACAAAGTTCTGTATTTTACAAACGAAGATAATATTCAATATTGCAAACAACCGCAATTTTTTTTCTAAATATTATATTACCATTTCGATGATGATAAAACAGTTTTAACAGTGCCTGAATTACATTTACCAGGCGGAAAATAATTTATACATTTAATTACGTTGTAACGTTGCTGCCGCGCGCAGACCGCCATAGTTGGCGGAAGCCGACATGTCAACTGCGGTTGGTGCCCCGTCCCCGGCCGCGCGTCTTGCATAATTCGGTTTCGAAAACTCGCAATTTATGGTTAAAATAAATGTTACATGGATACAACAACACTTCTGAAATTTCATCATAGATTTACCGGAGAGCCAGTTACAACTTTTGACACATGTCACCGATCTGGATCGGCTAACGAGTAACGTTCGATGACTTGGTCTTGGAAGACTGCCGAGTCCTCGTGGGTTAGGTGTAATAATGGTTAAAACTATATAATTATTCAAATAACAGGTAGCGATACAAAGTCTGCTGTTTCCAAAGTTCATCAAAACATATGATCTGTCAGTGGGAGCAAGTTGTACGTCAGCCAAACTGAACGATTTACGATTGTGTGAAATACAGCCTCGATCAACGATGGCTGATGCGGAGTCTGTCCTACGCGTATGACAGAGCTAGGTCAGTGCGCTCAGCGGATGACCCTGTTAACGCAGGCACTAAACTCGGTCGAACACTGACGTACAACACACTGGCGGCAGAACAACAAGACTCCGACACACTAACAAAATTGGGACCCGCGCGATTGCTAGCGAACTTCATTTACGTTTGAATTTCCTCAAATAAAAAGTTTGCAATGTTGCACGCGTCACTATTTAATGTAAATTTTCACTTGTCCACCGGATAACCATGTAGAGTCATTTTACTTGTCCGGGCCAAAAATCACTTGTCCCGGACAAATGGACAAGTGCTATTTCGAACGCTTTATTAGCAAACTCTGTATAAACCCAAAAGCAAAGAAAACTGAAGTCTCTGCCTTCCAGTTGAATTGTAAAAATAAGTTTTTCTCGTATTGATTAAAAAAAAATTAAAAATACTATAATGCTTACCTACCTGAGATTTTCACATCAGGAGAATGACAGTAAAAAGAAAGCAATTCAGAGTCTATTTACTGTAAGATTTGAAAGCATGTAAACAGACATGAAAATAGTATTATTAGAAAGACCACAATCTAGAAAGCCATTTTGAGCCATTTTGAGCCAAATGGAAAACTTTTTTGATGGAAGTGGGGTTATGGACAGTAAATATTTATCTTATTATTACTATATATTGTGATATGTAGGAATTAAACCAGTTTCAGAATGTATTGCATTAGGTAAACATTCCCTTATTGAAGTGTCTAGATTTGTGCATAAAATCTGCATATTTCCCTTCTTTTGAGGAGTCAGGTATGTGTTGTTTATTAACATTAGCATTTCATTTATGGGGCTAAATTGAAAATAAATTCATTTGTTAATATTAAAACAAAATTAATATACTGTTCAAGTGACGAACAGGTAATTCATGAACATAATGTTGGTTATTGGTCAAAGTTTGTTGTAAACTTCCTGTTGTAGCTACGAGAACTATACGCCACCACCCTAGCGAGCAGCATGAATCAGCTCCCAGCGTACCAGGAAGCTATCAACCTTGTTAGGTACGTTGTTATTGTTGAGCATGTTGTGGCACAGAGGCTGGAGCATTGGACCATCAATCGAGAGAACCCAGGTTCGATTCCTGTGTTGCCATTTCAAACCTTAGGCAAGTTTGTTCACTCTACGTTGCTTCAGTTGACTCAGCTTTATGAACAAGCATCTGGCTTTAGAAAGTGGTGGATGTTTGTGCATGAATAGTCTTCGTGCATTAATTGCAGCATGGCTGAAGTCGAGGTTGTGTTCGATTGAACAGGTCTGCCAGGGAGTTAAATGTAAAGTGCATCAAGCAGTTCTGAGGACTGGATACTGCGCTATATAAGAACTTACCTTTACCTTTACTTTTATTGTGTGACTCATTTATTGAGAAAACATGATCCTGAAAGTCTTTTAAAATTTTCCTGACATTATTTCTAAATATAACATTAATTATCCATCAATCCGTTACAGCACCTCGTCCCAGAAAGAGTTTCCCTGCATACTGACGCAGAACTTAATAATTGTTGTCGTATAATTTCTATGTATAACATTCATTTTCCGTTCCAGAACTTTTTCCCGCGATGAGCTTATCAGCATACTGAACCAATGCTCACAGCTGCTGGAAGGTGAACATCTTCCAGAGCTGAAACAAGTTGCCAAACGACTATCTCAATCTCGGGCCAAGTTTGAAAACATCGAAGGTACGTGCTGCTAGATGAGCACAGTGGCTAGAGCATCGGACTCTCAATTGAGAGCACCCGGGTTCGAATCCTGTGCTGTCGTGTTGAACCTTAGGCAAGTTTGTTCATTCTACATTGCTTCAGTTCACTCAGCTGTATGAAGGAGTACCTGGCTATAGACAGAGGTGAATATTTGTGTATGAATTGTCTTCACGCATTAATTGCAATGTGGCTGAATGCTTCCCTTAGAAGTTGATATGGTGTTCGATTGAACAGGTCTGTCAGGGAATAAAGTGTAAAGCACTTTGAGCAGTCCTAAGGACTGGATACAATGCTGTATAAAACTTTCACTGATCTTTCGATTGAGGGGGCTGGGATTTGAGTCCACCTCGTGCTCTTTCGAAACCGTGGCAAATTCACTCACCCCACCTTGCCCGCATCTTTTGGAAGACATACTAAAAGCTGTTGGTCTCTTCCACGTGACGTCTCTGCCATGCACAGCTTCATGTAGGGACTTGTTCACCCGTCTTTTGGACAGGCTGAGTTTGTTTTGGATGGGTTTAAAGTTAAGGTTGTTTAGGTGGAATTAGCCCCACATTATTACTAGATGTATTATATTCAGTCTATTTATTTCATAAGGCTACACCAAGGTGGCACAACTTGTACTTCTTTTATTCCATGTCCCAAACTAGATGGTGTCACTACAGTCTTGTAGCAAAGGCAAATTTCCAACAAAACCTTGTGGACTATGTTTGATAATGGTTTATCTCAAGGTCTTATAGATAATTACATCAATCAGAGCAAGTGATGAATACATATTTTTGGACTCCTATACGCCGATTAACCAATGGAAAATATCTTATAAAATTACTAGAGAATTTTTAGTAAAAATTATGAGTCAGATCTGGCAATGAAGTGTACATTTGTGTTCCTGCGTAGAATTGTCGCAGGAATACAGTGAGGAGCAGGATGACCTACAGGTGGCAGCACTGCCCAAGAAGACCGATATGTACACTCTCCGACAGGTAACAATCTGAATCTAATTTAGTTTTGGGGAGTTCTCAGGCAGTTTCATCTGGCATCGGATATTGGTATTTTTGCTTCGGACGAATACTGTTAATTGATATTCAGATTCAGACTGTTTATTACCAAGTAACATTTAAAATGTACAACGAATTCCTGGTGTTGTGTCATCAGTATATATACACACTTGTCTTCCCTCCCTCCCGTCATGCACACGAGAAATAAATATACAATCAGAAACATTATAAAACTATGCTAAGACTACCCTAGTAGTATAAATTTAAATCAAGGCCAACTGCCAACACATTTTAAGACAGTCGTACATCTATTGACAGAAAGTGAACTTGGTAACATAATATTAACACTGTCAGAACATTACCTAAAAAGTTCAAAGTATACATGTAGTTAAATAACTAATAAATGAATAAATAAATTAGCTGGCGATATAAAAACTAAGCTAACAGTTAAAACAAATTGTACATACATGTAGTTAAGTTAATAAATAAAATAAAAAAATAATTTAGCATGGCGACATAAAATCTAAACAGACTGAAGAAAGTATCATGGCATCTCGCGATTCAAATGACTCATAGCCTGCGGATAAAACCTGTTTTTAAGTCTGTTGGTCCTTGTCTTAATACTTCTATAGCGCTTGCCAGAGGGAAGAAGTTCAAAGAGATGGTTGGCTGGGTGGGTAGTATCCCGTACAATGTTCTTGGATTTTCGTGCAGCGAGCATGGTAAATAGATTCAATGGATGGCAACTCGCACTCAATGATTCTAGATGCGCCCTTCACGATAACATATCATATCAATATTTAAAAATTTTCATCTGGGAGGTGGTGGGCTGAGGCCAGATGAAAGTAATTTTGTTTGATATCAGACATCAATGTTATGAGATGATCCCTAACAAGTCATTGCTCTCCATTTTGTCTCCATTTTTTAGGCTGATCTCTATACGGGTCCTCAGCTTTTGCGTGTTTTATTTCTGTCACTTTATAATTTAAATATATAGAGCGACACAATTACCGCATCTCCTGATGCATTATATTTCACATAATTAACCATAATAATTTATTACCTCTTAAAGCTGCAGTTCCACGTTTGTTTTGTACAACGTTGCATGTCATTTGATTGAATCATGTCATCCAAAACATACTGCAAAATTTAACTAGACCCACAAATACTGCTGTGCAGAACTGAACTAATGTATTGCTTGTGCACCCTGATTGTAGCAGTTAGTCAAATTATTAAATCTTTTTCGGCGACACTATATTCACAGAGTTCTAACGATGTAGCAAAAAATAACCTAAAAGAAGGTGGTATAACAGTCCAAGTGACAAGGAGATTAAGAGATCAGATAGAAATTGTCACCCTTAGTGATATATTTTATTTGTATAGTGCCAGGTGATAAGTCACATGGGCCCACACTGTACCCAAAGCAAAAATAGCTATCTGGTTCATGTTCCATCAAATTTTTTATTTTGTTAGAAATGCATAATTTGTAACCTCATCTTTAAATGTCCAGTTTGCTTTCCTCGAAAAAGAATTCAAATAAAATGCATGCATTAAGAACCTGTATATTAAAAAACAGTACACAATATGACTCAAAATGACCTCATTTCTCAAAACAGATTTTTTAAAGTCGGCTTCAATTTTAGGAAAAAAAATACTGAAGATATTTCAACAAACGAGGTATCATTTTAAAGTTTATGATCTATGGAATCCAAAAGGGTATAAAACTCCATTTCACAATTTTGTGACTTGAGTCGTACTTTTAGACCATTAGTTGGGCTTTGGAACAAAGCGAAACAAAAATTATGTTTGAAAAACACAAAATGTTACTTATTACAAGTCAAATATATGCAAATGGCTGTACAGTAAATGGTTACACGGTGTAATAATACATTCGACGAACTTGACATTTAAGAAATTGTGAATGCTATATGCTGGAGCAAAGCAATCTAACACTGTTACCATGCCTATGAACAGAAATCTAAAATAAAATGCATTAATTAGTATTATAACCATTTTGTTTGCTTTCTGTTGTGTGCATCAATGTTTATATTAGCCTAATTAATGAACCTCACTTTTATTTTTTTTGAGGAATTAAAACATTGTTTACGCAACACAGTATTGATAGTTACGATGTTGAGAAATTAATGGATTTCTGGGTATTACGCAAATTTTGGCACTATATTTCTGCCCATTGTAACTATATATCAAGATGTTTCACTCTGGCCTATGTCACTATTTTTTCTATTTAAAAAAAAATTGCAACTTGTATACTAAATATTGGTGATGGTGTTGAGATTCTATAAACATGCAGTGAAATTTGTACATTTCTTATCTGATCTGTGTGCAAACTACATAAGTTGCACTGCAACCATTGTGTTCGTCATGGTCCAGTGACCACAAGCAAACAATGGTGACACATAAGAAATGAAGAAACTTTTTTGTGACCTGTGAGTGTCTATAAACTAAATTGGTAACGGTGCTAAAAATATTTAAGGACAAATATGGAGGGGATCATATCCTAATGCCAAATCTTAAAATAGAAAATCTAACAACTGTGAAATATAGCTTATACATTAAACTAACAGAAACACATTACTTTTGTGTGGATACATTTTAAATTAGTTTGCGTACAGACACGTTTTCAATGAAGAGTGTCAACTTGGACAGCCTGTTTTGGCCTACCGGGCTTAATGGATGACCCCTTAATGAAAAAAATATTTGACAATATATCACTTTTTGTAATACGTTATTTTGTAGTAGCTTCATAAATATAAAGTTTAAGGGCATTCGTGTACCGCATACAGCAATTGATGGTCTAACTGTATAATGACTCATCAATACCCACAAGGAACAGATGCAATGTATCACTGAGGGTGCAACACATAAAATAAACAAATTGATCTTTTAATGAATGTTGTCCATATATGCCATCTGGAGCTTGGTGCGTTTGAGGGCAAAAACTTTTGTTAAACTGAATGACATTTGGTTGTGCTCAGACACTCCAAGATATGGAAAAGAAGAAGAAACTGACAGTGTACGAAGTGCTGAGAAACGAAACCATCAACTATGTGGATTCAATCTTCAGGTATGCGACTTAGTCGATTATTTACTGCAGGAGTTCCCAGTTTTCTCAGGTAGTCTGGAATTCTCTCAGATATTCCTTCTTTCTTATGCAAAATAAACCCGTACATATTGATTATGTAGTGTTTGTACTTGTGTAGATTTGACGTTCTCTTTGTTCCTGTATTTAGAAGACGCCATATCCGTGCAAAATAATTATTAATAAATTGGTTATAATAATAATAATAAATTTATGTTGCACCAGAATCTATATACCGTATTCATTCTTTTAGCACACTGTACGCTTACGAAATATTCTTAAAGTTACACAAATTTTGTTTCTCAAACCATTGTGTAAATGAACAAATGGTGGCGCCACGTGGTGGAAATTATGTGTATTTTTAATGTTTCTACTGTACTCCACTATGTGGTGCCACTAAATCGTACATTTCCGTTTTTTAAAATAAACGTGGCGCCATTTACACGCTTGATATTCTGAATTAATTTTGTCAGTTATTTAAAGTTACCAAGTATTTAAAACTATTTCACATTGGAGAGATAAGTTAGCAGTGGATAAGGATTTGCATGACAGTGGTGCTAAGATACGTACAAACTAACAAAGTCAGGGAGCAGGCCATGCCATCCTCTGCATACATTCAATCAAATTTAGTTCAGCCGGGATGATGCACGTCAACATAACTGAACTGAAGGTCTGAAGCTAACTGGAAGTGATTTTTATGGAAGCACCAACACCATGAATAGTGATGAAAGAAAGCCAAATGAATGACGTTTATTAGAGACTAAGTTAAAGAGAGAGAAATGTGGGCTCTACATCCCAAGGCCAGGCCTGTGACTGAGCCCATACTAGTCTCCTGTCCCTCAGGTTGACAGAGCCCACATTTCGGCATATACAACATTAGCAGTATTGTTATAGATATATACAACATCAATACTACTGTAATCACAGTAGACCTTAGGCACTGTACCGTACTAACCAAGCACACCATTCATTCACACTAACTATAATCCCAACTACTTGCTGAAGAGTTACACTGGATTAAGATTGAGCCTAAACCTATAAGTGGGGCCATTACGCCACCGGTCACTGAAACGTGTGACCACCCCACTACCCAAGGATCATATAATTGTTTATTTTATTAAAATATTTTTAATAGATCAAAAGATATTGCGATTTTAAGACGGCAAAACAGCGTAATATTTTTGTATATCTTACAATGGCAAAATGGACTCATTTTTGTGTTTTCTGTGGATAAATATTTGCTTTAAAATGTCACTGCTTCATAATGCAATGTTCTGCATTTTAATATGAACTTCATGAAGTAATGTTATAAATTCTTCACAGTATTCCGTCACTGAATCCAAATGCAAGATTGCTTTCTGCGTTACTCCCCATGGCCCATGGGAGTCAAGCAAGCCTCGACATTAACACTGGCCCGATGGCCTGGCGTCTTTTTTGAAGCTTTCGGGCCACCATTTTACTGGCCCGACGGGCTACTGGTTTCCGGTTCTCGAACGCTGCCGAGACGAAGCAGCGGTCACGGCATGACCGCATCGGTTATCAGATGCATTTCGCCAGAATTCTTAGACCCGACTCAGTTATAGGACATTGTAAACATAACGTAGATACTAATTTTGATCAATAATGAGTCCAAACTCCAACACTTATCATGCGGACGACGGCATGCAAAGCCATCGAATGAATTTTCTAACCACCGGCAGCGCAGATTTTAACGAGAGACGCCATTTTTAAAGTCTGCCGAGGCCCTTGGACATACTTTGTACGGTTGTTGGAAGCTGCCTCGACTTTAGAATTATGCACGGTTTTTCTTCTCTAGATATATGAAAGGAATACAACTTAAATCCAAATTTAACTAGTGGCTAAAGTTACAGAAACCAAATGTAATGCTGCATCAGCAAGGGCAAGGTGAAGGCCACCTATTTTGGGTGGTGCCACCTAGCGAATGAACCGTGAAATAATATAATGCCTTGAATGACCTGTACATGAAAGCAGCGTCAACTCATCTACAGACTGACTAGCTGTCGTCACACTGGCCACACTTTATTTAAACTTGGCAAATACTGTGTAATGCATCTGAGTACACACTTGAACAATATTGTTAGCTTTGGACATCTCACTTTGAACAATCAATATGTGTATAGATTCAGATTCATTCAGATTCAGACTGTTTATTACCAAGTAGCATTTTTTTTAAATGTACGAGGAATTCTTGGTGTTGTGGCGTCAACATACATGCACGCTTGTCTCCCCTGCCACCCATCATGCACACCAAAATATACAATCAGAAACATTATGACACTATGCTAAAACTAGTATAAATTTAAACAAAGGCCAACTGCCAACATTTTTTAAGACCATAGAAAATCTATTGACATAAAGTGAATTTGATAACATAATATTAACTGAACATTATAGTAACTTCTAACAACTTTGTTGGTAAAATTATAAAAAAAGACTAATAACGTTTTGCACCTCAGTATCAGCGTATTTTTGACGGTAACACAAAATCTGGGCCAGTAACTTTCACAGGCGGGCCACTAACTTTTTCAAATCTCCTGGGCCAGTGAATTCAAAACCTTAATGTCAAGGCCAGTCAAGCCATGAAGAAGCTCTGCTCATAATACAGTCTTTATTATATTGGAAATTGATTGTCTCATAATTGCCAATAGGCTACAGATCTGTGCAGCAAGGTTCATATTTTGGTATCATGTAAAATAATGTGTTCTTCAACATGATGTCTATAAGTAATGTTCGTGTCATGTTAAATGGACACTGATCAATGTAGAATCAGATATACATGTGTATAATCAGCCAGATTAAATGTGTACGTATGCAGGCAGGTGACGGGTGTCATATTCAGACGACTCTGTGGCTCAGTATCTTCAGAGTTAACTGTCAGACACAGATCAGCGTAAGATCAGTGTCACTGCATGTAATTGCTAACAGCATCTGAAATAAAAAGGCCATCGTGTATCATATAATGTGAATTATATCATGAAATGATTTTCATATCCCTGCCTCTGTTACTCAAAAGAGCAGTGTGAAATTCTATAATAATGTCACACACAAATTAATAATAATTGTGATACTTGAGAGGTATAACTGGTGTTTAATGTATTGCGTGTTGTCACACAATTAAACAAATGAAGCTACAACTGATCAATTAATTAAAATTATTGCATAATGAAATTTATATTATTTCTAAGTATAAATAAAAGCATAACCGTAAAATTATAATGGCACATGCCAAGCCTAACAGCGCCCAGGCCAAGGCAAGGCCTGCATATATTAATCAGTGATTAATAAAATAAATTATATCTAAAAGGTAAAACAGGTAGTGTTCACTGTTGCTTTTGTATGGATTTAAATTAAGATAACCAAGATACTGACTCCAGTGACGCGCTCTCGGTCTAACAGTGCCAGATCGGCCAAAACAGTCGCATTTTGAATGGTGTAAAATTTATCCGCATGTTGGAATCAGTTGGAACAACGAGTTTTTCAACATTGAATAAATAAAACCTATAGATGTGAATAAACACAAAATTAGTCCTACCAATTTATGCCAAAACTGTCAAACTTGCAAATGAATCAGTTATGTCGTCAAATCGACAACAGTTCGCTTAATTTTGGTCAAATTGTAAAAAGAAAGCGATGCAAATAAACTTCAAACTTACCGTCTATAACTAAAGTACAAGAATCCCACAATGAATGACGTATACCACCGTTAAAAGCGCGTGCAAAGACGGGTTGAAATAAAACGCTACCAAGCTGCCGAATAAACGGCACAGCGCCTTTGCAACAGAAATGTGGCACACGAAAACACAGTGCAGGCAGAATTCGTTGAAGTGCCTATAAGTGATGGATCCAGTTATCAGTTTTAGTTACAAACCAACATCAGACCCTGCTTATTAGGGCATGTATGCTAAAAAGAACAAATACGGTATATGAAATGGATTCTGTAGGGCGTTTTACATAAAACTGCATCAGTTTAATAAAACCATTAAATATATATGTATTAATAATAGTAATAAAATAAAAATTTATTTGAATAATAAATATTAATATACACACACACACACACACACACACACACACACACACACACACACACACACACACACACACACACACACACACACACACACACACACACACACACACACACACACACACACACACACACAAACATGAATAAAATATTACAATTATTAATATTACTATATGTATTACTGTCAATGAAAGGAAAGCTGGGAGTGAATCTGTCGTGTTACTCATTTGTCAGTTGTTGGTCTTATTGATGTGACTGGTTCTACGCAGATATGTTTCTTTGTTGCAGGAAATATCTGATCAGTTGCCAGACACTACCGCTACATGAAGTGTACTACTACAACAAAGTGACTGACTTAAGACAACACATAGATGGGTGTCCTCGAGCGACTATACACCGCGGTCTATCGAGTCCATACTACTATCTCCAGGTGAGCTAAACGAACAAGAATAGAACATGTGTTCTTCACCAGCCTAATCGAACAAATGTGACCTGCACTGTAAAGTGGGTATTGAGTCGCAGAATTGTGTAATTTACCGTTGTACCTTTGTGGTTTTTAGTCCTTTGGTCGAAGGGACTATTTCCATCACTCTGCGTCCGCCGTTAGCTGCCGTATCTCAGAAATCGTTCAGCAACTTTTTCTCAAATTTTGCATAGACATCTTAGGGCACTGCCACTATGCACGAGAAATCTGTATTTGATTTAATCATTTTAAGGGCTCCCTAGGGCCACCAAGGACCCAAAACTGGTAAAAATGTAACATTTGGCCTATTTTTTAAAAAACTGTTCAGCAACTTTTTTTCAAATTTTTTTTTCTCTACAGATCGTGAACTTTAAAACGATACCTCATTTGTTGAAATATCTTCAGTAGTGTTTGATTTATTGCTAAAATTCAAGCAACTTAGTAAAAGCAATGTCTTGAGAAACAAGGTCAGTTAGACTCGTATTGTCTTGTTTCTTAACCTATGGGTTCATAAATGCACATATTTTATTAGTTTTTGATTGTTGAGGAAAATAAACAGGACAATGAAGGATGAGGTTATAAGGAGTGTGTTTCTGCCAAAATCACACAACTGATGGTACATGGCCTAGAGTAGACAACTATTTTTGGCTCGAGTCCAGAACAGATCTGTGCAACTTAAGGACAGACACTGCTGCTAAAATGACACTTTTTGACAAAAATACACAAAATTCTGCTGTATTCTGATAGCATTATAATATGTTTACTTTTAATAAAGATCTCTTATAACATTTACATAGTATGATACGTCCAAGTAACTTATATTCATGGATAACGTGTGTCTCTGTCATGTAATAAATCCCATTACCGAATCTTTGAGAGCCATTTACTAAAAAACAGTGTGGTTCCAATTTGGAAACGTGATATCTCTTGAAGCAGCGATGTTTTGACTGATGTGTTCCTATTGCTCTTTTTTAGGCAATGTCGATGAGATATAGTGGTGAACATCTTGGGTTTGTTTATCCATTTCCGGACATTGCAGCCTTGATGGATTGTCTATATCGTGACTTTATCGTCTCCTAGGTCTTCCTCTGCTTCTGCTGCCTTCCACTTTTCTTTCCTTTATTAGTCTCTAGAGACTGATGCCGTTTCACATGGCCGAAATAACTTAGTTTCTGTTTCTTTACAAAGTTCAATAAAGTCCCGGGTATAACACCAAGCTCATCTGCGATGGATTCGTTAGTTCTACGTTCAGTCCACGAAACTCGTAATATCTTTCTATAACACTTGTTTTCAAATGCATTTATACATTTAGTAATGTTCTTATTAAGAGTCCAGGTTTCGCATCCATACGTAGCCGTTGGAAATATGCAGACTTGGATAATTCGTAGTTTCATATCTTTGTTCGTTGCTTTCCACAGCTTCTTCATCTCTGTCAACTTTTTACTCGCCATTGCCAATGTCCGCTTGATCTCTTTCGTCCCATCTCCATCCGCTTCTATCAGTGACCCAAGATATTCAAAACTTTTCACTCGTTCTATTTCCTCGCCATCTACTGTGACTTCTGATGGTTCTCGACATCCCTTCACATCCATAATCTTAATCTTCTTTACGTTTAGTTTAAATCCTTTCATCTCGCTGTGCTCTTTAACAGTAGTTATCAGTTTATCTAATCCTTCTTTTGTATCGGATATTAACGCTGTGTCATCGGCATATCTCAATTCATATATCTCCTGTCCATTCACTTTCAGTCCATTAAAATACTTGCTTCTCGTTTCAGTCTCGACTTCTCTCGTGATATTCTCTGTGTATAGAATGAATAGGTGGGGGGATAAAATACACCCCTGTCTCACTCCTATGCCGACTGGGAACCAATCTGTGGTACCACACTCTAATCTCATTGCAGACTGCTGTCCAACATATAAATTTAGGATAAGTGATGTAATTTTCTGGTCAAATCCCATGTGAATCAAGGTTTTCCAGAGTTGTTGATGACTAACATTATCAAAAGCTTTTGAATAATCTATGAAACAGATCCTAAGGTCATGGTTGAATTCTCTGCATTTCTAAATTAACATCTTCAGGTTGAAAATGTGATCTCTTGTTCCTCTTCCAGTCCGGAAACCAGCTTGTGTTCTGTTGACTTCACATTCTAATTTTGTTGTGATTCTCTTCAGTATGATTTTTAGCATAATTTTGCTCGCATGGCTGATGAGGGATATAGTCCTGTGGTTTGAGCATTCTTGTATGTCACCTTTTTTCGGTATTGGTATAAGGATGGCTCGTTTCCAGTCCATGGGCCATGTTCCACTTTTCCATATTTTCTTGCATAATATATGATAGATATCCACGCCTGCTTCGCCACTTGCTCTTATTAGCTTTGCTGTGATGTTATCAGTGCCAGGCGATTTTCCGTCTTTTAGACTTTTTATTGCCCATTCCACCTCTGAACGCAAAGGCTCAAGTTCATCTTCTGGTTCTGTCCTCTCTCTGCCTTCATCCATGTCTGCCTCTTCTGTTTCTTCTTTCTTAAACATGCTTTCACAATATTGTTTCCATCTTTCAAGTATGTCATCGCTTTCTGTCAGAGTCATTCCCGTTTCATCTTTAATAACGCTAAGTCTAGGTTTGAACAACTGTGTCATAGACTTGATTTCCTCAAACATACTGCGACTATCGTTCCGTCTCATACATAGTTCTATCTTTTCGTATGGTGAACATAGTGGTTGTAATAAAAAATATGGACTTTTATTACAGGGATGAGAAATTTCCGGTTTTTGCCGGAATTCCAGTTTTTATACTGTTCCAAAGATCACTTTTGTGAATTGTGTAAATCCGGGGAGAAAAAAATGAATGTTGGGGGGTAGGGCATATAAAATCCTGGACAATTCACTGATGATCTATCTGCGGATTGAGATAACCATCCATTCACCAGGTGTCGCCACGTGTTAATGACGCTGCCTGGCGATTCGAGACAGAACCGACCCAACCGAACCCATGAATCTGCAAAGTAAAACCCTTAGTTCTGTGGCTGTTCGCTTGAGCGCTTTCGAAGTGCGCACACAAAAGCAGTGGACCAATAGGAAACGACGATGTATTTTGTGGAGATGTCGATCATTTTCGAACACAATGGCTAATCGACGATTTGTTGTACGACAAGACAAATGTTGCGTGAAGGACATTGACAAAAGTGTCAAGAATAAGTGGAATTGGGCATGGCTGGAGAGATCGGCTGGAGACACTATGTTGGATATATATATTCAACAGTAAATTATCAGCACCAGGGACAGCCTACTGTTTGTGGTGTGAGGCCGATGTCAACTATGCAGATTGGATCCTACAGGCTACAGTCAGAGGGGAACCGAAGGCATTGAAGTACACACGCTGGCACTGCCCACACTGGTCACCAATATTCTATTAGAACCTGAACGGAAGGCGTATCACATAGAAGTTCGCCGATTCCATGTAGACAACACACTTCCACAAGCACCCACAAGTTCCAGATTGGACTCGTGGTGGGCTACCATATTCTTTACTGGCAAGTTCCCAGCCTGGTCAAAACTGGTGGCTGCAATGATGAGCTGCTTTCATGGTCCTCAAGTGGAAGGGTGTTATAGTCACATGTCTAGCATCATGAATACTGCCACTGCCAGAAAGAATGTTAGTACATTCAACATTATCCAGACTGTGAAGTACTCACTCATGGCAAGCAACAGGACTGCTATACAGGACTTCCACAAACAGGACTGGTCTCATCGTTCACAACACGAGGGGTGCATACAAAATGTACTCCATCCATCTTGCCGAGGAAGGAAAGATGAAGGAGGAGAAGAAAACTGAGCTGATCATGGCAAAGACGAAGGCAGCCACCAAGTACAAAGCTAAGGAAGCAGTTAATCTGGCAACGAAGAAAGCTAGAATGGCCCATCAACGGGCTGTTTTGACAAAGCTGGCCAAGGAGAAAGCTGCCCGTCAGCCAACTTGGGTTCAGCCCAGAAAATATAATTAACAATGAGTTAGTACTATGACATGTGTGCGGGAGTCCGGGTGCTTTTTTTGCTATTGGAAATGTTAAGATTTTCTATTTAATATTGCTCAAAATACACCGTATGTCGTACTCAATTAAAAAATTTCTCTGAGGAGTCCCCCCCCCTCCCCTCCGTTAGATGAGACAGTCCTCTCGGGCTGAAATGTGGGCCACAGCAAAATTTCCGGTTTTTTCTCTGAATGTCACTCTCATGTCTGTTATTAGCAAAATTGAAATATATTTTTTTATATTAAATAATGCAAAAAAGAATATCTCTTTGACATTGCATAGAATAACATGTTGTAAATAAGAAATAGAAAGAATTACATTGATTACTGTGTTACTGGAGGACGTACAACGTTTCCAAATTATGCTATATTTTCCCTATCCGGTGGCCATCTTTGATTGTTGCCATGGAAATGGGGGATCTGGCAGAACATTTTTTTTATATAATTTTATTCAACTTGGGCACAAAAGATTGTATTAATTAGGCATTTAAAAAAGACCTACCTAGCTGCCATATCTCCTTAATACCTGATTTGCTGTGGTGGGTCACATGTCACATTTGACGATTTTGTTTTTGATCCCTTTAGACCTGACATCATTTTGATGAAATGTGGTCCGAGTCCCGCAGTGGTGACTCAAAATCACCAAGATATGGGTGCACCTAGTTTAGGGCATGTAACAAGATATGGGTGCACCTTGTTTAGGGCATGTAATAACACATGGGAGCACCTAGTTTAGGGCATGTACCAAGATCATCATCATCATCATCCTTTTGGCGGCCACAATCAACTTGCTGATTATTCTGCCGCTCTTTGGGGGTTGCGAGGAGGTAGAATTTGATTTTGCCAAGAGAAGAATATCTAGAGTGACAGACCTATGGAGAACATTCGATCGCTATAAAAGTTTTAAATTAATAATAAAATAAACCCAAATAAAACAAATTTAAAAAACAAACGCAAATGAAATCAAATGTAAAACAATTAAATAAATAAAGAAATGAAAATAAAAGTCCATACCCCTATACCTAGTCTAACTATGTAAGATCTAGTTTTGTGGCACCCTTGCTTTGAAAGTGTCAAGGGTGCTGGCAGCCACAGCTGTTTCAGGCAGATCGTTCCAGTCTTTGATGGTATTGGGAGGAAAGAATGTTGTCTGTACTTGGTTCTGCACTGGATCTGGCAGAGCTGCTGTGAGTGCCCTCTTCTTTGTCTGATCGGAGCAGGATGGAGTTTGGAGCGATCGACTACAGCTTGGTTCTTAATGATTTTATGTAACATGGTCAATCTTGCCACCTTTCTGCGGTGCTAGAGGGAAGGCCATTTGAGTCTGTTGATCATTGTGGTGACACTAGATGTTTTCTGGTACTGGTTGACCACAAACCGAGAGGCTCTTCTCTGGACTGCCTTGATCTTGTCAATGTTGCGCTGTTTGTACGGGTCCCAGACTGAGCAGGCATACTCCAGTATGGGACAAACGAAGGTCTTGTATGCTGTCTCCTTCAGTTGGGTGGCGCTGATCTTGATATTGCGACGTAAGAAACCTAGGGTCTTATTGGCTTTAGCACATATGTTGTCAATGTGCTGGTCCCAGCAGATGTCTCGGGTGAAGGTAACGCCGAGGTACTTGGCAGAGGTGACCGTTGCCATGGTACGGCCATGGAGTAGGTATTGGCACTCCGCTATGGTCCTCTTGCGGGTGACAGGGAGAGTCATACATTTCCCTGGGTGGAAAGCCAAGTCCCATCGTTGTTCCCAGTTTTCCAGTCGGTGGAGGTCGAGTTGTAGCAGGTGTTGGTCGTGGTCAGTGGAGGAGAGGCAATAGACAGCGGTGTCATCAGCAAATGGCGAGTCCGTGAAGTGAGTTGTTCTGGGAGGTCATTGATGTAGGGCAGGAATAGTGCTGGGCTGACAACTGCCCCCTGTGGTATACCTGAGCGCACACTCACGTAACCTGTGGTACACCTGAGTGCACACTGACATAACCTGTGGTACACCTGAGTGCACACTCACATAACCTGTGGTACACCTGACCGCACACTCACATAGCCTGTGATACACCTGAGCGCACAATCACGTAACCTGTGGTACACCTGAGTGCACACTGACGTAACCTGTGGTACACCTGAGTGCACACTCACGTAACCTGTGGTACACCTGAGTGCACACTCACGTAACCTGTGGTACACCTGAGCGCACACTCACGTAACCTGTGGTACACCTGAGCGCACACTCACGTAGCCTGTGGTACACCTGAGCGCACACTGACGTAACCTGTGGTACACCTGAGTGCACACTGACGTAACCTGTGGTACACCTGAGTGCACACTGACGTAACCTGTGGTACACCTGAGCGCACACTGACGTAACCTATGGTACACCTGAGTGCACACTGACGTAACCTGTGGTACACCCGAGCGCACACTGACGTAACCTGTGGTACACCTGAGTGCACACTGACGTAACCTGTGGTACACCTGAGCGCACACTGACGTAACCTGTGGTACACCTGAGTGCACACTGACGTAACCTGTGGTACACCTGAGTGCACACTGACGTAACCTGTGGTACACCTGAGCGCACACTGACGTAACCTGTGGTACACCTGAGTGCACACTGACGTAACCTGTGGTACACCTGAGCGCACACTGACGTAACCTGTGGTACACCTGAGTGCACACTGACGTAACCTGTGGTACACCTGAGTGCACACTCACGTAACCTGTGGTACACCTGAGCGCACACTGACGTAACCTGTGGTACACCTGAGTGCACACTGACGTAACCTGTGGTACACCTGAGCGCACACTGACGTAACCTGTGGTACACCTGAGTGCACACTGACGTAACCTGTGGTACACCTGAGTGCACACTGACGTAACCTGTGGTACACCTGAGCGCACACTGACGTAGCCTGAGGTAGCATCGTTAACCACTACAGCTTGCTGCCGATTCCTGAGGAAAGCCCCGAGCCACTGGTTGACTTTGCCTTGGACTCCATAGTGGTGTAGCTTATGTAGTAGGAGACTGTGGTTAACCCGGTCGAAGGCTTTCGCAAAGTCCATTATTATGATGTCGGCTTGGTGGAGTTGTTCCATGTTCTCGCCGAGTAGTCCAGTAGTTGTGTTTCACAGGATCTTAATTTGCAGAAGCCGTGTTGTTCGGGCCTGAGGATTCCAATGCGTTTCAGGTGATTCATCAGAGCGCTGACGATGACATGTTCTAGGATCTTGCATGGAACGCTTGTGATGGATACGGGGCGGTAGTTTGCTGGATCATAGTGCTCGCCTTTCTTAAAAATGGGCGTTATATTGGCTTCTCTCCAGTCCAATGGGACTTCGCCTGTGCTGATAGAGGACTGGAAGATAGTATGGGTGCACCTAGTTTAGGGCATGTAATAATATATGGGAGCACCTAGTTTAGGGCATGTAAAAAAATATGAGCGCACCTAGTTTAGGGCATGTAAAAGATATGGGTGCACCTACTTTAGGGCATGTAATACGATATGGGTGCAACTAATTTAGGGCATGTACCAAAAAACTACCAAGATATGGGTGCACCTAATTTAGGGCATGTAATAAGATATGGGAGTACCTAGTTTAGGGCATGTACCAAGATATGTGTGCACCTAGTTTAGGGCATGTACCAAGATATGGGTGCACCTACATGCTGTCGTATACGCAAAATTTATTTTCCTATTTCACATGACATGGTGGCCGGGATAATTGCAGGTACTGATTACGTTGTAGTGTCAGGCCAACTGACTGTACTAAGACTACGTTAGTGTATTTGTTGAGTCTAGTCTATAATTTTTTACAGGGATAGGTGTATATACTAGAGTTGAGTACACTAGACGATGTCGGTCGAGGACTAGCGTAGGTTTTGCCGTCCCCCAGCACGACTTTGTGTTTGTCTTTGACTTTCTAGTTCTAGTTGTTTTCAGCACTCGGCAACGTTCTATTAACTGACCAGTCTGTATATATTGTGGTTACAATGTTATGATCTTATGAGGTCTCATTCAACTAGTCAGCCTTTTTCAGAACATTATCGCCAGCTCGACCTTTCTGTGCTGGCACTGAGGGTGGTCACTGCCAAGGTGCTTGTCGTCCTCAGTGGTTCTTTTACATCCCAAATTGAGACTTTGATCTAGTCAAGCTACTATACTGTGTAGTCTATAGCCTGGCCCTATGTATACCGGCTGCTAATAGTAATCCTAATGACACCACAAATAGACAGTGACGCATTGTTATAATTTGGTTTTGTAGTCAGCATGCTGTTTTTGAAATTTATATGACATCATAATTACAATGTGTATAGACGCATTTGCACTACAGTTACATTTGTTCACCTTTGATTTCTACCAATGGCTGGTTATGAACATCTACCTTACCTTGTTAAATGAACGCTTCAAAACACCTCACAGTTTATTAGAGACAATTATGTTTTATTACTGACAGGAAGTTTTTGGGGTAGGCAGGTCTGTGCACCTAGTTTAGGGCATGTACCACGATATGGTGCACCTAGTTTAGGGCATGTACCAAAATATGGTTTTACCTAGTTTAAGGCATGTACCAAGATATGGTTTCACCTAGTTTAAGGCATGTACCAAGATATGGTTTCACCTAGTTTAAGGCATGTACCAAGATATTGTTTCGCCTAGTTTAAGGCATGTACTAAGATATGGTTTCACCTAGTTTAAGGCATGTACTAAGATATGGTTTCACCTAGTTTAAGGCATGTACCAAGATATGGGTTCACCTAGTTTAAGGCATGTACTAAGATATGGTTTCACCTAGTTTAAGGCATGTACCAAGATATGGGTTCACCTAGTTTAAGGCATGTACCAAGATATGGTTTCACCTAGTTTAAGGCATGTACTAAGATAAGGTTTCACCTAGTTTAAGGCATGTACCAAGATATTGTTTCGCCTAGTTTAAGGCATGTACTAATATATGGTTTCACCTAGTTTAAGGCATGTACTAAGATATGGTTTCACCTAGTTTAAGGCATGTACCAAGATATGGTTTTACCTAGTTTAAGGCATGTACTAAGATATGGTTTCACCTAGTTTAAGGCATGTACCAAGATATTGTTTCGCCTAGTTTAAGGCATGTACTAAGATATGGTTTCACCTAGTTTAAGGCATGTACTAAGATATGGTTTCACCTAGTTTAAGGCATGTACCAAGATATGGTTTCACCTAGTTTAAGGCATGTACTAAGATATGGTTTCACCTAGTTTAAGGCATGTACCAAGATATGGTTTCACCTAGTTTAAGGCATGTACCAAGATATGGTTTCACCTAGTTTAAGGCATGTACCAAGATATGGTTTCACCTAGTTTAAGGCATGTACTAAGATATGGTTTCACCTAGTTTAGGGCATGCAGCCTTTTTGTACTTCATTTCCTAACATTTTACTTTTGGCCATTGAGAAGCATTCTATCTTGTGAACTTCTCAGTCATACCTCCTCTAGACCTTTAGCTATTACTTTTGTCAGTGGATGCAGCAAAAATATGCATAATCAATATGCGCACATATTGATATAATTTGGAATATTTAATCAAATTAATTCTAATGTGGGAGTTGGCATTTCAGAAATAGAAAGATATCTCAAGATATGATGTCGGGGTGCAGTGGCTCAGTGGTTAGAGTTTCGGACTCTGGACCGAGCGATCCTGGGTTCGAATCCTGTGCTGCGGTGTCGAACCTTGGGCTAGTTCGTTCACTCTACATTGCTCCAGTTAACTCAGCTGTATGAAGAAGTACCTGGCTATAGACAGTGATGGATATTAGTGTTCGAGTAGTCTTCAGTCAATAATTGCAGTGTCGCCGACTATTTTCAAGAGAATTTGAGATGGTGTTCGGTCAGCCAGGAATTGAGGTGAAAAGTGCATTGAGCAATCCTAAGGACTGAATACCGCACTATATTAAAAATTTATCTTTACCTTTTTATGATATATTTTCAAAAAATTGTTGTTATTTCCTATAATACAAATCTTGTTTTTGCCAAATATTGCCCTGGAATATTATTTCAATTCAACACAGATTAAGCCCTTTGGCATAAATGCCAGACGCTCAGTTTTGTAATACAGGCATCAAATGACGGCAGAAGGACACAAACCAGTCGTTAATTGAAAATGTGATGCTCTGCTTTTATTCTGTGTAGCAAAGTTTAAAAAATATCAACGGCCAACCACTGTTACTTCAAAATGTTAGTCACCCTTCAAAATATTTGTAGGTCCAACAGTCAGCACATAAAGCCATATTACAATGCATTTAGGAGTTGTCTGATGGGTCTATAAAGTTCCAGTTCATTCAGCTGTATGAACGAGTACCTGGCTGTAGACAGTGGTAGATATTTGTGTACAAATAGTCTTTGAACATTAATTGCAGCATGGCTAAATGCTTCACAGAGAAGTCGAGATGGTGTTTGATTGAACTGCTCTGCCAGGGCATGAAGTGTTAAACGCTTTGAGCAGTCCCAAGGACTGGATACAATGCTATATCATTTTGCAGAATGAAAACTTGAGAGTAGACTCCGAGACTGTGTCTGCCAAGCTGCCTGACATCTGTATTATCTACAAGCTACATCTCGAGTGTGGTCGGCTCATCAACTTGTACGACTGGCTGCAGGTTAGCACTCATGTATAATGATTTGATACTTTGATTCCCTTTCAAAGATTTTTGCACCATAGAAGCTGAGACAATTAATTTCAACAGGTAAGTGGATACATGTTTGTGAACTTCAATAGTTATGCTGATCACAGGTTTCAATTTCTGGTTGCTGGCTGATAATATGTAGACATCTTCAAGTATTTGGTAATATCTGAAGTGAGCAGCTCCCTCGTTGATTTTCTAGAAAACAAATTGACAAAAACTCAACAGCAAGTCAGTTGATCACAGGCTTCAATTTTTGGTTGATAAGAATTAAGATGTTGATAAATTGTTTATGCATTTCGTGTCATCTAATAGGAGCAGCTCCCTCGTTGATTTTCTCGAAAACAAATTGACAAAAACTCAACAGCAAGTCAGTGAGATGTCAAGCAACTACTTGTGACATTTTGATAACATCTTAATTGTTAATTAACCTATGTTCGTTATAGGGCTAAACAAACGTTGGTTTCGCCTATGGAAAATTAAATCATGATCTGTTGCCGTAGCTACATTTATAATATAACTATCTGTCTCCTGTAGCATTTAAAAAATAATGATCTGTCACCATAGCTTCATTTATAAAATAATTCCTCATAGCTACATTTATAAAATCATTATCTCTTCCCATAGCTACTTTTAGAAATATAACTAAACAGACATTAACAGTGTGCATTACTTTGGTGTGGAGTGGCAATATCAGGACAGGAACAGGCTAGAGAAATATATCAGGAAAACAAGTGGGATTGTAGGGAAGGGACAGGTCACTTTTATATCCACACATGAAAGACGGACAATGGACACCCACTCAGAACTGAATTTGACAGCAGACGGATAGACAGGAGTAACAGATACAGAGCTCCACGCACTAGAACCACACGCTATAGGAATTCATTCATACTGTCTGCAATACACATTTTCAATGCACACACAGACAGATAGGTGCTGATGTTGCTGCTCCGGCTACTGTCTTCAATGCATACAGGATGTGGGTGTGTAAATGTGATATTTAAACTAAGTTATAGTAATTGATTTGCATGTTTACTTAGTGAATGCTTGAATTGAGCTGGTACTGCTGTAAAATACTTGTTTATACTACTATTTTTTATGTATGAGTGTGTAAGGGTTGATTTTGTTTTTATGCACTGGAGTTGACGGCAGACGTGCAATTTCTCAATGTTGGGATCAATAAAGTTGTATTGTATTGTCGCCTATGGAAAATCAAATAATGATAGGTCCCAGCTACATCAATAAAAGTAATTATCTGTCCCCTGTAGTAATTGTATTGAGTTTGCTTATCCATTTCTGGACTTTGCTTCTATAGACAACTCTTTCGTTTGTCAGTCTCCCCACTCACCAGACGTCTGCTACCATTCAGTCCTCTATGTCCTTCTCCCATTGTCTCCTAGGTCTTCCTCTGCTTCTGCTGCCTTCCACTTTTCCTTCCATTATTAGCCTCTCTAGAGACTGATGCCATTTCACATGGCCGAAATAACTTAGTTTCTGTTTCTTTACAAAGTTCAGTAAAGTCCTGGGTATAACACCAAGCTCATCTGCGATGGACTCGTTAGTTCTATGTTCAGTCCACGACACTTGTAATAACTTTCTATAACACTTGTTTTCAAATACATGTACACTGTATTCCTTTAGTAATGTTCTTATTAAGAGTCCAGGTTTCACATCCATACGTAGCCGTTGGAAATATGCAGACTCGGATAATTTGTAGTTCCATATCTTTGTTCGTTGCTTTCCACAGCTTCTTCATCTCCGTCAACTTTTTACTCACCATTGCCAACCTCCGCTTGATCTCTTTCGTCCTATCTCCATCCGCTTCTATCAGTGACGCCAGATATTCAAAACTTTCCACTCGTTCTATTCCCTTGCCATCTACTGTGATTTCTGATGGTTCTCAACATCCCTTCACATTCATAATCTTTTAGTTTAGTTTAAATCCTTTCATCTCACTGTGCTCTTTAACAGTAGTTATCAGTTTATCCAATCCTTCTTTTGTATTGGATAATAACGCTGTGTCATCGGCATATCTCAATTCATATATCTCCTATCCATTTTTGTTTAAGTCCATTAAAAAAACACTTGCTTCTCGTGCCAGTCTCAACCTCTCTTTCATGATAATGTGTATAGACTGAATAGGTGGGGGGACAAAATGTACCCTTCTCTCACACCCTTGCCGACTGGGAACCAATCTATGGTAGCACACTCTAATCTCACTGCAGACTGCTGTCCAACATATGTGACCCATCTTAACGAAATGAATCGGATGTTGCTAAAACGGATTTTCCGTAAATGCTGTTTATGTAAAAAAATGCAAATCTACAGATTTTTAGAATTCCCCCTAAAATGATTCCTTAATATTCGTTTTATCGATTGCCACCACTACTACTCTCTAATTAATTCTGTTTTATGTATTTTAATGTCAGTTTTGAGGAGCTGTGAAAAGTGTCCCACTTGGTTTCCGTAAAACAAAGTCGAATATGCCACTAATTGCGTGCATTCTTTGCCACCATTTTTGGGATGATCCTTAACAAATCAGGTATCTCCGTGAAGCTTGACACATCGTCTTTCGAAATATGGGCACATATAAGCTAAAAAATGCGAACTGTGACCTACAGAAGGCAAGGAACACACCCCCTCTAATGCCAGATGTGTAGACAAGTTCGGATCATGTGGTAGCAACACAACCACGTGACCCAACCGGTTTCACGCAGGGCCACTGTGTATTTTCATCACGTCAGGGCTGTCACTTGTGACCCAGATAGTTGTGTATAACAAAGCAACAATGACATTCGGCGTGATGTCAGTGATGTGCTCTGTCCAAGCCCAGCCGAGAAGGTTGCCTCTATTACAGGACCGCCTGGTTAGTAGGAGTCTAGGTGTCATCGGAGACTGTTGTTGGACCGTCTGGTGAACAGGAGCCACAACGAGACACTACTGCGGCTGCACTTTAGTAGGGAGGGTAGGCGGGCCTGGGCCATGGTCTAACGAACCTGTTATCTGCACCCAAGGCCGTGCGCGCCGTGCCGATATCACGCAAGTGAGGATGTGGCCGGTTTAGAAGCTACACTTGACTTACTGGACATTGTCACCGATCTGTTGTCGTTAGTTACAAATTTCATGACTAGTTATATCCATCTATCACAGGTGTTCACAACTAGCTCCAAGCAATAGTTTACTCAAGTTCACAAGGTGTCTACTAACTGAGCAGTCAATCCGAATAGGGGTAGTTAGATCTATCACAAATATAAAAAATTGCAATAAGATATTGCAAGTGATTAAAATAGTGCTTGTGTTGGCAAAAATGTAAAATATTGCTGAAGTATGGCATGATGTGTTGTTTTTTCCAACTAAACTGCAGTGATTGACTAGACTATAATTTGGTAGTGACACCCCATGGTGAAGCTAACCTTTTGCTTTGCGTAGGAGCTAGCAAAAAATAATATTGGTAAAGTTTTATTGTTATATGGAGATGCTACGTATGTTTTGATAATGTGACCCCTATACTACAGTGGACATGAGAATTTGTGGCAAATTGACTGTATGTGGCCGTTTTCGTGGATATTTGGGGGGGTGTGGGCCTATGCAAAGACAATGTTAAATTTAATTTAAAGTGCCATTTGATTCCACTTGGTAGCGAATTGCCCCACATGTCTAGGAGTGATTTTTTATTTTGTTTCATGATTCTTTCTAGTGGACACCCAGCATGCGTACTCTGGTGGATATTTTACGCCTCAGTAAACATAGCGTGTGCACTTTGGCGGATGATTGTACACCTAGCGAATTTGTGTGAAATTATTAGTAGGTAGCGCGGTACGCTACATCATCAGCCAGAATAACGATGTAATAATTACTTGCTATTGTGTCTTGGCTACCTTGTCCTTGCACATAATTTCCGGATACCTACAAAATATCAAATAAATTAAGGGATTCGCTCGTCAATTAATGTAGACTTATTTTTTAGGGCGCGTCAACTGAATTTGTGTGTGCCAGATGCTACATTCAGGTGCATTCTGACATTTTGGTGGGTCATTTGTTAAAATATTGCATCAAAGGCACGGCCTGGATTGAAACCTGGTTATGTAATTTTGTATGTATATATAGGTGTATGTAAATACATACTGACTATCATTGTGTGTGTGTGTGTGTGTGTGTGTGTGTGTGTGTGTGTGTGTGTGTGTGTGTGTGTGTGTGTGTGTGTGTGTGTGTGTGTGTGTGTGTGTGTGTGTGTGTGTGTGTGTGTGTGTGTGTGTGTGTGTGTGTGTTCATATTAAATACAGTGCATAGACACAATAACATGAACACAAATATTCTTATGCACTATTCCAGATCTAGATAAATGCATTTCTCTCTCGTTGATACTACGAGTAAATTGAATATGTGACATAAAACTATACATTAAAAACAACCTTAAAATAGATTGTTTGGTGAACTTAGGGGTTCAACTTTCAATATTAGTAAATGATGATCATGATCATTTACTGTAATAGCACAGAACACAATACGTACTACTGGTTGTATTTTTATTCTGATCATGTTATCCATTTGGCTTCAGGCTTTCATTATGATAGTCGGCGGTGAGCAGGAAGGAAATTCGGGCCGCAAACAGACCACTCCAAACACGGTGTTGCAGTATCCTTTATAGCGACATTGACTGCTTCCTAAAGCAAGGATTCCATACGTTCGGAAACATGTACGGATACGGAATGGGGAATATCTCTGTAATGATGTCACACTGGAAATTTCCTATCCGATTCCTGTGCGGATTCGATTCGCTAAATAGAACAATTAAATTTGCCACATCCGCCTGTGTACTTTTGGACGTGCTTCTGTTATCTTCCACTGGACGCTGTATTAATTCTTTTGCTGCATGCCGTTTACGTACGTATGGAATCAGAGCTTTACCAAGAATCAAACATGGTGGTATGGTAATGAGTATATATTCAAACACCAAAAAATGCTTAAATTCTCAACTGTCCGAGAACATAAGGTACCGAAAGATATTCATATACACGCTGGCCGAATGTTCACGAGCATGAGCGTGTTCTGACATTAAGTCTCGATTGACTACCCGTGCCATTAATCAGGCTTTGTAACAATGGCATTGGTGAGAACATTTTATAAATGATCACCGATAATTGCTGTCGATTACGTAGGAGCAAAGAAATATTATTCTCACAGATGTGTCTGAAAACAAAGTACCCAAAATAATATAAATTGGTCTATTTTTTGGGTGTTCGAATACATACAGTCGGTACAGTAATCATTAGCAGGAAGTTGGCTGAACTGGTTGTATTAAATGCAGGAAACTGCGGACGCACCAAACATCAATACTTTGTGTCCTGCAGCTATAGATATCTTATATTTCTTAAAAGAAAACATTTCAAAACCACTTAATGCACATTTACGTTGTTGCTGTTGTTGAAACATGCGATGTTTCGAACCGTCTACAGCAGATTTTTTGTTCACGCACTGATGTCACATGACATGGCTTCAGTGCGTGATTAAGATCCGCTGTAGACGGGTCGAAATGTCGCATGTTTCAACAATGGCTCCAATATAAGTTTAATTCTTGCTATTAAAATGTAATCTTTAAGCCATAAACAATATCTTCCATATCACTTAATGCACAAGCATTTGGTATTTTTTCATAACTAGTCAATTTGGAATCAGTTCATATACACTCCTCTGTATGCTTTTTAATGTACTTTTGTATGATGTGGCCTGAAAACTTGTATATATAGACTTCATGTGGTTATGTAGTTAGCTCTTTTTTATTCATGTCATACATTTTCTAGTTAACCAATTAATTTTATTACCCTTTGAAGCTGCAGTCTCACAGATTTTAAGGTAAAATGGTATTTTTTGACAAAAAATAATAACTGGTTTTCTGCCAGGTTATGATATCTTATGTCTACTTCTATAACAATTGCATACCTCTAAATAACTCAAGAGTGTTGATATCAAGTAATCAGATCCGTTATGATTGCTTTTTTTATAAACATTTTCTATTAACAATTTATGCTATAAAATAAGATTTTGAAATTTTGCATTTAGTATATTCTACTCTGTGCAATGACCAGACATTTTTAAAAATCATCAATAGTTTTGAAGATAAACCAGGATCTGTTGCCAGAAACCAAGTTTTTTCTGCACTTTACAGAAAAACAATTTAACAAATGCTCTGGTCTTTGTGCAGTAGAATGTGTACTGAACATGGATTTGCAAGAATTATAATAGTGTTAAAAGAATAATGACAGTGTTTCCAAATTTGCGAATATTTGTTCAAAATGGCAGACATGTTGTTTATTACCATGGAAACCAGTCTGGCTGAAAAAAATCAATATATTTTTACTCGGTAAGATCATTCTATGCTTTGGGCAGTTTATATAAATCAAAAAAATAATCCTATGTACCTGCGGTGTTTGGCCTTGAGGAAATTCTTACCTTTTACACTGTTCTGAAGTGCTCATAACTTTAGTATAGTGAGATTTTTTTACACCTATGTCTCTTCATTTACTACAGTTCTACGTAGAACAATATCTCCCATTTTATATTTGACATCCATGTCCTGTAAGAAAGCACATTGATCACATGTTCTACATTTCAGTGGCACCAATTCAACTGCCAACAGGAAACAAATAAACCCAGCAACTGCACACATCTTGTCCATGTGATATGTTTAGTTCCTTGACCTTTGACCAGGGCGCGCTTCATTCGCACGGTGTCCGAGTTACAGTTCCTGGGTTTCATCAAACCGACGAAGAGGAAAACGGATCACGTAGCTCGTCTGACATGGGGCGGCTGCTGACCACGATAATTGCTTGAAGGAATTATTCCATGATCTGATTAGAAGTTGTGTTCGCCTATGAATATCACCGACGGTCGGTTGGTCTCTTGTGTCATCGCGAACACGATGTCGTTGTCGTGCCCAGCATCACCAACTGGGTTCTTCTCATGTTTGAATGAAAGCGAGTGGTCCTTTTTTCGACGTGGTGTTCGTTGCAGTTTCACGGGCTCGCCATCATTGCCCATTATTGTCATTGTTGGCTTGCCATCGTCTTTCGAGCCGGAATACGTCCATTGTTAACCGTGCTATACTGGCTTTCATCTGTAAAGAAACCAGAGTAAGTCAGTGGCTATGTTGTCGACATTTGCTCTAGTTCTAGCACATAATTATATTTGATTTCTTGCAAGTAAGCAGTCGTACATGAAATTTTTAGTTATTGCCACTCAGTCCTGAGAATTTAATTTGGTAACATCTTGTTGAATATGTTTCTTCTTTATAAGAATACTTTTCCTGTAGTATAAAGTTTCACGCAACTTAAAATTCCAGTGGCAGAATCTATATCATGTGTATTAACTGGGATGTGTCTGCAGACATGCCAGAATCTATATCGTGTATTAACTGAGATGTGTCTGCATACATGCCAGAATCTATATCGTGTATTAACTGGGATGTGTCTGCATACATGCCAGAATCTATATCATGTGTATTAACTGGGATGTGTCTGCAGACATGCCAGAATCTATATTGTGTATTAACTGGGATGTGTCTGCAGACATGCCAGAATCTATATCGTGTATTAACTGGGATGTGTCTGCAGACATGCCAGAATCTATATCGTGTATTAACTGGGATGTGTCTGCAGACATGCCAGAATCTATATCATGTGTATTAACTGGGATGTGTCTGCATACATGCCAGAATCTATATCGTGTATTAACTGGGATGTGTCTGCAGACATGCCAGAATCTATATCGTGTATTAACTGGGATGTGTCTGCATACATGCCAGAATCTATATTGTGTATTAACTGGGATGTGTCTGCAGACATGCCAGAATCTATATCGTGTATTAACTGAGATGTGTCTGCATACATGCCAGAATCTATATTGTGTATTAACTGGGATGTGTCTGCAGACATGCCAGAATCTATATCGTGTATTAACTGGGATGTGTCTGCATACATGCCAGAATCTATATCGTGTATTAACTGGGATGTGTCTGCATACATGCCAGAATCTATATCGTGTATTAACTGGGATGTGTCTGCAGACATGCCAGAATCTATATCGTGTATTAACTGAGATGTGTCTGCATACATGCCAGAATCTATATCGTGTATTAACTGGGATGTGTCTGCAGACATGCCAGAATCTATATTGTGTATTAACTGGGATGTGTCTGCAGACATGCCAGAATCTATATCGTGTATTAACTGGGATGTGTCTGCAGACATGCCAGAATCTATATCGTGTATTAACTGAGATGTGTCTGCATACATGCCAGAATCTATATCGTGTATTAACTGGGATGTGTCTGCATACATGCCAGAATCTATATCGTGTATTAACTGGGATGTGTCTGCATACATGCCAGAATCTATATCGTGTATTAACTGGGATGTGTCTGCATACATGCCAGAATCTATATCATGTGTATTAACTGGGATGTGTCTGCAGACATGCCAGAATCTATATCATGTGTATTAACTGGGATGTGTCTGCAGACATGCCAGAATCTATATCATGTGTATTAACTGGGATGTGTCTGCAGACATGCCAGAATCTATATCATGTGTATTAACTGGGATGTGTCTGCAGACATGCCAGAATCTATATTGTGTATTAACTGGGATGTGTCTGCAGACATGCCAGAATCTATATCATGTGTATTAACTGGGATGTGTCTGCATACATGCCAGAATCTATATTGTGTATTAACTGGGATGTGTCTGCAGACATGCCAGAATCTATATCATGTGTATTAACTGGGATGTGTCTGCAGACATGCCAGAATCTATATTGTGTATTAACTGGGATGTGTCTGCAGACATGCCAGAATCTATATCATGTGTATTAACTGGGATGTGTCTGCATACATGCCAGAATCTATATTGTGTATTAACTGGGATGTGTCTGCAGACATGCCAGAATCTATATCATGTGTATTAACTGGGATGTGTCTGCAGACATGCCAGAATCTATATCGTGTATTAACTGAGATGTGTCTGCATACATGCCAGAATCTATATCGTGTATTAACTGGGATGTGTCTGCATACATGCCAGAATCTATATCATGTGTATTAACTGGGATGTGTCTGCAGACATGCCAGAATCTATATTGTGTATTAACTGGGATGTGTCTGCAGACATGCCAGAATCTATATCGTGTATTAACTGGGATGTGTCTGCATACATGCCAGAATCTATATCGTGTATTAACTGGGATGTGTCTGCAGACATGCCAGAATCTATATCATGTGTATTAACTGGGATGTGTCTGCAGACATGCCAGAATCTATATCGTGTATTAACTGGGATGTGTCTGCATACATGCCAGAATCTATATCGTGTATTAACTGGGATGTGTCTGCAGACATGCCAGAATCTATATCATGTGTATTAACTGGGATGTGTCTGCAGACATGCCAGAATCTATATCATGTGTATTAACTGGGATGTGTCTGCATACATGCCAGAATCTATATCGTGTATTAACTGGGATGTGTCTGCATACATGCCAGAATCTATATTGTGTATTAACTGGGATGTGTCTGCAGACATGCCAGAATCTATATCGTGTATTAACTGAGATGTGTCTGCATACATGCCAGAATCTATATTGTGTATTAACTGGGATGTGTCTGCAGACATGCCAGAATCTATATCGTGTATTAACTGGGATGTGTCTGCATACATGCCAGAATCTATATCGTGTATTAACTGGGATGTGTCTGCATACATGCCAGAATCTATATCGTGTATTAACTGGGATGTGTCTGCAGACATGCCAGAATCTATATCGTGTATTAACTGAGATGTGTCTGCATACATGCCAGAATCTATATCGTGTACTAACTGGGATGTGTCTGCATACATGCCAGAATCTATATTGTGTATTAACTGGGATGTGTCTGCAGACATGCCAGAATCTATATCGTGTATTAACTGGGATGTGTCTGCAGACATGCCAGAATCTATATCGTGTATTAACTGGGATGTGTCTGCATACATGCCAGAATCTATATCGTGTATTAACTGGGATGTGTCTGCATACATGCCAGAATCTATATCGTGTATTAACTGGGATGTGTCTGCATACATGCCAGAATCTATATCATGTGTATTAACTGGGATGTGTCTGCAGACATGCCAGAATCTATATCATGTGTATTAACTGGGATGTGTCTGCAGACATGCCAGAATCTATATCGTGTATTAACTGGGATGTGTCTGCATACATGCCAGAATCTATATCATGTGTATTAACTGGGATGTGTCTGCAGACATGCCAGAATCTATATCATGTGTATTAACTGGGATGTGTCTGCAGACATGCCAGAATCTATATCATGTGTATTAACTGGGATGTGTCTGCAGACATGCCAGAATCTATATTGTGTATTAACTGGGATGTGTCTGCATACATGCCAGAATCTATATTGTGTATTAACTGGGATGTGTCTGCAGACATGCCAGAATCTATATCGTGTATTAACTGAGATGTGTCTGCATACATGCCAGAATCTATATTGTGTATTAACTGGGATGTGTCTGCAGACATGCCAGAATCTATATCGTGTATTAACTGGGATGTGTCTGCATACATGCCAGAATCTATATCGTGTATTAACTGGGATGTGTCTGCATACATGCCAGAATCTATATCGTGTATTAACTGGGATGTGTCTGCAGACATGCCAGAATCTATATCGTGTATTAACTGAGATGTGTCTGCATACATGCCAGAATCTATATCGTGTATTAACTGGGATGTGTCTGCATACATGCCAGAATCTATATTGTGTATTAACTGGGATGTGTCTGCAGACATGCCAGAATCTATATCGTGTATTAACTGGGATGTGTCTGCAGACATGCCAGAATCTATATCGTGTATTAACTGGGATGTGTCTGCATACATGCCAGAATCTATATCGTGTATTAACTGGGATGTGTCTGCATACATGCCAGAATCTATATCGTGTATTAACTGGGATGTGTCTGCATACATGCCAGAATCTATATCATGTGTATTAACTGGGATGTGTCTGCAGACATGCCAGAATCTATATCATGTGTATTAACTGGGATGTGTCTGCAGACATGCCAGAATCTATATCGTGTATTAACTGGGATGTGTCTGCATACATGCCAGAATCTATATCATGTGTATTAACTGGGATGTGTCTGCAGACATGCCAGAATCTATATCATGTGTATTAACTGGGATGTGTCTGCAGACATGCCAGAATCTATATCATGTGTATTAACTGGGATGTGTCTGCAGACATGCCAGAATCTATATTGTGTATTAACTGGGATGTGTCTGCAGACATGCCAGAATCTATATCATGTGTATTAACTGGGATGTGTCTGCATACATGCCAGAATCTATATTGTGTATTAACTGGGATGTGTCTGCAGACATGCCAGAATCTATATCATGTGTATTAACTGGGATGTGTCTGCAGACATGCCAGAATCTATATCATGTGTATTAACTGAGATGTGTCTGCATACATGCCAGAATCTATATTGTGTATTAACTGGGATGTGTCTGCAGACATGCCAGAATCTATATCATGTGTATTAACTGGGATGTGTCTGCAGACATGCCAGAATCTATATTGTGTATTAACTGGGATGTGTCTGCAGACATGCCAGAATCTATATCATGTGTATTAACTGGGATGTGTCTGCATACATGCCAGAATCTATATTGTGTATTAACTGGGATGTGTCTGCAGACATGCCAGAATCTATATCATGTGTATTAACTGGGATGTGTCTGCAGACATGCCAGAATCTATATTGTGTATTAACTGGGATGTGTCTGCAGACATGCCAGAATCTATATCGTGTATTAACTGGGATGTGTCTGCAGACATGCCAGAATCTATATCGTGTATTAACTGGGATGTGTCTGCAGACATGCCAGAATCTATATCATGTGTATTAACTGGGATGTGTCTGCAGACATGCCAGAATCTATATCGTGTATTAACTGGGATGTGTCTGTATACATGCTAGAAACTGGTTTGCATAATAAATATATTTTGACATTATATGTAGTACCCTTGAATTTGTTTCATTCGACATAACAAACACATCACAGGATGTTTGCAACAGTGAATAATTTGATTCATCAAGACATAATTTCTAGTGGGTGACAGATAGGTTACTGGTACTAATTTTTGTATTCATTCATTCATGTTGTACATTGATGGTGTGCTGATAAAACATAAATGACTTGTACAGGACAATATTGTCCTTGTTCTCATGTAACCATGTAAGTGATATTCCATGTACATGGTACACGAAACACCCTGTAAAGATACATACAATACCTACAAATAAGAAAAAGAAACATTTTGTCTGGTCTCCTGCAAAACTGTTTTTGTCGCCTGCGAGGTTTTATCACCACGTTCGATTATTTATTTATTATTTTATATAATATTTAACTTCCAAGAGCTCAACAAGAACATTGTAAATTATGTTACCCAGGAGTTAACAGCCATTATAATTATTAGCAGGACGTATGGTTTGGAATGTGATCTACATCAAAGTTACCTCTGTAACAAGTGCCAGTAACAGGCTATAATGGTTGTTTATGAATTGAATGAATTCATTAATGCTTTTATTTCAGGTACAAAAACCCATAGTACATGTACAATAGGAATAAAAGGTACAACATAAAAAAATAATAAGTAAAATATATAAATGAGTAAACCAAACTAATAAGTTAAGAAATAAAAAGGAGTAATAAAAATAGAAGACAAAATAAATATGTAAAAAAGATATAATATAGTTACTATTTTACAACATATAGAGATGTTGACCAGCAGGACCACATGGGCCCATTAACAATTTATGGTTACACATATATTTTATCATATTATTGTCAATATAAAGAACCCGTTTTCTGAAACCATAAAAACATTGTGTGCAATAGGGCATCAAATGAGTCGATAGCATTATTTATAAACATCACTCATGCTGTCCCATCGGTGGTATCCTAGGATCCGTCTATGCATATTGTTGTATGCGAAGTTTTAAATAGGTGCCCTTGTTGAACTGTACCGAGAGTTCGGAACAGTAAACTGAACAACAATATGCATGGAACAGATAAAGATCAGCTGTGGAATTTTCAGATGATGCTGTTGGACCTGGCATAAAGCTGTGCAGATGCCCTAGCATACCTTCATCATCCTTCAAGTCATTGCAGATAATCACCCCTAAATATTTTGTCATTTCAACAAACCAGTTTGTTTCTGTGCAAGTAAATATCTGACCATTTGAGATGAATGATTTTATAGGATGATATATAATGTAATTGTCGAAGCCAAAGATGGCATAAATATTTAGCAATGCCTGGAGGCCACTGGGGCTAGGTGCAATAACACATAAACCGTCTGAATACAACATGGTTTGTACTGATGTTGTGTAGGTGACATCCTACGCCAGAGTTTTTAAGCATAATGCTTAAATCGTCGACATATACATTAAATAAATATGGAGATAAAATACCATCTTGTCTAACACCATTTGAGACATTAAAAAGTCGGAGGTCATGAAACCCCATTTAATACAAAACATTTGGGTTCTGTGCCAGTATACCAAAATTTGTACGAGTAGGATTGGCACGCCACGGCTGAGCAATTTTCTAAAGAGTGTTCAATGGTTAACTCTATCAAATGCTTTTGATGCATCTATAAAGCAAGTATACACAGGACTATTGTAGCTTCTATAATACTGATTAACATTTTGATGCATATGATCAGCAGAATGACCTTTCTTGAATTCAAACTGATTGTCTGATGTATCAAGGTAAGATTTCATAAGTTCAAGTAATACAACTTTAAAAGATCTTAGAAACAACTGTGACCTGTCGTACAGGTCTGTTGTTGTTAATATCACTTATGTCACCAGACTTGTTTTTCACCAAGGGTATAATAATAGTTTTCATAAAATCATCAGGCAGATGTCCGTGTCGGATAACACCAGTGTAAAAAATTTATAATAATATAGTGATGCGCCTATCTGCATGTATAAAATGTTCTGCAGATAGCCCATCATTACCACATGCTTTACCAGACTTCAGTCTGTCTATAGCATTCTGTACCATGCAAGGTGTAATGTGTACATCATTGTCTATAGCATTCTGCGCCATGCAAGGTGTAATGTGTACATCATTGTCTATAGCATTCTGTGCCATGCAAGGTATAATGTGTACATCATTGTCTATAGCATTCTGCGCCATGCAAGGTGTAATGTGAACATCATTGTCTATAGCATTCTGCACCATGCAAGGTGTAATGTGTACATCATTGTCTATAGCATTCTGCGCCATGCAAGGTGTAATGTGTACATCATTGTCTATAGCATTCTGCACCATGCAAGGTGTAATGTGTACATCATTGTCTACAGCATTCTGCACCATGCAAGGTGTAATGTGTACATCATTGTCTATAGCATTCTGCACCATTCAAGGTGTAATGTGTACATCATTGTCTACAGCATTCTGCACCGTGCAAGGTGTAATAATGTACATCATTGTCTATAGCATTCTGCACCATGCAAGGTGTAATATGTACATCATTGTCTACAGCATTCTGCACCGTGCAAGGTGTAATATGTACATCATTGCCTATAGCATTCTGTGCCATGCAAGGTGTAATGTGTACATCATTGTCTATAGCATTCTGCACCATGCAAGGTGTAATATGTACATCATTGTCTATAGCATTCTGCACCATGCAAGGTGTAATGTGTACATCATTGCCTATAGCATTCTGCACCATGCAAGGTGTAATGTGTACATCATTGTCTATAGCATTCTGCACCATGCAAGGTGTAATATGTACATCATTGTCTACAGCATTCTGCACCGTGCAAGGTGTAATATGTACATCATTGTCTATAGCATTCTGCACCGTGCAAGGTGTAATGTGTACATCATTGTCTACAGCATTCTGCACCATGCAAGGTGTAATGTGTACATCATTGTCTATAGCATTCTGCACCGTGCAAGGTGTAATGTGTACATCATTGTCTATAGCATTCTGCACCATGCAAGGTGTAATGTGTACATCATTGTCTATAGCATTCTGCACCATGCAAGGTGTAATGTGTACATCATTGTCTATAGCATTCTGTGCCATGCAAGGTGTAATGTGTACATCATTGTCTACAGCATTCTGCACCGTGCAAGGTGTAATATGTACATCATTGTCTATAGCATTCTGCACCGTGCAAGGTGTAATATGTACATCATTGTCTTTAGCATTCTGCACCATGCAAGGTGTAATGTGTACATCATTGTCTACAGCATTCTGCACCGTGCAAGGTGTAATGTGTACATCATTGTCTATAGCATTCTGCACCGTGCAAGGTGTAATGTGTACATCATTGTCTATAGCATTCTGTGCCATGCAAGGTGTAATGTGTACATCATTGTCTATAGCATTCTGCACCATGCAAGGTGTAATATGTACATCATTGTCTATAGCATTCTGCACCATGCAAGGTGTAATATGTACATCATTGTCTATAGCATTCTGCACCGTGCAAGGTGTAATGTGTACATCATTGTCTATAGCATTCTGCACCATGCAAGGTGTAATGTGTACATCATTGTCTATAGCATTCTGCACCGTGCAAGGTGTAATGTGTACATCATTGTCTATAGCATTCTGCACCGTGCAAGGTGTAATGTGTACATCATTGTCTATAGCATTCTGCACCGTGCAAGGTGTAATGTGTACATCATTGTCTATAGCATTCTGCACCGTGCAAGGTGTAATGTGTACATCATTGTCTATAGCATTCTGCACCGTGCAAGGTGTAATGTTTACATCATTGTCTATAGCATTCTGCA
This sequence comes from Escarpia spicata, assembly GCA_963995525.1. Lineage (NCBI taxonomy): Eukaryota > Metazoa > Annelida > Polychaeta > Sabellida > Siboglinidae > Escarpia > Escarpia spicata. The sequence goes on from OZ023218.1 coordinate 37,300,556, forward strand.
CCGTGCAAGGTGTAATGTGTACATCATTGTCTATAGCATTCTGCACCGTGCAAGGTGTAATGTGTACATCATTGTCTATAGCATTCTGCACCATGCAAGGTGTAATGTGTACATCATTGTCTATAGCATTCTGCACCGTGCAAGGTGTAATGTGTACATCATTGTCTACAGCATTCTGCACCGTGCAAGGTGTAATGTGTACATCATTGTCTACTGCATTCTGTACCATGCAAGGTGTAATGTGTACATCATTGTTGTTACACACATTCCCAGTATTGTGTATACGCTCCTTTACATCTTGCATATTTACATCTGAAGTGACATTATTTAACAGTGATTAAAAATATGTTTTCTACATGGCGGATATGGAACGCGGGTTACTAGCACCGCTGACAGTAGAAGCATTAGGTAAAACTTTCTTGTACGTTTTGGATACATTTTTCCAAAAAGAAGCTGTATCTTTAGTATGTATGGATTTAGCCATGGCATCTGCTCGAGCCATTTCTTCTCTTTGTTGACACTGAACAAATATTTAAAATGTAACTTAGTTTTTCGCATGAATTCACATATTGGGCCATGCTTGACACACTTAATAATGCACCACTTAATAGCTCCACGTGGTATCCTGTATTCACGGTGAGACAGGAGGCTTTCTAAAGGTATATGACGTGGCCATGAGTAGGTAGGTAATGTAGATAAATGCCAGCATTGGTATTGTATAACGTTTGCGGGATGGCTCAATTTCGAACATTTATTACTAGATGGTGACACTGTTTGGTTGTCACTACACATAAACTCGTATCAACTGGCACCTCCAAGTCATATATCATTTTGACGGGAAGTTATATATAGTTTTTTTTTGTTCACGATGTACGTAACATGTCCGTAGAAATGAAGTAGACACAGAGTTATTGTAATTTTATGACGTTTGTGGTATTGCAAAAGTTCGGTTATTCATAATTTCACGGTGTCCTTGTTTGACCTTAGCTCCACACTTACTATACAGGGTAACAGTTCCATGTCGTTTCTCGTTTTGACGGGGAGACAATAAGGTTTCCAATAATATATGACATGGCTATTTCATTATTAATGAAAGTAGATATATAGCTATTGTAATTTACAGACGTTTGCGGAAGCGGACAATTTCTAAATGTTTTCATTCGATGGTGAACTTGTTTGACCTTGGACTCACGATAGGTCTACGGTAGGCCTCGTTGTGATGGGGATATCTAGGGTTTTCAAATTATATATACTATTTGGATATTTGTACGGGGAGGGGGCATTTAAATCGGTCCGTTAAGTAGTGCATACCGCTCGCCTATTGAGGAGATGTAAACGAATATATATTGGTCAGAACTAATTAGCATATTCATGCAACACATTTGCATATTATAATTTGTTCATTTAATCATACCTAGATACCCTGAAAACATGCGTTTGGATACATCATTTTGATTGTTTGGATACATCATTTGATTGTTTGGATGTTTACAATTCGAGATATTCGGAAAAGTAGTATGTATTTTAATGGCGGTAGCTAATTTGCATATTAAGGGATTTCTACAAAAACGCTCAGGGGTGCCTGGGTGGCATCAGTGGGGTTATTGGTTAGAAGGTCACAAAAATGCAAACAAAAACATCGTGCGGACTCCAGTGCACGCTTCACTGGTCAACACCCGGACTGTATCCGATGAGATGGCTCAGAAATCAGAAAAGTGTCTTCTCATTCTTGAACGTCGTCGTTGGACGAATCAGATAAAACCTTAATCACGACGGCGCAAAATCTATATGCACAATAGTACTCACTCCTCCCTACCTTCGACAATAGGGACTCCACAGCAAAATACAACTTTTACCCACTTAGAACACCAATTCACATCATATTTAAGCACTCCAGTGACGTCTAAAAACGTTTCGACCCCAAAGAAATTACCGAAAAGGTTTTTTGCGAGGGGCCCTACACAACGGCCCCTCTATGACCATACATGGGGTATTTCACAGACGGAATCAGCAGTGCCATACCTAAATGATCTAAATGAAGCACGAGGACACATTTGATATTTACGTAATTCAACATTTACTGCTCTAATTTCTGACAGATCAATCGTGTTTTCATGTTATACTAGCATGTATATTATTCCAACAAACCAATGACACGAAAATGTGACATGAGTATGTCGTCTGTCTTTACATTCAATGTAAATCGTAATATTCCATGATACCAGTGCTACGATTTTATGTACAGTAAAGAACTAAAGAAATACACCATCACAATTTGGTTACGCATGTTCACTTGTTCGTACATTTATCTGAACATAATATTTGAACATTTGTGACAATTTTCATATCAAGGTTTTACATCGTAGACCAAACATAAAAAATCAATTAAAATTACGTTCTGTAACTTTTTTATATAATGTGTATAAACCATTGGTGTTGTAAATCAGCATTGTTGTTCTAGTTGTTTCCAGCACTCAGCAACGTTCTATTAACTGACTAGTCTGTATATATTGTGGTTACAGTGATCTTATGGTTTTTACACCAAATATACCATACCTGCCTGGTCCGGGTTTCGAACTCGGGGCGCCGGCATGTCAGGCGGATGTGCTAACCACTACACTATCGCGCGCCCCCATTGTTACACGGTGTATGACAAGGGCCCATTGCAAGACATCGCAACACAATCAATTGCATGGCTCCCTGTCGTCTTGACTCAAGAATAACAACTTTTAGAAAACGAGCAGTTTTGCCCAGTTCTTATGTTTCTATATCAACAAAACACACAGTTTTCAATGACACGTCTGTAATTGTAAATAATGTGTGCCTTGATTAATGTTGTACACGGTGTCTCATCTTGCATTAGGCACCAATTTCATTTTAGTTAGTGAATTTAAGTGTAGTTACATTTAGTAAGAGAAATGGCAAGAAACGACACATTAGACAAATTGGCTGAAAATATTGGATGAGAAGAACGGCTGTTCCAAGAAAATCAACATGTCTTCATTCGCAACTAAATATTATTTTTGTTTTATATTCAGTTTATCGTTTTAATTTGAACTCTCGACGGTTTCGGTAGTATCAAGATTAGACTCCATGGATTATGTTCTTCACTTTGTGCTTTCAGTTACACGTTTGCACAGTAAGAATATGACCAGTCGATTGAATCCAATAATATTGCCGGCAATAAAATGTTTTGTTGTTGACCAAAAATAATTCGCCTTTAGTAGGGACAAGGAATTTCTAACTGTTATAGGGAATGGTTGGTTGCACATGAGGCATCGCATGACCATGCAAGAGCACATTAATATGCACGGATGGGAACAATGAAATCCGAAGATCATAATTATGTCATGCAGGGCAGAATAAGACAGCCACTGGAGTGAAGACATGCAGACATGCCACGTATGGATTTCTAGGAAGTATTACGGAATTCTAGGTGGAAAAAGGCGTATGTATCTCGTTTTAATACGGACTCGTTTCAAACGTCAGAATCATGATGACACATTTTGCTAGGCAGATTTCAGACAACAAGGCTGCCAGTTTTTTTATATTATGTATTATAATTGTAGAAGAATGATGTGGCAAAACTCATTCGGAATAGGAATTCAGGGTAACCAACGAAAAACTTATTTATACAGAATGTGATGTCAAAAGTACGCAAAATAATAAGAATGACGAACAATGAGACGGATGTTGTAAAATGATACAAATAATATAACATTACACGAATGTCGTAAAATTACACGAACGACACAACATGACACGGACGACGTAAGATGACACTCACGACGCTGTAGAAGAGACACATGACAGGGTACTCGTCCTCAGCGTCCGGGCAGTCGACGCGACCGTCGCAGATGTTGTGTTCGTATATGCAGGACGTGCGCCCGACGATGGCCGAGCGTGGACACAGGAAGGCGTGCTGGCCATCCTCTGCGGTGGGACAATCTGAGCAGTGAAGACGTGAGCAACAGGTGGACAAGTATCTCGTCTATCAGTTCAGTAGAAATTGGCGCAATTTTGACCAAACTCATTAAACTTAAAAAAAAACAGTTTCTGTTTTAAGATGTCCTATGGGGTTTTCTGCACTACCAGAAAAAAAAACCCTGGGAACCTCAAGAAAAACTCCTACCCTGTCTATTGAATGTTCACGTATTGTAAGATGTTCTTTGTATTGGCTGTCAATATATAGATGCCAGTTCACTGAATATATATGATATGGAAAGTCAAAATACGACATTTGTTAACAATTTTGTTGTCAGGACCTAACTATCTTAGTTAATTTGTTTGTGAGACATAAGCATCGGAGCCGGGGGGAGGGGGTTTGTAGTAGTCCCCCTTGAACGGCCATCAGATAGGTAGGAGCTCGCCTATACAGTACTGTCAAACCTCGCCTTATGGTCAACTTGGCAATACGGCCAAATTATCTCTATAACAGTAAGGTATAGAAAATAGTCTCGCTAATACGATCACTTCGCCATTCGGACCACTTTTGCCCAGTCCCCAGGATAATAGCGGGGTTCCTCTGTATACCCAACAGTCTCCCTATTGATTGGCCAACATCGGCCAGATTCCCGTTGTAGGCATATTACGTTTTACCATTGATTTTATTCAAACTGCAATAACGTGAAAACTATTCAAAATGTATATAAGTATCCAGCGTCATATTTGTAGATAATATGTAATGCCATAAGAACATTATATATAACTTCAGCCGTTACAACTTCAAATATAGCCTTTTGAAATGTTGAGACCATTCATTTATTCAACACTCCATTGTCATAAAAGCATCCCGGGTGAAATTTTTTTTAAACGTATACATCTAGAAATACTTTTAATGAGACAGCTAGCTCGCCTACAAATGTAGAGTTCCATATATGCAAATTAAAGGCGTTGTGCTAGAATGGGCATACAAACATACCAACAAACAGAGAACCACACTCTCTTCTATAATTATAGAGCGGCCACCTCACCAACAGCCGGGTTTTCAAGCCATCCCTCCACAAAGGCTTCCACATTGTGTCTCCATAACGGCCACATGGCTGTCAAAAGCCGCAGTCTATAGGCAATACAATTTCCTATGATACTTGTCACGCACGCGTGCCATGCGGTCTGGCTCACGCAGCACCTGTTTTAAAGGCGAACCTCCCGTCTCCCACTTTTCAAGGAGCAACCTTCCATCTCCCACGATAAATGTATGGAAGTGTCGACTCACCTGGACTGCGTTTGCCTCTGTGCGTGGAGCCGCACGGATGCCGTACCTCGTCGTGTACCATCGCCCTGGACCGCAGAGACGGGCCAATTATCGCCGTGACATTGGCTATGATAATCAGCACGCAGCCAGCAGCTGAAAATGGTAGATAAGAGGCCAATGATCAAAAGAAACAAACAAGAAAACAAATGCAAACCTACCAACTTTTGTTGTTGAAATCCGGCAGATCCATCAGCGGTTCAGCACGTTTCCCGTGTCGTCGCGCTGACTCTGATCTTGACATCGGAAGACGAGGGGTGCTGATGATTTTTTTCGCAGCCGGGCCGCCGTAACTTAAGCCTTAAGTTTTCCATGCTCGACTCAAGACATCGGAAGAAGGGGGTGCTGTTGAAAATGTTCTTAGACAATCTGGGAGATTTGCTTGTATTCCGGGAGTCCGGGAGATACACCAAACATCCTGGAGACACTCGGATTTCACGGAAGAGTTGGCAGGTATAAAAATGAATATAGAAAGAGACGTGTAGACCGCGGCACCTTTTTCTCCATCTTTTAAATAAAAATCTTCAATGAATGTCACATACACTATAATTAGTATGTTCATCAACCCCATACAAACACTTGTTTCACACGTTTGTTACTGCGCAGGCCGGACATGGCGACCTGTAATTTGACAAAAGCATAATCGTTTTTCGTAAAGACGGTGTTGCTTTCCATTGAGCTAGAACATTGTTCGTAGAGCTCTCCAACATTCAGGTCCTGCCGGCGCACAGCCCATGCCGGCCCAGCACCTGGACTTGAGCCTCACCGAATATTAACATGGAAAGTCTTCACCAAAAGCAGCAGGCTAGACATTCTGACGCGAAGGTAGCTACTTACTGTTGCTTCCTCAACTGGAACTGGCTTATCCGGATCAGATTCTTCGATGTCCAAATATATAATGTGTAAATCATTTAAGTAATATTCGCAGTGAAAGTAAAAGTGCGCAGGCGTAGACCTACATTTATTTCAATGGTCGAAAGAATTGCCAATTGCTAGGCCAACATTTATGATAGAGGGTCCACATGAAATATAATCAAAACAGAGGCCTATTACAATTACCAGTTATTTAAAATGTCAACGACGACAGTGCAGCTATCATGACATGTTCACATATTCCAGCTATGATATCTTTACAACAATTTGCATGAAACATAATTATTACAGTATTGACTTACTAGTATAACATGTGTGGTAGCCCACGATGTAGCCCTACCTGTGGCGGGTTGTAGGAGGTATCTCAACATCCTCTACGTTACACGGCTCCGCAACGGACGACACACGCCAAAGAGTGAGATGCCTTTATAGGTTCGTCGCCTCGTTGCTCTGCAAGGATGCGAGCTGACGATTCGGATGGCCGGTATCGCGGTTAGACTGTGGCGGAGGCGTCTGTAAACGTGATTGCGATACCTTCGGGCTAGAGTCCGGTGCAAATGATTGTTACCGACACCTCGGCGGAGCAGAGCGTCTATTCACGATAGTGGATCATAGGAGTCTTCCCACAGGCTTCTCAAAAGACGCATAACAGATCGCGTCTATGTACATGTCGCCGTTTGAAATTTAATGCTTGTTTGATTATCAATGTCGTTGCCTTTGGCTTAGGGCGGTGCTGCAGTTACATGCGTCGCGGACGTGACAAGATGACGTACACAGACAACGATGTCATATCAAAAACTTTCATTTCGCATATCCAAAACGTATTTTACCTGATAAAGGCTTTCGTCGAACGTATTACGTTGACCAGGTATTCCTAAACCAGATGGCTTCCTTGATGTGCCGGGTTTTTCGGTATTGATGAAGTCAACGTGATACCTTCGACGAAAGCCTTTACCAGGCAAAATATGTTTTGGATATGCAAAATGAAAGGTTTTGATATCAAAAAGAACTATCCTGAAGAGTGTTCGGTAAACTATGTCACATGTCTAACACTAGCAATAAAGGCCTATTCATAATTAGGGCTACTACATATAAGGTGAATTACAGGAAAACCGGTTATTAATCAAACTAATTATATATGAGTGTGTGTGTGTGGGGGGGGGGTGTTTGTGTGTGTGTGTGTGTGCGTGTGTGTGTTTGCAGGTGTGTTTGTGTGTGTGCGTGTGTGCGTGCGTGCATGCGTGTGTGTGTGAGTGAGTGAGTGAGTGAGTGAGTGAGTGAGTGAGTGAGTGAGTGAGTGAGTGAGTGAGTGAGTGAGTGAGTGAGTGAGTGAGTGAGTGAGTGAGTGAGTGAGAGAGAGAAAGAGACAGACAGACAGACATAGTTAGAGGGGGAGAGGGAGAGAGAGAGAGGGGGGAGGGTGAGCGAACGAGCTAGGTAGTATGTGCGTGTGCGTGTGATCATCGGCGTCGTCGTTTTAGTTTTCAACTTCAACATCCTCTTCATCGTAATGTTCATCGTCATCCTCCTATTCACCGTCTTTATCATCGTCATTTCCAAGTTCTTTTTATCGACATTACTTTGTAATAATATTAACTCAACTCTGATCACAAACCCCCACTGCCTTGTGGGAGTCTCGGGAGAGACAAAAGCTATAGGAGTAAACCCAGACAGAAAAAAATCCGGAGTGGAGCCCCGAAGGCGGCCATATGTCATCATGACATCTTCCGACAGCCCCTGCAGCCAAACTTGTGCCAAAAGTCGTGCTCTGCACTCCTTTGGATCCCACTGATGAGGCCGAGAGGGGGATCTTGCCGCTTGGGCAACCCAGGACCCCCACATATCTTGCCCAGGCATGCGCCATGGAGAGTGTCACTCCATAGTCGACTCCACGTGACTGTGCAGCACGGAAGGCAGCAGTTACAGGTTATAAGTCCAACTCGATTGGCGTAGAGAACAGACGCCACTATGGGAGAGATCATCGCATCTCATTGGACAGCTACCCCCCGTCTCAAACTGGGCAGCCCCCGGTCAGTAAAGGTGCTGTCCCGCCACTGACCATCTGCTTCAATGGGTGCTTGGAGCTTAGGGATCTCACCTAACAAGTGGACTGAAATACTGCGCCAGGCAAAACAAAAACAAAAATGTCAAGAAGGTACCAGCCCTTCGAATCGCAAGCTGGAATGTCAGGACCATGTGTCCTGGCCTGTCGGAAGACCTCACGCAGATTAAGGACACACGGAAGACAGCTGTTATCGACAAAGAGCTCAGCAGACTAAATGTGGACATTGCATCTCTTCAAGAGACACGCCTCGCAGCAAACGGTTCGCTGCCGGAGAAAGGTTACACCTTCTTCTGGCAAGGGAAACAACCAAATGAAACCCGCTTACATGGAGTGGGGTTTGCTGCCAGGAACTCCCTTCTGAGCACAACTGAACCACCAACTAATGGCTCAGAACGCATCCTATCCCTCCGTGTGTTTACTGAATCAGGCAAAGTGAACTTGCTGAGCATATATGCGCCAACACTCTGTTCTCCACCGGAAGTAAAAGACTACACTTTATCATCAACGACATTCTCCACTCTGAACATATGTTCTTGTTGGGAGATTTCAATGCTAGGATCAGTGACGACCACAATTCATGGTTAACCTGTCTTGATCACTACGGCACTGGGAAAATGAATGAAAACGGACAGCGACTACTCGAGCTGTGCTCTTATCATGACCTCTGCATCACCAACACATTCTTCCAAACTAATCCCCGCCAGAGAGTCTCATGGAAACATCCGCGATCCCATCGCTTGCACCAGTTGGACCTCGTCATTACCAGGCGGACTTCTCTCAACAATGTGCTCATCACACGCAGCTTTCATAGTGCGGACTGTGACACTGACCACGCCCTGGTTTGCAGCAAGGTTACACTCAGGCCAAAGAAGATTCATCATTCCAAGAAGAAGTGTCATTCTCTTATCAACGCTGCCTATACCTCAGTTCCATTGCTGACTGAACGGTACCTAAATCCCCTTGAACAGGCTTTGCGTTGCACACCACAAGAAGGTATGGAAGCCAAATGGTCACACTTCAGAGACAGTATCTACAAAGCCGCTTTGACAACTTTCGGCAGACAGAGAACAAGCAGCGCAGACTGGTTTGAAACCCACATATCTGACATGGAGCCCGCCATTGAAGCGAAACGCGCAACACTATTGAACTATAAGAAGAACCCCAACGCAGCCACACTTCCTGCTATCAGAACAGCAAGATCTACAACGCAAAGGACAGCTAGGAAATGCGCCAATGACTATTGGCAAAGTCTCTGCAACAATATTCAGTTGTCATCCCACACTGGCAACACCCGAGGGATGTACGAGGGAATAAAGAAAGCTTTTGGACCTACCACCAAGAAATCTGCCCCGCTGAAGAGCAAAACAGGAGAAACCACCACAGAACCAAACACGCAGATGGACCGATGGGTTGAACACTCTCTAGACCTCTACTCCAGGGAAAATGTAGTCACCGAGGCAGCCATAAATGCAGCTGAATCTTTGCCCGTCATGCATGAGCTCGATGAACCCTCTTCAGTGGAAGAGCGTGGTGATGCCATAGACCGCCTGGTTCGTGGAAAAGCCCCGGGAAGTGACGGCATTCCTGCAGAGATCATTAAGTGCGCCAAGCCTGTGCTACTCACCATGCTCCATGAACTTCTAAGCCAGTGCTGGGAGGAGGGCACATGCGGGACGCCAATATCATCACTCTGTACAAAAACAAAGGTGACCGTAGCGACTGTAAGAACTACCGCGGTATCTCACTGCTCAGTGTTGTGGGCAAAACCTTTGCACGAGTCACTCTGAAAAGAGTGCAGAAACTGGCAGAGCGAGTATACCCGGAGGTTCAGTGTGGCTTTCGCAGACACAGATCCACCATCGACATGCTCTTCACCTTGCGCCAGATGCAGGAGAAATGCCGCGAACAGCAAGTATCACTCTACACAGCCTTCATCGATCTGACCAAGGCTTTTGATACTGTCAGTAGGAGCGGCCTTTTCAAACTCCTTGAAAAGATCGGTTGCCCGCCAAAACTGATGAACAAGGTCATAGCCTTCCACGACAACATGGAAGCCACTATACGGTATGAAGGAGCAATTTCGATAACTTTCCCCATCAAGAGCGGGGTTGAACAGGGCTGCGTGCTTGCACCCAGCATCGTCTCTCAATGGTACTATCGCACGCTTTCAGAACCTCTGAAGATGGAATCTACATTCACACCAGATCAGACGGCAAGTTCTTCAGTCTAGCCCGTCTGAAAACAAAGCCAAGATCCTCAAATGCCTCATTCGAAAACTTCTTTTAGCTGATGATGCTGCACTTACATCCCACACTGCAGACAGCCTCCAGAGAATGACAAACAGGTTTGCTGATGCCTGCAAAGAATTTGGGTTAATCATCAGCATTACGAAAACGAACATCATGGGCCAGGATGTTCGCAATGCTCCACCCATCAACATCAATGAACACACCTTAGAAGTTGTCCAAGACTTCACCTACCTGGGCTCAACTATCACCAGCAGCAACCTTTCCATTGATGCTGAGATCAACAAAAGGTAAAGCTTCTTCTGCAATGTCCAGGCTGATCACGAGGGTATGGGAAAACGGCGCACTCACACTGAACGCCAAAGTTCAACTGTACAACGCCTGTGTCGTCAGCATCCTGCTGTATGGCAGTGAGACATGGACAGCATACACAATGCAGGTGCGTCTTCTCAACACATTCCACTTACGTTGCCTTTCTTGGAGTGACAGGATCGCATCCCAAATGCAGAAGTGCTCAAGCAGGCAAACACCCCCAGCATGTGCGCTCTCCTCAGCGAGAGTTGCTTGTAAGTCGCATGGAGGTTGGTAGAATCCCTAAAGACATCCTCTATAGCGAGCTTGAAGTAGGATCCAGACCCACCGGCCGCCCGTTGCTTCGCGTCAAGGATGTGTGTCGACGCGATATGAAACCATGCAGCATTGACACAACACCATGGGAGACAGCTACCATAGATCGCAGTATATGGCGCGCAACAGTGTGTGAGGGGGTAAAAACAAGCGAGGAAAAGCGGAAGGCAACTTGGATGGAGAAGAGACGAAAACGAAGGGATCGTGAGAACGGCGCACCAATTTTGCCATACGTCTGCAGAAACTGTGCAAGGGACTGTCACTCAAGGATTGGCCTGCATAGTCACAGCAGACGCTGCCCCACCAGTCATTGACTCTTCAGAACCTATTGTCCTTTGGGACAGGGAGGCCTACTACTACTAGGAGTGGAATGATTTATCAGCTCCAAAAGTATCGTTAGACGGTCTGGTCTATTTTGGCGAGTGCGGTGAACTGAGCTGTTGAGTTTATGAGGTCAAATTGTTATTTATGTCAACAAAAGCTATGGCTGAAGTTGTTCGTGGACCTTTTCAGTGAAGATCATATCCGTTAACGATCTACCAGACCGGAAACCACATTGTGTTTCTCGATATATTCTCTCAGCAAGACGGGTGAGGCGGGCAAGAAAGACTCGAGGACATAGTTCGCCGGTAACATGCAAGAGATAATCTGATATACCACGGTGGTTGTCGTAGTCTTTTGGCACAATGCTCTCTCGCTAGCAAAGGAATAGCAGTTCTTGCATTCATACTAATAATAATAAGGTAAATTCCATAGCGCCTAAAACCTTGGAAACCGAGCTCAGTGGAACATGAAGACAAAAGGGTTGGTTAATTTGGCAATCGATACGGAGTATTCAAGTTGTCATCGGATGGATGGATACGCCAGGAAGCTATGGTGGATAAGCAAGCTTATAGATGTTTTTTAAATGACGGCGGAATTGTGTAATATTTTCAATTGAGCTTAAAATGAGATGCGGCATATTCCAAAGAGTTTGTGCAGCAACAGAAAGGCCCTAATTCCAATGTTAGTGTTGATTTTAGGAACAGAAAGATAAGTCAGAACAAGATGATCGAAGCTGGATAGGTTTTCTTTGTTACACTTCCGGATTCCAGTAGCAGCGTAATATTCAGCTCATCTTACCATGTGCTATGCCTTGTCGTGAATGAGGCTGTCATCGGTAACTTTAATAGGGACCGGCTTCACCGAGGTTTGCCCGGTTTCCTTTTTCATGTCATTGTACACATCTTTTAAGTTATCGGTGGTTAAGTTTGTCTGAATGTTATGCAGCGCCCATTCTAGTATGAATTTGCTCATTTCCGAACAGTTGTTTGGGCTTTGTTACTAGCTGTACAGGTGCAGGTTTACGCTGCTTAGGTTTTCTTAGTACCGAATTACCTACGTGTAGGGTACTACGAGGAAAAGTAGGCATACGGAGTCCTAACAAATACATTCACACTTTGTATACAACATCAGTTCTATGTTTATGAGTGCGTACGATTAATTGTGACAAATAGGCATGCATGTTTCGCCTAAAGCAAGAAAATCTAAAGCTATGGTAACACAATATAGTAATTATCGCCCAACACGATGACGTCACGCAGTCAACGCGACGGGCGCTGACTATAATTGTGACAGTTTTAATGAGCCGCCCATCTTGTGGGTTTAGTCAGTGACCATGCGGACATTTAGTGGAGATGTCAAACCATCAGTGCAAAAGGGGACCTGTTGGGGACCCACAGAACAATAAAACAAACACTCGCTGGCGGTCTGGGAATTTGTTCACTATTCCGTGGCTAGAGCACTGGATTCTCAATGGAGAGATATTCTAGGTTCGAATCCTGTGCTGTTGTCCTAGTTCACTCAGCTGACTGAACACGTCAGCTAGGACTAAGTATAAAGCGTTTGAAAAGTCACAAGGACTAGATATATAAGAACGTACCTTTACTTTCAGCCGTGCTTTATGATTGATTACAAATCACATGGGAGAACTCCACCTCGGAGTGTGATCGATATCCTAAATCAGTACTGTAATATTACTTACAAACAACGTACATAAGTAATGTAGAATGTTTATTCAAACATCTATATACGATGTACATCGTGACCGTGTGCCATGTGCTCCGCCCGACCTCTGATCGCATTCACCAACACTACGTGTTCTTATTTAGGATCAAGACGGTGGCGCCACTGCTTCGCTAGATTATCATATCTTCCTTTCCATATAAACGAGTTATTGTTGGTTACACATTTCGAAAGTTGACAATTATAACTTTATGAAATTCATCTTGTCCTTAAGGTGGCTGCATTGGTTATTATGTGCTTCTTTTCAATTAATCATTTTTAATATAAGTTTTGAAGATAAGCTAACCATTTTTTCTCAGCGTTTGCCTCAGATACTAAACAATGCTCCAGACGAAAAAGAATAGATTTTTATGTTGTTTAGAAATATTTAAATATGTTTAAAGACAATTAAAAAATATATCAAAAATCACCTTAAAATGGCATTTTTTTTAATTTTGAGAAACTCCCAAATAGAAAAATTTGTATGGTTGTAAGTACAAACATGTTATTGACATTCAGTGCACTTTTTTGTAAACAAATGCATACTAAGTTTAATACAGCTTCATAAAAATGTTGCTACAATGTTGAAAGACAGCAAAAATCCGTACTGCATTTTTGGCACGACCCCTTCACCAAACATAAAACCATCCCTTGCAATTTTGGGTAAACACAAGTCGAGTTCATATGCCAAGTTATGGCTTTGTAAGTATTGTATTTTTTATAGTTTATATATTATATTTTTATTGACACTTCTATTACTGAAATTTCACCCCAAAGTTTTCCCGCCAAGTTGTCTCATGATATTGTGTTACGAAGGGCCATGTGAACTTGTTGTAGTAGACAAGATTGATTGACACCTGCTGGGGTCAGTCACGTGTCATTGCAAATGGCGGCTGAGGTCGGACATTATCGGAGGTGAATGAATTTATGTTTGAACTGGGCTGACGCACACGTGATCGTCACTATGGAAACATCATCAGTTTCCAAGAATTTGAAGGGACTTTCCACAGATACACTAAAAATACTAGTTTTTAAAGGACTGATTGGTGACATATGGTGATGGTGCCTTGGTTTGTTTAATAGTACACATGTTCATGCTGACACCTACTAATGTTCTATGAAAAAAAAAATCAACCGATATGATAGCCGGTGCAGCTACCTTAATGAGCTACTGCCTAATATATGCATACTGGTCTCAAAGTTGACAATTATAACTTTATGAAGTTCATATTGTCCTTAATGAGCTACTGCCTAATATATGCATACTGGTCCCAAATACCACCAGTCATAACTTTACATTTCCTGGATGTACCTTGATGGGGGTTTCTTGGCACGGTTTGAGGCCCTTGGAAATGACTGCTCGTTTATCATGGGCTCGGGTCGTGCCTGACCTTCGTTGCAACTCTTCACTTGCACCCTGGTCATCTTCATCATCTACGACATTCACCGACCTCTGGGGACAACATCTGATAAAGTGTCCTCGTCTCTGACACTTGATGCACGTCTTGTTATACGCCGGACATCGTCGAGGTGCATGCACAAGTCCACATCTTCTAAAGGAGTATTCATCCTGTCGACCTCCTGCTGTGCCATCCTGCTGCCTAACATGCTGCTGCTTTGGACCTGGCAGCTTCGTACATTTCCTCACTATGTTCACCGACGTCCCCTCAGGCACAATGTGTAGCTTCTGTGCTTGTGTCTTCACTATTTCTGATGCTTTGCAGATCTAGACAGCTTTTTTCAAATCTAGGTCATCAATTCGCAACAGTTTCTCCCGCACTGAATTGCCACTTATCCCTCGCACCAACTGGGTCAGAATCAAGGAATTTTCAAGTGGTGACAACTCACACGACCTCATTTTTGACCTCAGTTCCGTGATAAACTGGTCAATTGTCTCCCCTTGTTTCTGTTGGTAGGTGAAGAATGTATGTCTTTCAAATGTCAGGTTCTTCTTGGGTGTACAACATTCTTAAAATGTTGTCAACACATGCTTCAACACCGGTACCATGGACTGGTTGGCTATCACTTGATCTTGGGCATCTTTTATGTCCCATATGAACGTATTGTATAGTTCTAGTGCCTCTCTCCTATAACATGTAGCAATATGGACGTCTTCACTCTCTCCGCTTTCCCTGCTGCACCTGTCGCCTCTAAATATAGTTCAAACTTCTGTCTGAACTTAGCCCAGTTGTCAGACACATTCCATGTGAGCTGCAACCCAGGTGGTGGGGGTAATTTATCCATAGTTCATTGCACAGAGCCAACAACACGCAATACAAGTGAATCTGGTCCACATTTCAGTCACTTGTTATCGCTCAGTTACTTTACTGGGCGATTTAACCATCTCAGTTTTGGGCGATACATGTATAACCATCTCAGTTCTATCCATTTTTAGCGTCTAGTTCCTAATATCTCGTATTTCTTCTATCATCATGTAATATTACTTACAAACAACGTACATAAGTAATGTAGAATGTTTATTCAAACATCTATGTACGATGTACATCGTGACCGTGTGCCATGTACACTGCCCGTCATCTGGTCGCATTCACCAACACTACGTGTTCTTATTTAGAATCAAGAAGGTGGCGCCACTGCTTCACTAGATTATCACAAGTACCGGTTATTTCAGCGTGAACAAATGGTTAGACAGGTTTTTAATTAAATACATTTTCGAAAGACGAAATTTAAACATTTCATGTAACCCAAACGGAATCCACCTATTTAAGCAGGATAGCGTTCAAAATGACTCACTCCACAGCAAGCTGTTGCAAACTATGTAGACCTATAAGCATCACATGCCGGACCACACGAGGTGTTCGCTCATCGTGGCATTTAAAGAGTTTCGCGGAATCGTTTTCTTTTTGTAATATGCAGTGCCTATGGGCATCGCTGCTACATTTAGATTAACATCAAACAGCCATATTACGCGACGTATGGCGATTATGCACGAGTAGTTGTATGCTAGGTAAATAGTGATACATAATACAATAAATGACAATGTATTTCTAGTACGTTTGGCACCTTAGCCAATATATTGTGTAAGATGTACACACAATGACGCCTACATGTTTCTGCGTAGACGTTTATTGTTGTGTATTGCTAACAAGGCATTGCCAGATAAATGACCAGAGTTCAAACAGGTTTTCTTGTTCTGATTTTGTTGATGGTTGGGTCATGCAGTACACAGTGATTTGTTCATAATGCGTGACGTGTGTGTGTGTTTGTGCGTGTGCCTACACACACACACACACACAGAACGCAGCAACTATTCTTCTTTTTTTGCGTGCGTGCGTGTGTGTGTGTGTGCAAATGCGTACAAAATGCGTACACACACACGCACGCACACACACACACACACACACACACACACACACACGCACAAAACACACACAGACACACCACACAACACACAGACACACACACACACAGACACACACACACACACACACACACACACACACACACACACACACACACACACACACACACACACACACACACACACACTAATCTTAATCAACTAGTGGTTGATGCAGACAGGGAGAATGTTTCGTTCCTGGGCAAGCTTAGTGACAAGGCAAATAGTTGGACTCAACTCGTTGAAGTTCAGGGTTTAGATCCATCAGTGAGATTTAAACTAGATACTGGCGCGGATATGTGTGTCGTGCCTAGTAGATTGTGCAGAAATGTGACATGGAGAGCTACTATCAAAAGGTTGATAGGGCCTGGTAACTTGCGTATACCTGTGTTGGGTGAGTTTGACAGTGTGCTCAAAGTAGATGGACGTGAACATCATGAGCGATTGTATGTTGTTGATCAGTCGAACGCACTGTTGAGTAGAGATGCGTGTGTGAAACTGGGGTTGATCTCATATCATGTCAGCGATGTTAGCGCAAGCAAGTTTAACAGTGAGTTTAAACAACTGTTTCAGGGGTTGGGGCACGTTAGTGAAGAGTGTGATGTCCAATTGCAGGATGATGTACGTCCATTCGCAATATTCACTTCGCGTAACGTCCCATACCCACTGATCGATAAGGTCAAGGCTGAACTAGATCAGATGGTTTTCCAGAAAGTGATCTTTGCAGTGGACCAGCTCACAGATTGGTGCGCCCCGATGGTGGTCGTCCCTAAGGGAAGCAAGGGAGACAAGGTGATAATCTGCGTAGATTACACGGAGTTGAACAAAGCAGTTCGCAGGAGTGTCTATCCTATGGCAAACGTAGCAGCTAGTTTGGCCCAGCTTGGCTCGGGTACAGTCTTCACATAGCTAGACGCAAACTCCGGGTTTTGGCAAATTCCTCTATCAGAGCAGTCCAACTTGCCTACGACGTTCCTAACGCCGCACGGACGGTATGCGTTCAACCGTCTGCCATTCGGGCTCTCTTCTAGTCCTGAGATCTTTCAAAAGATCGTGTCCAAAATCCTAGACAGTATCGAGGGTGTAATATGTCATATGGATGACATTTGCATATGGGGAGCGTCTCTCCAGGAACACGATGTTCGTGTCCGCCGTATCTTGAACCGTTTGAAGGATGCAGGTATGACGCTAAATGCGTCAACATGCGAGTTCGCAGTGAATCAGATCAGATTTCTAGGTCACGTGATATCTAGCACAGGTGTGCGTGCGAATCCGGAGGCTGTACAGGGTCTGAATGATTTCAAAACGCCTGAATCTGTCAGTGATGTCCGTAGTTTTCTTGGGATGGCTAATCAGTTAGGCAAGTTTTCACACAGGCTCAGTGAGCTAAGTCAGCCATTGCGTGACTTGTTGTGCAGCAATACTCAGTGGTATTTGGGTGACGCGCAGCAGACAGCGTTTCGTGACGTCAAACACGAGCTTTCTAAGCAGTGTATGAACAAGGAAAGAGACCGTGATTAAGTCAGATGCCAGTCGGCACGGAATCGGAGCCACGTTATCTCAGGTTCAGAGTGACGGTTCTCTCAGAATGCTGTGTGCAGCGTCTCGTTCTTTGACAGAAAAAGCGACGATATGCCACAATCGAACAAGAGGTTCTGACGTCGGACAGTGGTCGCAGTATGCGTCGGATGAGTTCCGCAAGTTCGCGGATAAATACGTGTTTCAACATGTTACGAGTTCTCCGAGATACCCGCAGAGTAACGGAGCTGCAGAACGTGCTGTGCAGACGATTAAGTCAATCATGAAGAAGGCAGCCGATCCATACTTGGGTTTGCTGGCGTACAGGTCGTCACTGCTCGAGAACGGTGCGTCGCCTGCCGAGCTTCTGATAGCAGGAAGTTGTGAACACCTGTACCAGCGCTTCATAAAGTGTTGCAACCTGAGTTGCCAAACTCAGCACAAATTCGGCTAAGAGAGGCTGAGTCGAGAGCTTCGACTAAGCTAAACTTTGATCGTAAACACCATGATAATGTGCTTCCTCCTTTCGCCGTGGGAGACGATGTTTGGATAACAGATCTTAAACGTCCCGCTAGAGTAGTCGATGCTGTCCCGGGCACGCCTGGATCCTATGTTGTCGAAGGTGGCGGCAGCATTGTCCGCCGCAATCGCAGAGCTTTACGAGGGCTTAGACAGCCATCAGTCGATCCTCAAGTCATGGAATCTGATGTGCCCATTAACGTGAGAGTGTCACGTTACGGTCGACCGATCAAGCGAGTTCAGATTCTTGATCTGTAGGGTAATCTACTGTATTGCATGTCCTGTTCTAATTAATGCTTAGTGTATAGCCTATTCAAGCAAGCATGTTTCAGGAAACACTAATACGTACTTTATGTTGTAGTTCAAGTATTATTGTTAGACCTAATTAACATAGCGTATCGAATAATGTTTAATTAATGTTGCAATGCAAATTGTGTTTCATTCTTAGAAGGGAGGTGTTGTGGTATGCCCTATACTGAGTAGGAATACAATAAAGATAGTTCCGGTTCACGCAACATGTCGCCTTGGTTATCTTTCTAGTTATCAGCACGATATCAATGATTCACAGCACAGGAACCACCTAACAGTTCCCGATGCGCCTTTGCGCTTCACTTATGAAAAACTAACAGGCGCTTTTAAGCAGCGCGCTCGTGATGTCACGCGCATTTAATTTTCTCGTGTATCGAACTATAGTAGTTTTAAAAAGGATAGTTCATTTGTTGTAATATACAGTGTAATCTCAACTTTAGTTAAATACTTTCCTCCCCATATAGCTAAGATGTAAGAGTTTAATTTAATTTAATGACCATAACTTTCACAAAGTGATAACAACTCCGTCAGGCTTAAACTGGAGAGGTAGAACATCACCAGTTGTCCATCTGCATACAAGGGTGTGTTAACATTTTGGGTCAATTTTCTTAAGCATGGCATATTTGTCACAACTAAGGATACACAAATATTGAAATGTCACAGAGTTTTTGAAAAGGGTGTAGCCTGCAGGCTGTAGTGTAGCGAGTACAGAAATTCTAAATACACGACGCACACAATAAGTCATAGAAATACACAATGTATTGCGATACAAAGGTGGTACCTACATTAGACCACTTACTCTAAATGCTTCGCTCCAATTCATAATTCGCTATCCGACAATTAATATTTGCTAAATATCCGTACGCATGTATGTATGTATGCATATATGTACGTACGTACGTACGTACATAAGTACGTATGTATGTGTTATGTACGCACATGTACGTACGAATGTGCGTGTGTACGTACGTATGCGTGTATGCATGTATGTACGTATGTGCGTACGTATGTACATATGTACGCATATACGAAGTACGTATGTATGTATGTATTTGGTTAATGTGTTCATTCCAGTTTAAATGGGAATCAACGTGTACACCAAGAAATGTTCTAACATAGACTCTATTAATGTTCTTACCATTGATACTGACCAAGTGGTTGTTTTCACTTTGTCTATTACCAAAAATCTTAAAATTTGTTTGGCTATATTTAGGGAAAGCTTATTAACTTGAAACCATCTGTATAATGTGTCTAATTCTGTTGATACTGTTTCACACACTTGTGACAGATTGTCACCAGAGTAAAAGAAATTAGTATCATCAGCAAAGACAATTGATTTAATTAACAATGACACATTGCACATATCATTAATATATATGATAAATAACGCAGGACCTAATATAGAACTCTGCAAGAACCCCACATGTAAGATTTATGCATTCTGAAATTGTATCATTAATACAAACATATTGGCTTCTATTTCTAAGATAGCTACAACTCCACATATTAGCTATTCCTTTTATTCCATAATGCTCAAGGTTTTTTACGAGAATGTTGTGATCCACCATATCAAAGGCCTTTTTCAGGTCGACAGTAGATTTGCAATCATCAATAGAAGTAGTAATTTCGTCCACGAGTTCCACTAATGCCAGTGATCTTGACATATTGGCTTTCATACAATATTTGTTTGTCATCTATAAATGACATCATCCTGCTGTGGAAGATCTTTCCTAGGATTTTTGACTATTGAGATAATATAGATGTCTGTAGTTAGTCAAATTATTAATATCACCTTTTTAATAACGGGATAACTCTAGCAATTTTCATACCATCTGGGAAAAGTCCCTTCTGTAACGAGGTATTAAACATATCCGCTAGAGGTTTTACTAGATACGGTATTAGTTGTTTAACTAGGCACATGTCAGTATCACTATGGTCTTTAGATTTCTTGCTTTTTGTCTTATTCACCAGGTTAATGATTTCTTCTTCAGTAACAGGTTTTGGAAACAAAGTTTCATCAACCACATCAGATAAATAACTTGTAAACATATCATCGCTCTTTGCCGTATCATTCGTCAGAGATGACCCGGTATTGAATTTTTTTTTTAAACTATTAATAATATTTTGTTACTTGTGACTGTGGCTCCATTGTTATTAAATTCAGTGGGATATTTTGTTCCTTTAGTTTTTTGTTAATCAGGCTATTTATAATTGTCCATGTTTCTTTTATGTTTCCCTTGTTTTTTCCAGAAGTTCTGTAAAGTGTAGTTTCTCACAATACCTTAGTATGCTGTAAGTTTTGTTCTTATATTTTTTTGTATTTATCTTCATTAGCAATTCATCTTTTCTTCGAGAACTGTTTATATAGTTTTTTTTCTTGCATGCATTTAATAAAGAATTGGTCATCCATGGCTTATCTGGCGTTTTTCCCATCCAGATGTATTTCCAGCTCTTTGTATTTCTGCTTTATCGAGGATGAATGAGAGATGTAGTGAGTCATGAAAGTAAGTTACGGTTAAAGTCGAATTGTATATATATATATATCAGGCTATGTTCTGCAATCATAATATCGCGATAACGTGAATGCAAATTACTGGGATACAGAAAATGCAAGTACAATTCATGGTCAACTGATAAATCGAACTTCATCTTTGAAGGACTCAAGTTTACGTCTACAAAGCCAGCGAAGACACGAACAGCAGTAAGCCAACGTGATATCTAAAGCTCGTTATTTACTCGGCGTCATCTTCCAACCAAGATAATGTTGTGATTTACAAAAGGTTTCAATACGGTATGAAAAGATGCATACTTGGCTTTAGCCAAACAGCATGGGATATAAAACACACAACATAGTGCATATTGTTCAAATAGGATTAAGACCAGTTGACGAAACTGACCGAATGACATAATGGATGTCATTCTGTACCCGAATCGCGGATTTGAATGTTTAAAGTTGATGTGACAATACGATTATATTGTTCGGATTTGATCTGGTACGCTTGTTGCATAAACTGTCGGTTGACGGTTGATGTATGCCTTATACCTATTAACATCCTATTTGGTTCTTCAGTTGTCGTCTTAATCTTCAGACTCTATTAATAGTTAGTTTGTGTTTCAGTTATTAGCGGAGCTTAGATGTTATACACTATATACCACCGTGATACTAACATTCATCTAGGGTGTTCAAGGTGCTTAACGGATTAATCAATGTGGCCTGGTTTACTGGTTCTGGGAAGCAATGACCGCTGATTCAACCAAAGAGGAAATTAGTTGTGTGTTCTAGTTAATAAATCCATCAGAAGTCTATCGGGGTTCCATTGAATGAGATACAATAGGAACACTAGCACGGGAGATTGTCCAGTGGATCAGGTGCTTTGTGTGACTCGATGGAATGGCCGTAGGACAAAACAGACGTAACATGATCTCTTCGCATTCAGGTGGATCAATAACGACTGCCGTGATGTTGACAATGGTCAATACAGAACACACGGGCCCTCGAACATGTCATGTATTACCATTTTACAGTCGAACACGCGGGTATTGGCCTACTATCAACACTGCATAATGTAGATGGATCGCTAAATCATGCCATGGATACAGTTTGTTACACATGTAAAGAGAATCAATTATATACCGATACCCACAACTTGTATATTAATAAGGAAGTCAACATTTCTCTCTCACACAGACGCACGCACAGAAACGTACGTCTACCCACACACACGCACGCACACACGCACGCATACACACACACACGTAAAAGTGATATTATTTACACTTTAAAGGGCCGGTTTCATGAAGCGTACTTAAAGTTACGCAATTACTTAGCATCACATGTTTTGCGTAATTCCAATGTTTGCTTATATTACAAAAAATCGCGTAATTTACTAAGACAATCATCTTAGCGTTAAGAAGGTACTTAGCCGTTTCATGAAACCGGACCCAGAAGATTCTGAGAGAGTTCGTAGTTCGTTGGGAAGAGACAAATTATCATCTCTGCTTCAGAACCTATTACAATTATCTTGTTGGCTTTCAGAAAATGTTCACGTGTATATAAATTTAAATTGTCCACTCCACAGGACATGCAATTCTTCATCTGGCACCTACTAGAAATACGCCACTGTCTCATAAAGCAGCACATTGATATAACAACCCGGTCCACCTTAGTTTATAACGTGTGGTCTTGTATAACGCCAGCATGCACTTAGACGAGGGGTTCGTGATGCTTGCTGGATTATCAGAGCAAGTGTTACGGCATCAGCTAATGCAGTGCTCGTATGAGTTTTTTTAGATTGAGACCTTTGGCTCTGTATGTCCGCAACACGTTTGTACAATTTCTGTTTTTGAAATATTTTACTTCTTGTGGCATAACCACCAAGTAGAAGGAAGCAACTGTTTTAATGTCTCCTCCAAAAGACACGTGCACTGTGGAGTGGACACATTTGCAGTCAAATATCAAAATGACAGAAGTTGGACTAAAACCTCTGTCTTCTTGATCGACCATCCGGTGCTCTAAACGCTAGCCCACCGTACTCCATGTGTGATCTATACAGCTACACATTAACACGTATTTGCTTGGTGTCACTGTTGATCGTTAACGTCACTACTGAGTTCTGTAAAAAAAACATTGGATTGTAGAACTGTACTCGCAAAAGGACTCGCCGAGTAAACATCCACCAACCGGAAGTGTTTCTTCCACCGAATATTCTGCTTTGCCATTAGACCAGCAACACTTAGGCGTACTGAGCACGTTTGCCAAATAGGCGTGACCCACATGTTAATTACAATTTACAGTATGTAAAAACACATCACACACAACCATCCAGAGGTGTAAAGTCAATTCACGATCCCGCGAGAATTGTCCTATACGGCGCATTCACTCTCGCCTTCGATCGTGTATGGTAGCGTCTGGTGGGTGTAGGTAGCGAGTGACAGTCTTTGTCCCGACATCCGGGCAGTATGTCGAGAATCCAGCGTCGGCGAGTTCGGGCACATCCGGGATTGCAGGATATCCCGGAACTGACGTCGGCACACACAGTACACGATGAAGTTGGTTGACGAGTTGAGCACCTCCAATACACTGCTCACCTTCGTCGCAAAGAACTTAAACGTCATGCACCGCTGCGGGCTGTAGCCCCATAGAATCTGTACGACGCGCGCCGGAGCATTGCACACCATGAAGACTACGACTATGACAATCATCACCAGCGTGATGCTGCTGTCGTGACTCTCGCGCCTGCGCACTGACGTCATCCGGCGCCGTTTCCGCTGCAGCAAGCGGTATGAGAGCGTTAGCTTCGTGTTGAGCGCCGACAGCAACAGAAGCGGAAGTACGAAGCTGAAGACATAGTAGAGCGCGTGAAAGTAGATATCGCCGTAGAGCTTCGATGCTCCCACAGTCGTTCGGTTGAAGCTGTATATTGTCTCGTTAGTGGCCGGGTTGACGTGCTGGTCGACACGCACCTCAAAATACCGTGGGATGTTGTAGACGACGGAGAAGCAGAGGACGAGGAGGACGCCGCGCTGTACGGCCGCCATGTTGCACATGACGACTGCCTTGTACGGCTGGCACACCGCCAGGTAGCGGCTGACGGCGATCAGCACCGTCATCCAGATGGTGGCGGACTGACACACGAACAACAACGGGTAGGAATACAGCTGCAAGAAGAACCGCACATTAACATTATGGTGAAGAAAGAAAGAGTGGGGAGGGAGGGAGGAATGGGTAAGAGAGGGAGCATGAGAGAGATAGTGTGTGAGTGTGTGTGTGAGAGAGAGAGAGAGAGAGAGAGAGAGAGAGAGAGAGAGAGAGAGAGAGAGAGAGAGAGAGAGAGAGAGAGAGAGAGAGAGAGAGAGAGAGAGAGAGAGAGAGAGAGAGAGAGAGAGAGAGAGAGAGAGAGAGAGAGAGAGAGAGAGAGAGAGAGAGAGAGAGAGAGAGAGAGAGAGAGAGAGAGAGAGAGGAGATAGTGTGTGTGCGCACGCGCGTGTGTGTGGTGTGTGTGTGTGCGAGCGAGCGATCGTGCATGCGCGAGTGAGTGTGTGTGAGCAAATTGTTACATTCAGGCAGCTATCTTAGCACCGATCATATATGTAGCATGACAATGCACATTGCTAAATTGTATATAATAATAGGATGACATATCACGAACGCCATAAATGTGTTTACATATTGATGATATTTTACGACACCTGGCAATATACGAGTGTAGCAGATGGCACAGATACACGTTGAAGCCGCAATTCAAAACAACGCCGTGTCACATACTATCGCGATAATTGTTTATCAGTGTGTTTGTCAGGGGTCCAACTACTAAAAAAAAACGACGACAGAACACCAAGAGGAAGACGAGACCAATCAAATAGAAATAGAAGACCACCCACAGTACACACTGAAAGGAAAACACCATGATCATAGGGAATCCCGCAACAGCAAACGTTCACATTGGTTGTTTGCACAGAAAGCTTACGATGAAGCGTCGTTCCGCGAAACATATTTGGACGTAGCTGGTCTGCACTTGAACATACATAGTCGCACATACAATCACACGCACGAATATGCATTTACGCACGCTTGCATGCTCACACCCGTACACACGCACAGACAAGATATGCGCGCACAACAAACACAACCCTCGTACAACACACACCTATAGTATTTATGTAGGCCTTCAACACGCATGCATGTTTACGCACACCACAGTTATCAGCACGACACATACATGCTCAACGCACTAATGCAGAACACTGAACCACAAACACAGACATGCATGCATAACACGCTCAATGTAGACACGTAACCTTGGACGAACAAACGCACAATTAGTCGAGACGGTCGTAAAGAATATTACGTAGACCCTTAAGTTGATTAATTATGTGTCATAGTGTATGTATGATAAGATTAGTGCATCATAAATAATGTCATCTGTCAATGTAAATTTCCCAAGAAATACTGGTTCTTACACTTGTCCTTCAAAAACATGCATATTCAATTCTGGCCAACGGTTTTATGTAATTGATACAAGCCATTTCGAGTGAGTCGGGAAAAGTCTCCAGTGACTGCCCAAACATAACTTTTGTTTAGCACTTGCACGTGCCAGATGCATGCAGACGAATAATTTATGCCAAATGTTGCATGAATGTGAAATAATATTACGATCTTCCTTATTCCGTCCGCTGTTTTTATTTTTTATTTACATGGTGTCCTCTTTCTAGGTCGACAAGTCATTGAACGGCGCAGATTTGATAATTCCACCGTGTTCTGCAAGCACGTTTAATCAGTGTTCTCGTTTATCATTTATTTATGTTATGCCTATTTATCTTATCATTTTTTAAATAATTGATCACTGAATGAATGTACGGGTCGCCATGCACATCCGCCGATCGGAATTGGGGTCGCAGCCAAAAAAATTAAGATCTGTTGGCTTAGCCAGTGTGAATCCGGTTCTTTGGTATACAAAACATATAATTAAGGCGCCATAACCGGATGAGGCTATTTGAGGAGGAGGGTTAGCCCACAGTGCTTAAGAAAGGTTGTGCATTTTCTAGTGTAACGTATATTCGTGGGGGGCTGGGGATAAAATTAGCCCCCACCAATATCTGTTGGTGCTTTTTTGTCGGCGAGCCTCAAGAAAGGTGCAAATAGATGTTTTCAAATAGCCTGAATAGCTTAAAAAGTGAATGTTGGGAGGAATATTTTCAACAGCACCCCTCACCCCGTCTTTGATGTTATTCGTGGAGAGAAGTTACGGAGGCACGCGGCAAAAATTTTTCAACAGTACGTATGTATATGTATATATATATGTATATATATATATATGTTTGTTTAAAATATTGTTCACCTTTCCCCGCCTTCTCCCTGTGCGGGGTGCCGGGTGGTGCAAAGTCTCTTCCACTTCTTCAGGTCATGAGCCCTTTCTTCCTTCATATACTATGCCTTTAAATCTTTTCTCACTGTGTCCTTCCATCTCAACTTGGACCTCCCTCTCGTTCGCTTCCCCTCTATCTTCATCTCCATGATCGCTCTAATGTCTTCCCTTTCTCTCCTTCTTTTCGTATGACCAAACCACTCCAGCCTTCGTCTCCTCAAGATGAAAACAATGCTCTCCACATCGGCTTCTTTCAAGATGTCCTCATTCCTCCGGTGCTCCTGCAGGCTTACACCCATTGCCCATCTAATCATTCTCATCTCCGTTGTTGCCAGTCGTAGTTCATTTCTTGTCGATAGTGGCCACGTTTCACAGCCGTAGAGAAGTGTCGGCCTAATTACCGTTTTGTTGATCAGACTTTCATCTTTTGTGGCATTTTCTTATCATATATCACTCCAGATAGTTCCCTCCACCTAGCTCACCCCTTTGACACTCGGCTCTCAGTTTCCTTACTGACACGTTCCTCCTTGTCTATCACAGAGCCAAGTTACTGTAGTTGGGAGGTTTACTTTTTCCTGAGACTCATATTTGTTCATCTCCACCGGCTCTGTGTGCCCCGTTGGCGGAAGGTGTTCCGTCTTGATTCTGCTGATCTTTAGCCCACATCTCTCCATTCTTTCTCTCCATTTGTCCAATCTCTCTTCTATCCTACCTCCGTCTGAATCCCACAACACCAGGTCATCTGCGAACAACATAGCCCAGGGTGTCTGCTGCTTGATCTCCTCTGTGATCACGTCCAGGGTAATGATAAAAAGTAAACGACTAAGGGCCGACCCCTGGTGTAGACCAACTTCAATCTTGATTTCCTGTGTCTTTCCTGCATTTGTCATGATGATTGCCGTACACCCTTCATACATGTCCTGTATGATGTTAATGTCGTATTCTAGCATGCTCTTCTTTTCGAGGCTATACCAGATCAGCTCTCTAGGAACTCTGTTATATGCCTTCACCTCTTCTATGTTTCTTTTGGAGCATCCCGAGGCAGAACAGTGGTTGCACTGTCGACTTTCACGGTTGGAATCCATACTATCTATCATTTATCACCACCATTCCTCTCAACCTCCTCTCCATCACCCTCTCCCAATTTAAAGGGTCTCCTTTCTGTTTATAGGTTGGTGCAATCACGCTTTTATACATTCATCTCGGATACCATTTCTCCAGGCCTGATTTAGCATTTCTACCATCCATTTCTCTCCTTCTTGTCTGAGCGCCTTCACTACTTCCATCGGTAGTTCATCTGGTCCATACGCCTTATTTCTTCAATTGGGCCCTGTACTGCCTGGGTCCATGCCAATTCTTGACTTTCATTCTCGACATATAAGAGTTCATGGAAGTAATTCATCTCTCCCGTATCTCTTCCTCCTGGGTGAGTAGTGCCCCATCTTTGTCTTTGACAAAGGCTACCCTTCCTGTGTCCGCTCGTCTTCCCTTCCTGGTGTTAACCAGCCGTATATCCTTTGTTTTCCTTCTTTTCCCTTCAGTTCCTCAAATAACTGCCCTTACGACTTATCTTTGGCTACTGCAACTTCTCGCTTGCTTTCTTTCTTTGCTTGTATCTCATCCGATCTTCTTCGTTTCTTGATGACTGCCATTTCGTGTACCTCTTTCTTTTCTCTGCGACCGCCTCCTGCACCCTTTCACCCCACCACCACGACGCCTTCTCAATATATCTGCCTGGTGTTGATTATCCAAGCTCCTCTTTTGCAAGCTGCATTATCTTTGGATATACCTCTGTCCATGTTGTGGTCTTTTCGTCAGTCTGCGAAGCAGTCATCTGTTCCTTAATCTTGCAAATGAATGGATCTCTGACTTCCTCCTCCTTCAATTTCCACCATCTTATTCTTTTGGTTCTTTTCCTTGGTGTCGTCCTCCTTCTAGTTACTATCATGTCTATCACTAGTGTTCTGTGCTGCGTTGCTATATAATCTCCGGGAATCACCTTGCAGTTTGTCAGACCTCTCATGTTGTCTTTTCTTATCAAGATGTAGTAAATCTCTGTTTTGGTTCCTCCGCTGCTGTATGTCAGCAAGTGTTCTTTCTCCTCTTCTGGAAGAAGGTATTTGCTATGGCCATGTTAAACGCCTCTGCCATATACGATACTCTCTCTCCCTCCTCATTTCTATCTCCCACAGAGAATCCTCAATGCCATCTTCCAAACCCCATCCTATCTTCTCCAATGTGGCTATTTAGGTCTCCTGCTTTCTTGCCCTACTGGTACCACTGTAGAACAGCATGCATTCCTCCCCAAGTTTCTTTGCCAGTTTCCTCCCCATCTGGTCTCTTGCAGACGTAACACGTCTAGTATCCGATATTTCATCATGTTCGCAACTTCTCGGCTCTTTCCAGTCAACGTTCCAATGTTCAACGTTGCTATTTTTATCGTCTGTCTACCCCTTCGCATATTTTTTCGCAGGCACGGGGCAGTTGCGCTGCGCGTCGCTTACAGGGAACGCCCTAGCTGTAATCTCTTTCCTATTTCGACTCGGCATGAACTGGTTGTTTAAAATATACCTTTGTTTAAAACTAATGGTCGAATGAATAAACGTAGGTCGTTACACGTAGGAATTTGCCATAGCCAAATGCCGTGTGAACAATTAGCTTTCAAGCCACGGACCTTGTCAGCCACGTGGTTTCCGAGAGAGCCTGAAACGTACGCATAATTGTATTGCGTTTACAGGTGATTATTTCAAATTTGAGAATCACGTGAATTTATGGTTAGGCAAAATTAGATATGTTAATTTGTCTGGTGATTTCTCTGTAACGATCTTTTGTACAAAGGAGCTAGCATAAATTATTGCAGGGATAATCAGATAGGTTTGTTTAAATTCACAAAATGAATGTGTAATGACATGATTTGAGGAGGCAACATTAACTGGCCTATGTTGTTCCTACTTCTACTGAGTGTCAAAATAAGTTAATTTGATTGTTGCGTCTGGTAATGCCGACAATCTTGAGTTCGAGGTTCGAGGTTCGAAACACTACATTACTCAATGTTCCAGCGAGGTTTTGAAAAGTACAAGGTGCATATGGCAGATGGAAGGCACTTTTACGCGTCAACGACATTTTTGAGGGCACATCATGGGAATACATTTTTAGATAGTCAACCTGAGCATTTAGTCAATATTTCTGAAGTCGAGATCCTGGCAGTAACATAATTACTAGTTACTACTAGCTGAGTTACTCGGCGTTGCTCGGGGAAAAGTCAGTCGTATATACCAGACACCCCTACCCGTTTTAATAAATTGCAATTAGCCACTGGCCTAGTTGTTAGAACAATGAAATGTCGTGTATCGTAGCAATACTACACAGTCACATTGACATTAGATGGTTGCAAGGTGGTTTATTGGATTGCATCGTTGTGTACAGGCTGACCAATCAGCAGGCGATACAAACCTTGTGAACATACAACGAAACTATAAGTAACCATGAAGATGCCGGTCATAAATGTCACTATAACATTGAGTTATAACAATATATATGAACATCATTCACATTATGCTGTTACAAAAAGAACATTGACACTGCAGTTGATTCCAGTCGCTCAATTTAGTACTGCACCAGTCCAGTGATATAGCTCTGCCGAATAACAATACATGTGATGTTATAAGATACACTATGATATAATAACAATATCACATCAACCGCTCTCACATTATCATTTATTTAACAGAACACAAAACACTGCAGAAACCTACTGGGGACGTGTCACTTTTAATATTTCTCCATTGGTAACAATGTTAATTGGACATTTTTCATTATTTCACTAAGCTGCCAAGAAACATTCGTCAATTTCTGACTTTTGTCCAAGATATTCAACATATATGATGCTCTTCAAATTATTTGTGACCAATTATCATCTTACTTAAAATACTCTAAGGTATTTTTGGCCATCAATATGTATTCTGACCTAAACATTCAACTGAATACGCCATTTAATTTTAATTAACAAATTGAAATATTATGGTATACATGGAACAAATCTGAAATTATTCAGCAGTTACCTAACAAATCGTAAACATACCATGTTTATCATAAGGTTATATATTTGTATTATTTTATTTTTATGTTTGACATGGATGTGTTGTATGTATAATCAAATGTCTGGGTCAACTAAAAACTAATTCTTCTTCTTCTTCTTCCTCATAAAATGCAGTAAGACACAGCCTGATTCCGTCTACACACGCAAGGGATTGCGCCGTCATTGCCACATTCATATGCTCCCAAACAGCCACAAGAAAAGTTGCTTTCTGTACAACAGGTTTAAAATATCTTATTTCAATCATTTAACCATGGATTGTCATTAGATAATTTCAGCAATACTGCTTTTTACGGGGCGAATTATGGTTCATAGCTTTACGAATATATTTCAAGAACATTTGCGTTGTCAACCCACATAAGTGATATTGTACTTAAATATGCCAAATATATATCAAAAAACATTGTTTTAACTTAACACAAAGCTACAATAGAAGGGGTACCAAAGCCACTGACCTTGTACTCGTATACGCCGAATCCGGAAGTAAAACAACGATTCCTTCCCTACTGTTCCAATCATGGGCAATACCGAAAGTGAAAGTGGCACAACCTACCTGCGTGTGATGCCAAAACCAGCTGTTGCCCTGCGGCGGAACGTTGAACAGAACGAGGGCGTCGCTGAGGGAGAAGTTGACGAACCACACGGCGAGGAAGAGATTATCCGTGACGGCGAGAATACGTAGAAGGAAGGAGGCAAGCGGCGCTGTCGTGTCCCTCGTGAGCACGGCGAATGAGAAGCAATTTCCGACGAAGCCGAGCACGCAGAGGAACCCGGCGAAAACCGAGTTAATGACGAACTTGGAGACGACGTCGCAGCGTTCGTTGGCGTTGTCATCGTCATAGAAGACGGCAGTGACCGCGCTGTCGTTCATGTTCTGTCCGTCGCGGTCGCGTACGCACCTCGATGTGCCGTTGGCTGCTGTTCGGCCGTCTACTCGGAGCGGTCGTCGGACATCACATGAAATTATATATTGTCATAATACTTTCATCGCTGTCTCCGCCTCGCTGCTGTTGCGCTCCTGTAGCGTAGTGCGATGGTCTTCGTTCGACGCCATCCTTAAATAGCGAGCCGCGCGTTTTCAACCCGAAACAAATACGTCATTAGTGGGAACGCAATCGTTTGGCTAGAGATTAACACCAGTTCGGTGCTTCGGTCGCGGGCAACTGTCAGAATTCACGAAGCCTTATCGGGAGACAGAGGGCGCACCCATGTCTATGGGCATCCATATAGGATGAGTATACCGCTTTATCTTAATGCATCTTGCGGATAAGTCTTGTGTTCTTATTGCCACACGAATGTTCAACTGTCAGATCTCTAGAGTGATTAATCGACGGCTCATTCCAGCGACAGTTTACCTACATGCGACTACACATGTATTTATACAGCTCAATTGCACAGGCGAATCCATCATCTTAACACGATTTGTTTTGAAAGGTTTCTACAAACATGGTATTTTGATCCTGCGGTGACGGCGAATTCATATCACATGTCTCTTTTTACAATGGTTTTCAATTAACATCCGCTGAAATTGAGATGATGCCAGTTTTTCTTACAAGTCGTCTTCTGGGCGCCGCCTCTACATATTAATGCCTTGGCTTAATCGTCCTACGGTTGAGTACTGCTTCGGTACAATGCGGCCGTGTAGCAGGAGGTGACCGTCTTATATGTTAACAGCCCATAGCATATGAATATTTCATGGCATTCTGGGAAATGTTTGTCCAGAAAACAAAGGTTCCCACAGCCGCCGAACGGCAGGCTTAATAACGCCTTACTAAATGACAACACATGCTCCACTCGTAGTCACATTGTTGAGTGGCCGCCTGACGCTGACAAGATAACGGAACCGTACCTTTGTGTTGTCGACGGTCGTGTCACATGCAGGCACATCTAGTCTTTGTGTCGCCTGAAACGATATTGAACGTCGCATTAGGCATCGAGAAATCCGCATCGCTGGGCGAACAACAGCTTAGCACTTGTCACGACATCGTGACGCCCCTTGACCCTGTCCGTCTTAGAATGTGTCCTGCAAATGCAGGCGGGCGGGCAGGAGTTAGGGCACTGTGCGAGCTATTTTTTAATTAATGGGAAACATTGATTAGACGATAAGTGTAGATCGATGCGTCTAATACTCAGTGTCTCGCTATCAGCGACGCATAAGTGTCCTCGGTGTAGCGAGATGGCGAGGCTATGATTTGCGTTGGTTCTTGTTAGCGCTTGCAAGCGTGTCTGCATGAACGTACTCCTGCGTGTGCGTGGTAGTAACAGTAGAACATATTCATGTATATGTCGTTCCTTTGAGAACAAAAAAAGTAAGGTTCATTACAAGGTGATTAGACATAATAATAACTTTATTTATTCATACGACATTGTGCACAATTCAATTAAAGCAATGTTTACTGAGTGCAGAGCAACGCGTGTTTGACTGAAACAATTCTCTGTTATCCTGTACACCCACTACAAAATAAACTATGATTAATAGCTTCTCATTCAGGCCACTCTGGTAGCAGTGTTGAATGGTACCATTAAAAGTAGCTATGTTTCGTATTACAGAAAGTCGTGGACTCAACTTTAAATTGTGACAAGATGAAATTGAAACTGTTATACATATATATTTACCACTACCTTGATGTGATAGATCAGATATCATGTTAAAACTATTGTTATTGTATGTTTAACCACACTGCACAAAGCGCGCCATTCCATTCATTTTCTTAATTTAAATCGGGAGACATTCTGATAAACATTTGTATTGCAATGTCCCAGGTGGGCTAATTTGTATCATAAATTATCTATATTAAGCCTATATTATTTGATTCCGTCAACTCAGATGTGCTTAACCACTTTCACATAACTTGTTTCCCCATGTGGTTTCCCAAAATCTGTCTTTATTACTTCAATTTTCTTATTAATCACTACAGTACAAAGATACACGTTGGACGCTGCATATTAGCCACTTTACAAAACACATTTCAGGCATAACTTTGATATAATGAGCAAAATATAGCCACCTTAAAGCATCATTTACGACACCGAAACAGCATCGCTAAAAAAACGAGGAATATCAAATGTACAAAATCAAAACCAAACCATACAAATACTTCCTTCATCGCGAAACAGCTTGCTGAAGGAGATACAATTAATGTTGCATAAAGTTGTGAAAATCTAAATCTTCACAACGTTAGGGTTTCCAAATGTCGCATATTCCGTACTTTGTGAGGCGATCGATATAGGTCACACCTCTCTACTTCATTACACCTGTTAAAATTGTTCCGCTGAGACGCATGCACTTAAGACTTATTTGCTTCCTTGACAAAGCAATAATCATATTGGAAATATGAGCGCCAATGTTGAGCTTCAGACACTACGAAGTAAAAACATCTTGCGTAATAGTACAATCCATGGAAGACCGGAGATGGGATTAATTCCACACTATATTTAGGGAAGGGGTACATTTAGGGTTGTGAGTGGATGTTTATGGAGAGTCTGACGGTGGGTGTTTTGGGGATCCTGATGGAGAGGATGCAAATGAAGGCTTATGGGAGAGCCTGGAGGTGGGGCGTTTCGGTCAGTCTCAAAGGTGTTGCAATTGAACGTTTTTGGAGAACCTGAAGATGGATTTTTGTCAGTCTCATGGCGGAGCAGGTGAAGGTTTTTAGTGAGTTTCAAAAAATGTTGAACGTCACCGCAAAATATTCAAAAGCACCACTCCAGTTTCTGATGTCATGATGCGACTGCGGTGTGGTGCTGAAGCCCCGGTTCCACCTACCCAATATCAATTTCGTTCCCGCACTAGTGGTGTAATATGACATGTGTTCATACAGCGCCGTAATTAAGGATCGTTTCAGAACATCTATGTCCAATATTAGACGAAATAACTGTCGTTTGGGGAGAGGGGTCGGAGGTAGTTTCGTCTGGCGTCGGACATCGATATTTTATGTTTCGGACCGATACTGTTAATATATTGATATCATCATATCAATGTTTACAAACGCTTTGTCTGAGCGGGGTGGCTGAATTTAATTTAATCTGATATCGGAAATCGATGTTCTGTGATGATCCCTTAGGCCCTGTTATTCTTCACGAAACTAGTAGAAACAGGTTGCCATCCAGAGATGGATGTATGAACCGTTGTGTATCCATTGAATGTCACAATTTGGATTGAAGAGATACGGTGATTGAGTGAGTGCATAAATGTGTGTGTGTGTGTGTGTGTGTGTGTGTGTGTGTGTGTGTGTGTGTGTGTGTGTGTGTGTGTGTGTGTGTGTGTGTGTGTGTGTGTGTGTGTGTGTGTGTGTGTGTGTTGTGTGTGTTATTTGTTTGTGTGCGGGTGCATGTGCGTATGTGCGATTCCGTGTGCATGTGAGTGGTATATGCGTGTGGGCGCGCGCGCGTGTGTGTGTGTGTGTGTGTGTGTGTGTGTGTGTGTGTGTGTGTGTGTGTGTGTGTGTGTGTGTGTGTGTGTGTGTGTGTGTGTGTGTGTGTGTGTGTGTGTGTGTGTGTGTGTGTGTGTGTGTGTGTGTGTGTGTGTGTGTGTGTGTGTGTGTGTGTGTGTGTGTGTGTGTGTGTGTGTGTGTGTGTGTGTGTGTGTGTGTGTGTGTGAATTAGTGAGTTGCTGAGGGGTAAGAAAATACCATAGAACGCAACAAACGTTCACACTGTCGGCAATGTTTGTTTACAGCCGAATTGTACACTTCATGAACTGTAATACTTACACCCCATCCAAATAATTGTTCTGAGGCGCTGCACAATAGTTATCACAAATAAGTTAATAACATAAAACCATACATATTTAAAATACAAATGTGCTAAACTACGCAAGCATTGCTACTAAATAAAATCAACTATATTGTCTTAGTAAATAAATAAACACATGTACACAAGATATTAAAATAATAACAATAAATTAGATTAATTATAATAATAAATAACTAAAATAAATGTACGCATCATTAATTACGATCGTCGAATGTTAAACTAATATCTGTAGAAAAATACGTCTTCGGTGTCACTTTTAATTGATTGACACTAGTACATTGACGCACTGTGACGATGATTCCATGCTCTTGGGGCTGCACACGAGAATGCTCGTTCGCCGATTTTGGTCCGTGAAGTGGGTTGTTTAAAGAGTAGCTTATCGGAAGAGCGTAAACAGCGTGCCGGGCAATACGGAGAGAGAAGTGCCGATAGATATGGAGATGCTAGCAGTGCAGCTCCAAGAGCATGGCCGTGACATGGTCTTGTTTCGAGACATGGACTTCACAACACATCACGACGTTTTTTATTTAGAACACAACTCTGCATCATAGCAAATTGTATTTCAGAATATACCTTGCATGATCGCCCACTAATTTGTCATAGAATCACAGCAGGCTTTTCATCTCCTGCATTTATTTGACACAAAAACCACGGGAGCTATGACCCAAAACAGTTTTAATTTACGCCTTCATAACAATTATTTTGTAGAGGCCCCTGCGCAACTATCCCGTCTTCTGCCCTGCAGTAATCCCGACACTGGGCCTACAGCGATTGCCACACTGTCCCATGTAGAATAAAAAATTGTGGGACATCATTGAAATGCTGTTTACATTCCATATTTATGCTCTTTATGCATAGTAACATGGTTCTCTGGTTAGTTCTATTTTACACAGACGGACGTCAGCAACATCCCTTGATCATTTACCATAATTGCGTATTATATTTTTGTTAGGCTGCTCGTTCCGTTCATGATAATATTTATCCAGTTGAGACGATCTAAAACATAGTTCATGTAAATGTCAATAATGCGGATCACCATGTTTTTATTCCGATGTCGTTTAGGTAAACGATTATTTTAGGTGCTTGTTTTCGTGTTAATGGTCAACAGTCTATTACACTTTATTCCGATATAGGTGAATCACAAAGTTAGGTCATGTTAGTAACGCCAGTTTATGGTAATTTATATGAGTTGATTGTGCAACAAAGCGTGTTACAAAATGGTTGATGCAATATCAAATCAAAGGACAGATCGATGGGAGACATCAAAGGCCACCTGAATATCAAAGGCCACCTGAATCCATAGTCTAGACTAAGTATTGAGGTGTTGCTACGATGAATTACGAGCATGTTAAATGTTGCAATTATTACTTACAGACATGATGTAAATTACCACGCAGTCTTTATGTAGTTGCTTTATTGTTTGTAATTACAAATGCGAACGATCTGTTGTAAGTCTCTTTTTATTGTATCAGCAATACATCAAGACGAACAATAAAATACAAAGAGAACCGCGATCGTTTTCCGAAGAAAAAAATGCATTCAGTGGCCAGGCGGTTCGATTTAATGTGGCACAGCTGCATTGGTCTAATCGATTTACGCGAAACTGGTTTTCTATCTGCCCGTACACCTACCTCTTTGAGGAAGGTGCGATCGATTCCACAATAAGGAGACTGAAACCTAAGTGCATTTACTGCACTTGTCTTTTGACATGTTTCCAGTGGATGCTGGCGTTAGAAGCAGGCTAGCAATCATCTTGTTCAAGCTCCATAGATGTCTGCCTGTAGACCCGGCTGATGCCTTTAATGTCAGATGCACAGAGAGCGCACATTGAATCAGCTAACGATGCACTTAAAGATTAGCCGTGTGTAAGAATAGTTTCTTAGGCCCTGCAACTACAGATACGTTCACGGACTTGCGGATCCTTAAGGCTTGCTTCGGTGTGTTTGTGTGCGTACGTGCGTGCTTGTGCGTGTGTGGGTGTTTATGCGTGCGTACATGTATGTGTATGCGTGCTTGAATGCGTGCATTGTTGCAGGTGTGTGTTTATGTGCGTGCGTGACTGCATATTTGTGTGTGTGTGTGTGTGTGTGTGTGTGTCTGTCTGTCTGTCTGTCTGTGTGTGTGTGTGTGCGCGCGCGCGTGTGTGCATGTGTGCGTGTGTGAGCGCGTGTGTATGAACATCCATCATATCTTTTCGTGAGGTACCTCTAAGAAAGTGTGCCGAAACGAAATACTGCTCGAAACCTGTTTGGAAAAAAGTCTTCTCTTTCTACTACTTGTTTCCAGCACTCGGCAACGTTCTATTAACTAACTAGTCTGGGTATATTATGGTTACAATGTTATGGTCTTATGAGGTCTCATTCAACTAGTCAGTTTTTCATAGAACATTATCGCCAAACCGACCTTTTTATGCTGGCACTTGATGGCCACGTCCAGGGTGCTTGTCGTCCTCAGTGATTCTTTTATGTCCCAAATTGAAACGGGACCGACCTTAATGTGATCTCCGAGTCACGAGGGATACAAAGTCCTCAATGTTCAGAGCCTGTTTTTTACACCAAATATACATGCTTGCTTGGTCCTGGTTTTGAACTCAGAGAGGTGGCATGCAAGGCGGACGTGCTAACCACCACACTATCGCACTCTCGCTGGTTAAGGAGCAAGCACACAGATATGGGTTTCCTATATTTCATAGCAGCGCGTAAATTGAATCCCAATAATTTTTTTATTAAGCATTCATTGCAAGCAGCTGCACTGGTGGCACCGCTGAAATAGCATACCGCTATTCCAAAAATACAATTTATGGCGTTCATGGATTGCACATACTTTGAGCACTGAAGACATTTCTTTCCGGTGACATTCCACTAAATAAGGATCATAGACTGATTTCACAAGCCCTCGAACGTGCTACCTAACATTCGTATGAACGTTCTGAAGCGTAAAATAATTTGTCGCAACGTTTTGTATGGTCTACGATTGTTCCGAGATACGTAGTCGTTGTCAAGTATTCGTGATCAACGGAGACGAAGACAAAAAACGTATCCCGATTACCGTTCACCCGGAGACTATGAAATAAATGTGTATATACATTCATCTCTCAAATCTATCATTACCGATCATAGGTATTCAAATAGTACATTTGAATATGTTCCCAAAAGCAATCAAGTGAGACATCTATGACCCGAACTTCCATTTGGTGTCAATGAGAAATTCAAGATTGTTTTGCTGAACTGAAGGCCTTTATTGGTTCAATGCAACAACAACTGAAGTCTTGATGACTTTTGAGATGTGTGTTATTAATCAGTGTCAATGTTGAGCAGTCATTTCACAAAGGTGAGTTGTTGAAAACAGGTAGCAATATGCCTACATCAATAGTACGATTCTAGATGTTTGGTTATTCTTTGTTCAACTTTGGTCTATGCATCAATGTTGCGACTAAAGAGAACATTCAAAATTGTCTGACGCCACAGCAGAAGCAGCTAAACAATGCATGAATCCAGTCATATTGCTTCGTGATGATCAACCTGAAGTAATGATGAAAGATATCGTGAAGCATACCCGTCTGCTCTTTTGCCACATCCAGCAGGTTGATCACGATAAGTGTGACCGTTTGTACATGTTTCTACCTTTCATACGTGGAGTGCAGTAGCGTAGCGGTAAGAGCTTCGGACTCTCGACTGAGAAAACCCGGGTTCAAATCATGTGCGGCGGTTAATAATAATAATAAAATAACTTCTATTGCGCCTAAATCCTTGGAAACCAAGCTCAGAAGCGCATCATAACAAAAGGATTGGTCAATCGCAAAATCCATAAGCAGTATTCCAGTTGTCAACAGATGGGTCAAGGCGCTAGGGAGCTACGGTGGATAAGCAACGTTGTAAAGATAAGTCTTTTTAATGACGGCGCAGATTTTTTTTAATTTTCAGTTGATCTAACGCTAAGAGGGAGCATATTCCAAAGAGTTGGTGCAGTAACAGAAAAAGCCTCAGTTCCAATGTTACTGTTGACTCTAGGAACAAAACGTAATTCAGAACTAGATGATCGAAGCTGGATAGGTTTTCCTACAGGAGTAAGCAGTGCATGCAAATAAGATGGTTGCTTACTGGACAGTGCCTGGTATGTAATGGTAGTGATTTTGAAAATTATGCAGTATCGTACAGGAAGCCAATACAACTACTTCAAAAATGGTACAGAGTGAGATAAACGAGGAAATATTGTAACTACTCCTGCCAGACAATTTTGGACACGTTGAAGTTTTGTGATATCCTTTCTAGCGATATTATAAAGGAGGGAATTGCAATAGTCAAGTTTGCTGCTAACAAGCGCTGTTGCAATAGTTTTAGCAACAGAAAATTACATATACCGGCAAATACGGTGAAGATCACGAATGTTATAAAAACAGCAGCGACACGTTTGAGATATTTGTTGTCGGAAACTGAAGTTGCTATCAAAGACGTCTCCTAGATTCCGCACCCAGGTTGTTGGCGTGATACGTTGATTCAAAATACGCGTATGGAAAAACGATCGAGTTTATAATGCTGCATTGGAGTACCAATAATTATCAATTCAGTTTTATTTGCATTTAATTTCAATTTGCTGTCAGTCATCCAGTGGAAGATACCCTGGAGGCAATCACTAAGTTGGTTAAGGGGCGATTTGTATCCGGGGTAGGCAACGAAATGTAGATATGAGTATCATGAGCATAAAGATGATGATCCGAGTTATGTCTTTGTATAACAGAGCTTAGTGGCGTGGTGTAAAGAGTAAAAAGCAAAGGCCCAAGAACAGAACCTTAGGAACACCAAATAAAGTTGGCAGTGCAGCCGAAAAGCAGTTCCCAATCTTTATGGTTTGGTATCTACCAGGTAGGTATAAAGAAAACCAGCTTAGATACGTGCCAGACATGCCGTACCACTTTAATAAGCGTTCAATGAGAATGTTGTGATCAATTGCGTCAAAAGCTAGTAAGGTAAGTGCAGTCATTTTACCATTACTAATGTTCAAGTTAATGACATTGTGAACCTTTAAGAGGGCAGTCTCTGTTGAATGAAACTGTCTATATGCTGACTGTGACACATTAGTTAAGACATTTGTGCTAATGCTAGACGACCTTTTCTAGTATTTTAGAAATAAAGGTGAGGTTAGAAATTTATGTATAACTGTATAGGTCTTGTTTAGGCAGAGATGACTTCTTAAAAAGTGAAGTGACATGGGCGTATTTGAGATCATCAGGAAACAGCCAGAGCAAAGTGATGCATTTATACTATTTGTTAGTCCAATTAATATATCAAGTTCACAAGACTTATTTGGAGAGGACATAATTATTGTCCTAACTTCATCAACTGTTGCCGGTTGAAATGATACAAGTAAAACATTTACTTGTGGAAATTCCACATTGACATGACTTAAAGTATGACCTGGGAAAGCAGAACGAATAATATTGATCTTATTCTTAAAATGACTAAAGAACGAGTCACATAGATACTTAATTGATACATGATCAGGTAGCGATGGAGCAGGCCGTCTTTGTAGAATGTTATTGACGCAGTTCCTTGACTGACGCGGATTATGAGACTTATTTATGACCATATTTGTATAATAATCTAACTTAGCTTTGGCCACTTGTCTGTTACAGAGGTGACATTGCTTAGAATAGCGCGACCTGTCTGAAGGCGGGCGTGGTTTGCGCCATACAGTCTCTAAATAACGACGACACCTTTTAGATAGTATAATTTCGGAAGTCATCCATGGAGCCGGTGGACTTTCTGACACACATTTGCATGTTTGTTAAGTAATGCATCAAGTACTTGACAGTAGTGTTTATATAAGTCAGATACATGTTTTTGTATCTGTGATAAGATCAGATTTAAGGATATCAGCCATTAAAGCTGTAATGTCAATCCTGTGAAGGACTCTGTAAGACACATCGTGTTTCGACTCTAATGGAGTTTTAGAAACTTTAACATTAGCAGTGACAGTATGGTGGTCTGATAACCCATCTGAAACACTTTACTCTACATTGCTTCAGTTCACCCAACTGGCTATAAACAGTGGTGGATATTGTGTACGAATAGTCTCCGCGCATTAATTGCAGCGTGCGATTGAACAGGTCTACCAGGAAGTAACGTGTAAAGCGCTTTGAGCAGTCCTGGGGACTGGATAATGCGCAATAAAAGAACTTACCTTTACTTTTACATATTTTACTTCTTGATTTGAACCCCAAAAGCATGTTTTCACCACGACTTTGCATTATTTTATTTTATTCGTTACTGTGTTTGGTCAACTATATCAGTGGCGTACGTTGGCTTTTTATATAGCAAGCGTACATTTGACAATGCGTTGTAACCAGGAGTGGTGACTTGCACCAATCTGTTAACAAAGTTCGAAGAAAACGCGTATTTGAGAATCCTTAATTTCACGAAGACATAAATTTTCACAGCTTAATTAATTAATTTTGTTTCCTAAAGAAAAGTGATATTTGAGAAACCTTAATTTCACGAAGATATCAATTTGTACTGCTTCAAATCACCAGACGACATTAATTTGGTCAAATCCGAAAAAAATCGTCGTGACATTTGTTCGACGAAGAACACATTGTGTAGTTTGGTTTTTATATTGCATATTTGACATTAATTTTGCTGTCCTCGGTTTTTTAGTGGTGTTGTTTTATGCCACCTGACATGTCATCAATAAACTCCTTAAACAGAACTCATTCAAATTCACTATCTAGGGTCCAATTTATATAATTGAAAATCTGTTTTCAGTTGGGTGCCACAAGGTTCAGGAGATGGGCGATGATATTGAAATTTGCGGACGATACACAAGTGTTTAAACAAAATTAAACATGATGACGACTATCAATCTAGACAAATTAGTCGAGTCATCTGGAAAAGGATTACTCAAGTGTTAATCAATCTTGGGAAATGTAAATACATCCAAATATGTGTCAGATAGAACATTGGTGGGAGTTGGAGACAGGATTAGTCCCCAATAGTGTTAATGGTGGCTGAAGACAGGATCAGCTCCCCCAATATTTAATGAAAGGGTGTGCGTTTTGAGGTGGAAATGTTTTGGTGGGAGGTTTGAAGATAGAATTATTCCCCCAATATTTAGTGTAGGGTTGCATTTTTGTGTTTTTGGACAGCCTGGAGGTGTTTTGTGAGTATCAAGGGGGTGCAAATCGAGGTTTTTGGAGAGCTTACAAAATGTTGAACGGCACCGCGAAAATATTCAACAACGATATCATGATCCGACAGCGCGGTGCTGATATTTATGGAGCATAGTTCGTGTCTTTTGCCTCTGGTATGGGACGTCATATTGTGTTTGTTGTTGCTGAATACACGGCATGTGCGTACTTAGCAAACATCGGTGCCATCCTTCAAATTGTCGACATCGTGCGATCTTTCTTACCCCATCCGTAAGTTTTGTTTTTAGTTTGCAAGGAGTGTCCCCTTTGTGGAGTCCCGGAGTTTGGGTCGCTGCTCAAAAAACGATTAAGGACTGCTGATCTAGAATAACTATAGGTTGTGAAAGTCGTTTTGCCTGAATATTACATACACAATTATTAAACTTGAAAAGGAGTTTTGTTGGAACGTCAATAAGTGACTATTTTATATTTGTTTATTGGTTGTAAAAATGCTGCTGAAACGCCTAATTATCAACTACATCAACAAGCTTACAAAAAGAACTGTATAGGCATGTAGAAAAATTCACAAACCTAATTCGCCTGATACGTCTCCAACGAGCTGGTCACTGCTACTGTTACACAGAACTACTGTTACACAGAACTACTGTTACACAGAAGAACCAGTGTCAATATTCATCTCGTGGACGCCTACTCGATCGTGGCAAGAAAAACAGAAGGAACCAGACAGAAACATCCACAAACAGATATGTGAACACTTTTAAGTTGACCTAATTTACCTTCCATCCCTAATGAACAATTGACCCATTTAGAAGCTACAAGTCAATGATCCGG
Organism: Escarpia spicata; assembly: GCA_963995525.1. Lineage (NCBI taxonomy): Eukaryota > Metazoa > Annelida > Polychaeta > Sabellida > Siboglinidae > Escarpia > Escarpia spicata. The sequence goes on from OZ023218.1 coordinate 37,344,059, forward strand.
TCCCAGCAGGTCAACTATGATGATCATGATTGGTTGTATAAATTTTATCGTGATCCTAGCACAATGTCTTTTGAGACGAATAGAACCAAAACCGTGGTAATTTTCTATAAAGATGAAATAAGCCTTTCCGGGACGTTCATCACAGTTTAATACAATAACTTGTTAAACAGCTACGACGTTATAGTATGTTCACAAGCTTATATATTGACCAGAAGCACTGCATCAGCAACTATGAGTTCACCCTGACGCCAAGGGCACTGTTTGCTCCAAGCGGCCCAATGTTGCCATGCAACGACAAGTCCAAGCTCATCCAAGTCTTTGAGCTGTTGGCAACAACAGAACTCACACCGATAACTCTCAGACGGCTACAAGCGAGATGCGTGTTAATGTACCTGACGAGGGAGCCATTGAATTGTCGTCTGCTGAAGTCGATGGTCCCCATCTAAATAGGAAGATTGCGGTCGTAGATGGCATGATGGTTGTCGAGAAATTGACGACGAAGAAAGCAACCATGGCGACGGTGAAGGATCTCAGTGAATGTTTCATTGACAAAGTGATGCACCTCATAAGAGGCTATGATGAAATCATTCTAGTCTTTGATACCTACAAGGTGGATTCACTGAAGAGCACAACCTGGGAAAAGAGACATGGAGGGAATGACCCAATCCAGTACCAAGCCCGAGACGATACCAGCATAAAACACATCACTATGATCAGACGAAAGATAGTCACACAGAGGGCCTGGCTAAGAAAACTCTACAGTACAACAGTGATAACCAAGCTGGTTATCACTTCAGCATCTGGGCGAACAATGAGCAACAGGAACATTCACTTTGAAGACAACCATCATGAGGAAGCAGACACCTTAATGATCTGTCAGGCTGTCTTGGCAGCACAAAGGAGCCCAATGGAAGATGTTTAGCTGCTGTTCTTCTCGCCAGATACTGATGCCCTGAACAATATATGATCTGCTGCCGAGGAAATCCTCGATCTCGATGGCATCGGGCGTGCTGCCGATTTAACCTTTCTGAACAGATCTCGGTGCAAAAAGGGCCAAAGCATTGCCTTCTCTGGGGCCGACAATACAAGGACGTTTGCAATGTTACATGGTTCAAGATCTTTCTTCAGGCCGGGGCTGACGTGATCAATGACCTTGTTATATTATCAGCAACCAGTGAAATGACCAGCAGTCTACCTTGGCTAAATTCGTGTGCGCTGCATATTGTCCCAAAGGTATCCAGGTCAAGCGCATTCCAAAACTGCGGTGGCACCTCTTCTGTAAACACATGGTGGAGAGTGACAAGCTACCACCCAAAACTGGGGCGCTCAACCAGCACATACTGAGAGTACATTTGCCGGCTAGAGTGTGGGGTCAGGCCAGCACTGTTGGCTACCACAAGACTGCTGATGGACAGGTGACGCCAACCACAACTGACATCCTTCCAGCACCCAATGTCATCACAGAGATAGTACGATGCCAATGCAAAGGAGATTGTTCATCAAAGGATTTGCAAAGCACAGACCTCTGCTTGTGTAGCACACAGTGTGAGAATGACGATGATTCACACTTTGAAGATCGTGTATCCGAAGATGATAGTGATAAGTAATGTGCAGTATACCTGGTCACAACAGTATTGTAACAAACCAGACATGTGTGTGGAATACACGCAACTGTGTGGTGATGCTGGTATGATGGTTATAAGATGTTAATAAATTTAAATACAAGCACATACTTGTTTCCAATGTACACATGTGTTTATACGCTATGCTACATGTATATTATTCAGTCATAACATGTATAACTGTCATAAACTAGTAATTTCATTATGCTTAGGTGATTATAATTGATCTTATTGGATTCCTTGCCCCTCAATATGTAGGTTTAGCCATCAAAATTAAACGGCTGGGTGGTTTAGCAGCTAGATATTGAGAAATACAAGTTTTCAGTGTCCACCATTTAAAAAATCCAAGATAGCCGCCATATGTACTTTAAAAAAATGTAAACATTGGTTTTCAGATTCACTATATCATAACGTTTCCAAAAATGTATAGGCTTAAAAATCTCGAAAAACATGAACGAAAATTCATAGCAAACCTGACAAATTCCTCTTGACGTACCGGTGAAATACTCTGTGTTTTGACATTGTCCTGTCTACATCAAAATAACTCGTGGTCTATCTCTCAGGAGCGAGGCGGTTGCCTGCTGATCGCTCACTAGTCTGCATGACGGACTTAATCACATTGCTGATGTCGGAGTGTAATCCCTTCGGACAGAATCCGCGACAGCTCTAACGCGCTCGAATCTCAGGTTAATACGGTATGCCGTGGAGAGCGACCCCCACAGAACTGCATATCTCTTACGTGGATGCGAGCTTCGAACACAAATTAACTGAACTGTAATTCCGTGTTGGTGCTGTCGATAAAGGAAAGCATCTGTTCCTAGTTTTTCATTTATTAATTATTATAATGTTCATAAGACTACACTAACTATGTTAAATGTGTATTACCCGCCAAATTCTGTTTTGCAAGCCCGTAACAACGTTCGCAATTTGAAGGTACGACCCTGGAGCATGTTCAAATAGTAAAAAAACATCCAGTTTCGGAACAAGCCTTATTGGCAATACGGCCGGCTCGAGTTGAGTTAACTGCTATACCCTTTTATGTTCAATGATATACCATTTCCCTATGTTCCACACAGCAGATTTGTTAAGACCTGTTAAAGTTACTACACCTGTTAATTTCGAGTAGACGAACTGAGTGGCTCCCTTAAAATGCAAGACCAATATGCGATTGTGATTGTGAAGTTACTGTGAATAGTTGTCTAAATCATTTACATATTTACAGCGCATCCTACTATTCGAAAGGTTTGTTTGACTAAAATGTGTCCGGTACTCATGCTTATCCATGGAAGCATTCAGCCTGTGTTCAAATACTGCGCGAAATGAGTAAACTAATTAAATTTAACCGCTGACCATAGACAGGCACGCTTTTATACAGTTGAGTACACAGATAGTTTTTAGTATTTTTGGTAAAATGTTCATAGCAAAACACACTATTTTATGTTCAAAAATTGAACCAGCATTCGTCCGAATCTAACATAGTTATCTGCACCAATGAAGCAGTCACACACAATAACGCACCTACCTTTCGAAATGATGCGAATCATCCGTAAAATGAACACTTCTGACACACACGCGCTGGACAACCATCTTTCGACGACATTATACTAGTAATCAATTTTTTCTATCCCGTGTTAAATTTGGCGCAGCGAAGCAGCAACAATTGTGATGTTGTCGATTCAGAAGACATTTGTCACATCGTGTGTGTGTGAGTGTCCGGAATATTTAAGAGAATGTCCCTAATCTGGACGGTCCGCACTTGCACCTGTTGCAGGATTAATAACCTTTTTTTACATATTTATGCATCCACCATATGCAGGATTAACATTCAAAATATGTATGTATGTGTGTGTGTGCATGCGTGCGTCCGTGCGTGTGTGTGTGTGTGTGCGTGTGTGCATGCGTGCGTCCGTGCGTGTGTGTGTGTGTGTGTGTGTGCGTGTGTGCGTGTGTGTGTGTGTGTGTGCGTGCGTGCGTCCGTGCATGTGTGTGTGTGTGTGTGTGTGTGTGTGTGTGTGTGTGTGTGTGTGTGTGTGTGTGTGTGTGTGTGCATGCGTGCGTGTCCGTGCGTGTGTGTGTGTGTGTGTGCGTGCGTGCGTCCGTGCGTGCGTGCGTGCGTGCGTGCGTGTGTGTGTGTGTGTGAGTGACTGAGTGTCTAAATGAATTAGTGAGTGACTGAGTATGTAGGTAGGTAGGTTATAATATAAAATGATAATAGTTAAGTAAACTAGTCGCCGTCATCCCCAAGATAGCAATGATTACACGTGTAGTGTGTTGGTTACGTTGCTATGATTAATAGAACATATATGTAAATGTAATAACACTAATATTAGATGATAAATGTTCACGCATTTGCCGTGTTTCACAATTCTAACAACAGTAATGAAGATAGATGCTTTGTATCCCTTAACTCAACTCGCCTAGAAAATCGGTTAACAGTTCTCATTATCATATGGACTCCATAGTGTTACCAGTGGTGATATGTCATAAGAGACATTGGAGATGACGTAAGCGATAATTCCATCAAAGTCAGCAATGCTCTTTGCGGGGACTACTACTCCAGGCGTCACAGTCTTATTACTGTAATTACGAGAAAAATCCGAAGTCAAACTTTAGTTTCAGCACGCAGTCCCAAATCGCCAGCATCAAGCGAGGCTGACGTTAATGTACTGAAGGCTTCCCTGCAGGAAACACATTTCCGCGAGTTGGTCTTTCAGGCGTAGTCTACAGAGACAGCGGGGCGCAATGCTGATTTTATTGATATACGTATTTCGTGTTCACAGAAGCAGACGGATGGCTATGTATTTTCAAGTGCACGTAAGTGGATTATTTATTCAGTCTGGAGCATGCAACAGCTAGCTAGCAAGTTCGCTTGTTAATCGATGCAATACTCGTGCAGATGCCTTGATCATTTATTGTTTTCTGTTTGGTTAACCTTGATGGTTCGCTAAGTATCGCTCAATACTGCATTCCAGTCGCATCGTGGTTACATTGCCAAAATATAGAGCGTCATTAAGACAATATATGGTAATATGCCTATATGGGTGGAGCAGTAGCACAACATGGGGTAAGCTTCAGCTCATAATACCTTAGGATACTTAGGACTGTTCTGATCGCAGGATCCTCCTCTCTCGGTTCCTCAATGATCAGATCTTCTTCTTCAGGGTTTAGTATTAAGAGTTTGTGTTTTCCGGTTCCAATGTTTAATGTTAGTGGGGCTTCATAGTCGTATAATATCTCCTGGGTTGACCAGAATTTATCAAGGCGGTTTTTAAATGAGTTTATTGATTTTGCTTGTATTACTGAATCAGATAAGCTGTTCCATGGTTCAACCACTCTAAGGCTAAGCGGGAATGCATTTTTTCTTATGTTTAGTTTTGCTCTTTGGTTGAACAGTTTAAGGGAGTGTCCTCTTTTACTGGATCGTGATGCCACATCCTCCCATTTAGGAAAGTTTGGTGCAGATTTGTTATCATATATGTTATGCATTATTTTCTACACTTCAGTCATATCTCCTCTTAATCTACGATATGTTAATGTGGGTAACTTAAGTAATCTTAGTCTTTCTATATACGATAAGTCCCTCATACCAGGTAGTTCTTTTGTGGCTCTTCTCTGGACATTTTCTATGGCTATTTTCTGTTTCGTCTTAAATGGATACCATACTGCTATTGCATAATCTAGGTGGGATCTAACCATAGTCTTGTATAATGGCAAGAAAGTGTATGTATCTAAGAATTGGAAAGTTCTTCTGATTACTTTTGTCATTCTGGTTGCTTTATTAAGCACTTGGTTGATGTGATCATCAAATGAAAGTTTTGAATCAATAATGACTCCTAAATCTTTTTGTTTGTCTGTGGTGACAAGAGCATGTTTGACATTGTTTGTTGCCATAAAATATTTACTTTCACCGATATTATTTTTCCCAATTTCCATGTGTACACATTTATCGGGATGGAATTTTAACAACTACTTGTTGCTCCATTGTTCTAGTATGCTTAAATCATGTTGAAGTACATCCTGATCATCTATATGTGTTATTGTTCTAAATATCTTTATGTCATCAGCAAATAGAAATGTATTTGAAGGTCATTAATATATAGAACAAAAAGTAAGGGTCCTAGAACGGAACCCTGGGGTATCCCTGATATTACCTCTTTCCAGCTAGACTCATCTCCATTTACTGAAACTTTTTGTTTTCTATCTATGATGAATGATTCTATCCAGTTAATCAGTTCTTCTGAAATGTTGAAGCCTTTTAATTTGCTAATTAATCTTTTGTGTGGCACGATGTCAAAGGCTTTTTGGAAATCCATATATATAACATCGGTGTGGTTGCCCTTATCCATTTCTTTAGTCCAGTCATCTATTATTTTGATTAGTTATAGAACTGTTGATCGGCCAGATATAAATCCATATTGTTTTTGACTAAATATATTATTTACTTTCATGTAGTTTGTAATGTGATTTCTAATAATTTTTTCCATACATTTACAAACTATGCTTGTTAAACTTATTGGACGGTAGTTACTAGCTAGTTTCTTGTTTCCTTTTTTTATAAATTGCTGATATTTTAGCCTATTTCCAGTCACTGGGAATGCAGGAAGTTTTAATCGACGTTTCAAAAATATGTTTTAAGGGTTGACAAATACTTGCAGACAACTCATTTAGTAGCCTGGCGCCTATTCCATCTGGGCCAGGCGATTTGCTTATATTAAGTTGTTTTAACGTCAGTAGTATTATATTTTCAGTTAATTTTAATTTGTCCATCGCATGTTTATTGTTTACTTTAGGTATGGTTGGTATAGGCCCTGACTGTTCTTTGGTGAATACACTGGAGAAATAGTCAGCAAGTATATTTGCTTTTTCTTCATCTTCGCTTGTTGTTTGAGATTTTAGGTTGGTGGGGTCTATGTTCAGTTCCCTAATTCCTTGTTTGATTGTAGTTTTTGATTTATAATATTTCCAAAAGACTTTGGGGTTTTTCTTGGTCTGGGATGCTAAATTTCATTCAAATTTCTTTCGGAGCTTTCTGGTTAGAGCTCGGATTTTATTTCTGCTTTTACAATACTCTAGATATTTTGTTCCATCCCTTGTTTCCATGTATCTTGTCCATAATCTATTTTTACGTCTAATTAGTTTTCTTGTATTAGCATCCAGGGGGAAGTTTCCCTTTCTATTATTTGGAACTATTTTTTGAAGTACATATTTATCTTCTAATGAGTTTAGTACTGTTTTGAAGATTTCCCATTGATCGTTAACATTATCCTGACAGTCTTTACATTTTTCTTCCCAGTTAATATTTGAACATTCTATCCTTATTGCATCATAGTTTGCCACATTATACAGCTTCCTTTTTTAGTATAATTACTTGTTATAAAGTTGCACACTATACTGAGTTGAGTACACAATGGTCACTTTTGCCCAGAGGGCTAAGGTACTCTAATTCTCCTACATTATCTTCGTCATTAGATATAATCACATCTAACAGGTTTGTGTTAGTTGTGCCTCGTCCACTGGTGGGGTTTGACACGTGTTGAACCATGAAGGTGTCTCTAAGGCATTCCACAAATTTAAAGTTTAAATTGTTGGGGTTATTTGATTTGGTCGTCCAATGATTCCAATTTATCTCAGTTAGGTTGAAATCTCCAGTAATTACGATGTGAGAGTATTTATGTTGTGATATTAATCTGATCATATTTAGAAGTTCTACATTATTTTCTTCAGATCCCCCATCGCTTCTGTATATGCATCCAAAAGGAAGTTTGTTTTTATTCCTTAATTTGATTTCTATAAATAAGCATTCTTTGAAAGTTGTGACTAGGTTTATATACTCTGCATGCAGGGAATTTAGCACATATATTATAATACCTCTTCCTTCAGTATTTTCTAAAAAAAATTGAGAATAACATGTAACCTTCTAAAGAAAATTCTGGTGTTGTTACAGAACATTTAGGGTTTTTGGGGTTTTACTTCATTAATTGCTATTATGTGGGGTTTTAGTTCTTTGATTCTTTGTTCAAATTCATTTTGTTTGTTCCTTAATTGGTCAGCATTGGTGTAAAACACTGAATGCTGCCTGTCTCATTAAGATTATATTTGTTTACGTTCGTTTTCCCATCTGTTGTTCTAGGTGGATGTGTACTCTTTATTGGCTTTTCCTTATCTTTTTTATTCTTCTTTCCCATGGTGGACCCCTCACTCTATACATGTATTCCCCCGACTCATCTGCTGCTTCCTGTCTCTTTGCTTCTTCATAGAGCTTTTTAGATTCTTCTCTTTCTTGTTTGGTTTTGTCGTGGTAAATTTTTATATTTTTGAACTGATCATTGTGCTTGATGTGATGGAACTTTCGAAGAAGGGTACTTTTTTGTCAATGTGCGTTACTGTAATCAGTACTGGTTTGGGGCTGTTAGCATTTTCTTTGGCTTCCCCGAGCCGCCGGATTTCTGTGATGTCAGTGTCTGTGAAGTTATTGTCTATTTATGTGCAGACTTCTAGGATTTGTTCTTTGTCGTGTTGTTGTCTTGTGGTTTTTAGTTGTGATGTTGTTGTCTTGTGGTTTTTAGTTGTGATGTTGTTGTCTTGTGGTTTTTAGTTGTGATGTTGTTGTCTTGTGGTTTTTAGTTGTGATGTTGTTGTATTGTGGTTTTTAGTTGTGATGTTGTTGTCTTGTGGTTTTTAGTTGTGATGTTGTTGTCTTGTGGTTTTTAGTTGTGATGTTGTTGTCTTGTGGTTTTTAGTTGTGATGTTGTTGTCTTGTGGTTTTTAGTTGTGATGTTGTTGTCTTGTGGTTTTTAGTTGTGATGTTGTTTCTGGCAGGTTGAAGATGATTACATTGTTTAGTCTTTTTTCTCTTTCTTTTGTTTCAAAGTTTTGCTCCTTTACTTGTAATTGTACAACTTTTTTCACTTCATTTGGGTTAATGATTAACTTTGTTTGGGCTGGTGTTGGGTTCTTTTCTTCTACCTTGGATTCTAAGTTAATTTCTCTCACTCTTTTCTCGTCGACTTTGGATCCAAGTTCTTTTTCTATTTCATTTATTCTTTCTTCCACTTTCTTTAGGAATTTCTTGCACCTTTCCTCACAGCTCTTTTCATTTTTGAGATTTGTCATTACTTTTGAGTCACAGGGTGGACAAAACCAGTGTATTTGCTGTTTGTCTGTCATTAGTTTATATTCTTTATCGTTTATGTCCACACATTCAATACAGAAATGTTTCTCGCAGAATTCGCACTCTAGCAGTTTATGGTTTGGTCCTTTGAAGTTTTGTTTACTCCCTGTGCATGTCCAAACTTCATCATCAACAGTTGTCCACTGAAAATAACTTTTACTTTTTGTCCTTTTTTTTGCAGGTTGCCATGACCTACTTTAGTTTTATATCCCTTATTATATTATTTATTTAGTATTTTATAGTTGTGCAAGGGATCAAGGCAATACTGGGAGAAGATGTTGAGTAGTTTTAGAATGATGCCCAGGGCGACTCTGGGTTTAATGAGTTGCCTTGATGAACGAGCCAGATTAGTATAAGGTGAAGATTTGTTCAGGATGGTTGAAGAAATGTGTTTATGTCTAACTAATTAATAATGTTTATGCCTACATAATTTATAATGTTTGTCTACATAATTGTAGTGGCGTTAACTAAGTTTGTATGTTAAGTGTTGCTTGGGGTGCTTTCTTATTGTTTACTTTGAATTGTGGCGGGAAAATTTGGAATATGAGTTGCGTTATAGTTACGATCCTAAGGGTAGAAGTTTTCTATTTTCTGGTTTAATAACAGTATGGGGTTTGAAATGTGTTGTGGGTTTAAGTATTTACTAAAGTGCTTTGAATTTGTTAGTTTATGATGAGATTTAGTGCCGCTAGCGTTGCTACGTACGCGCCTTGTACCGGAACCGGAAGTCTCTATACCGGAACCAGAAGTCTCTAATAATAATAGTAGCATTTGACTTATAAAATTACACAACAACGTTTTTTAAAAGTGGGACTACATACAGGAGCCATGGGAAACTGAAATAAAAGAAGCTAATGTATAGAACATAGAAATTATATTATAGTTGTATAGAACATAGAAATTGTATTATAGTTGTGTTATAAATATATTGGTTCTTAGACTTTGCGAAATATGAATATAAAATAAAGAAATTATAATATTCCAAACGCCCACCTCAGAACATTTTGCCACGTGGGTGGACCTCATACCACACAGTTGTTCTTTAGACTTTAGGGATTTATGATACGTAATTGAGGAGGGAATAGGAGCACCCACGCTGACACCAGAACCTGAGACAGCCGCCATCTTAGAATGTCAGCATGGATACACCACAATTAACGATTAGAAATCACTAAAGAACTACTCCCTACAATAAGACTTTCGCTAAAATGTCGACAACTTTCTTACAAAGCAGTGAATGCTAGACTCGTTAAAAATGGAAACACAAGGAAGGTACCTAAGCAACTGAAATTTGGAGTTGCGTTTTGACTTCACAAATTAATTAAAAGCACGTGTGGTTTGTTTTGTATGGCAGAAAGCACTTTTTGCGCTCGTATCAAATCTAAATCACAATGTCATCAAGTCGTAATGCTGTTGGATGCACCTTTCGATTTTGTCGAATGCCATTAAATGGTGAGAAAAGATTGAAATCGATTTGACATATCTAATTTATATTGCATGAACTGGAAGCCCAACATACACACAGGATATCTAGTAATCACGTTTGCACATGTGTGTAAAGATTGTTCGGTTTTCACATCATATTGTATTCATAGCCCAGTTTTTAATAGTAAGTAATTGTCTTTTCGATTTGCTTGAGTTGGACCACAAAGTAGGCACTCAAATTCTTATTTTCATAATGGAAACTGGAAACACAATATCGTGATTGTGCATGAAATATATTTAAACTTCGACGCCTCATCAACCAATTCATATCCAGGAGCTGCTAGGACATCGTATCCAAATAATGCTAGTTTTTCCCATAATACTTAAATGATGCGCCATAAAAATAGCTTATTTGTTTGGAAACACTTGCCCTTACTTCGTCTATCTTCCCATCCAACAAGGGGGCATTTGCAGCAAACACAACTTTTATATCAAATATAAATTCAATATTTCGTTTAATACATTCGAATGATGCTTGTATAATCATGCCATTTGTGCAAGTCATTTACGTGATTGGAAAGATTACAATGTTCTCAACAAACGTTTTCTGTATCAATATGTTAAAACACCACACACTGGATCCAAGAAGAGAAAGAGCAAGATAGCATTTAAAGATCAACAGATAGGTATGCGTTAGATAAACGTGCGAAAAGAACAATTCCCATAAATATAATATTTGCAGCAATCGTGGAAGTGCAATTTAAATCAATACGCGTCAAATTATTTTATTGCGGACATAAATTCTCCGTTTGCGCCATTTGCAAATGCATAAAAAGTGTACCTGTATTTCGTGTTAGTAAACCACACCGTAGACGATTTTTCTGTCAGAGCCGATTGATCATAAAAACAAACCATACATTCGACATAATTCCATTTCGTGCTGCGTCTGAAATGCGACTAACTTTCGAGTATATTTCAAGTAAAAACAAGCAGTGCACTATAATTGACTTCCAGCGTCTTTCGAGATTACAAAAAACCGCAATCGACATGACGGATTCTGAAGGGAAGGAACGCGCTTGGAATACACGCAAGAAAAGTGAATACTGTGAAATATTATTCTTAATAAACAACGTTCGGGTATGGCTCTATGGATTGGATGTGGGTCCTTTTTTGTGGCGCGTAATTCTATCATTACGTAGGCGAGAGAAGCATCGACGGCGCGTAACGCTTTAAATTGCAATTTGGAAACGAATGTATTCCTCATCACACACAGAAAATTCAATGCTTCCCGGATGAAGTCGAGATGATGTTCGACTAACAGGTCAGCCAGGGAGAAAAGTGTACATCGTTTTGAGCAGTCTTAAGGATTGGATAACGCGATATATAAATTTTTACTTTAAAGAACTTAAGAACTTACCTTCACTTTGGGGTTTGCATATACATGATTTTGAATCAGTAAGATGTATATACAAGTTACAGTAAATGCCTTAGGATATTTAATCCCATAAATTCTCCAGAACCTTTCGCGAGCAAAACGTTATCATGGAACAAAATCATTTCACGAAAGGATGAAATAAAACTACGAAGACTCTGTGAATGTTTAACATAACAAGTTATGACCTTATTGCGAGCTAGAGTTTGCTGTTTAAATACGGAAAAAACGACGTAACATTTGAATTAATATTCTACTTTCGGGGGTGAGTTTAATGGTTCAAACCACTAACGTTGGCGTTACACCAAGTGCAGCCGTGGGCTTATAGAGAACTGTAAATAGTTGACACCAACGTCCGGATTGACGGCCCATGTGCTTGTGGGTGTAACGTAATTGGATGCGCCATTACGCTGATAAGGTCAGCGACAAATGAATTTATGATTTACCATTTGCAATTAGGGTCACGTGCTAATTTTGAGATATACCAATGTTAAATTAAGGTAACTAGTTAATTATGTTTAATATATTATAATCGACACGAACTGATAATCCGTTGAACACACACACACACACACACACACACACACACACACACACACACACACACACACACACACACACACACACACACACACACACACACACACACACACACACACACACACACACACACACACACACGCTTGCGACTTGACGTCATTGATGGTGTGCGCGAATTTTTTTCATTTATCAAATAAATTAATTTAACATATTTTATGGTATTATAATATATTTAGTTTTGGCATAATCCCGGTTTCTAGATTGATCCCACTCGCACAAGTTATCAGATTAACGCATTTTTACACACACAAAGACGCACGTTCGTACGCACACAGACACACACGCGCGCGCGCGCACACAAGCAACATGCACTCACTCACACGCGCGCGCGTACACACACACACACACACACACCATCAATGGCGTCAGAGAGTATGTAATTGTGGAGATATAGAGCGGACCCGTGGTTTCGCAACATCACGTCAATCCACTGCACATTGAGGACAAATATCACCCCTAGTCTCACACCAACTACAGGGACAAAGAGACAAAGTAACAACAGCACAATTCAGTGGCAAACTTACTAACATCATATGATCACGCCCTCCCCGTCTCTGACTTGTTGTCATCCTGGGTAACTGTCTACCACAACATACTGCCAAATTCGTGAATCTGTCAACCCACCGATACAATATCGTCGAGACTAAAACATACGAAGGCACCGACAGGCAACATTTAAATTTGCGTGCCCTCCGTTCCTTATCAACCCACGCTGTTTCTCGTTCAATGTTGTTGCGGCGTCGATGTTTAATTGAAACGACGTTCGTAAACAGAGTGTGCCCACTAGTGCGTCGCTGACGCAGATTTATCAATATCTATCATACATAGATTGCCTCCGAGCGTTCAAATCCCGAGTGAAGCAAACAGAGACAGGCAGCGAGCGTGGATATATGTGATCCAGTGACGTGTTCTAGTCTTGCAACTGGATGTACTTGATCAGGAAAAAACGTGTTATTCTGTCGAACCGCCGCGGGAGGTATGCTTTCAAAACAGCTTAGCCGTTGTGCCGGCAAGGTCAATTGCATATATTGATTTTTCTAACAGCGTGTTCGACATGACGAGTGTTATATCACCGTGGAATAACATAGTGCAGTTTTAGGCCAAAATACCATCGAACCTTAAAGTCGAAAACAAAAGGCTGATTTCTGCACCACAGATCCCTGAAAGTGTCTCGAATCAAATACTAAAAGTCCCCAAGAATCTTCCTTGCGCTGACCGCAGAATTCAAGATGGCGTCCGAGAGGCCAGAAACCTGTTTTAGCTGTAACTTCTTAAGCACTTGAGGTAGTAAGCAAATGCTAGTGTCTATGGTGGGGTTTTCAACCATGCCCGATCTAATGAACACCACTAAAATATCGTAAAGTCATCAAAACATGCATTTATTTTGTTTTCTTTACTATAATCCAGTCACTTGAAGAGGCTTCTCGTGTCAGTTCGCGACTCGCAAGACCAGACTGTAATGGCAGTTGATGAGCAGGTGGTTGCATTCAGCAAACGTGTCCAAGAGATGTTAGGTGAGGCTGCTTCGAGGAGCAGACCTGCCAAGCTGTGGGTGCAGTACATAATCGGCCTACTCAAACTCTTCATATTCTCCACGCGCATCGGCAACTTTGAAATGATTCCAGGATTCAACGCCGCTGGCTTACGCAAATGTGCCCGTCTCTATCCTTAACAAGTGGAAAATCTGAAGCTAAGTTTAAGATGTTTGCTGAGAAGGGAATGCTCGTTGCTAGAAGGACATACAATTTCTATGGCGGTAACTTCATGGATCAACTTATCGAGCAATGTCTTGTGAGAACGCTTAAGGTAAATGGATGCATTTCCCACGGCCGAGGCATCACGGATTCTACTTTGGCAAAGTTGACAGGCGCATTACCCAAATGCATTCCGATACGTGCAGTGCTTGGGGAGTTTGCTGGTGTGAACTCATCAACGTCTGATCAGCCCCGGGATTTGATACCTGATTCAGTGCGCCTCTCTCAAAAGCACAGCAAGCTGTTCACTGACTTCTTCGCTGCTCATCCACCTTTCCCATCTGACAACAATATTCTCATCGACATATCAACATGAGTAGTCGCGGCTCCAAATGTCAACTGTGATGACACTTTTGAAGTCGGAAAGGCTGCAGCAACTAAACTGGTTGGGGTGCCATTCACTGATATCAAAATGAAGAGTGGTGCCAGGGTCATCAACATGGCTGCGCGGACTCATGAGCTTACATGCAGGGGCCAGACGTGCGCAATCAAGCCAAATCTCCTATTTCAAGCGAATAACAGTTGTTATTGACAACCACCAAGAAATGGAGGAGTTCCTCGCATGTGAGTTCATCCAGCAGCCCCCAGCTCTGTGTCAGCCAGCAGCCCCCAGCTCTGTGTCAGCCAGCAGCCCCCAGCTCTATGTCAGCCAGCAGCCCCCAGCTCTGTGTCAGCCAGCAGCCCCCAGCTCTATGTCAGCCAGCAGCCCCCAGCTCTATGTCAGCCAGCAGCCCCCAGCTCTATTTAGCATGGTTTGCTCAAAAACAACAAGAAGAGTAATCTGTCCATTGCCCTAACAGAATTTGTGGAGGAATGCAGTCTGACTACTTCGGACAACATCACTGTGGTGGTTGATGGTGGTCATTTGCTGAACACCGTCAAGTGGCCGACTGACGCAACCTACCACGAGATTGCTGCCAACTACGTGAAACATGTCTGCATCCAATTCACAGGTATGCCAGTGATAGTAGTGTTTGACGGTTAATGCTCGACAAAAACCCCCACAAAGAACACTGAACACCAGCGTCGCTCGCAGAAAACAGCTTCTCGTAACATCCTGTTTGATGCCAACATGAAACCGTTCGTCCCTCAGCACCGCTTTCTCGGGAATGCAACCAACAAGACGAGCCTTAGCTATCATTATGCAATGTTTTGCAAACGAGTGTGTCCACTGCAAGCAGGTCGAAGGAGACGCGGACAGGATTATTGCCTCAACAGCCCTGGAGATTTCCACCCCAGTCCTTGTTGTTGCCACCGACACGGACATCCCAGTAATGCTAGTGAACCAGGTGAGTGGCACACGTGGTGTGTACACGGGCGATGTCTCTTCCTGTGTCAATGTTCTAGATATACAGGAAAACATCGGAACTGCTGCGACCCACCTGCTCTTCGACCATGCTGTTTCTGGGTGTGACACCGTGTCTGCGCTCTTCGGCAAGTGAAAAAGACCGTGCTGGATAAGGTGATGGATAACAGAGAACGTAGGCTACCTGGAGGTGTTCAATCACACTAAATCGCAAAGATATAATGTTGTTGACTTCGTCTTGTGCCTGTCTGTTCTGTGCATGACGCGTGAGAGCGATAGAAAATAGGGTTTGAGTACCTAAAATTAGATGTGACCTCTTTAGGAATGTCAAACGAAGACAAGAACAAAGATTTTGATTGGCTCATATGTTCAACAATACATACACTGAGCAAGATGGCGTCGAAAAGAAAGAGAGAGAAGACGAAGCGGAGACAAATCAACAGAAAAAACAACGCACTCCTACCCAGAGGTTCAGGGGAGATTACACAGATTCACACCCATGCATCGTGCGGTCGGCAATCAGTCAGCATCACGTACGTTGCGCCATGTGCGCGATGGACTTCATTGTTTCGCATGGATGGCTGAACGACGTCAAGCGACACGTGGGATCGAAGCGCCACATTGACAGCGTACACTAGACATTTTTTTATCCGATCCGAACAAACTGCAATAACAAGATCTCGATGTGATCCATGCAGAAACATTTTTCAGCCAGTTACTAGTGGAACACAACATTGCTGTCAGCGCTGCCGACCATGTCGGAAAATTGTTCAGAAAAATGTTTCCCGGCAATCGTGTTGCACGGGAATACCATTCTTAAGTGTTGGGCCCGAGAAGAGGTGGACACTGTAGCTTCTTCGATGAGAAGTGGTCCATTTATCATCGGCACAGACGGCAGCCAGGAGGGGGGTGATATATTCTTTCCGATGGTTGTCAGATACATCGATAAGAAAGGCGAGATAGCAACGAGACTGATTGCCAACCCGACATGCAGCGAGTCGGACGGACTTCCGCTCTTTATTGGGACCTGACACACTTGAGACCCTGATGATTCTGAAGACCAAGGGAGGGAAGTGCTACGACACAGAGCAGCATGATGCCCTCCTTAAGAAATGCAAGGGGGCGACATCCTTTTCTCTGAAAAAAGGATAAATGATTGGGAGTGGGAAAAAAGGAAATAGACTGAACTGAAACTGTGACAGTTAAAAATGCCATTTTGTTCGTTTCAATAACATAAATTGAAAGTGTCTGTATATTTTTTTCATTTGACGGATAAATCTGTTGGATTCAGAAAAGCTTATTCTTTGTGTAGCTATTGTGTGACTGCTACTAGCAAAATACAAATGCTACTGAGACATCACTTGATAACTACTGATAGGTGAATTGATGGGTTGGCAGCTCTGTGAGTGAGAAAGTGAATGAGTGAGTGAGTGATTGTGTGTGTGAGGCAGTGGCTTCGTGGGTGAGGGAGTCATTGGATGGGTGGGTGTGTAGGTGGGTGAGTGACTGTATGAGTGAGTGAATGAGTGAATGGGCGATTGAGTGAGTGAGTGAGTGAGTGAGTGAGTGAGTGAGTGAGTGAGTGAGTGAGTGAGTGAGTGAGTGAGTGAGTGAGTGAGTGAGTGAGTGAGTGAGTGAGTGAGTGAGTGAGTGAGTGAGTGAGTGAGTGAGTGAGTGAGTGAGTGAGTGAGTGAGTGAGTGAGTGAGTGAGTGAGTGAGTGAGTGAGTGAGTGAGTGAGTGAGTGAGTGAGTGAGTGAGTGAGTGAGTGAGTGAGTGCGTGAGTGCGTGATTGGGTACATGAGTGAGTGAGTGAGCGAGAACAAATGTGCCATAGTACCTGAAAGAATGTGTGATTGGATGTAAGATGATGAGAGTTAACTTCAAATCTATGTCCATTTCACTCGCTGAGTATACAAATCACAAATAATTCCAGGACGTCCGTATACAACTCATACGCGCTCGCATGCGAACACAACCATAGGTGTGTGATGTACGGTGCACACAGTTTTTATCTTACAACACGTAAACCTCGCATAAGTCGAATCCGAATTGCTGCGAGACACGACAAGTCGAGATATCAACAGGAAATTGTCGCTGCAGCCTCCGCTCGTTGCCATGAGCTGCCACCGTTGCTGGCCAACCAATGACCCGAGTTGGCACGTCACAACCTAAAGGAATCGTGCATTACGACCGACACGCACGTTTCTGATTCTACGGCGCACGTGACAGTCTCTTTAGGGACACGATCACGACAATAAAACTATACTTAAAGTGGTTTACCGTAGACATGATATGTTTAGATTTTCATAAAGCTTTCGACAAAATGTTTCATTCATCAGGTTGGAGAAGATCTGGAGAAGTAGCAACATAAGCTTCAGAACCGAGTACAGCTTGTTCAGATTACTTGTACTATCCATCTTTCTATATGGCTGTGAGACGCGGACACATCACGCTGGTGCAAAGAAAAGATTAAAGCCAGGCCCACAAGGGTTTTGAACTTGCTCAGCACGTACTCGTTGGCCTGAAGCTGCAGGTAGGAGATGTGGAGCAGTTTCCTCAAGCAATTGGTCTCGAAGGCTTTAATCTTTTTTTTGGTCGGCCCAAAAGACCCTCTACTGGCAACTGTCAAGAGAAGAAAACTGGCATGGTTTGGGCATGTAGTAGGAGACGTCAGCCTCCCGATGACGATCCAACAGGGAATTTTGGAGGGCAGACGCCGCCGCGGACATCAGAGGAAAAGCTGGATCGACAATGTTAAAGAGTGGATGGCCCTCTCCGCGCCAGAGCTTCTCACTACAACCACTGACATACAGGAATGGTGAAATATTGCAGCTGCAGCTTTGCTTATGTCCCCCCGATGGCCAAGTTGGTCATGGGACTCAGTAAGAACGAATTAAGGGCGTATTACCACACATAAACGGACAGGACCATATGTACGAATATATATATATTTCTTCCTCCTTGTCAGCTTCCTAAATAATGTTCATCTATGATAATATCCTCTTAATAATTGAAGTTCTGCTAAGTACTAAGCATCCCCACGTTGCTCCGATTCACTCTGTTGCATGAACGAGTAACTGACTATAGAGAGTAATTGATATTTGTGCACGAATAGTCCACCCTGTTATTGCAGCGTGGCTGAATGCGTCCTCGAGAAGAGGAGATGATGTTCGAATGACCAGGTCTGCTAAAGAATGACGCGCAATGCGCTGAACAGTCTTAATGCGCGCACATGTTATTAAAAATGAAGAAGATATAACATCTAGAATGTCAAGAGGTTTGAGAACACACAGAAATAACTGATTATAGTAAACGGATATGTTTTACAGCAGTGGTGGAAACATTCCTAATTTATTAAGTAGGAATATGGACGATCACCATTTACATACACTAGAAAGTAAAAATTTATTTTTTTATATAGCGCGGTATCCAATCCTTAGGACTGCTCAAAGCTGTTTAAACTTTATTCCCCGACAGACCTGTTCAATCGAACACCATCTCTTAATATTCATCCAAAACAATAAACGCTTTCACAAATTTTCCATTGCCTGCAGAAATACCTCGTTATCGTTGGCTAGAAACTGTTAATTGCAGTTGTGTTTACAGCGATAGTGGCAAGGCATAATAAATTAATAATTCATATTGCCAAAATGCTACACATCTGCCATAACTGTACAGTTATTGCGTAGACATAAAGGTGAGTTCTTATATAGCGCAGTGTCCAGTCGTAAGGAATGCTCAAAGCGCTTTACACTTTACTTCCTGGCTGGTATGTTCAATTGAACACCGCCTCGACTTCTCTGGGAAACATTCGGTCACGCTGCAGTTAATGCGCAAAGACAATTCGCACACAAATATCCGCTATAATCTACACTCATTCATATAGCTGAGTGAACTGTAGCAACGTAAAATGAACGAACTTGCCCATGGCAGCACAGGATTCGGACCCGGTTTCTCTCGATTGAGAGTTAGATGCTCTAGGCACTGCGCCACTGCTCTCTACTTACACATACACGGTGTGCGTATACATAAACGTGTACACAGTGCTAGTAATTATAGTAGACTTACAGGTGGTGTAACAACGATCCTAATTAACATCAGCAATGCCAGACAGGAAATGGAATATCTTTCACAACATGAATATCATCTTCCAATATAATGACTTTGTTGTTGCGTCTCAGAACAAGGACCACAGACCACTGTGTCCCGCTAACAACCAACATTCAAGACGACGCCGTAATGGTCTTGTCTTTAAGATGTTTCATTCCAATTATGGAGTAATTTGTTATGCGATCAACGATGAAAGAAATGTTCATACCCGAAACCGCAGTGTTGATTGCACCGATTTATTTCGACAACCGAAATACATATCGTTTATACTGGAAGGGTTCGCATGTTTCTCATCCGTTTGCCCACGACAATACCGTGCCAGACGCTCATATGGTAAGCAATGCTGAAAGGTATCGCATAATAACCATGCCATTAAACGTTTATTTACGATGGGGGATACCGCAAACTAAAGTGATGTCGCGGCAGTAAGTCATCCCCGTAAGCGTGTGGTTGTTTTTGTATCACAGTAGCCCTGACATATATCCCTTGCACTGTATGGAAGTACGCCTGAATCATGTGTACTTCATCCCACTTGTTGTATGTTCAAACATGAGAAGACATTATATGCACAAACATTACAGTGAAACGAAACCAATACATTAATCAGATTAAAAACATTAGTAAATTTAGATGACCATTAGATCATATTAAAAACAACATGTTATATTATATATATGTATACGTGTGTATGTATACATGTATATATATATATATATATATATAAAATTATATATATATATATATATATATATATTTAATGGAGGGGAAATCCGGTGATGCCCATTGGGGTGTATTAAAGCACTGGTATATTGTTCGGACAATACCAAGACCGTATTGTCCCAGTTTGGTATCGTTTCAAATAAGGCCGAAAGAAATGTTGAGCTACCTGTTGATAGAAATATAATCATTGTTTCAAACATTCTTCAACAGTATTTGTCAGACATGCCAGTTGACGCGATATTGTTTATACGTTATATTGTAATAACAGATGCAGGCCCTGTATGCAATTACATATTCCGTGAACAACGCGTTTACATTAATGCACATACAAAATCAGTTAATAAGGCCGATTATTTCAAAACAGCTATGTAGAATGCTGAAAACGCCAAGGCCTTGATGGTTGTGTATCTTTTTTGGATGTTAAGGATATAATCAAATGTGACATATTAATGTAGTTTCATTTTTATTGAAAACCGCGTACGCATTGACAATGTTAGTTTAAGCATTGGGAATTTAACTTGACGTGAATGTCAGTTCACATTACAAGGCGGTTCATGTACAAGAAGTGTCAACTAGTAACGAAATACAATAAACATATGCAATCAACAGCTCCTCACAGAGCGCCAATGAGCTAGTGTTAATCACTTTAAATTGGCACTTAAGACGCAATTTAAAAAAAAGGATTTCAACATTCGACAATCATAATTGATTACTCATACATTTATTTTAATAAAATTATTATTATTATTTATTGCAATTATTTTAATAACATCTATACATGTGACTATTTATTTTAAAGACAATAATATAGTTTATTTTATATAGAAGGTATGATAGCATATTTAAGCACAATAGTATGTTAAATATGTATGGTTTTATATGTTATTAATTTATTTGTGGTAAATATTGTACAACGCCCCAGAACATTTATTTAGATGGAGTGCTATTTATATAAGAAATGTATAGTAATAATAATTATTATTATTATTACAAATAAAAAATGCAATAAGAAGGTCAAGTGTCAACGCGTTCTACTTGTCATTGAAAATAACCCATATCTGACGTCCTGATAAAACTACAGTATAATAAATTAAATGTCGGCGATGTCGGAGAATTATCACTACAGCGACTCATTTGCGTCCACGCCGTCGTCAGAGGTCGGACGTTCATCGTTATTTCGTGATCGACCCAGCCGCGGCAACAAACGTAATTCCAGATTATAGCCAAGTCGGTTTCAGGATAACCATTAATGGCGCTCAGCTGATGTTACCATTTCCGTAGGCATGGTAATGTCGTCCGAAAAAAACCGAGCATGTTAAAGGGCGTGAATTAACTGCTCGCACTTAGTTAATGGCGGTATGACTATGCACGCAGTGCACTATCGTCGATTTCTCTGTTCATACCCGCAGTGCAGTATTCTCGACTTTTCATGTCCGCAGTGCACTATTGTCGACTTCTTTGTTCTTACCTACAAGCAGTATCCTCGACTGTTCATGCCCGTAGTGCACTATACCCGACTTCTCATGCCCGCAATGCATTATCCTCGATGTATTTTTTCATGCCCGCAGTGAACTATCGTCGACTTCCGTGTTCAAGCCCGCAGCACATTATCCTCGACTCCTGTGTCCATGCCCGCAGTGCATCATCCTCAATGGCTCTGTTGCCACTTGCATTGCACTATCCTCGACTTCTAAGTTCATGCCCGCGTTGCCCTATCCCCAGTTAGCATGTTCATGCCCGTAATGCACTGCCCTAGACCTCACAGGTAGTATACATTGGGCAGCCTTACGTGCCGACCCTCGGCCGGCTCTCGTGATTAGAGTCGTAGTAACATGGTCTGACTGTTTTTGTCATATCGTATCAACGGTAGGAATAATAATAGTATTCATGTACCAAAACATTTCAGAAGAACTGATTAACTGGATAGAATCATTCATCACAGATAGAAAACAAAAAGTTTCAGTAAATGGAGATGAGTCTAGCTGGAAAGAGGTAATATCAGGGATACCCCAGGGTTCCGTTCTAGGACCCCTACTTTTTGTTCTATATGTTAATGACCTCCCAGATCTAACAAATTCAAATACATTTCTATTTGCTGATGACATAAAGATATTTAGAACAATAACACATATAGATGATCAGGATGTACTTCAACATGATTTAAGCATACTAGAACAATGGAGCGACAAGTGGTTGTTAAAATTCCATCCTGATAAATGTGTACACATGGAAATTGGGAAAAATAATATTGGTGAAAGTAAATATTGTATGGCAACAAATAATGTCAAACATGCTCTTGTCACCACAGACAAACAAAAAGATTTAGGAGTAATTATTGACTCAAAACTTTCTTTTGATGATCACATCAACCAAGTGGTTAATAAAGCAACCAGAATGACAAAAGTAATCAGAAGAACTTTTCAATTCTTAGATACATACACTGTCTTGCCACTATACAAGACTATGGTTAGATCCCACCTAGATTATGCAATAGCAATATGGTATCCATTTAAGACGAAACATAAAATAGCCATAGAAAATGTCCAGAGAAGAGCCACAAAAGAACTACCTGGTATGAGGGACTTATCATATACTGAAAGACTAAAATTACTTAAGTTACCCACATTAACATATCGTAGGTTAAGAGGAGACATGATTGAAGTGTATAAAATAATGCATTACATATACGACAACAAATCTGCACCAAACCTTCCTAAGTGGGAGGATGTGGCATCACGATCCAGTAACAGAGGACACTCCCTTAAACTGTTCAACCAAAGAGCAAAACTAAACATAAGAAAAAATGCATTCCCGCTTAGAGTGGTTGAACCATGGAACAGTTTACCTGATTCAGTAATACAAGCAAAATCAATAAATTCATTTAAAAACCGCCTTGATAAATTCTGGTCAACCCAGGAGATATTATACGACTATGAAGCCCCACTAACATTAAACACTGGAACCGGAAAACACAAACTCTTAATACTAGACCCCGAAGAAGAAGATCTGATCATTGAGGAACCGAGAGGATCCTGCGATCAGAACAGTCCTAAGGTATCCTAAGGTAATACATATTTATTTACGTGAACAATCAATCGTATATCTGTATGTTTTGTATGACGATTTCTTATCATCTTACACATAATAAAAATTATCACAAAATAAAACTGTACGGAACAGTTTACCATTATGGAAATCGAGTCTGCGACCCAAACCGATCTCTTGTGAGCGACAAACGGTGGCGCCACGTCACGGATTGCCGGAGACTAACCACTATTGCATTATGTGCCAGTGCATCCAAACCGGTGTGCTGCGGCACACTGGTGTGCCGTGACAAGATCCCAACTCTGCCGTGACAGTATCCCAACTGTGCCGCGGAATTAGAAGATAAGTGTCATATTGGTAGGGAAAATTATCAAACAGATTGATGGTTCCGACTAGTCCAAGGTGTCACCCGCACACATCCATTTTGCATCACCAGAACCACTAGTCAGTAAGCTTGCTTCAAGCGGTTCATCTTAATGAAAACCTGCGTGGAAGTTTGTGCGAGGCGCTAGAAGCCAGCTATGAGCAGCCTTAACAGATTAATACCCAAAGTTACAAAACTCATAAAACAAAATCGTTGACATAAGCCGAATCAGTTGAAATCAGTTTTGATCTAAGTCGTGAAAATGCCTCGTTTCTCCGTACCTGTTATGTAGATTTGGTAGATGTCAGTATACTGCTTTTGCCCCATGTAGGGAGTCGGTGACGACATTGCTGTCGTATACACTGTCTGCTTAGTGCCACTCACACACCCGACCAGGAAGCAACTCCAGCTTCAAGATTCAGTGAGCTAGAGATACTAATCACCGCTCTTGTATACCTGCTGTTTTCTTTTTTGTTGGAATGCGGTAGATTCATAACTTGTTCAGCACGCTTCCCCTGTCGCGCTTTCTTTTCGCGCTGTCTCGGATCTTAACATCTGAAAACGGGGGGGTGGTGCTGTTGGAGATTGTGTCGCGAATAATCCAGCGGTTTAACACATCTCATTGGTGTCGCGCTGCCTCGAGGACGGGGCGGGGGGTGCTGCTGGATATTTTCAAAGAAAATCCAGGATCTCGATTTGCCGGTATTTCGGGTGACCGAGAGACACACCCAAAAACCGGGAGACTCCCGGATTTCACGGGACAGTTGGCAGGTATAGCAGAGTCTTCGTGTAATGCAGTGAAACTAGTCTCGCCGATTTTCGCCGACTCTCGCCCGGCTGCGCAGACCGTCTTATGGTACCACTTCATGTTGGCAACGTAGACGGTATGCACGTGTATAATTATAGTCCGGTCAAATTAGGCTAAAAGGTCGCATAATCTAGAAAAAAATTGCATCAGAAAACATTTATGGGAAGAAAGCCCAAACACTTGCCGAACAACATATCAAAAATCGGATAAAATCTAGATGGAAGAAATATTTAATTTGCATAAATAAAAAATGGCAGCTCAAACCAATATACACGTATTTTCTGTCAATATGACTCCATATTTAAGGAAGTACTTATCAAATGAATTAAATATGACATAAAAATATAATGTACATGGTCACACTGATACTATAACACGTGACAGGAAATCCAAGGTGGCTGCCGTTTTCAAGATGGCCGCCAAGTTGTCCTGAAATATTCACCACCAATACAATAATAGAAGATACAGGAGCCTGCGTTGCAATAGGAATGCCACTTAACAAGTATCTTGGGCAATGCAATTCTATTTACGTTTTAATAGTCTAACACGCGAAAGTAAAAGGTATCTTAAAATAAAAGTTTATGAAAACCTTTATTTGTATGGGAGATGAACCCGCTACTTAAATGTTATCGTTTTCTTTTTATTTTAATGCGTAACTTGTGCCAATATATTCGGAGTTAAGAACTGGTTCGAATGCTTCGTATGTCACGCATACTATTAACAACTGTAGTTGAGAACACGCATCATAGGCCTAATCACCAAACGTTTCTTTAATTACAGCATCTTCAAACTCGCCTACAAATACGGCGACAACAAATCATTATAAAACAATTCGATGATTGTAAATTGTCAACGTGACGTGCAATTGTGGATCACCAGGTTCGCCGTGTCATTTTCATGAGTAAGATAAGTCATTATATAGAGCTACCACTTGGCTAAGCGCTACCCGACTGTCGAGAGTCTCGTTTTCGACAAGCCAAACAAGATGACGCCGAGGTGGGCGGGGATAAGGTTACTGAGAAAATGTGACAGTTTTTGTTAGGAAATAACGAAATAAAGTCAAAACATTGTTTTATTAGAAGACTACAATATTATATATATATATTTGCGTGACGTTTCCGTGACTTTTTTTCTGCGATTTTCTTTCTTTCATTTTGCGTCAGACATCCTTTGCGATGTGTTAATTGATTATAAACGGAGCGCTAGAAAGACGGGGTGGGGAGCGAAAGGTTCCCTTTACGTCATCTTCCTCTTCTGCTCTTTCTCTTTCTTCAAATCTTCTTTCATAGGCTTCCTCTTCGTTGTCTCTTTCTTCTTCTTCGTCTAGTAGCTCTCTACGGTCTTCTTCATCCTCCAGTCCTAAGCATGCAAGCAATGTTAGGTGTAATAAATGTAAAACGATTGCTGCCATTTTTAGTGATGTTTTAGTATGGTTTTCGGCTACTTAATGGAAAATATGAAATAATTAATTAAAAATAGCAATTTAATATTAAGCAATTAAAATATCTTGCCTCCGCTTATATAATTATTGTTATGAACATGAAACAGATCGTTCCAGTTTCTACCTTGAGGTTCTATCATGATTTTTAGTAATTGTTACGAAAATTACGAAATTATTCATTAACAATTAAATATAGAAAAATTTAAATATCAACATAATAATGGTATGTGACCATTGATAATTTCCACACACTGTAGTGCGATGGATATGTAACATTAGATTAATGTACAATAAATGTGGTGCTGTGATAGCAACTATGTTGTAAGTGTTTACACAGAGTTTCCATAATTCCCACCACTTCTATTTTCCTCAATGTCTTCTCTGAATACAGTCGGTCGTATGTTCGGGAATCTTTTCTTCTCCCTTTCACAGTTGTATAGATATTCAAAACTACACAAGGCAAATCATTGCACTGAGTAGTGCAGGACATGAAGCTAGAACACTTCATTCTTTCACATTTCCATGTATAAAGGTTGTGTTAGGTCGAATCCAACAACAGCGTACCATTTGATCAATGTGGCTACTTTCACCAGACTAAGTATATATATATATATATATATATATATATATATATATATATATATATATATATGTATATATATATATATATAATACAGGGAAAAGGGAAATAAGAATCCTGAAATAATCAGTGCGATATCTAACCTTGGTGTAGAACAAGAACCGTCTACCGAAGTGTATAAAGGTTGTGTTTCTACACTATATGCTCACTCTTCGGTAACCCTCAATCGTACACGCAGAGGATCTGAGATGGCATATGTTCAAGCAGGTGAAGCCTGTCCAACTAGTGGACAAATTTACACCTACTCCGGATGGGCCTGCTCATGTGCGGGTAAGTAGCTGTTCTCAGAACTTTATCCTGCATCCGGAATGTCCCAACCCATTGCAATTTGGATTGCCACTAAATTATAATCAATAAACAACATTAGTGACCCAGAAGGTGCTCGTACAAGCGAAACAACCATCCATGCACTCAACTATGCCACTGTGAAGGGGACGAACACAGGTGTTGCAACGCAAGAGCGACTTCGATAGGAGAAGACATTGAAGTAGAAGATTGAAGAGAAATTGTAGTAAAGGCAACTTTGTTAGGCAAGGTTAGTATCATGGCTAAACCAACTGACGTGCCGCAATACAAATACTGGACTTGTCCAACTACATATCAGTGCCGTTGTGTAATTTCGTAAATTATACAGACCCACAATTCATATTGTGCTGGCTCCATTTTTGTAGCTATATGTGCTATGTAACTCTACCAGTAATGTACATAATATTACTTGGCATGGGAATGTCATAGTACTGACATCCACGGAATGATTGTCAGAGAAAAAAGTTCCTCTCTGGTTGATTTATCTACAAGTAACTATGCATCTATGAAGTAATGTTCGGCGAATCTGTTATTGCCCAGTTTGAGTGCGCCTGCACTCAGGCTACTTCCTTGGCTAAATCAGTCAGTTTTTCCTATCTTTTTTTTCTAACGCATAAACAACTTATTTGTTGTACGGTACAAGGCCTATAATGTATATAATAAAGTTCCATATTTTTGTTTTCGCTCAGAAATGTCTATTTATGAACATAATCGAAAAACAATCGAAAATCTCCATTGCTTACATAAGCGTAAGTCAAGCCACTCGCTTGGAACTTGCTTCGAAAAAAGATGGCGATGCGCAATACAAAATAAGTTTTTAAGTTTATCTCATAAATGAGTAGGTTTCTGTCACCACTAATGCACACTTATAATATATATTGAACTATATGGTATAAAACGGTTTATTTCTTCTTTAACGCTTGACTTACTTTGTTACTTGGATACGCGTCAACGTACTTAAATTTATACTTATCGACGCACATTTATCGTGTCGGTTTTAACAGATTACACAGGCAGTATTGTGTTAACTTCAATCAGCCAGACATGTGTTTCTTTAAAATAGTCAGTAGTTAGAATTGTTTGCACACGTTTTGACCTAAAGTGTGTGTGCGATGCACGCACGCACGCACGCACGCACGCACGCACGCATGTGTGCCAGTGTGATCAGCATATTTCGTATTTATATTCAAACAATATAACAGGTGTGTAATTATATAGATTTACTTAAGAAATACTTACTCATCAGTTTGTAATCACGCTCGTATATAAGCACTAGCAGAGCTATGGCTGTGACGAAGCCACATAAACAGAGGACGATGAGCGGCAATGTGTAGTCATCCGTGTCCTCATACTTGACCGCCTTTAAATCATCCATGCTCGATGTGATTTGGTGACTCGCCAACGTCTTAAAAACTGGTGTTGGTTGGGAAAATCTTGTCGTCGTGGTCTCTGTTTCAGTCATCCGCGTTGTAGTTGTCGCAACGGTTGTTGTCGGTGGAATCCCTGTAAAAGGTAAGTTCGTATATAGCGCAGTATTCAGTCGATAGGACTGCTCAAAGCGCTTTGCACTTTACTCCCTGGCAGACCTGTTCGACCGAGCACCATCTCGCCTGTTCAATCGAACACCTTCGCGACTTCTCTGGGAAGTATTCAGCCACGCTGCAATTAATGGATATTCTTACACAAATATTCACCATTGTCTTTTGTCAGATACTCTGAGTGAACTGGAGCAACGTAGAGTGAACGAACTTGCCCAAAGTTCGACACAACAGCACAGGGTTCGAGCCCGGGTTTCTCAATTGTTTCCCGGAAGGACTGTAAGTGTTCTTCTTCTTCCTTTTACGGCCAACATAAATACACTGATGTTTATGTCGTATGGAGGTTGCGAAGATGGCCATAGTAGAGGTAGGGCAGGTAGCGTGGTAGGCAGAAGAAAGAGGATAAGGAGAGGGGCGGTCTGGTATTTATAGGAAGGCGGCAAGCCTGGACTTGAAGTGAAGCAGTCCAAGGACTCGGCCGTCACTACCTCCTGGGGCAGACTATTCCATTCCGGGATTGTCTTCGGGAAGAACGACATCTGCCGGTACTGTGTCTTGCATTAGGGGATGTCATAGCTGCAGGTGTTGTACTTCCTGGAGCTCAGCCTGGTGTCTGTTGGTAGATGGGATTTCTGGAGATGAGGCCATGGTGGAATTTATAAAAACATCTCCAGCCGAGCTCTTCTGCGTCTCTGTTGCAGTGTGGGCCAGTCAAGGGAGTCGAGGATGGAATCAACACAGGATGTTTGGTGGTGTTAGTTTGATGGTTAACGTACAGTTTGCTGAAATGGTTGTTTTGCATGTGATAACATAATGACCATGCTTAGTACCAAAGAGGTGCCAAACCGGCATCCGTTATTTTACTAATATAGTTGTTTATAATATGAAGGGTTTTTTCGCCGAAGAAAAATTTAAATTGCGAACACACGCATTCAGGTTTACCAAATGCAGTTTGGTGGGCCGTTTACCTTCAACATATTTATTCTGCTCATTATATCAATTAATTTTCAAATAGGACAATGAATATACAACCTCTCTTGTTAGATTAAAAAACTAGTTTTCTCAGAAAACATGTTTTGCAATTGATATTGCGTGTATCCCTGTATTTTTTAAGTGACTTGCCGTTAGTTTTAAGCGTCAGGTTGATGTGTGACATGTGCCCAAATATGGTGTTCCACGCAACCAAGAGAAGTCGGGACGGATGATACTTCGCCAATGTGAAGTTTCTTCCGAGTGCTAGTGTTTCTCCGGACGAGGGGTTTAGCCACATGTATTGGGGAGAAGGTTTCCCGTTGGCGAATGCCTGGATCTTGTCGCCTATTAAATACATCTCCTTCAGAGGACGCACCGTGATGTTCAGAGGTCTGTCTGAAATCGAAAGAGTGTTATACATCTAACTCGCATGCGATAATTGATAGAGAAGCAAACGACGAACATGATGGAAGAGATCGGTATGCAGTGCAGCTTAACGGGAATATTGATGGTGAAAGGGAAGAGATCGGTGTGCAGTGCAGCTTAACGGGAATATTGATGGTACGAGGGAAGAGATCGGTATGCAGTGCAGCTTAACGGGAACATTGATGGTACGAGGGAAGAGATCGGTATGCAGTGCAGCTTAACGGGAATATTGATGGTACGAGGGAAGAGATCGGTATGCAGTGCAGCTTAACGGGAACATTGATGGTACGAGGGAAGAGATCGGTATGCAGTGCAGCTTAACGGGAACATTGATGGTACGAGGGAAGAGATCGGTGTGTAGTGCAGCTTAACGGGAACATTGATGGTACGAGGGAAGAGATCGGTATGCAGTGCAGCTTAACGGGAACATTGATGGTGCGAGGGAAGAGATCGGTATGCAGTGCTGCTTAACGGGAATATTGATGGTACGAGGGAAGAGATCGGTATGCAGTGCAGCTTAACGGGAACATTGATGGTACGAGGGAAGAGATCGGTATGCAGTGAAGCTTAACGGGAACATTGATGGTACGAGGGAAGAGATCGGTATGCAGTGCAGCTTAACGGGAACATTGATGGTACGAGGGAAGAGATCGGTATGCAGTGCAGCTTAACGGGAATATTGATGGTACGAGGGAAAAGATCGGTATGCAGTGCAGCTTAACGGGAATATTGATGGTATGAGGGAAGAGATCGGTAGTGTTTACATTGTCAGGAAGCCAGATAATGTTGGCAGGTCGCTTGATAAGAGTTGGATGCTGACAGATTGGCGAAGAAAGTAGAGGCCGTGATGTCCAAGAGCACTGTAAACGGGGACTACCACGGCTGAGATGGGACGACTGCGCGAAGAGAGATTATAGACATACGGAGGACGATGAAGGTGTAGACTTCCCAAATGTGTGCAAGGGAACCACAATGAAGACGGTGTCCATCGACTGGCACTCATTTAGACACCACATTACATCATGTCAGTGCATCGTGACGTCACACTCACTTTTGGGTATATTCTCGACCGGGCGGATAAAAATGCATTAAATCGAAATATGTCGTCCTGTTACTTCGCGCACTCTTATCGTTATGGTACCACAACTAATAATGATATCGCAGTGCTTACACAGAACTGTCATTCCTTTGGTTGTGAACGTCAGGTTCGAACGGGGCGTATTGGTTGCGTGATTCGCCGGCAAGTTAAACGGTGCCTGCCACCGTACGCTGCACACATGGTTCTTTCCGTCCAGTTCCGGCGTCGCCGTCACCGTGGCAACGCTCGTGACGTAGCCCTTCAGCAGGGACGTTCGATTGGAGTTCGTCGTCGCGTTTTTCACGGAGCCCGTGGGGCCCAGCCACTGCATGATTGGCATCCACTCGCCGAAGTAGAAGGCGGTGCAGCGATACATGACCCTACGGCCCGCCTCTACCGTGCGGTGCATCGTCCCAATACACGTCATTGGCTTATCTAGAAACAGTTAACTGATACTACCATCACGTGACCAATTTGCTAGCAGTACGTCCCTCAAGCTTTCAAAATGGCTACAGAACTGCTGTTTCACATTCATTTGCATATTGTATTGAAATGCTGTCCCCATATGTTTTACTTTGCGACAAAACCATAGGGGAAAAGCTACATAAGTGAGAACTGTATGTGGGAAAGATTGATCAGGTGGCATAACGTCCAAGTAACGTAAGCACATATTTAAACATTGTTGGCGGGGCAAAGCTTGACGGAGATCGCGTGCATGATTTTAATTGTGGCATAGGCAATATTAACGGATCCAGTACGTCGCGGTGTGACGTCACAATCAAAATATTCTGCGCATGATCTGCGTCAAGCTTTTTTACACAAGCAATGTTGATAACGGTTATATATGTGAATTATATTCCTATTACGGCTTGACATCTCATAGGTCAAACATTCCTCCTGCATGCAGTTGTAACTTTTTGTTACAACTGCATGCAGAAAAAATGTTGCCTTATGTCTTTTTATCATAAAGAAACACTTTTGTGGCCAGAATTTCAATATAGGCCTAATATACGTTGGAATGTCGGAACATACCGCGTGCTCGGCATCCATTTTTGATGGCTTGACGGAGGTTTTGCTAGGCAACATGTCAGGTGATGGATAGGTCAATTGGTGGGTCCAGTACGTTGCGGTTTGCCTACGTCACAATCAAAATATCCTAATATATCGCGGTGTGCCTATGTCACAATCAAACTGATGCCCGTGACTTTCGTCAAGGTTTCTCAACCAAACACGGTTACATAATTATTGTGTGCACTATAGTCACCTGCGCGGTTTCTACTGTATCTAGGTGTCTGCTGCATTTTTTTATTTTGCTCACCGGGAGCAAAAGACGTATACAAACTTACAACAAAGTTTTTTGTTTTTTTTAAACGAGGCAAACAGGTTTTCGAGGAATATTTTGATAGCGAACGCAGATCACGTGACTTATCGGTGAGGGTGAACATCCGTAATATTACAATTTATTGGATGACATTTTAAGCAATAGTTCACACTAATCACCACGGGAAAGTAATCAAACAGATCGTGGTGTTTTATATAGTGCTTACGTTGAGTCATGTCGTTCAGTGATGATTTTGAACCCGGTGCAGTAGAAACCGAGTGCTTCCGTTTGGCGCGTGGAGTGATAATTATAGTCTTACGACTATTGTAAGTATGTCACGAAAAACAACTTATTTGACGCTTTGTTTGCATTCAGTTGATTAAATAAGTGGTTCTGATTAATAATATCGATACTTTGCAGAATGATTTCGAATTTTTTTGGTGAATACTGTATATTATGATTGCGTACAGCAGAAACCGAGTGGTCCAATATATCGCTATAAGGGCGGCATGATACCTACCAAATATATTTTTTTGCAGTTCTCTCTTAAGCAGGGTTGCCCTATGTTTATTTCGTCAAGAAAAACACTTGCAGCCAGAATTTCATCTAGGTATTCGACGGAATGTCGGAGAGATACACGTGTTTGGCATTCACGTTTGGTGGTTTGACGGACCTTTTTCTTACATATAACTTGATTGATATAGTTCTATCAAATCAACATACTACATCGATATCATCACCATCATGATCATCAACATTATCCTTATCAAGCACATCAACAGCGACAATCACGAACCCGGAATCTCTCGGTTGAGAATCCGACGCTCTAAAAAAATATAAAAAATAAGTTCTTATATAGCGCAAGTCTCCAGTCCAGACAACACAGATCGCCTTACACTTTACTCCCTGTCAGACCTGTTCAATCGAACATCATCTCGACTTCTCTGGAAGGCATTCAGCCACGCTGCAATTAATGCGCGAAGACTATTCGTACACAAACATCCACCACTGTCTACAGCCAGGTCATTCATACAGCTGATAGCTAAGTGAACTGGAGCAACGTATAGAATGAACGAACTTGCCCAAGGTTCGACAGCATCACGGGATTCGAACCCGGTTTCTCTCGATTGAGAGTCCGATGCTCTATCCACTGCGTGATGCCCTTCACATAACCACTAACTAGGCCACTGTGCCCCAGATGGAGGGTCACATTATTAAGGCTATCACACAGTCACGCTGATGCCGTACCCAATACTAGCAACTGTCCGAAGAACTCGTGCGTGCCGGTCTCCGTCTGGCAGCTATAGAGGCCGGCGTCTTCCGGCATGACGACCGGAATGTAGAGCACTCTCGCGTACGGAGACAGTGGAGTCTGGAACCGCTTCATCCGCTTGCTCTTCACGACCTTTGCTCCATGCACAATGACCGTGCCCATCGCACCGGATACATACTCCCGCCAGATGATCTGCTGATGGTTGCTCACAGGACATACAAGCTGCGCGGAGCCGCCTACCGTTACGGCGACATTCGGCAATTCGAGGACTTCGTGGGAGCCTGGAAACAGCCGGTGTGGGACGCTCAAAACACTCCCCTGTTCAAGATATTAGAGTTTTGAACCTAGGTTCTTGTGGTGATGACCGTTGGTCAATTTTCTCGCAAGCATTTGAACATACTGTGGTGAAATGTATTTCATTTGAACGTAATTTGGTCAAATTTCTTGCATTTGAATGTACATTGGTCAATATTCTCGCCTTTGAACATCTCATTTGAACCCTGATTAAAATATATTTGGACGAACATGTTAAAACGAATATATTTGAAATATTACAACGTGACTCTGCTAAACACCATCAACATTTTATGATGAGTACGCTAAGTTTTGAACTTAGGCACTAGGTGTTTTGAACCTAGTTTTAATAAACGTTTTTGACCTAGGTTCTATAACAATACTATAATGTGTTCGATGGTGAGTGTTTTGAAAAATTTTGAACAAACATACATACAAACTTACATGCATACACGCACTCACATACCCACATATAGTACATACATACATACATACATTCATACATACATAAATACATTTATACATACACACAGACACACAGACACACAGACACACAGACACACACATACAGAAACACACACATACACACAGACACACATAGACAGACACACACACACACACACACACACACACACACACACACACACACACACACACACACACACACACACACACACACACACACACACACACACACACACACACATACATACATACATACATGCATACATACGTAGGCACTTACATACATACATACACATACATGCTTGCATACGTGCATACGTGCATACGCACACACAAGCACACAGACACACATACACACCACACGCACACACCGCACACACAGACACACACAGACACACGCAGACAGACACACACACAGACACACACAGACACACACAGACACACACAGACACACATAGACAGACACACACACAGACACCCAAACACCACACACACACGTGCATTTTATTAATCTAAACAGCACAACATCAATGCGCAGATTTAGTTACGTAATATTCGCGACGTATAATTAGATAATAAGACAATAACACTGAATGACGTAACTTTCAAGTTCGATTCCCGATATAAACATATACAGCAAACTTGAGAAGACCATATAAGGCGGAGTCCAAACAGCAAAATACCACTTACGTTGACTAAACGCAATGACCGCGAACAACGTTATCGTATCGTGCACGCGCATTTTACTGGCTGACACGTAATATCGCGTCAGCCGTTTTTCCCAGAATGCCGCATTACGGAACTTGTCGTAATGAAAGTTTACGCGATTCTCGCAAACACCGTAGTTTCTGTTTCAAAGTGTGGTGTGGCGTTCTATGTCGTTTTTTTATTGATTAATTGATTGTTTATTTCCAAGTGGAAAATACATACAAAGAAAACTACATTCAATATACAATACATAACTATTTAAACATGGAAATGGAGGAAGATAGAAGAGTTTTACTTATTAATCACTTCCTCCAACACGACCATGACTTGTACTGGTATATTAAACATTTGTAACAACATGTAAATATATCTTTAGAAAGCAATCTCATTCATTTTCCCAATTACATTTGTGTGTGTATATATATTCATATATTCATCATTTCCGTTTTACGTGTGTGCATGGTGTGCTTAAGTCTTGTTTTGAGTATTTGAACTGTAGCTGAACTAGTTATTTTTCATCATGGGAGTTCCATAATTTAACCCCATATACCGATATACACATAGATTTCAAAGTTGTGCGAGCATGCACGTGTTCAATATGAATGTTTTGTTTACCTAGGTCCTAACAATACTATAATGTTTTCGACGGACATACATACAAACATACATGCATACACGCACTCACATACCCACATATACTACATACATACATACATACATGCATACATGCATACATACATTCATACATACATACATAAATATATACATACATACATACATAGGCCCTTACATACATACATACACATACATGCATGCATATTGCATACATGCACGCATGCATACATGTATGCATGCCTGCATACGTGCATACGCACACACAAACACACACCACACATATAATGTAGCCGTTTACTACGCGCAGATTTGTATTTTACTTTTGAATACATTATGGAACTTCCGCTTCTATCCTTTTCACACACGGTGGTTATCAAACTCACAGTAAAACAACCCAAACATTGGCGACGAACATGAGTAAGTGAGTTAAGATATCATGGCTTCAAACGGTTTGCCGCATTTCGCCGAATTTGACGTGTATACGGACAATGCCAATAAGGGCGTCCGATGGAAGAAGTGGTTGTCTCGTTTCACAAACTTGATGGTGGCGATGGACGTTAGTAGTCGCGCACGTCAGAGAGCACTGCTGCTACATTATGCTGGCGAGCAGGTGTACGAAATATTTGAAACGTTGCCAGATACAGGCGCGTCTGACGATTTTGACAAAGCTTGTGAAAAGCTCACTGCATATTTCTCGCCAAGGAAGAACATTGAGTACGAAGTGTACCAATTCAGAAAAGAAAAACAAGAAATTGGTGAATCACTCGACACGTACCATACGCCTTTAAGACGTCTTGCTGCAACCTGCGAATTCACTGACACTGATCGTGAAATTAAGACACAGATTGTGCAGAATTGTACGTCGTCAAGACTACGATGCCATGTGTTGCGTGATGCCACTATATCGCTCACTGAAATGCTGGAAGAAGACAGAGCGATGGAGTTGTCTGAGAAGCAAGCGTCAGGGATGGAAACATCAGGGGAAACGTCAAGAGAAGCTGAAGTTAACATCGCCAGCAAACGTTTCAAGAAAAAGGCAACTCGAAATAAGCGGTTCAATAACGCAACATCAATGAACACTGCGAGTAGACAGACATCAACAATATGTCGTTACTGTGGGGACACATATCCGCATCCGCCGACTAAACAATGCGCTGCAAAAGGTAAAACGTGCAATTTTTTCCATAAGAATGGACATTTCGAGAAAGTCTGCAGATCTAAATACGGTAATCGAATGCAAACTAACACTGTCACAAGCACCAACGCAGTCAGTCCAAAAAGTCTGGCAGCTGAATCTGACAATGAATATGTTTTTTCTACAATCAAACAAACAAACGAACATAACCCATTGCCCACACGCACAGTGCAGATTGAAGGAAATCCTATCGTTTCCCTCGACGGTCATCGACACAAGCATTCATGTGGTGGAGGGCACGACAGGCAATCTGCAAGGCTGCCAAACTGCACAGGACTTGGGAATCCTCCACATCGCTCAAAACGTCGCAACAAGACAGAACGTCACAACAAATGGCACGTTCCAACCACAAATCGTAGATAGATCAGTTCACAGATCTCTTTGATGGTGTTGGAAAATTGGATGGCGTGGAAGTGAAATTACACATCGACCAGAGCGTCACTCCAAAACAGCAACAGCACAGACGCATTCCTTTTCACATCCGACGTGACGTTGAAAAAGAACTTGATAGACTAGAAAAGCTAGACATCATCGAGAGGGTAAACGGACCAACACCATAGGTCAGCCCAATAGTCGTGGTGCCTAAGAAATCGGGTGAAGTCAGAATCTGCGAAGAAATGAGAGAAGCAAATAAAGCTGTACAACGCATCAAACATGTCATGCCAACAATCGACGAGCTAATCACCGATCTGAATGGCTCATCTGTCTTCAGTACGCTGGACCTGAACTATGCGTATCATCAGCTAAAATTTAGTCCTGAAAGCAGATACATAACCACATTCACAACTAACGTGGGACTATGGCAATAAAAACTACTGATGTTTGGAATTAACGCAGCATCTGAAATATTCCAAAACACACTCAGCGAATTGTTGTCTGGTTTAGTTGGATGCAAGAACATGTCTGATGACATCATCGTCTACAGAAAATCACAGCGCGAACACGACACACGCTTGAAAGCTGTGCTTGAGAGACTGAAAAAAAAACACAGACACACAGACAAACGCAGACACACACAGACACACATACACACAGACACACACACACACACACACACACACACACACACACACACACACACACACACACACACACACACACACACACACACACACACACACACACACACACACACACACACACACACACACACACACACACACACATACATACACACACACGTGCACTTTATTAACCTAAACACAGCACAACATCAATGCGCAGATTTATGTTACGTAATATTAGCTACGTATAATTAGATAATAAGACAATAACAATGAATGAAGTAATATTCAAGTTCGATTTCCGATATAAACATATACAGCAAACTTGAGAAGACCATATAAGGCGGAGTCCAAACAACAAAATACCACTTACGTTGACTAAACGCAATGACCGCGAACAACGTTATCGTATCGTGCACGCGCATTTTACTGGCTGACACGTGATATCGCGTCAGCCGTTTTTCCCAGAATGCCGCATTACGGAACTTTACGGAAGTTTACGCGATTCTCGCAAACACCGTAGTTTCTGTTTCAAAGTGTGGTGTGGCGTTCTATGTCGGTTTTTTATTGATTGATTAATTAATTGTTTATTTCCAAGTGAAAAATGCATACAAAGAAAACTACACGCATATACAATACATAACTATTTAAACATGGAAATGGGGGAAGATAGAAGTGTTGTACTTATTAATCACTTCCCCCAACACGACCATAACTTGTACAGGTATATTAAACATTTGTAACAACATGTAAATATATCTTTAGAAAGCTATCTCATCCATTTTTTTCAATTACATTTGTATATATATACATATATTCAATAATTTACGTGTGTGCATGGTGTGCTTAAGTCTTGTTTTGAATATTTGAACTGTAGCTGAACTAGTTATTTTTCTTCATTGGAGTTCCATAATTTAACCCCATATACCGATATACACACATATTTCAAAGTTGTGCGAGCATACACGTGTTTCTTTTTTTTACTTTGACGTGTCAAATGCACCGAAGCGTGGTTAGTTGCAAAGAATGATTGAAGGTTATACGGCAACATATTATTTTTAGCCTTGAACTTTACAAATGAAATTCTCAATTTTATTATGTCAGGCAGTTTAAGTATACCTAAATCACAAAATAATGTATTAGTATGACATAAAGAAGTATAATTGCAAATTAGCCTGATTACTTTCTTCTGTAAAATAAAAACACTGTGAACAATAGTTTTATAAATGCTGCCCCAGACTTCACAGCAATATGATATATAATGGAGAAATAGTAAACAAGATAATATGAATAGTGCGTTTTTATCAAGTATGTATCTTGCTCTGTACATAATGGCAATAGGTTTTTACACTTTTTTATTTTATTATATTAACGTGCTCCTTCCAGTTGAGCTTATGATCGATCAAGACTCCTAAAACGTACTAACATATACTATATCTATACTCTTATTGTCAATTTTTATATCGATATTTGAATTAGTTTGTGAACAGCAAATAATTTGTTTTAGCTACATTAAAAATAACTGAAAACATGTAGTTTTTGTAACTCAAAGGTTATATCCTTGCTGAGCTACGCCGCATTCTGGCTTCCGATTCAAAATACGGTGATATATGTATATTTTGACCCCCATTTACGGTACACCCATTTATGTAATATGGACGTAATAATAGTATTTATTTAAGCCCCGTTCACACAATTTCACCATATTGAATTCAGCGTTGAATTCAATCTGGTTGAGTATTGTGAACAGGGACAGAGGTTTAGTGAGGTTTTTCCTGACCGTAGGCAGACCTTGGTGGTCAGATCTATATATGTCTCCTGGAATGCTCTGCAACGTCCTAACAAAGCGGTTTGATCATGATCGTAGAGACACTTTTCAGTACTTAAAAATGTTATCTAGCAGGTTTTTTTAAAGCGTTGGTTCTCTCTACGAGTTAATGAAACGCAGCAGTCTTCTGCAGAAAAAGTTTGATCTTCATTCTCGCGTTTTCTACTCGGACTGCGCCAGTCATCTTCCTTCGCCGCATGTGCTGTTTCCTGCTATATCACTTCTGATACCAATATAATAAAAAATATGCCTTTCTATTGACCTTGCCCGAGTGTGAACCACTCCACACGGAGTGTGCAAACGACACGTTTTATTCCACTTCTTTCTACAATACCCCAGCTACGGCGACTGGACTTCGCTCCAGGGTCTGCCAGCCAATGTTTGTCAGGAACTCGAAATGTCAACTGTCAACGCCGAGCTCTAACTGTCCAATGCCCAATCTAATAGTCTTTCGCGGCCCGGTCTTTCCTTAGTCACCGTCACGGCACATAGCTTATTACCTAACAGGTTGCACTAGGTTGACCTTTAGAGGCCGCGAATATTGGGCCTACCTCTTAACTAATTAAATAAACCATGTTTCTTAACATAACAACAAGTGCATACAACAAACACTTCGGCCTTCGCTCGCACAAATTCCCCATTGTTGATCATGAGGCAATGCGTGTCCACGTCACACATACGCGCGCGCATACACCACACACGCACACACACACACACACACACACACACACACACACACACACACACACACACACACACACACACACACACACACACACACACACACACACACACACACACACACACACACACACACACACACACACACACACACACACACACACACACATATATATATATATATATATATATATATAAATGCATGCACCGTGCAATAATTACAGGCCTCAATGCGTGCAAATATCGACGATATGGATATGTAGCTATTCCTAGTTTCGTTCTTCAAAGTAGAATATTGTTATTACTGCGCCAATGTTGACCCATTTATCCGTACTGTTGGAAGTTTGAGGGAACTAGTCGATCACTATTATAATGGGCGTGTACATTAGCAGTCTTACATACCATAATTACGAGTGCCTGTTAAACAAATATTTAATATTTTTAAAGTTGTGGTTTATGTATCTATTGTTTTATTCTTCATACTGGGTTTTATTAATTGTTGTCGAATACCGATGTAGAATGCTTAAGTTTTGTTTTAGTTGTTGTATTAGTGAATACAGAAAGCAATATATTTTCAAATCAGTGTGTGTTATATATTTGTACCTCGTGACTTTGCCAATCATTCCCGAGCACAC
The DNA here is from genome assembly GCA_963995525.1 of Escarpia spicata. Lineage (NCBI taxonomy): Eukaryota > Metazoa > Annelida > Polychaeta > Sabellida > Siboglinidae > Escarpia > Escarpia spicata. The sequence continues at coordinate 37,384,837 of OZ023218.1, forward strand.
ATGCGCACGACTTTCAACTCATTTTGGAATATTATTACATGCTTTCATTCGCTCGAGTAAAGATAAATTATTGTCTGCAACTGATGTGGATGTACTAAGTAAAACCTTGATTTCCACCCCACGAGGCTCGCTAAATAACCCTCTTCAGGGCTGTATATTGAGGGATAATTCTATATCCAGCCCTACCCCACCTCCAAAATATTTCCACAAAAAATTGCACACTTGGCGGCAAAAAAAGCTCGAGCTGGACGTAAATCTTCATGCGTCTGCATTTAAGTCAATCTCGCACGTTTTTACGCGTTGATCACGATAGTCGAAATATTACAATCTCATATATCGAAGACATCGGTCATTGTGCGTCGGATCTACGGAGATATATACGGTTTTTATAGACTTTATATATGTGATTTTATTTATATTATCGCCCGTTGTCATGGCGATCGACAACGTTGTCATCAACGAACTATTATGCTTTTATATCAACCGAATGGACATTTTGCCTCGATCTGGCCTAAACCGCATTGTTTTAGACAATTTTACATATGATGACATTGCAACTGCCAAATACGTTTTATATGCTCAAATCTCCGTGCCAACGAAACATCGTCGTATTAAACGACAAGAGTCTGACATGAATAGACACAACGTCGACGACATCTCGAAACTTCTTGACGAAATCGATCCGAACAATATTCCCATATATGTCGCTCGTGATCTTGGTAAATTGCCAAGCATTGATTTTAATCACGTAGATATGTCTACATTATCACGTGAAATCATTCTATGCAAAAATAAACAGTGTGACACTGATGAATCCTACAGACGACTCGCTCACTCAGTGTCCGCATTGTCTACGCAACTGTTTACGCTGGTGTCGTCACTTATACCAGCAATACAACCTGTGACCCAGCCCGCTCGCACTACAACTTCACAACCCGTTGCTGCTGCTGCACTGTCAACTCCTCGACCCGCCGCTGCGGCTGTAACAACCTCACGACCTGCCGGTGTATCAACTCCACGACCCGCCACTGCCACTGTATATCACGTATATCACGACGTGCCGCTTCTGCTGTATCAACCTCACTACCCGCCGCTGATGCTATATCTACATCACAATCCGCCGATGCTGCTGTGTCAACCCCACAACCTGCTGCTGATGATGTGTCAACCGCTCTACCACAACCAACATCAACCACGGGTAACACCACTCCTCCACCACTGTGGACTGTGGTTGTCGCAAGAAATGCCAAGGCGGCCTTCTCCAGCACGTCCAAGCCGTCCTCGTCTAAATATAAACCACATACCATGACTACAGGCAATTCTATCAAGTGTGGACTCAGATGTGTTCCTGTTGGACTCATATCTGCTGAATACTTCTTAACAGGATTTCACGTAGATACAACTTGTGCCGAAATTTCTACTTATGTGACAACTAATTTGAACATGAAATGCTCATGTGAACGCTTACCAACTTAACTGGACTCTTATTCATCCTTCAAACTCTGTGTGGACACTGCTAAGCCGAACTTACTCTATGATGCCAATCTCTGGCCTGCTAGAACAAAGATTGGACGGTACTTTCCACTTAGGAAGCACACAACAACATATTCGACTCACCTGTAAACTGTCAACTCCGTATTGCTTCATTTAATGTCAGAATCATACGGAACAGTGCTTACGACGTGCTTAACATTTTAAAATCCTGTGATATTCTTGCAGTGCAAGAATATTGGCTCTCCAAACAGTGCCTTTCCTACCTCAATTCTGTTCATCCTGATTTCAATGCCAGAGGTATTAGTTCTATTGATTTGTGTGATGGTTTGAGTGGACGCCCTCATGGCGGGCTTTGCTTTTTATGGAGACGTTCACGCGACCCATTTATTGAACCTATACTTTACGACGATGAGAAAAGACTCCTTGGTCTGAAAATCATCACGTCTAATGCCACTATTCTGATTCTTAACGTATATTTACCGTATTAGAGTGATGACAATTCCGATGAATATCAAGCTCATTTAGGCAAGATACAGGCTATAAGCGATTCATTTGAATCAGCTAACATATTCATAATTGGAGATTTTAATGCGGAAATTAACAAGCCCAGTCTGTTTTCTCCACTTCTCAGTGCTTTTATTAATGAATGTCACCTTATTCCAAGTGACATTAAGTGTCTCCCTTCTGATGCTTTTACTTATGTCAGCGATGCTCATGGCTCAATGAGCTGGCTGGACCATGTGCTCAGCACTCACTCCAGTCACTCATCAATCTCTGATATGGTAGTTAATTATGATTGTGTCTCTTCGGACCACCTACCCTTATGCTTTACCATACTTGTCAACTTATTACCTACTTCTGAAGCATCCACTCAGGAACAAATTCGACAGCTTTGTCCTATGTGGGGGGGGGGGCTGCCACTCACCAAGACCTTCACAACCAGTACACTCAAACCAGTGTGCTTTTATCTGCCATTGATGTACCTCATGATGTTTTACGCTGTACCGACCCGAATTGTAATGATGAAGCCCATCAGATACTGCTATGCAAATTTTATGAAGACATTATTAATTCACTCAGCGATGCCTCTGAAGTAATACCTACTAAGACGCATAACATGTCTTCAAAGCACGCCTTTCTTGGTTGGAATGATATGGTCAGAGACTCCCACCAGGTTGCTAGAGAGTCTTTTCTCATATGGCGGTCCTTTGTATGACAATGAAAATCAAACGTGCTCAATTTAAACATAATAAAAGACACTGTAAAAAATGCTGAAGCCCTTAAAGCCGAACGACTTGCTTCAAAACTAAGTAGTAATGACTTTAAAAATTTCTGAAAAGATATCAAGCAAATGAGCAATGCCAAGTTGCCAAATCCTAGCAATGTTAGCGGTGCATGTGATGCTGAAAATGTAAAGAATGTGTGGCTTCATCAGTACCAGTCTCTACCTAATTCTGTACCTGTCTCTCCATCACATACTAAAAAGATTGCCATGTATTGCAGCAATATGCAATTTAATGACCAAATGATGGTTGATACTAAAGAAATACAAGAAATAATCCAGGCGATGCCTACAGGAAAAGCTCTTGGTTATGACGATATAAGTAATGAACATTTTCAGTATGCTAATGAAAAACTGCATGTTTATATGTCACTGCTATTCAGTTAATTCATGGGTTTTTACCTGATGCTATGATGGTCACAATAATAGCTCCAATAATTATAAACACAGCTGGTGATTTGTCTGATAACAATAACTACAGAACTATTGTTCTTGCAACAATTGCTAGTAAATTATTTGAATCTTTAATATTATCAAGGGCTATCATTTTCTTCACAACGTGTGCCAACCAATTTGGATTTAAAAAGCATCACTCAACTCAGATGCTCAGATTTCTATTAAAAGATTTTTTTCGACTCTACATAGTAAATGGCTCTTCTATGTATGTCACTATGCTGGATGCCTCCAAGGCCTTCGACAAAGTGAACCATAGCAAGCTCTTCATTAAACTAATTGACCGTGGCTGTCCTGCTTACATTGTGCGCATTCTGTATCACTGGTACAGTACCCAGAAATTCACTGTCAGATGGTGTCAGAGCTTTTCTAGATTTTTACTGTCTCAAATGGTGTTAAAGAAGGTGGAATTATTTCTCCCCACCTTTTTAATGTGTACATAGATGACTTAAGTGCAAATTTTAACAAATAACAAATTGGATGTCTTTAATGAACCATTTGATGTATGCAGATGATCTCTATATTTTTTCACCTAGTGTTTCTGGGTTGAGAAAACTAACAGATTGGTATGCCAAGTATGGCGAAATGTTTAACATAACATATAATGCCAACAAATCATAGTGTATGGTTATTGACAACAAACCTGACATGAAAAATAGTCATCCTGTCACTTTCAATAATCGTCCGTTACCTCACACTATTAAATGTAAATATATGGGTCATATAATTAACAATAATCTTACTGACGATGAGACAGAAAAGATCCCTATATGCTCAGGCCAACGTCTTATCACGAAAATTTCGTCTTTGCAGCTTTACCATTAAAACTTACCTATTTCCCTCTTACTGTAGTGCTATGTACACCTCAAGTCTTTGGTGTAAATTTAAAAAACATAGTTTGAAAGATATTACTGTTGCCTGTAACAACAGTTTTTGAATTTTACACAATTTGTCATCACACTGCAATGCAAGTGTTATGTTTGCTACAAACTGTGTTAAGTATTTTAATGAACGTGTGCGTTCATCCATATATAGCTTATTATGTCGTCTCGAACGGTCTGAAAATCCACTTTTCGTGAATTATTGTTATACTGATATACATTTTAGAAGTCCTATGTTTAAATATTGGACTACCCAATTGTATACCTAAAGTGGAATGCACATTTTATATTTATATCTTATTAACCATCTATTTTTATTTAATGTGCATCTATATCTTTGTATTTGAGTTATTTATTACTTTTGTTATTATTATTTACTTGTATTGTATGTACATATGGACTTTTGTCTGAAATAAAACATTAATTAATTTTTTTTCAATTATCCTATCTCCAGCGCCCACCAAAATATTGGGGGCTCAACCCCCCTCCCCGGTTTTGGCATCTAAGACATATAATGCCTAGATTACCGAAACGTCGGGCTAAACCGTGTGTTAAAATGGCATATACTTTGTAAATACAATCATTTATTGTAAGCACTAGGGGTCAAAACAAGTTGTAAACAGAATGTAGGAATATTGTTTGTAGATTTTGCAAATGGCTAGACAACATGTTTCCGGTTTTGTATCGGCGGTACTTTTTTGTTTTAAACTTCACACAACACTCCCCGTACATTTCTGCCATTTCCGTAACGCAAAGTTGCAAACACATCCTCGGTAAAACTTTGGAAACTCAGAATGTCCACCAAAATATCCCGCATAAAGTTCTAGATATATGCGCCAAGCGTAACCGTCTTTTTTGCAACGAACATCTCAACACTCGATGCGGTATTCCCGACTGATGAGCGCTTTGCCACAACACAAGTAAACAAATGAGTCATAGGCCCGGAATCCACAGCAACTGTCTTTGTATGAAGGCCTCGGGTCACGCCACAGTATCCCCTCGCAACACGTCCACAGGGAAGCGTCGTACGGCTGACCATTGCATTCTACAAGCGGAACAGACGCGGTTTTAGGCAGCTTATAAGAGAACCATTGCATTCTACGAGCAGAACAGACCGGGTTTTACGCAGTTGATAACAGAAACATTGATTATAAATACAAGCAGTACACACAAGGTTTTAGGCAGTTGATAACAGAAACATTGATTATAAATACAAGCAGTACACACAAGGTTTTAGGCAGTTGATAACAGAAACATTGATTATAAATACAAGCAGTACACACAAGGTTTTAGGCAGTTGATAACAGAAACATTGATTATAAATACAAGCAGTACACACAAGGTTTTAGGCAGTTGATAGAGAACCAGTGCATTCTACGATGAGAACAGACGGGTTTTAGGCAGTTGATAACAGAAACATTGATTATAAATACAAGCAGTACACACAAGGTTTTAGGCAGTTGATAGAGAACCAGTGCATTCTACGATGAGAACAGACGGGTTTTAGGCAGTTGATAACAGAAACATTGATTATAAATACAAGCAGTACACACAAGGTTTTAGGCAGTTGATAGAGAACCAGTGCATTCTACGATGAGAACAGACGGGTTTTAGGCAGTTGATAAGAGAACCGTTGCATTCTACAAACAGGACATACACGGTTCTATGCAGTTTATGTGACAACCATTGTATTCTACAAGGAGAACAGACAAGTTTTAGTGAGTCTATGTGATAACCATTGCATTCCACATTGAGAAAAGACATGGTTTTAGGCAGTTGATAAGAGAACTTTTGAATTTTACAAGCAGAATAGATAGGATTTTAGCATATGACAAGAGGAATTGTTTGCATTCTACAAACAGAACAGATAGGATTTTAGGCATATGATAAAGAATCTTTTCATTCTACAATGAGGACAGACAGGATTTAAGAGAACTGAGGGAGGACCTTTTCATTCTACATCATCCCTGCCCTTGCCTCCATATACCTCTGTCTTTGCCTCTGTCTATGTCTGCCTCTTTCTCTGCTCTACATATGTCTCTGTCTCTGCCTATGCCTCAGCCTATGCCTCTGTCTCTGCCCTTGTTCTTGCCCCTGCCTCTGCCCTTGCCACTGAAACCACAGCCACCATCGTTATACGTTATCACCACAACTACTGTTTCTACTAAGATTGTTGGTTCTACTTATACTACTATCACATCTACACGCGTACCACCCTCTCTACGTATATATGTTCCTAACACCCTCCCCACCTACCTGTATACCTATGAAGGTAAGTTCTTATATAGCGCAGTATCCAGTCCTCAACGCACTTTACTCCATACCAGACATGTTCAATTGAACACCATCTACACTTTTGCGCGAAGAATATTCGTACACAAATATCCACCACTGTCTAAAGCCAGGTACACATTCATACAGCTGAGTGAACTGGAGCAATGTAGAGTGAACAAACTTGCCCAAGATTCGATACCGCAGCACTGGATTCGAACCCGGGTTTTGTCGGTCAAGAGTCCGATACTCTAGTCACTACATCACTGCGCTCTACAACACCTACCACCATCCCTATCTATCCGCGTGTCTACCATCCTACATACCCGAGTCACCGCCAAAGAACCATCCGTCGACACCTCGCTGGCAGCATGCAGACAGCAGGCCAACGAGTAGCAACAGTTGATACGTCTTCCTGCAATCCACAATGATAAGGTTTGTTTCCGTTGTGCTGCATGTTGTCGCATGATCACCAACATGTTTTCCTCAATGAGTAGTGCAGGCCCGTATATAGCTAGGCCACGTACATGAGGCACGGGGGCGGTGCACGTGTGGCGTGGTGATCAGCAGAATTTTGTCAGTGCAGAATACTTATTGTAGGCTATAATTATATATTATATTATCAATTGGATTATAAAATGTCAAATGTGTTCGATAATAAACCTTTCCACACATGGTGTACTAAAAATGGACCATGGACAATTTTTTTTAATACTGCTGCAGTTCAGAAATTAACTTTAATTGGACGTTACGAACAGAGAAGAATCCCAATACACGGTTCTCGCGAGTTCACAAAGCATCGGTGCATGGACACTGAGGCATTATTGCACTATAATTATATTATTTAGCGGGGCTATTATTGGGTGTGTGACACCATATTGGTTCCCCTCCCTGCCGTTGTACACTGGATAATAAAAGTTGTTTCAATGTTCCTTACGCGTAGTGACAGGTTCACGAACATTTACAGCTAACGATGGACGGATAAGTCGAATCTTCACGCTCGAAATATTACGAGAAAACGAACAACTTGATTCAACGGAATTCGATGCACGAGGGACAAATGCAAATGGCCGGTGGAATGTAACTGGCAGTGGACAACTAAGTAAATGTCATGTTTGTCTTCTCACAGTCAAACTGATAATACATGTAGAGCAAACATTGTGTTAATTGAATTTGGCTAGTTATAGTCGTGTAATGTTGTCATAATACGCTACACAATGGGCGACTGTCTGGGACAGAAGCCCCGCGCATCGACTGGTCGTCTGCTGACTTACCAACTGCATTTGACAGTTTTAAGCAATAATGTGAACTAATCTTCAGTGGTCCACTCTCGAAGAAATATGAAGCAATACGGCTCGCGTGTGTGCTACTACTTGGGTTGTCCAAGAGGGCCTACGTGTACAATACGTGGGAGATTTCAGCAGAGGACAGAGGCAAGCTAAGTACTTTGTGGGAAAGGTTCAGGCTGATGATCGAACCCAAAGCGAACTATAGACTAAATAGATTCCACCTACATAAATACAAGCAAGCGGCAGGTGAAACCACCGACGAGTACACGACTCGTTGCAAGTTGCAAAGAAATGCACATTTACAGACAATACTGAGACACAAGAAAGACTGGTAGAACAGTTAATAATGGGAATAAAACACCCAAAGTTGCAAGAAAAGCTGTTAGGTTGTGACTCCACACTGACTTTGGTTGGGGCAGTGGACATGGCTAGGGCCTTTGAGGCTACGATGACCGATATGCAGCTGTTCAGTCGTGAAGCAAGCATTCATCAGGTCCGTCAGAAGCGCCAGACGAGAGGACCACCACACACAGACAGTCACCAGACCATGGCAAGTAAGTACTGCGGTGGGAGTCACCCTGCAGGGAGAAACTGATGCCCGAAATATGGTAGCAAGTGCTTAGTGTGCGGACGATTCAACCACTGGAAGCCAGTTTATACAACAACAGATGTGACGCGCGATCGACGTGAATCGCTTGACAAATCGATGTCACGAAGACACCATACCACATTCAATTACCGGTCGAAATCGCGGCAGAGACCAACAACCGTCCATAACGTCGGCAGAGCAGAGAACCGCAAATCGAAGATCGTTTGGAGTGACTGATTGTTGATAACATTGACGCAGAAAAGGACACACGTAGCGAAGTCTACATGTCACTGAACATCCGTTTGAAGAAGAAGCCAGTGATACTTAAGGTGAAAGTCGATACCGGTACCCAGGAGAACATTCTCCCTCTCCGCATCTATCGAAGGTTGTACCCGGAGAACCTGGATGCTGAGGGATATCCCTTCGTGCTGGCAGCTTACAATGGTGAACGCATTCATCAATACGGACCGACGACTTTGCCATGTGCAAATGGGAGAACAGCTGCGAAGCCGTTTTCTACGTAAATGACACGTCCGGTCCAGCCACTGGGAATACCGTCATGCATAACTCTTCAGCTGGTAACGAAGCACTGCAAGAACGCTCAGGACAAATCACATGACATTGTGAGTATACTGAAGGAGGGTCTACTGAAGAAACACCCTGATCACTTTGTGGGCATTGGACACTTTGATGGAGACTTCCATATCACCACCGACCGTAATGTGACGTCAGTTGTTCATGCACCGCGCACGTGTCCGACACACCTACGAGATGAGATCCGGTCGGAACTTGAGAGCATGGAGTCACTCGGTGTCATTGAGAAAGTGACTGAACCAACGGACTAGGTGTCGAGTATTGTCTACAGCCGGAAAACATCAGAGAAACTGCAGATATGTCTTGATCCCAAGGATCTAAGCACAGCTATCAAACGCCCACCCAATCGAACGCCGACATTCGACGAGGTAATCCACAAACTAATTTGAGCTAAGTTTTTCTCAAAGTTGGACGCACGACATGGTTATTGGTCAGTGTCGTTGGATGATGAATGAAGCCTGAAGACAACATTTAACAGCCCATTTGACCGATTTCGATTCAGAAGACTGCTATTTGGTAACAATTCGAGCCAGGATGTTTTTCATAGAGCGAATGAACGCCATCTTGGAAAACTGCAGGGGCACAATAAGCATCGCAGATGACATGGGAGTATTTGGCAGAGACGAAGACGAGCACGGTGCCAAGCTGCACAGTTTGATGAAGAAAGCACGCCAACATGCACTTGCCTTTAACATCGACAAGTGTGAAATCAAGACGCAGAGCATCAATTTCTTCGTTCTTGTCTTCGATGCTGAAGGCGCGCACCCCGACCCTAGACGAATTGACGACATCCAGAAGATGAAGAGCCCAGCGAATGCAACATAGATGCAGGAATTCTCGGGCATCGCGACATGTATGTTCCCCTTCATACCGAAGTACGTTGTTGCGGCAGACCGCTTCACTACGGAATCTACTCAAGAAGGACGCCGTTTATGAATGGATTCCTTCACACGACGCCAACTTTGAAGAGACGAAAGCGCTGACCTACAGACAAGTGACCTAGTCCTACTTCGAACCGGATGTAGAGAGCATATTTCAAGTGAATGCCTCGAGCCGTGAACTTGGCGCTGTACTCGTACAAAAGGGGAAACCGATAGCTTTCGCATCAAAGCCATTGAGCGAGTGCGAACAACGTTACGCCAACACAAAGAGAGAAATGTTGGAAGTTGTATTTGGATGTGAACGCTTTCAAGCATACCTATACGGCGAGCAATTTGTCGTAGAGTCCGATCACAATCAGTCAGAGACGATCCATCTCAAGAACTTGGCAGCAGCACCACAGAGATTGCAACGCATGCTCCTGCAAGTGCAGATGTATGACTTCGAACTACGGTATAAACCAGGCAAAGAAATGGCACTGGCTGATACTATGTCAAGACAACCGTTCTCAGAAGCAACAATTAAATCGATATGGATGTACAAATCACCTTTGCGCAGTTCTCGACGAAGAAACTCGTGTCAGTACGAGAAGCAACGTTGGCTGCATTGAAGACATTCATCATCGAGGGGTGGCCAGAATCTAAACGTCTTCTACCTATGGCACTGAGGCCATACTGGTCATGTCGGGTCAACTGTTTGTGGAAGACAGCTTAATCACGAAAGGCGACCGACTGGTAATACATGCGAGCCTACAAGCCGAGATATTGACGAGATTGCAACAGCCTCGCATTCCGTGGATTCGCCGATGCATAGGTATTCGAACATGTAACGTCCAGCCCACACTTTCCACAATCGAACGGATTCATAGAACGTCAGGTTCAGACGGTGAAAAATACCCTGAAGAAGATGGCAATGACGAAGTCTGACATGCAGATGGCCTTACTTGTGCCGAGAGCTACGGCGGTCGACAAACACTTGCCATCACCAGCTGAGGTGCTCAACGCACGCAAGTACATGTCTAGCCTCTCAGTGAAGATCCGAAACGAGCACTAGTCGAAGGAAGAAACTGCTCACAGTCTAGCCGAAATACAGGAGACACAACATGTAACCGACATGCCAACACGAACGTAGCACCATTGATGCCAGGAACAAGTGGCCGTATTAGAGACATGACAACTGGATCTTGGCAGCCAGCGAGAGTGATGACGACGTGTTCTGAGCCTCGGTCGTACAACGTCTTGTCTCCTAACAACAACACCCTCAGGCGAACGCGTCGCTAAATCCGTGAAACGACGGAACGACACGCAGCCTGGTGCCAGTCAGATGCCGACCTGATGAGAGACCTCGATGAGCTTCGAGAACGCGAACAGGCGACAAACGAAGCCGACAACTGAGACGCCTGCACCTAAACGATCGACGGTCAGCTAGGTCCCAGAGCTCCGCCTAGTTCACTAGTTCGGGGAGACGTGTCAAACCGCCCCATAGTCTAGACTGGTAAAGACTCTGATGACAACGTGTAGAAACTCTGATGATTTGTAATAGTAATTATATTTGAGAGACTGCAATTGCGAACGACTTATTATTTGCATTCATCCGAGAAAAGTTAGCCACTTCAGTGGGGCTACGGGAGCTTTGGGCCCGGGAATGACTGTTTTTCCTTTAGATGGGCCCCCGAGAGTTAGAAAAACTAACAGCGCGCTCCTGATTAGTCGCCAGGTCAAGGAGCGCTTGACACGTGTCACGCGCGTTTCGTTTTGTTTTCGCGTGGAGACGTCAGGGCTTGTTATAAGTTAGCTAGGGGCTCTACGTACACAGACTAATTTTACGAACAAGTAGGCAGGCTAGACGTACACAAACTAATATTACGAACAGGTAGGCAGGGCCCTGTGTATACATACGTTCATCCAGATTATATTATCTAGCGTTCAATTTAGACTGATACTGATTAGGACAGTCGCGAAATCCATTAATTGTAAATGTTGTCATACTGTTATCTTAAAATATGTATTACCTTTAGAAATATTTTATATGAATCGTTAATATTTATTATCACATGCAAATTATTGTATTATGGCATGGGGATTCAAAGGAAACAGATTTATGAAAATTAAGAAAAAAGCTGTTCGTATTATAACGTCAAGTGAGTAAAATTCTCACACAGAGCCACTTTTTAAATAACTGAGTTTGTTAAAAATAGAAGATCAATTAAATTTACAAGAATTAAAATATTTCTTTAAATACTATTTGTGATGGGATAGGTATAAAATTATTAGAATATTGTTCATTTAGAAGAAGAATATATATGGACATAATTAATAATTGCTAGCCAACTAATGTGTTGTAAGTTGTATTCAGCACAAATAAGCTACTAATTGTCAAAACACATATTTGGTGCTAAAATAATTGAGATTTGTTTAAAATTAATTAAATATATTTTAGCAAACAAATAATGTGTTCTTGTAGATGTATAACATAATGTCCTACAAGAATTATGATATATTCATTCACTCACGTACCCATTTGGCATGTTTACTGCTGAGCTCGACTGCACTGGGCTTTTGCTTACATCCGTATGCCCATGCAGACACTCAGAAATGTACACATGCGTACTTAGCTATAATTAAATAAGTAAATATCATATGGTAATTGGGCTGCATTTTGCTCAGTTCGTAAAATGAAAGAGTCTCGGTAATGGTCCATAATAGCAATCCCATTTATTTAATAAAACATTTGAAAACGTGTGTATTAAACATACCCCAATTATATTGCATGATCACATTGCACATGCATTATATAATTATTATAATTTAAATTATTTGAAAATAAAAGTATATAATGCAAATATACATGAATTAATGTAGTGTATATAGATTGCATACTTGCGTAATGTATAAGTAACTATGCCTACAGTATCTTTGTTTCATTACTAGCATCAAACCAACTATATAAAGGACTATACACATTTCAATTAGTATACGTTATGTTTTGTGTGACTGTCACACAGATAAAATAATGACGACATAATTATACATATATATGTATGTGTGTGTGTGTGTGCACCACACAATTTTATATATATATATATAACCTATTTATTCCCAGATGCAATTATGGATAAATGCAAATAAACTATACACAACACAATAGAAACAGTTAACCGAACTCCAAGCATTATCATTGATAACATTTACACACATAGTTTACGTGGCTTTTATTACTTTTATTAAAAACTACTTAATTATGAACTATAAATCCAATTGCACTATTCATAATTGTCAAGGTTGTAACACATAATATTATACAATTATGTTTTGTAATTATGTATTAATTTTGTTAAGTATTGACTAACATTGAGTTATATGATTACTATTAATATTTATTAATATTATTTTATTAAAAGTGCGCTCCCATGTTAGCAACATGTTATGTCTTAATGGGAATCACCTTAACCTTCACATTTATGTAAATTATTTCAATTTGTACATGGCGTATGGTCAAAGTAAATCTCTATAAGTCATAACCCTACTGAGCGCACGCTGCCGACTTCTGCTGTGTCTGGGTGTTTTCGTACGGCGTCGCTGGTGTCTCCTTTTCGTTTCATAAAAGTCAAATATTATTCACTTTATTCTTTGAACCAACTGTATTTCTTTAGAGAACCAATCCCTAGCACAAGGATGTCTTAACACTTTGGGTCAATTTTCTTAAGCATGGCTTATTATCACCGCTAAGGATACAAAAGTATTAAAACATCAGATTTGTTTTATAAAGGTGTATGCTGTAGCGTCGCGCGTACTAAACATCTAATCTAGTCTAAGATTCTAAATGCACTATGCACATAATTAGTTTATAGATTTATAGCGATACAAAGGCGTCTCCTACATTATACCACTTACTCTCAAAACTTCGCTCCAATTCATAATTCGTTATAAGACTATGTCCTTAATATTTAACAAATTTGTCAATTATTTCCACTTCGCAAATAATATTTTTAGAAGGACCAATGATCAGTAAATGGGTTGAGGCTTAAAAGCTCCTGTTAATTGTTCATAAGTGAATCAGTATCAGTCTAAATGTAACGCTAAATAATATAATCTGGATGAACGTACGTATACGTAGAGCCCTGTCTACCTGTTCGTAAAATTAGTTTGTGTACGTATAGCCCCTTACTAACATATAACAAGCCCTGGCGTCTCCCACGAAAAACAAAATGAAACGCGCGTGACACATGTGTCAAACGCTCCTTGTCCTAGCGACCAATCACGAGCGCGCTGGGCGTGGCTTATAAGCGCCTGTTAGTTTTTCGTAACTGAATCACAAAGACGCTCCCGGGTGCTCCGGGCCCTGCAATAAATGTTGTTCTCATTCGAGTGGGGTCCGTACAGTTTGTGACTTTGGAATGTTTTTTCTCCTTTCTGTGGGGCCCCAGTGAACTCGGGTTTTGGAACGATTTCTGTCTCCCTTGGCTGGGCCCGGGAGCTCTGCTCCCTGTATTTTTTCTTCCGGGGCCTCGGGAGCTCGGGGCATGGGGCACGTGCCCCAGTTGATCCTATGGTAATACGCTATTGGCATCCACTGGCGTGCCGGGATGGTTGCTTGTCGTGAACTTGCAACGTGTATTGGCGCATATGTGTATTGGCACGACACTATCAGGAAGTTGCGCACTGCGCTGCTGCGGATTTACGTAGACCTCTATAGGCGTAAACAATATTGGTGATGACGTCATTTGTTTTCCACCTGACAACCAGTTGTGTGTAAGAGGCGTACGAACTCGAAGTGGATCCGCGGCAGGACCGGTCTAGGATACGTGTCCTTGTTTTCCTCGTCTTTGTCTTCTTCTTATTATTATTATCATTATTATTACATCGCTAACTATTGTTGCAGTAAACGGCCACAATGACTTCGAGATGTGGACTAGAAGCTCAACAATGCGTGCGACATGGCGACAGGAACGTCAGGAGGGATTGTTCGAGAACTTCGACTAAAAGACAAAACGTCAGACGGTTCAAGTTGACGAAGCGGCTGTATAGCCCTGGGGATTTTTACATTATTCATAACTATTGGACGTTAAATGTTAAGGTATTAGCAGGTTTGAATCGTTGTAAGTTATTTTAGGTAACCATGGTTTTTCGTCATTAGATGTAGGAACATTTCGTAAAAAATAAAACTGAAAACCAAAACAGTATTGTATAGTTTGTTTCACACAATTGTGTTATTAATGGAGGGGTAGAAAATAGAAACAATCGAAGTTAGTGACGTTGCTATATCAACATCCATACAAAGGAAAGGTATGCTAGGTGATAGATACCCATGCACTGTTCATATTTCGCAATTCCCGAAATATTCAGCGGCGAAGAAGATATAAATGTCCCTGTATTAGAGGAGTCGTGTTAACATTCAGCCCCTTGGTGTGTCTAGGCTCTGTGCAATTTGATGGTCCAAGTGGGCATGACCTCCAGGCCACGATTGACAATTCTGCATTCTCGAAATCTCCCAGTTACCGCATCCACGTTTACAACAACAGCACCAACACCGATTCTCGCAAAGATACGTTCACAATCATCTACTTTTCCTGAATGTCGTCCCACGCACCAAATGAAACATACTCACATTTCCGCAAGGAACATGTTCAAGACGTAAGACAGTTGTGTTATTCCTGGGGTTTAAGTTGCATATTCTAACCTAAATGCTTTCGACAAACAACACTTGTCCGCATCAAGTAGGCGAATGTCTAATTCAGGTTATCTCGACAAACATTTGCAAATAAACGATCGACGAATATCTAGTTTGTTAACTTCCTTACCGTGACAAACCTAACAATGGGGACCAAAGAACTGAGCCAAATTTCCTACGATTCTATTACATCATGCGTAGTAAATGTGTCGGTTTCATCATAAAGTAACTTCGCAGCAGAGAGTTTGTGGTCTGTATTACTAACTTCACCGCATAGCACACTTCGTCATAGCGGGCGATTTCGCCAAAGGAATGACATGTGTACATTGCAATTCAAAGCACACGTCGATTGCAGTTAATTTACATAATATGAAATATGCATGTACATCCTTGTACAAAGTAGAAGTACCTAGGTCCATCTAGCAAGTCTCCCCCGGTTGAGACGCCTGTTGTATGAGATATATAGGGACAAACCGTTACATAATAGAAGTATTGTATTAAAACTGATGCCAATATTATTCCCTTTGACTTATTTATCTTGCAACACAGTAGTCACAAAATTACGTTACTAAGCCTACCATATTTAAAGAAAGTACATATATTGCATTCGCTGTCTTACTGTGTCGACATTGTCCCGCATAGACATCGATAATTGCCTGGCGATTTATCTTTTTAGGTCACAGCCGGCCAACATCCGCGTTACTGAAGCAGACACGAGACACGCGCGCTGACGAAATTTACAGAATTATACGTGCACTTCATATTCGTAATTTATGCTCTCGTTATTGCCGTAGATTGTAAACCGTTGTCTAAGATATGCTAAGTTGATTGTGCAAAGTGCAAGTATGTCGGTATATGCAGACATGACAAGTGCTTATAAATGAGTAATCACTTCACTGTCGTGAACATTGTACGAGCACGCACTGAGCGTATATCGCAAAACCATTAATGTAGTGAATGTGAGAAAATACCAATGGGCCATTTACACCTGGAAAGGTCACACAGGGAAAAAAATGCAATGAACCGCTGAGGGTCGCTGTTTGACCAGTGTTTGACCAATGCTTGACCACTATTTCAACATTGGATCAAACTGTTACCGCGATTGGCGAGCTCTAAAAAACGGCCTCGGCAGTGCATAGCCTACTTGTCAACTGCAAAGAAACAAACGTATTGGCAGATGGAAGCATGAGCCAGTCAAACACACCATACATCTCATCATAGTTCCGTCGTAATCCCATGCGCATGACGAAGATCTAACTTTGAACAATTGTTGAAAACCCATCCATAGCATTGGGAACAACAGTCACTGCTCTTTGCCCTATGCATTACGAACGATCTACGAAGGGTCATTCTACGATGTGAGATACACACACACACACACACACACACACACACACACACACACACACACACACACACACACACACACACACACACACACACACACACACACACACACACACACACACACACACACACACACACACACACACACACACACACACACACACACACACACACACACACGCACACACGCACACACACAGATATATATATATATATCAGTTAGTAAGTATATATATATATGCAAATACTAAATAATACGTATAACGATGCCTGTCCTGTAAAAACTACAACGTATTCAGGAGAGACAAAAAAGAATGATAAACCTTGGTTATCAAAAGGGCTAAAAATCGCTTGCATAAAGAAGAATAACATGTATTTAGCGTTTCTAAAAAATAGGACAGAATTAACAGAAATCCGCTACAAAAATTACAAAAATAAGTTAACAAAATTATTACGTCTAGAAAAGAAAAAATATTACAGAAAAAAACTCGACGATTGTAAAACTAATATAAGGGCAACTTGGAAAACTCTTAACAGCATAATAGGTAAAAGAAAATCTGATACCACATATTTGAACAAGTTTCATGTTGGCGATAACATAGTAGTATTAGAAAATAAAGAAATAGCTAATCATTTTAACAATTTCTTCGTCGATATAGGTACTAAATTATCCAACCTCATAGAACCCTGCCCGGGAACAAAGCCAACCGACTTTGTAAAACGTACTGTATCACAATCAATGTATATGTCCCCCGTTACTGAGCAAGAAGTACTCGAAATTGTGTCTGGGTGCAAAAGTAAAACTTCATACGGACCTGATGAAATCAGCATGAAAACAGTTAAGCATGTAATAAAGCAAATTGTACAACCGCTAATCCACAGTTTTAACAGATCTTTGATCAGCGGATCATTTCCAAATGAAATGAAATTAGCAAAAGTCATTCCTATATTTAAGTCAGGAGATCGTTTTCAGTTTTCTAATTATAGACCTATATCTCTCTTATCCCAATTTTCAAAAATACTTGAAAAAATATTCAACAAAAGGCTAAGGTCTTTCATTGAAACACAACACATATTGACAGATGGGCAGTATGGCTTCAGAAGTAATCACTCAACTTCACTAGCTTTAAGAGAATTTGTCGAAAAAATTACATCCGCAATGGATAAATGCCAAAGCACGATTGGGGTCTTTATCGACCTAAAAAAAGCCTTTGACACTGTTGACCACAACATACTGCTAAGTAAATTGCAATGCTACGGAATCAGGGGTCTGGCTCTGGCCTGGATAAAAAGCTACTTAACCAACCGTAGACAATATGTATGCTATAACAACAGTAACTCAGAACAAAAGGAAATCAAGTGTGGAGTCCCGCAAGGTTCAATCCTTGGCCCGTTATTATTTATTTTGTACATAAATGACATGTGTGAAGTCTCAAAATTGCTTGACATTATTTTGTTTGCTGATGATACAAACATTTTTTATTCCGCTAGTAACACAGATGAAGTAGGCACTGTTATTAACAACGAACTAAAAAAACTAGACCTGTGGTTTCGAGCGAACAAATTATCACTTAATGTGAACAAAACACATTTTATAATGTTCAACAATAAAAAGCAACCTAGAACAGGTGTGAATATTATAGTTTGGAATGGGAAAAACATTGAGCAGGTATCATATACTAAATTCCTTGGAGTAACCATTGACGAAAACGTAACATGGAGAGAACACATAAAAAATTTTGAATCAAAAGTATCAAAAACATAGCAGTTTTGTATAAAACTAGGCATGTTCTTGATTGTCAAGCGTTACACACATTATATAATTCACTTGTTGAACCACATATGTCATATTGCTGTGAGATCTGGGGAAATACTTATCAATCTAGACTCAGAAAACTATTTATGTTACAGAAAAAAGCTCTACGGATTATTTATAATCTTAATTATCATGATCATACATCTGTATTTTTCCATCTCTCAAACATGCTTAAATTTCATGATTTAGTTAAATACAAGACTATGATCATACTTTATAAAGCAAACAACCATTCTTTAAATGGTCGTGTTCAAGCATTATTTGAACCAACCGCAGCTATACACATACATGATACAAGACAAAGCAAACTGTTCTATGTTAAAAAGACAAACACCACCCTCCGACTGCTGTCAATCACCGTCAAGGGTATAAAAACGTGGAACAATTTACCAAATAAATTGACTCAGCTTCCAAGTTTAACACAATTTAAAAAAGCAATCAAGTTGTCATTACTTTCTACATATTTGTGAATTGTTAATTGAAGGTGACGTTTTGTTAAACCCATGTAATAGTAACACAAACACTATAGTAAACAGTCTATAAAATTATATGAGTTGTGAATATTATTTTGTGATTTATTTATAATTCCTGTTGTATTTATTCAGTTTTCATAGTTCGAGTAGGGCATAGCAACACATAAGTCTATGACTTCAGCTATGTCCTTTCAGCAGCAGCAGCAGCAAACCATACTGTGCATGTATTATGTTGTTGTTGTTGTTGAATAAACGTTCATTCATTCATTCATTCATTCATATATATATATATACATATATATATATACATACATATATATGTATATATATATATATATACATATATATATATGTATATATATATATATATATATATATATATATATATGTATATATATATACATATTTATATATATATATATCGGGCTCTCTTGTAGTCCTGAGATCTTTCAAAAGATCGTGTCCAAAATCCTAGACGGTATCGAGGGTGTAATATGTCATATGGATGACATTTGCATATGGGGAGCGTTTATATCCAGGAACACGATGCTCTAGTCTTGAACCGTTTGAAGGATGCAGGGATGACACTAAATGCGTCAAAGTGCGAGTACGCAGTTAATCAGATCAGATTTCTAGGTCACGTGATATCGAGCACAGGTGTGCGTGTGCGTGTGAATCCGGGCGGGCTGTACAGGGTCTGAATGATTTCAAGACGCCTGAATCTGTCAGTGATGTCCATAGTTTTCTTGGGATGGCTAATTAGCTAGGCAAGTTTCCACACAGGCTCAGTGAGCTAAGTCAGCCATTGCGTGACTTGTTGTGCAGCAGTACTCAGTGGTATTTGGGTGACGCGCAGCAGAAAGCGTTTCGTGACGTCAAACACGAGCTTTCAAAGCAGTGTATGAACAAGGAAAGAGACCGTGATTAAGTCAGATGCCAGTCGGCACGGAATCGGAGCCACGTTATCTCAGGTTCAGAGTGACGGTTCTCTCAGAATGGTGTGTGCAGCGTCTCGTTATTTCACAGAGACAGAGCGACGATAAGCCACAATCGAACAAGAGGCGTTGGCGATTGTCTAGGCATGCAAAAAGTTTCGCAACTACATCGTTGATCTCACTGTCCGTATCCTTCAGACTTCAGACTATACACATATAGACTTAAACACTAGAACAATCATCGAAAACGTACTAACAATCATCCACCGCCACAACGTGTCGCCATGCACCGGCGCCGTCTAATCGGATCATAAGCCACTGTTCCCATTGCTCAATGACATTAGCTTAGATAAGCTACCACTGCGAATTCATAGATTTCGCTTACGTATGATGAGATTCTCAGACACAGTCGAGCATATTCCAGGTAGAGGCAATGTTGTTGCGGATGCGTTGTCGCGATCAAGCGCGAGTCCTACAAAAGTCGATGAACTTTTTGTAGAGGAGGTGGAGTCCTATACTGAACAGTCGGTAAACGTTTGTGCGTCGCCTGCCGAGCTTTTGATGGGCAGGAAGTTGAGAACACCTGTCCCAGTGCTTCCGAAAGTGTTGCAACCTGAGTTGCCAAACTCAGCACAAATTCGGCTGAGAGAGTCTGAGTCGAGAGCTTCGACTAAGCTAAACTTTGATCGTAAACACCGTGCTAAGGTGCTTCCTCCTCTCGCCGTGGGAGACGATGTTTGGATAACAGATATTAAACGTCCCGCTAAAGTAGTCGATGCTGTCCCGGGCACGCCTCGATGTTGTTGAAGGTGGCGGTAGCATTGTTCGCCGCAATTGCAGAGCTTTACGAGAGCATAGTCAGTCATCAGTCGATGCTCAAGTCATGGAATCTGATGTGCCCACAAACGTGAAAGTGTCGCGTTACGGTCGACCGATCAAGCTAGTTCAGATTCTTGATCTGTAGGCTAATCTACTGTATTGCATGTCCTATTCTAACTAATGATTGTGTAACAGCCTATTCAAGCAAGCAGGTTTCAGGAAACACATTAATACGTACTTTATGTTGTAATTTAAGTATTATTGTTAGATCTAATTAACATAGAGTATCGATCGATGTTTACTTAATGTTGCAATGCAAATTGTGTTTCATTCTTAGAAGGGAGGTGTTGTGATATGCCCTAGCTATACTGAGTAGGAAGACAATAAATAGTTCCGGTTCACGCAACATGTCGTCTTGGTCGTCTTTCTAGTTATCAGCACGATATCAATGATTCACAGCACAGGAACCACCTAACACCAGGTAGCAATCTTTGTGGTTTTCTTGGTTTTCAGTAGGTCAGTCGGTCGTATAGCTTCCTCTCGGCTTTCAATGCACTGCGTCGTATTGCTTCTGTTTAAAGGTCCAACCTCTCCCAAGCCATGTTGCTCTCTTGAGTTTTTCGCGAATGTTTCTGAAACCGTTTTTTTTCTTTTACAGTTCGCGTTGTTGGCCCCAAGCAAACAGCTTAGCCTCGGGGAGAGGGTGGTCCCTATTTGTTTGGCCTGTAACCTTCGACCTGTCCAGCTTGGGTAACCCTGTCAGGAGCCAAAGCTGGGACTGGCTTAGCTCTCCGGGTCACTAAGACACACAAGCCGTCTCATCGCGGCTACGGGTGAACCATGAGACATATATATTTCATCTGGATTGGTCAACAGTTGCGGTCGTGTGTGTGTGTGTGTGTGTGTGTGTGTGTGTGTGTGTGTGTGTGTGTGTGTGTGTGTGTGTCTGTGTGTGTGTATATATGTGTGTGTGTGTGTGTGTGTGTGTGTGTGTGTGTGTGTGTGTGTGTGTGTGTGTGTGTGTGTGTGTGTGTGTGTGTGTGTGTGTGTGTGTGTGTGTGTGTGTGTGTGTGTGTGTGTGTGTGTGTGTGTGTGTGTGTGTGTGTGTGTGTGTGTGTGTGTACTTATTTATTTATGTGTGTACATATATATATATTTATGTGTGTGTGTGTGTGTGTGTGTGTGTGTGTGTGTGTGTGTGTGTGTGTGTGTGTGTGTGTGTGTGTGTGTGTGTGTGTGTGTGTGTGTGTGTGTGTGTGTGTGTGTGTGTGTGTGTGTGTGTGTGTGTGTGTGTGTGTGTGTGTGTGTGTATAAACACCTTTTGAATGAAATTCAAACGGCATTTATGTGGGCAACAAAACCAATGCTTCTATTCTGGAATATACGGTAAGCTCACAAAATTATGAGGCTAACGGAAACATGAGACTAGCTCTCCAATCCCAGCCTTTCTCTCGAAATTTCCAGAATTGAAAAGCTATATTCGCTCTCGATTTTTGAAGTTTGTTTTTCAAAAATACTGCTACGGGGTTGGTGTTGACGCTACATTTTTATTCTGTCTGTTAGACGCTATCGTCGTGATTCCGTTTGACCGGTTGTCTATTTAATCGCACTTGCGATCGCAGTGATGGAGACGATAAACATTGCTATTGTTGGCCATTCCTTTGTTCGCCGCCTTGCGGCTTTCGCGCTGACGCATCGGTCCATGAACCTCGCTTTGGATGAGAATTATCATGTTACCTTCATTTCGAGAGGGGGTTTGAAAGTGCAGCAACTATACACACTGACGCACGATATTTTAAATGCCAGTAGGGATGTAGTTTTCATCGAAATTGGGACGAACGAATTAATTAATTGTGGACATATTGAAGTTGGCGATAAAGTGTTGGCTTTTGCAACGTATTTAACTGTGATGGCAGGGGTCCGTCGCGTTGTAATCTCGCAAATGTTGTACCGTGATGCTAGCGCATCTGTTTCTCCAGTGGATGCCGATTTTAATACCAGGGTTGTGACGATATCACAATTAAAGTGATAAACTGACACGCCACCTGGCGAATAAGGTGTATATCAGCGTGCCAGTGGCTACACTAAAGCCAACGTGTTTAGTGTGTGTTGTCGCCATGATGTGTGTTTTCGCCAGATGTAAACGAAACAAAGTCGGCAATAAATTACAGTTATATACATCGGCTTGTTTATATACATATATATAAACAGTTATCGTTATATGGTGTCAGAGGTGGGATAGTATAAGCCACAGAAGAAACCGAAGAAGACGCGTACAAGATGAGTGCAAGATTGACGGCAAAAGTGCCGAATCAGCTCTCCTTGGAAAACAGAGGAGAATCATGGCGGATCTTCAAGAGAGAATGGAGATACTACGAGACAGCGACGAAAATAGCGAAAGAAGACGACGAGGTCAGAGTTGCTGCGTTTCTGAACGTATTAGGTACGGAAGGAGTAGATCTATATGAAACATTCCAGTGGCAAGAGGACGAAGACAGGAATAAGATCGATGTCGTCATACAGAAATTTGATGACAACTGCATTGCCAAGACCAATGAAACCTATGAATCATACAGATTCTTCAACAGATCGCAAAATGCAGGTGAGACGGTGGAAGCCTGTATAACAGCGCCATACAAGCTGTCAGCCACTTGTAATTTTGGGACTTTGAGAGAGAGACTGATTCGAGACAGGTTGGTCATAGGTATAAAGGACGATAAAGCAAGAGAAAAGTTACTTGCAAAGGAAGACCTAAATCTGGAAACTTGCGTTGCCATGTTGAAAACATTACAAGTGACACACACACGTGCACAAGAAATAAGTACAGAAATGACCACTCACTTAGTTCGACACAAGGCGGCGCCAGTCAAGCCACCAGCTGCAAGCCCATACAATGCAAATTATGGCAATCCTGCAAGAAAGTACAACAGATCTAGACGTTCGAGTACTAGCAAATACACACCCACCAGTAACAGGTATGCACAACTTTCTGGTGAGGGACGATCAGGATGTAGCAGGTGTGGTGGTATACATGCAAAAGGGAAGGACAAGTGTCCTGCACGTGGCGCCACCTGCCATGTGTGCGGAAAACTAAATCACTTCGCTAAGATGTGCAGAAGTGCAGCTACTCATCAGTTGGTCGAACAAGCGATCATACACACAGTGGGCAGTGAACGTAAGACGAAAGCACACGTAACACTGACAATAAATGGCAAAACAAATGTGTCGTTTCACATGGACACAGGGTCATCAGTGGACATCCTGCCATATCAGGACTACGTATGTGCAACAGCAGATCACTCATGCAGCAAGGTGGAGAACACGAACATTAGACTCGTCATGCACAACAAGTCGGTAGTGAAACCGATAGGACTGGCGTGTTTGCAAGTTCTCCGCAAGGGAACAAAAAGACAGATGCGTTTCGTTGTTGTGCGTGCCAATGTTGTTCCACTTCTGAGTTTACAGTCATGTCTGGACCTTGACTTAATTCAGATAAACGACTGTGATGCAATAAATGCAGTGACCATGAGAACAGACCGTCGGAACCGTGACAGAGGTGGTGACAGCCAACAGACAACTATGGAGACAACACAAACACTACCAACGACTGGTAAAACATGTCCATCGAAAGCAGACACGGTGCACATTTCTGTGATGAGTAAGCGATCACAAGTGTTACAGGACACTGTACTCAGAGAATACCCAGATGTATTCGAGGGACTTGGTTGCCTCGATGGCAACTATAGAATACAGATTGATCCAAGTGTCAAACCTGTTATCCATCCGCCCCGCAGAGTTCCTTGTGCGGTATGTGAAGTCGTGAAAAATGAACTCGCACGAATGGTAGACGAATCCAAGGTTGATGCCATCATGAAGATGCCTACTCCAACGGATGTCACAGCACTGAAGCGAATTCTCGGCATGGTTGGCTATCTTGCGAAGTTCTTGCCACATCTGTCACAAGTCTGTGAACCATTGAGACAACTAGATCGGAAAGATGTGGAGTGGTGTTGGCTTGAGCAACATCGAGATGCTTTGAACAAGATCAGATAACAGATCACAGCAGCACCAGTGCTCGCATACTATGATGTAAAGCAAGCAATCACAATCCAATGTGATGCATCCCAGAGTGGTTTGGGTGCAGTGCTCCTGCAAGAGGGAAAACCAGTGTGCTACGCCTCTCGAATAGTACATTCACCACGCAATATGCCGCCGAGGGTTATAAGTTCACCATGCAGTGTGCCGGCGACTGTTGCACGACCAAGGCGTCAATTGAAACTTCCAGCAAAGTTCAAAGACTTTGAAATGAAGTGAAAAGTTAAACATCTGACTGTAAAAAGAGGGGGATGTGACGATATCACAATTAAAGTGATAAACTGACACGCCACCTGGCGAATAAGGTGTATATCGGCGTGCCAGTGGCTACACTAAAGCCAACGTGTTTAGTGTGTGTTGTCGCCGTGATGTGTGTTGTCGCCAGATGTAAACGAAACAAAGTCGGCAATAAAATACAGTTATATACATCGGCTTGTTTATATACATATATATAAACAGTTATCGTTATAAGGGTTTTTCTATATAATAATTATATGCACGAGGCCACCAAATGTTTTGACACTGTTGATTTCTGGTCGCATCGTGGCGTGTGGTCCGACTGGAAGCAGTACCTACTTGATGGTGTACATTTTAATGACGAGGGAAATAGAAAATATTTCAACAATGTTCGAGGGGCAGTTGTTGCCGTGGCGAATAAGTTGTAAAGTTGTTAATGCCGGAGGTGTTTTGGACAGATAAAGTTTGACAATTTCTGACAATTGGTTTGGATTTACTACTGCTTAACACATTTTTGATGGTTTGGCCGTGTAAATGTTCTGCCAGTAGGCCTTGGGCTGTGCCCTTGTGGGCCGTGTAAATGTTCTGCCATTATGGCTGTGCCTTGTGGGCCGTGTAAATGTTCTGCCACTGGCTGTGCCCTTGTGGGCCGTGTAAATGTTTTGCCATTATGGCTGTGTGCCCTTGGTGGCCGAGTAAATGTTCTGACATTATGGCTGTGCCTCTGGCGGCCGTGTAAATGTTTTACCATTCTGGCTGTGTGCCCTTGGTGGCTGTGTAACTGTTCTGCCATCCTGGAGACACCATCGGTGGCTTTGTAATTATTTGTTCCGTTGCAATTCCTTAGTTACAGAGGTTGGCATTATTACCCATATGCTTTTGTGACTATCCTGGTTTTGGTTTTATGGGACAGAACATACTGTTGGAGGCAGTACATATTAATGCAATTACAGTGTGTAACGTTTGTATATTTTTGTGTTTCGTTCCTACTTTGGCCTGCTTCCATATTAGCTAGTATGAATTTACCTAGCGGTATGGGTTCATTATAATGTTCATTATAATATATGACCCAGTGTCTGCCCGGCTTTCCTTTCTCAATGTTTCAGAATGCCTCCAAAACGTAAACGTTCTACAAAAGCGCCAGCTCGTTATCGCGAGACAGTCGTGGGACCTCCTCGCAAACGAGCCAGGACGGTTGATGGGGACCGGCCCAAGGAAAGGACATCCACAGCCATGGCGATGGTTCCACCAGCCCCAGTGTTGTCGGCACCTCCTCCACCTGGCGAGATTGGCATCTTACGTGACCAGATGCGGTCTATGCAGGAACAGGTGGGATCAATTCGGGAGGCGGTCATGGGGATGGCTGCATCCTCTCAGGTAGCAAGGGGGCGACCCCAGTGGCAGCTGCATTAGCAACACCAGCAGCGGCCGGGTCAGCAGCAGCGGCTGGGTCAGCGGCAATGGTCACTGAGTCGAGCATGGGTGAGCTATGTAAGGAATTACCTCAATACCCCTCTAACATGAGGGCATTGGCAGCAGTACCGCTTGGTAGCCTGGTGGACCAAAAGATTAAAGACAGAATTTGGTCCAACCAATATATTGATTTGGCTTTACTAATTGGTGACGCAGCGCATGAAACAACATATATGTCTCCCAATCTCACCTTTGACCAACCTCAGTCGCAGGTCATAAAGAAAATTGCTAACATCGAGCAGTGGTCAGATGCTTTCCTCATTTTCATGGCCATATATACACAACACTGCCCATTAGAGAAACAGGCTATCATGAAATACATGCAGATCATCCGGACCATGGCTTCCAATTCACCCCCAAGGTTTTTCTTACATATGACAGGGACTTTAGGAAGTTGAGGACACACTTCACCATGCCGTGGCGTACATTACATCAGGAACTCCTCCATTCGGCTAGCAAGATCATAGGAAATCAGAGTCGTCCCTTTCCCCAGTGGAGACAGCCCATAGCCAGACGACAGCCCTTTCCCACCGGCTACTGCTTCGTCTACTGCAGTGATGGGCGTTGCACCAATCAGAAATGTACCTTCGCACACCGATGCCCATCTTGCAATGGACAGCATGCAGTGTCACAGTGCCATGGTAGTCGTCCGGCCACCCCATTCAAACGCCCTGCCATCCCCTTCCATCGCCCTGCCACCCCCTTCAAACGGCCTGCTTTCACCGGCATCCAACCTCCCAACACCAATCCACGCCGCCCGGCTATGGCAGCTCCTACAGGAAAGTAGGTATGAACCAGCCTTGACGGAGGAAATTTGCAAAGGATTTACCCATGGATTTCCACTTTCTTTTCAAGGCGATCTAAGCCATAGAACAGTACCATGCAACCACCCATCTCTCCTAGCAAACCTTTCAGTGGCAAGGGAGATGATTATGAAAGAATGTACTTTAGGTCGTATTGCAGGCCCCTTCGAATTAATCCCAATTTTTAACTTGGTTATATCACCATTAGGGCTTATTCCATAGGCGGAGAAAGGCAAGTTTCGGATAATTCACGACTTATCATTTCCAAAGGGAAATTCAGTTAATTTTGGAATCCCAAAAGAGTGTTGTTCTGTAACATATGAGGATTATGACTACTTTGTTTCATTGCTGACATCAGTGGGTCGTGGTTGTTTTAAGGCCAAAGCTGATATTGAATCTGCATTTCGGATTATTCCGGTTCAACCTAGCGACTATCATCTGCTTGGTTTTTCATTTGAAGGTCAATATTAATATGATAAATGCCTTCCAATGGGTTGCTCCATTTCGTGCAAAATTTTTGAACAATTTAGCTGTGCCTTGCAGTGGATTCTACAAACAAATTTTCATGTTATGCATATGTCTCACAACCTGGACGATTACATTTTTCTCTCGCCATCTCAGTCGATTTGCAACTTCTATCTGCAGCAATTTTTCTTTATGGCTAATTGTTGTTAATTCCGATCAAGCATAACAAAACTGTGTTGCCATCTACTTGTGTGGTTGTTCATGGTATAGAAGTAGACACTGTAAAAATGGAGGCTAGGCTCCCACAGGACAAACTTGAAGCAGCGAGTAAGTTAGTCAAGTCCTTTAATCACCGTAAAAGGTTACCTTGCGAGAACTACAAAGTCTCCTTGGAACTTTACAATTCTGTTGTAAAGTAATATTTTCCGGCAGACCATTTCTCCGAAGGTTGCATGACTTAACCCAGGGCAAAGTTAAGCCTCATTTTCACATACGCCTGGGTAAGGAGGCAGGCTAGACTTAGCTGCGTGGTCTATTTTTGTGGAGAACTTTAATGGGTCATCACTTCTCATTAATGATCAGTGGCTGTCTTAAGAAAAGCTTGAATTATTCACAGACGCTTCAGGTTTGGGTTTTGCTGGTCTATTGGAAAGCCAATGGTTTCAAGGTCATTGGCCTTTGTCATGGCAGAACTTCAATATTGCCGTAAAGGAATTATTTCCTATCGTACTTGCCTTGTACTTGTGGCCGCAAGTTCTGAAAGATATGAGACTACTTGTGCTATGTGACAATGAAGCAGTGGTACATGTTATCAATAACCAAACGAACTGATGTCACTTATCCGTAAGTTGACTGTAGCACTCATGAAAAACAACTTGATTTTAAGAGCAAAACATGTCCCAGGTAAACAGAATAGAATCGCTGATGCGCTGTCTCGGTTTCAGGACACGCCAGAACTGTGCAGACAGTATGGTCTCGAGCCAGTGCAGTCGGTCATCCCGTCGGATATCCTGCCTTGGTAACTGTCATTCAACATGTGTTAGATGCCTCCTTGTCTGACCTCACCACACAGGCTTATCAAAAAAGTGTTACAATGTGTCACCAGTTCTGCCAATCTGAACTTCACCTCACACACTGGTTTCCAGCAAAAACACCAGCAATAATTTCTTTTATAGCATTTTGTTTTCAAAAAGGTTATGCGCCATCATCCATTACCAGTGTGATTTCAGCAATTTCAATCGTGCATAAAATGCACACTTTTGCAGATCGAGCTGCTACATTTGTTGTTCGAAAATTATTGCACGGGGCTGCAATTGAGGTCATCAGGTGATCAGCGGGCACCAGTCACAAAATCGGTCTTGCACAAGTTGGTTTGTTCTACACCACACATCTCATGTTGCTATTATAACAACATTTTAACTTCGGCCATGTATTTACTAGCCTTTCACGCCTTCCTTCGAATAGGGGAAATTGCAGTGACTTCTACTGCAAAAATCGGTCAAGTCTTGCAGGTGAGCCAACTGGCAGTGGCGACTAATGGCAGGTGAGCCAACTGGCAGTGACGACTAATGGCAGGTGAGCCAACTGGCAGTGACGACTAATGGCAGGTGAGCCAACTGGCAGTGACGACTAATGGCAGGTGAGCCAGCTGGCAGTGACGACTAATGGCAGGTGAGCCAACTGGCAGTGACGACTAATGGCAGGTGAGCCAGCTGGCAGTGACGACTAATGGCAGGTGAGCCAACTGGCAGTGACGACTAATGGCAGGTGAGCCAGCTGGCAGTGACGACTAATGGCAGGTGAGCCAGCTGGCAGTGACGACTAATGGCAGGTGAGCCAGCTGGCCGTGACGACTAATGGCAGGTGAGCCAACTGGCAGTGACGACTAATGGCAGGTGAGCCAGCTGGCAGCGACGACTAATGGCAGGTGAGCCAACTGGCAGTGACAACTAATGGCAGGTGAGCCAGCTGGCAGTGACGACTAATGGCAGGTGAGCCAGCTGGCCGTGACGACTAATGGCAGGTGAGCCAACTGGCAGTGACGACTAATGGCAGGTGAGCCAGCTGGCAGCGACGACTAATGGCAGGTGAGCCAACTGGCAGTGACGACTAATGGCAGGTGAGCCAGCTGGCAGCGACGACTAATGGCAGGTGAGCCAGCTGGCCGTGACGACTAATGGCTGTACAGTGCTGTTTTATGCATACAAGCATTATCAAGGCCCGCCTGTGACTTTAGCTATTCCAGCACATATCGAGTCACCATATTGGCCAGTTAAAGCTATGCGATCATATTTGGCATTACGAGGCAATTCGCCAGGTCCGCTCTTTATTTTTCCAGGAGGAGCTCCAGTTACAAAATCGTTCTTTGCTACTCGGCTAAAAAAGTCTCTTACATGGGCAGGTCTCTCGACTTTATGCCATAAAGGTCATAGTTTTCGGATAGCCGCTGCGCAACAGCAGCTGCAGTGCAGGGGATCTCGGACGACGACATCCAGCGCATGGGACGGTGGAAATCCCAAGCTTTTCAAAAATATATTCGAATTCCAATGTTGCAGTTGCAGTGACCTCTTTTTGTTTTGCAGTGGTTATGCTCACATAAGGTGGCAGGTGCACAAAATATGCTTTCTACTTAGGTGGGGCATATGGGGCAGCAATGCTTGTATTCATTCATTTCGGACAAAAAACGGAAAATGTTGCATGAATGTTTTCTACTGAGGTGGGGCATTCCATGTAATGTAAGCACCATTTCGGCTACACTGTTAATATGTCAACTTAAACCGGTAAATATCAGTGTTGTGTTACACTCCTGGTAGAGGAATACTCCTTGTTTTGGCTATGTTTCACGGGTGCTTTCTGCTCAGGTGGGGCATTCCGTGTGAAATAGAGATGTTTTATATACACTCTCGGTGGTTAATATAGACCAATACTGTGTAGCACTTCAGTTACCGAAATGTGTGGATTCCTAATATGTTAGGCGGGGCATTACATTTAGCCTTCACAATTGTTGTTTCCAAACTGATGGCTATGTTAATTATACGCATAATGTGTAACGCTTCAGTTACAAAATCATTGTAGGATTAATATGTTGTGGCGCATGCTTTCTGCCGAGGTGGGGCATTCCATGTAGCATAACATTTTTGTTTACACACATGATGGATATTATATAGCAATAATGTTTAACACTTAAGATGCCGGTATATACTTTCGTGTGGTTTTCATGTATAGCGTGAATGCTTTCTGCTTAGGTGAGGCATTCTAAGTGGCAGTAAGTGTTCGCAGTAACACAGGTTATCGAAGTTCGTGCTATTTGCCATTGGAAACATATGTGGACTAATGTGTTGTTACACTGGATACCAATGTTTTTACACAAAAGCTCATGGTATTAGTAGGTAACATCCATGCTTTCTACTGAGGTGGGGCATGATAGGTACTGTTTTGATGAATAGTTGTTACATTCCAATTGTAATTGCTGTAATTTTGCTTAGTGACACG
The DNA here is from genome assembly GCA_963995525.1 of Escarpia spicata. Taxonomy (NCBI): domain Eukaryota; kingdom Metazoa; phylum Annelida; class Polychaeta; order Sabellida; family Siboglinidae; genus Escarpia; species Escarpia spicata. The sequence goes on from OZ023218.1 coordinate 37,416,194, forward strand.
GAATCCTGTGGGGTGGGAGGAGCCATTCTGAAAATTAGTTATTACAGAATTCGCCTGGTGTGGTTGGTTCCCCCACCTTTGCTGTCAGTTTTGTGTATTTGTTATGACATGTATAACTAGGTATCGATATTGTATATTATTGTAGTTATGTAATCTAATTATACATAAAGAGTTGGCTTACTATTAAGCTCTTATACAAACATACATCTGACTTGTGTTATTAGCAAACAAGCCACGTTTCCGAGTCACGGAGTCACAACTTTATTTGGTAGTGTTGTCCCGCATAAATATATATATATAGACATACATTTGTGTATATGTGTGTGTGTGTGTGTGTGTGTGTGTGTGTGTGTGTGTGTGTGTGTGTGTGTGTGTGTGTGTGTGTGTGTAACGTAGTTTATTTTGGGGTGGGTGCATTCTTGGATCTGCAATTGCACATAAAAAACACATTCACCTGCTTTCGAACATGACTGAAACTTCAGGAGACGGGGTGTGGGGCAGATGGGTGCCGGAGTTACACTTAACACTTTTCTTTTTGACTGTTGATCGGACATATATATCACATCAAGACAGCGGGTGCAGCTGTTCAATTTGTTTTCTTTCAAACTTCACGCAATTTCAAACCAAGCGAACTGTTCACTCAGCGGGGTTCGGGGTGCGTTTATTACACCCAGTTAACGTGCTTGCTACAGTAAAAAGTTAAAGTACGTTCTTATATAGCAGAGTATCTCGTTCTGCTCAAAGCGCTTAATTTACACTTTACTCCCTGGCTGACCATAGTAGGCCCTATACCAGGTTATTATCACCCATTAGTTGTCTGTGTAAAATTTAAATGGCACCACAATATATTTACAGGTAACTGTCCAAAGAGAGCTCGATATCATCCAAATGCAGCACTGTAAAACACTATACGGGAAATAAAACTCACTCGATAAGCGACATATTCGCCATCTAACGATTAAAAAAACGCCTAGATCCGAGAAGCTAGAACAGTGGCGCCACATATCGAATCAAGAACCAACTAACAAAAATGTCTTATAATTATTATGCCTATTAAAAGGCGGACCACGAACGGGCGGACCGGCAGGACTGGACGGACCACATTCACAAGGATGCGCATGATCTCTATGCTCCATGTTTACGTGCGTTGTTGTTGTTGCCTTTGGGACCGAATATGAAAAGACATTAATGATTTCACAAACTGAACACAACAGTACAATTAATAATATAACAATTCTTGGGTTTGTTGGTATTTATTTTTACGATTAATTGCTATGATGATATGTACAATTAACTACAAACCACATGTCAAATAATATAATAAACAGCTTATATGAATTTATGTATGAATCAATGTCAATTATCCTGATAACACCCCAAGAAAGTTAAATACATACGTGAACAGACTGTTCTTAATATTACCGTAATAATATCGAACAAAAATTTTAAATCAATAGATATATCTATACCATTATACTAGGCTGACTACAACAATAACATCTACTTCTAGTGGTACAACAACATGAATGACACAGAATAAATGTAATATAATATATATATATATAAAGATATATATGTATATATATATATATATACATGCACAGGCCTTTCGAGCGCTGTATATATATATATATATATCTATATACACTGCACTTGAAAGGCCTGTGCATGTACACAGCTACGAGTTACATTTGTTACAAATACAGCATCCATATTTTCACTTTTGCCAAGGACATGCAAATAAAATACACGGATAATTTTGTCAAATTCAACACACCAATCAATATAAACACACCAGACACAATAAAGCATGAAGTATGGACTATTTCATAAAACAAAGTCATAGAGATATATATGTGACGATTTTACACAGGTGTAAAATGAGAAAAGTACTAAGATAATTTGAAGGTGCTTTCCTTGGTCTTTTGCTTTGACACAAACAGCAACACTATGGAGCATTTACATTATAGGGAAATTTAGAATATCTTTGATGGTACCACTTGCTGCATCTGTTGCAAGTCACGATGTCACCAAATACTTCTAGAAAGTCACAATAGAAGCTCTATTGAAAATCTGTCCATATCAATTTTTATTTCGTGGGGTAGAGGTATTTTTGGAAAAGGGATGAAATTTTTTATTTGAAACATGCCACTAAATGTTTTCAGTTTACCATGTCAATGTTCCATGATCGTGATTGATGTTCTAGTTCAAAATTCAACAAATATGCCACAGTCTAATGTTTTCGGATCTTGTTGTTGAATGAATGGCACAAAAACCTCAAATTCCTTCATGCCACACCCATATATACAAGCTAACTGTATTTGCAGCGAGAGAGAAAGTTTACTTGTATATAAACTGTCCAAAACATAGACTCGACCACCCTTATCTTTTAAAGAAGCTAGCCAGTGGCCTTGACCATTGTGGTGTATTTGTGCAATGGGGGGCGGGGGGAAGCAGCACGCAATTCAAATTTGGTTGTGTTTTGCCAGCATTTGTTCTTGTCATCAAATAGTAGTGACAACAATGTAAATTGGAAACCATTGGTATATGGGAAATCTATAACTAAGATTTTATTTCTCAAGTCAAATATGTCTAATGTAATTTCTTTATTTCCTAAGATTTATGTTTCTAATGTTTTCTCTTTCAAAGATGTTGATTTAACCAATTTCAATGATCGTCTAACTGTAGCTTTAATATTGTGATGTTGATCGGTTGGTTTAGCATTGTATGTTCTGCAGTTTCTTGCACAATAGGATAGCGATTGGAAATAGGGCTGACTTCATGTTTAACAACATTTCATGTGTCAAATGTTACTCTGTTTTTTACACTGTATTTAGAATTGTCTCTAATGCATAGTATATTATTACATTTAGGTGTGGCTGGTGACGATGTTTAAAATTGTGTAATGTTATTGACTGGAGTAGAAGTAGTTGGTGGAGCAGAAGCTTTTACATTAGAATATGGTAGCGTTTCGTCTATTTCTGGCAATACAAACAAACACAGCAGTATGTGAGTCTGGTGCTGGGTTATAGTAAAATTTTTGGTGTTGTTTATTGCCAGATTTTTTATCTAAACGTTTTCTGCTGTTTCTTCTGAGTTGGGTGAGATTTACTTTTTTATTTGGAATACCTGTGGACATGCCAATACTCATTTTAGTGGCAACAATATGATAATACTGACTTGTGGATGGGCATTGACAGGTCTGTTTTGGAAATAATTTGACAGCATAACGTGCATCTTTGCTGCCCTTGACTATAAAACATTCCATCTCTGGGATGTGAGTGTCTCCTTTGTTTTCTATGACAGCCTTTGCAAAGTAAACTGGGAATTTTTGTTATGGACACATGAGTCCTGGACTATCCATGATATCATATTATGTTAAAATAATGGCATTTACAGGCACATCAAATAAAGTATTGTTAGTTTTGGTGTCACAATCTGAACTGCAATTTACTCGATTTTGATTGGGTTGGCCTTGAATTTTATCAGATTTTCTGATAAAATATACAATATTTTCTGGGGAAATAATATTGTCCACATTAGTAATTTCTTCTGATGAAATTAAGCAATCTCTAAATTCGGATTTTACATGGTATTGACCCACACCAGCCTTCCCCTCAAGATTTCCATATTTTATTCGATTTAAATAAACTGACTCTGCGTGCAATTCAGTTTAAAACTGAGTATTCTTTTATAGTAAGTAAACTGTTAATTTATTATTATGTTAAGATTTTATAAATGCAAGTTGCACCATTCAGATATTACATTTAGAATTGTTAATATAATACAATTATAAAATACACTCCAGTATTTACGAACGCACGCGCAAACACTAGCAACGCATGTAAAGACGGAACAAAGATCGCGCGCATTCTTGTGAATGTGGTCCGCCCGGTCCGACCCGTCCGCCTGTTCGTAATCCGCTTTTTAGTATGCGCCCTCCTTAATCAACCGAAACCGAGGCTTTTCTTTCACAACGAATTTGTTTTTTGCATTTTCAGATTAATAACAATATTCACCTACAATAATTAATAGCAATAGCTAAACGTCCATACTGAGATATTTATGTACATAAATTAGAAGACACCGAAAATCAATTTATGTAAATAAACACTGCGCCATCTAGCTGTCATTCGTAGAACCATAAAGGTGAAAGTGTTATTCTCGTCTGCGTGCGAGGCAAAATGGGAAAGTAGCATTCAAATAACAAAAGTGAGGTCGGTGCATTATGTAGGGATGCCCACATGCCCCCGTTGGAAATATAATGTTTTCGTAGAAAGCCGTTGCGTGACTGTCGCGTCTAATTGGGTGAGTTCAGTTCATTTTCTTTTGCAAAGTGAAGCCTCGGGCAGAGAGGCACAAACAAGCCAAGGTTTGGGTTATTCCTGACTTCTGTTGTTGAACAATAGTCAATACAAAAGCATATTCCCACTGCGTAGCGTGCATAGATCTTGATTTAACATCATCGATATTTGATAATTATGCTTAGGGTTAAACGTGATGGATTTTAAACAGGCCTTCGCAAACAGTCTCATTAATCGTACATTAATAGCAAAAACAGTTTATAGACTGGGAAATGTTGAAATGGAATTAAAGAATAAATTGGCATTGCCTTGGAATCGGATTGCAAATCAAGTTGCCATGCAGGCTAGGCAACTAGAAATAGAACAATAAACACAACACGTGTTGTCTCAAGCTATCTGATGTTGTGTTAATATATGTGTCTATCTCCCACATTTACTAGAATTATAACTTTAGTATTGCACCTAGCTATCAAAAAAAGGCAGCCAGTAAAATAAACAACTTGATCTAGGAGTAGGGAGTAGTGTCTAGGTCTAATTTTAGAGCCTTAAGGCTTAATTAACATGGAAAGTCTATATAAAAGAATATCTCTAACACGTAACAAAATCATTGAGACATACATGTCATTTCTTCCTCGTTCAGTACATCACTTACATGGCTGAGATTGTGTGCATAATTAATTATTCAGATAGCGATCACTGTCAGCTGTGTGACTGAGTCAGTGACAGGTTACATCAATATTTAACTCCTTGGCATAATGCCATAATAGATATGCTACAAGTACAATGGAGCTTTCAGTCTTTTCTAATTTAAAGACATACGTCTGTAGGCAATTTGCAAGGTGGGTTGTGCAGGGCTGCCTACCATTACGGATTTTCCGAAATCATTACAGAAATTCACCTCGGATTACGGCATTATGGAAACTGCCGCCGTATTATGGAAATAAAAATATCTGACTACAGAAAATGATACACATTAAAGAATTACCAAATCTATAAATAATGGTGCTCCAGAATGCCCTGATGAAACTGTCACCATTCTCTTGTTACAATTTAGGGGTCGTCCAAAATTGTCAACATTAGTGCAAGAGTACAAAGAGTACTCTTTTTTTGACCCCCCTCCCCAAAGAGTACACTAAAAATGTTGATTGTTGTGACTATATATAAATACGCACTAACAATAGCATGTAGGCTACAATAGTTACATGTATTTTAATAAAAATATACAGGTATGGAAAAGAAAACTGTTTCACCTACAAATTTTTATTAAAATAAAAATGTTACACACAGTGTCGGATGATAATTGGCGCCTTAAGATACACTTTGTATGGCGCAGCTAAGGGTGAGATTTCTGTCTTGAAGTGTGACATGTTCAACAGATTCTGTTTTGAATTCATCTGCAGGCACTTCAATCCTCACACATATAATTATAACGATCTGGCCCTCCAAGCACACAGCATTATTTGCTTTTTTCCAAAGTGCTTGGCCTGCCTTGACTGCCTCAGATCGCCGTTGATTCTCGTGGTCAAACACGTACGCATTCATGAAATGATGATACAAGCAAGTTGGTGACTTGTGCACAACGGTTGGTCGCATTAATCAAAATTTTAGTACCAGTTTGAATTCTTGGAATCGCTCCATTGCTCAAACGTAAAAGACCGCCAATCCAAAACAACACAAAAATTGGCTATTTATTTTGTGGAATAAAATAAATGTTGATTTTTGGGAAAAAGCGTACAGAAGCCTCCGACCCCTCCCCCCAGAATACAGTTTGTACGCTTTGGGAAATGTCAACAATTTTGGACGACCCCTTATCAACAAATGTTTAGTCAACTAGAAGTTCTACGAAGTCAGTACGGTGAAGTCATCCTATGTTATGCCCTACTACAATATTACAACTTTGACTGTCTGCAATCCTGCTGGTGACTATCTCGGCTCGTGGGCTTGTTACCTATTACGTCAGAATCTGTTAGTCGAAAGCAATATCAACGTCATTAATGCGGGTCTAGACATTAATGAAATTTACAGGTGTAAAATTATATAATGAAATAAATAAATTAAGGTGATGTTAGGTAGAACCATTAAATTACGTTAAATAGTTATGGTTTCCTGAGAGTTATGAATATAATTATAAAATGTGTTAGGAGAATATAAAATAACTAGGCCCTATTACAATTGTTGTAATTGCAATAGAAAACGATCAAAGTTTTTTTGTAGGTCACGTTTTCTTATAATCGTACAAAGCACAAACTTTGCAACCAGTGGGAAAACTAACTGTAGACTGACCCCAATTAAAGTCCCTGGCAAAAGAAACACTAACATCACCATGTGCCAATGTGTATTGAATCTACTAATTGGGTTGTGTAATACTATGCATTTGAATTCATTAAGACGACTGGCCTTTGAAGAATCCACACTTTAAGGTCATATATCGTGTACATTTACAGTTGTCTAAAAGGGAAAAATCAATAATATAAATGCAACATAACGACTGCCTGTATTTAATACGTTTACATAACACTTATTGGACTTTCTGGACAATTGTGTTTGGTGTTCATACATGTATGCCAAATAAGAAAGTGCGTACAGTATAGAGATATGCCATATTATAAATGGTCCAACAATTAAATGCTTACTCATCTGGTGGCCTGTCAAGTAGAGTGGCACTTTTGAAATGTGTATAAAAAGCCAAACATGGATGAATTTCAAAAAAATATTGCATAGTGTTTGAGATAGGAGTGCCTCTAAAATATGTTAATTTAAATGTCTTTCTCCAAAATCACCTTGTCTGTTTGGGGTCATACCCCAGTTAGACTTCCTGTTTCATTACAGATGAAAAAAGGGCGGTTTATTTTTTAGAAATGATTTTTTTTAAACAAAATTCAAATAGTCTGACATAAGTGCATTTGAGTAGGCAGATTTCCAGGTGTGATTGTAGAAGCTGTTGACAGTAAAATGGTGGAAATTAGTTGATTTTACTAAGCAAACGAAAGGATATTTGACAGCAATTTGGCTATTTGACCCTTTAGCCGCAGTACTGCCTGCGTCCATTCGTAAATATATATGGGTGTCATACATACATGCATTTTACGAGAGCTAGAAAAATATAATTCGGACTAAACTCGACAGGTCTACGTTTCAATGAGATGATGATAACAGCAGGTAAGAATTTTTGTAGGTTACGTTTTCTTATAATCATACAAAACACTAACATGGCAACCAATTGTAAAACTAACTGTAGACTGACCCCATGTACAGTTTCCCCAAAATAATTACTGGTTAGTTAATTACATATATTTTGTTGAACTGTAGATCTAGAACTATATTAGTTACAATATATATTCAATGTTCTGAAAATTGACTGCGGTACATAATATAATACATTTATGATAATGTCTATTCAGTTAGCATTCACACGGGTCTTAGAAGTTTGATCTGTTCTGTTGTTTTGGGCTCATTGGATGTAATTCAGTGGGCACTAGCTACCATGCCTTCAAGATATACCTTTATCCTTAAAAAAATGTGTTTGTGATAGTCCCAGGTGACTTTCTAAATCTAATTGCAAGTATTAATTCCCAATGTGATAATTCTGTTCATTCCTGGTTCTTTTTTCATACTATATTATCACGGTCATTTTTTATAGGCAGTGATTTTCTCAAGTGCTTCCTTCTCAAGATTAGTTACTGGAAATGTTTTGATGAGTCTGGATGGTTTTATCATTCTGAGAAACAATGATGAGCTCTGACGACGAACATCCTTTTTGCTTTCATTGGATTCACTGAGCAAACGGATACACATGCAGACATCACTGATATTAGCATTACCACAGCGGCCGCTGCGGCTGTTGGATCTGGCCTGTTCTGACGCTAAACTATGACATGCCACCGTTCACGCACTAACTTAAGACACACAGTCCTTGGCTCCTTGCATCATTCAGTCCGCATTAGATAATATATATTTTATCTCACTGGAACGACAAGATAATATTCTTTACAATGGCATAACGTTTTAAAAAGTATTCCTTTATTTGACGAACTTATCATTCATGATTGAGCGATGATATGCGCCAAAAGGTCACGCCGGCGGCGCTCCATGACGGTATGGTTTTCGCAAAATCAGGTCGTGGCAAATTGAAAACCCGCACTTGTAAACTTTGGATCGTCATGAGATCTGTTCGACCAATTAGAAGATGTGTTAGTCTTCACTGCAGACGTTGCACAGAGTTTCTGCGATAAACCAAACGAAAGTTATGTTGAATTATCGTATAAACATGGATTTTTGGTGATTTGTTATCGCCTAAAATTCAAGTTCGTGTATATACACACCTATGGGGCAGTTTCACATTGTTCAGATGATATGTTATATTTTAAAAATGTTTACAAGTGTGGAAATCGCATTTTGTGCGACCTAGTTGCACGGTTTTCAAGAACGCCACTGCAGATGGTGACACTGTGCTAAAAAATAGTAACATCCACCTGGTTATATCAGCATGTTGCTGGATATCTGCCATTGTGCTGGTTGTCCGCTAGGCGGATTTGATGCCTAGCTGTCATACAGACAATTCCTATTGATGCTGGCTACACTAAATAATTATTTTAAACTTGAAATTCAGAAACTTGTATTCCAACCTTACACTGTTAATAAAATAAGAGCTTATTACATTTGTTTTTTGCTTACTAGTAGTAATAACTAGTCAGTTTAAGATTGGTATTTTCATTTCAGTTATTACCATCATTATAGTATTGGTGTGTATAATTATATATTAATTGAAGATTATATATTCCTACGTTTATATGGCTATTGTAATAACAAAGACTAACAATAAAATTTGAGTTGTTGGTACTATTATTCATTACTCTGTGTATTTAAATGCAGGTGTCTCTCATGGTCCCTTTCTGCAATTCATATAGCTAAGTATAACTAGTATAGACATTAATTATGCAAACTTGGGAATTAAATGACATCTAATTATAGTAATTAAACTCTTTGTTGTACTATGATAAGAAGCGCTAAACATTACATGATAATGCTTTTGAATTTTTTTTAAACACAAATGGGGATTCCACATTTACATAAAAATATTGGGAATCCTCATTCAATATGGCCGCCATTTTGTAATAATTATGCTAATGATGCACCAATTTTGCAACAATTTTGGCATTGAAATGAGCTATAGTGAAACAAGATATGCTAAACTTTCTAATACCCTGTACATATATACTCTAAACAATTAATGATATGACGTGAATAGCATCTTGTTACAGTCTGTGATCCAATATGTCGGCCATATTATGCTAATTACCGGTAGGTCATGAAATATGCAAATAAGGTCAACGCAAATGCAGAAAATTAATTCCTCGTGTGAAAATACCTACATATATGCAAAATTTGAAGTAATTACTTCAACTAATGACTTATCTGTTGTGAAAACAATGACACAAATGATAAAATAGGGGTACCCACTGGAAATACTGTGATCCTATCCTTTCTGTTATTTTTCATGCTCACCGTTCCAACGAAAACCCCTGAGGCATTCACCTTTCCAACTTAATAACCTTGTCAATAGTTGTCCGATTTTCATGAAATCGAAAACATTTACTTAAGAAATGTTTAGGTAATGCAGTTTTTAATTTTCATCCGGTAATGCTACTGATATGCACCGCTAGATGGCTGATATAATATTTAATGAAGTCTGGGCTTTGCTTGGCCATGTTTGGCACTTTAGGATTGACAGACCAGTGCAGAATGTTGCACCTTTGAATGAAAGAAACTGGCACATAAAATTTGTGACATGCGAAAACCAAATTTATACGATGTGAAATCATTAATGGGTACCTGTTTAAAGAGTATGTCCCGTATGATAAAACGTACTAAATGTAATGCGCTAAAGGGTAATCTCAGAACATCCATCTCCGATATCAGACAAAATTACTTTAATTTAGGGGAGGGGGATCAGGGGTAGTTTTGTCTGGCATCGGACATCAATATGTTACACAAGTTTTGGACCAATAATGTACTGTTAATTGATATATATCATCATGTGTCATCATTGTTTACCAGCTTTCATTGGAGGGGTGGGGGGAGGCTGAGACCAGATGAAAGTACTTTTTTCTGATATCGGATATTGACATTCTGAGATTATCCCTAACAAGTTAATATTTTAGTACACACTTGGCATTCAGTCATTCACCGTTTATGTTACTGTCATGGCGTATCTTTGAGTAGTAGTACTTGGCTATCTCTGGCTGTATTAACTAGTAGTAGTAGTAGTAGCCTGGCAAAAGTGGCTGGGCACTCATGCTAATTGTGTGATTTAATGGGTGTGTTCCTTTCTGACAGTGCACCGTTGTGTGATACGGATTAATTGACATTTTAAAGAAATCGGCATCACTCCCTCCACAGTCTCTTTTTAATATATATAATTAGTAGGTGATTTTAAATGTTAATGATGTGTAGTATTGATCTGTGAATTACAAAAGTGCCTGTTTTGTTTGCTCAGTAATCCAGAAAGTGATTACCAGTTTTACTTAGCACATTTTTTATAAATAATTTATAGAAAGGTACTGGGTGAACTAAATCTTCCCACACGTAGCATTTGGCCTGCATAGTCCATGTAAAACCTGGCAGTTGCGTCAATATTCTGAGTGACCGTGAGTTTTTCGTTTGAAATGTTGATATTTACCTATCTTGGAATAGTGTTACAGCTATAGAAGTAGTGCGTGAATGTTATGTTGCGATGATGCTCTCTGAGGCGGAAACCTAGTGCCCAGGTAATTTGTTTCTGTACTATGCTTAGACTGTGAAATTTAGTCACAATTTGGAGTAGTATCATGTTCAACAATTCTATACCTACGGAAAGATATCTAACTCGCACAGTGCTGTGTAGGCAGGCCATGACAAGTAATACCACTAGCTCCCCTAGTGGGGAGCGTGGGATAGCGCGTAAACAAAAGCACGGGGCCTGCTGACTGGACCCAATATTCCGTCAGAAAAGGGACTAATATTAGCCTATTACCCAATGTGAGCATTCATATTTCCAACCTGTCATTTCACAACGTTGAACAACATAATGTGTTTATTATTAATCATTTACGGTTTTAAATAACATGTAAAATACGAGTGATTTTCTATTTGAAGTGATCGTTTCAAATCTAGCTCAACCTTTGACAGACCCGTTGATACAAAATTAGGAGTATTTGTCATGAACTATAGGGAGAGCACCACCTAGTTGTAATTCCACAGACCTGTTTCATCCATATAACATGCAATACGTTTCATGCAAAACGTTGTTCAAGTGTACTAGTTTGTTTCAGGATTTTTTTTCACTGCATCTTGAAGTAACTGTCTTCACAGTGCATGCCATTTACATTGTATATACAATTACACATAATAAATAGTCCATGTTTAATACGTATATAATGCTACTTATATATTGGAAATGCTTTAGTGTAATTAATATTTTATACATTTAGTCAATGTGTATAATTTTATATTAACAGAACTCCATAAATCGGACTGCTATCTGTATGTAATATCACTGAATTGATCTAATATGCAGGTATAAACAAAAACTACATGTATAGCTGTAAACTACTTCCACCATGATATACTATTCGAAGTCAATCCAAGAAGATGTATATATATATATATATATATATAATTTAATTTCAGTATTCAGTTAAATAATTCACTGGTAGAGTACATGCAATAGGAATCACACCAACATAATAAATGGTTCAAGTTGTTTATTTTACACATTCGCCAGCCAGGCCAGCGCTCTGAGACAAAACAAACAGACTCCGTGGTACAAAACCAACTGGTTGATCATTTTCAGTAGATTTTTACTGTGACTTGTTATGCATGCCTGAATTTCAGAGTCTTCCTATTCTGTCTGACACCACCCTGTTTGAAACGATGGTTGTTTCAGCATTCATAAATTGACTGTTTTCAAAATGGTCAGAGCATAACACACATTTCTGGTGTAGGATGTTGCATCTTTCCCTTTCAGATAATCCCTCCTTCAGTTTACCAGCCACTTCTCAGCCCTAAAACATGCACAAATATGGAACGAAAAGAGACATAAACCTCATCAACTTGCACATAGATATAATACCGAAGAATTTGATTAGGTGTTTGATAAAAAACGGCATAACACATTAGAACGCACGGTTTTGCATCAATGTGTCCTGTATAACTTATCTATTCATTATGTGAGTGTAATGACCTAAATCCAAATCATTATGTCTTGACAAATCGTGATATGACCAGCGTTGTTGGATACAACTAACTGAGTGTGAAGTGAAAGACACCAACTAAAACTATACAGATAGTATTGCCCACAATACCAATCTACAATAATATCGTATTTACGTTACCGTGAATGTTTCTCTTTGAAAGCTACTATTCAGTTACCTGTCTGCTTCTTTTGGGAATCTAAAAAAACTCTTTTCACAACATTTTTGCCTGTTGTTGGTACACTTTATGGCTGCACAAAACTGCCCGGTTGACACCCACTGCGACATGTTTGTGTTTGGCGCTTTACCACCCTCGACGATAGAGGCACCATTTGTATATGCTGAACGTGGGGACCTCTGGGAGTTAGGCCTCTTGATGAGTCTCTGGTAGTATCAAGACAAAATTCCACAGGATATAATACTTATGGATACAATTTATCTACATTATCGGAAGTTGATAAAATGTCACAATAACTTAAATTGTTAAATTTGGTAAACTAAACAAATCTTGCATTCTGGTTTTGTAGATCATGTCTATCGGTACTGAGGTCTAGGTAGTGTGTTGCATCAGCTTGTCATTTCACAGTACCTTCTTTTTTCTTGTTATCTTCATGTTGTAAATTGTGTTGTCTTAAATTGGCTCTATAGGAGCATTAGTCCCAGTCTTGGCAGTAGTGTGCATTATCAGATACTAGACAGTTACTGGAATAGCATTCAAGTTCAACTTGAAAGCCTGTGACTTTAGATAGAGAGTATGCTAAATCAAACCTAAGTGTCACAATTTTTTTAAGTGATGTCTGGATTCTTGCCAGTGTGGCAACCATGTCTTGGTCTCCAGGTTTGATTTGTAGAAGTGGGCAGCAGATTTGTAAAGAAATACAGATGCCGTAAGCATGCCTGTGGCATTTCCATTCAATGCATGAAGATATGTCGATCATGTTCAGTACATGTGTTGAAGCAGACCACAGACACAGTGGAACCTGATCCGTCAGTTATTGAGCAGGCACTACCAGATTATCGTCATTATTGAGCCAGTATCTGGATGGGATGATACAGGATTTGTCCAGGTGCCGTGGGTTGGTTTGTCAGTACAAACACACTCCTGGCAGTGTGAAATTGTGCTTGAATTGCTGCCACACACATCTAGGTGATGTCATCCATTTCACCAGTGTGTGTGTCCCAGTGGGCCAAACATGCATTTCTCGTCTGTATACAACACCGACTCGACAACAGTCGATTCACTTGAAGTTCATGCCATCATGTTGTGAAGTGTTAACTCATTAAACCATACATAATTTCATGTAACGCGCTCCAAATCCTCACTGCATACCTACTACTGTGACATGGGTGCACATAGTTTTTGCATTTCATTTTTTTATATAATATATACTTTGTTCCTATGAAAAGCACTCCAAATCTTTGCAGCACTCAAAACTATCAATATGGTATGGGTGCATAGGTCTAGTTTTTTTGGATTTCACTTTGTTGTACTTTGTTTCCTGACATTACAAGTTGTGCTTATCTTGAAGATAATTGAATTCCGCACTAAATGGTGCTAACTATTATATATACTAATGTCCTTTTAAATTAAACATGCAAAACGCAACATGTTTTATAACCAGGAAAAAAGGCAGGAATCATCCTCTTGTGCCAGGGGTGGTAGTAGGATTGCATACCCCTGGTGTGTTTTGTCAACATACTAGGTAAATGCACGGACGTTTGCTGAATCAGTCGTATGACCCACTTGCTGTCTTCACTCGTCTTGGTTGTGGGAACCATCAACATCAAAGAGCAATTGCAAGACCTTGCAGTTAGGGCCACCTGTCTATGTTACAGGCAATATAATGATCATGTTTACTATTTGAATGTTTCCTGTTCAATTTGTATATTAAATGTGGACAAAACATTTAAATTGTGAATATGTAATGCTGCTCGACACAGTCAGAAAGTTATGGAGCCGTTCGTGTTGATTTCAATACCAAGCCTGTTCCACACAAGCATGTACTATTGCTTGAATGAATAATAATTTGATAGATTCCTTCTCTGGATTAACTATTTATCATGCCATCAAGGTGAACAAATACCATAAATCCGGGTAATGCTTATTATGATCAAAGTTCTATGGTCACAAAACAGTATAATTATAAATATCCAGAGACCTGAAATAATATCCAAGCCTTGGATCATCAAACCTAATCATAGAGATATTACATTTCCATAATACTTCAGCTACTCATTGAGGCCAGCTATCTATCCATAAAGACCACACTAGTGTAGTACATGTGTATGTTGGTATGCATGTTTATGCTAATAGTTTCTTCCTAGATAGTATGCATCTTGCATGCCAAACTTTGAAGAATTAATTTAAAGGGAAATAATAGCGGCTTTGTTTTTTGGAAATGTATAAAAAACATGGTTGACTCCAAGTCAGTACAATTACTCAGATTTAACAAGATTACCATCCGGAGCAAAACACAGATGGCAACAATAAAGCCTTTAGCTTATTGAGAGTCCGACATGACCTTTTGTAACCTACTCATTTAACTTAAATGTCAATTTTTTTTAGATTATAAATGTATTCACATGGCTACAGTACTAGTGTTTATACAATTAATGCTTAGGTAGTTTGCTTCATTCAATGTCTTCTGTCTGTCTTCTGTAGTTGTGTCAACTGGGACAAACTGCAGAACTGTGTGAAGGTGCTATGTAAATTGTAATATAATTCCAAATAGCATCTAATTAGTTATCCTGGAATGAGCATTAATCCCCATATGATTACCTTCTACTGGTGAGTGGTGACTTAATTAGAAGTAATGCAGTATTTTCAGAACTAATAACCAGCATGTTGTTCAGGTATCAGTTACTTGTGCAAGGTCAGGTGTTTTGCTTTGTCCACCATCTGGTCAGTGTTTGTTGTGGATAGGCAGGACTATGTTGAAGGTGTTGAAGGCAGGGAGAAGGTAATCATACCTTCAACACCAGTAAAGCCTGTACCATGGCTTCATAGACTTAAGAAGACCTTTGATAGTGTCTGGCATGCAGCCATGGAAAAATGAACTAAAAGACTGTAGTTGTGTTTGACACAATAATTGGTTGGCTTTTTCATTCCCAGAAACCCTTTCTGTTCACAAGCTAGTGTACAACATAACAATTACTGTATTTGGTGTGTTAATTAATTTTGTAACATATATAGTATGTGATTTTTAAAGGGGTTTATTAGTGAGGGGTTATGTCCAAATAGTGGTATGTCCATGAGGGGTTTTGTCCATCTGATGGGTTATGTCCATGAGGGGTTATGTCCAAATAGGTATGTATGTGAGGGTGTTTTTGTGTGGGTAAGGTTTGTCTCTGAAAGGGTTGTCAGTCGGGACTTAATGTCCATGAGGAGATGTCCAGATGGGTTATGTCCATGAGGTGATTTGTCAATCAGGGGTAAATGTCCAGGTGGGGTATATATATATATATCAGTGACCATAAAGATTTATGTCCAATTGTCCATATGGTGTTTTGTTAATGAGGGGTAATGTCCGTACCCAATCTGTTACATCCTTGTGTGGTAAGTGTGGTTGTAGAAGTGTATTCAATTATTGCGGATGTGTCTTTGAACTGGACAAAGGCGCACACCTGTAGGCCGCAATCTCTCGGTCTCATGAGTTCTCTCCAGTGAAAGAGAGCGTACATGGGCATTATACGTCCTACCTGAGTACAATAGAATGGGGTATTTTATCAGAAGTCGCTCATGCATGACTGCTACAGATTAAACATAACAATTTGATGTATGCCGTATGAATGAGTGATTCAAGGACCATTGTGCATGTTCATACAATATCAGTTTTATCTACCTTGGTGGTGCCAATAAGGGGGTGCAAGTTTGGACTAACTCATTCGTTTGGAGTGAGTCAGTACAACTTGTGATTAACTGTAAGTAGATTTTATTGGGAAGTTCCTATGGAGCTGAGAGACCGTAGTTACAGAAATGCCTAAAACTAAAAGAATGTGATTTACTTTAAAAAACCTAGAGTCAAGGAGATTAAGATGGGATCAGATAGAAGTCAGTGTTTAGGATGTTGAAAGGTTATGAAAATATTGACCAAGGTGTTTGTTCTCCCATAGTATAGAGCAGCAATTATGTACCTTTTTGCTGCCACCCAAATTTAAGATATAAAGTTAAATATATTAAAAATGAGAACGTGTATTACATTTGTTTGCTAAACATTGAGAAATCAAGTCGGCATCATTCATTGGTTTATACCTGTTAAAAAAACAAAAACAATGATGACAGACTGAATTTTGACACTGTTTGAAGGACAGTATGCTAACTCTTTATAACTTTATTTGTGATGATGATAATAATAAACTTCTAGGTATCCTCAAGAATCTAAGCTCAGAGGTGCAATATACCAGAATCATGAGGCAAAATTATGAACAGGGACATGCAAGAGTCATCATTAGAGCAAGAGGTCGCAAAAGGTTTAGGGTGAGAATGCGATTTAAAAAAAAAAAAATCTTTTTACGAAAGGTGGCTATAGTTTCAGATTATTTTAACGTGATATGTAGATAGATCTAGGGAGTTGATTCCAGAGATTGGGTGCAGCTACAGATAAAGCATGTTTGCCATTGTTAAGCCGTCTTACTTAGGAACAAAAAGAAACATTGTTGCAAACCAGGCGATCTGAGGTTCCTAGGGATATCTGAAAGACACAGGAGACTAATCAAATTTAGCAATGGTTGTGTAGAACCAGGCACGGTGTATGATTTAATATGCAGTCAATCTAACTGACAACTAGCTGTGCGGGATGAAGAACACATGGAGAGCTGGTCAAGAAGATTTGAAGTAATATTACTAAAGGAACAGGTTTTACTATCTATATATCTATCTATAATAACAATTGGACTCTCGATAATCCTGTTCTTTGTCCACTAGCCATTTAGTGTTTGCTACTCTTGGAGTCAGTCTCGCTAGATATCCTGTCTTCTTAAATTCAAAGATGGATTAGTGGAAGGGACTAGGCACTGGATGTAAATAACTTGTTCTCGTTTTTATATTTTCTGTTCATGCAAATGATGAGTTCAGTAATGGACGTAATTGACTGGTGTAGGATGTCATGTCTCTAGATAATTACAACCAGTGAGATGCCTAGTTGACATTCTTTAATTGTATTTACTTCACACACCAGCTGCACAAGTAATTACTGCTCCAAATTGGGTGGTTAAATTGTTCAATCCTGGAAAACCACTTAATTTAGCAGTGTGAGAGACTCCTAGTTTGAATCATGAAACCCCACCATGATTTGCTATTTTATGAGTCCCTGTAATAAACGTTCATTTGATTTCCCATCACCACGGTGATAGCGTTGTGTGTGTTACGCAATGCAGTGTCAGTATTTAGAAGTGAGAAACTCATATTTTGAGACACAGAACCCCCTTAAGTAGCTAACTAGTTGATCAATTTAGGTTATATTAAGACATCCATGTAACAAACTTTCATTTGATTTCCCTTAGAACTCGATTGTGGTGGAGTTGCCTGGCATTAGATGTGTACCAGTACGGCTGATCTATTTCCGTCAATGTCTGCATCCGTTATCAATGGCATAAACATGTTTATGTCACATTAGACGTTCGCAATTGATTCTGTGTTGCTCGGCAACATTTCATTGCCAAGCGAAATTTTGTTTAGAACTATAAATATGTGCACATGTTTTCAGTAGTATTCTGACTCGGTACTTAACTCTAATGCAGTCGTTACTGGTGGATACTTGAGGCTAAACTAAGGGGTCCTTCACATTTGCCTAGATACAGTGCATACTAATCGTTAGACTAATTCATACTCTCCCTCTCCCACCCCTGAATTAGTGTTATTACAGGTGCATGCAATATTATCTAAAACAACGATCACAATAATTTTTACAAACATTTATTTACAATCACTGTGATTATGCAGTTAACATGTGACCAACATATTTATGATTAGTACACAGGCTTTGCCCCCCCCCCTTTGTATGCTTTGTACAAATCTAGATAGATGTTGCCAGTTGTGAATGACCCCAAGGAACTCTGTGGAATTACAGAAAGCATGCAGGCAACAGCAGTTTAATCTCACATGCAGCTGAGCATTTTTGCAGACAACCAATCTGTCGAACTTAGCAACCGTTAGTTTCTGTTGCCTGCCTGAAGATGTCAGAAGTCACACACATTGGCTGGTGATGTTCATAAATCACAAGTCTTCATTGATGCTACTTTTGTGTCCATTGTAACTGGGTAAAACTTATTTGTTTGCCCTATTCTGTCCATACATCTGTGTGTCTATACTACCTGTGATGTATGCATGCATCACAGGAGTCATTTGGGTTTACCTAGATAGCTGTTTGACCATTGAATCAACAGCTGGACATCAACTGGACATGTGGTAAACATAAACCTGTGAGCAGGCAGAGGTCACTTGGATATCACCTATCCAGCAGCAGTTATCACTGGATTAAATACAAAATGGTAGCCGTGTAGGACTTTGCATTGGATTTAGTTTTATGAATTTATTGTAACTTGATCATTATAAAAGATCTCGATAGTTTAACTGGTGCTAACGATACATACACTTATCAATAATTATATAGGTCAGTTTTATGTGCAGACCTGCCATATATATCATTATCATACAGATTTTGTTTGTAAACATAATTTCAGGATGCAATTTTCAGAGGAATGTGATCACATCCCGTTTTAATACACATAAATTTGCTTCAAATGTAAATAATTTACAAAACACACATTGTCTTGTACTTGTCACACAGCGTTATATTCAAATGGTAAACTTATAGTGCTCAAGGAAAAAATTAGATCTACACTAGGCAGATTTTTAACAAAGATTGTGTTTGGTGTATTCAATAGCCTAGTAGATGTTGGCACTCGGTTGAAATATGATTCTAGGAATGCTGTACACGAGTTAACAATGACAATTTAATACAGATTTACACACAATTTCAAGTGAAAAATATGTATTTCAACCAAGAAAATACACAGCTTGTGTGTAATGATGTCATCATCGTGACTATGGTTCTATGTCGGTTTCTAGGTTACTTCTGGGTGTCTAGTTGAGGGAGTGTTGAGTCGTGCCAACCAAGTAGTGGCCTGTAGGGCACTCAGCCAACCCTGGTTGATCCAGTGCGATGCTAGGTAATTCCATGTTAATTGGCATGCATTCCAACTGCAACACTGACCCAGATCAATTCCTGCTTGAAGGCAGGATTCCACACACATTTTCTGGAGGAACAACCCTCAAGTAGCTGTCAGTGTGTACGAGATTGTTGATCCTCAGGCGCCAACTTCTTCCCCTTGATCCTGTTTGGGGTGGGGGTTACATCGCTTAATCTCTTTGCCCTTTCCCAATGAGTCGCTGCTATTTATTGGGAAGCTAGATCTATTTTACTCTTGGTTGTTCACACAAAGCTGCCCTTTTGAGATCTCTTAACACTTTCTGTCTCTCTCCGTCCGTCTTTTCCTCCATACCTCCCTCCCTCCCTCCCTCCCTCCCTCCCTCCACCACTTCCCTCCCTCATCCATTCCTTCCTTCACTCTCTCCTTTCCTTCTCCATCCCCTTCCTCCTTCCCATACCTCGCCTCCCTCCTCCTCCATTTCTGCCTCCTCCTCCATCCCTCTCTCCTTCCATACCTCCCTCTCTCCATGCCTCCCTCACTCTCTTTCCATCTCAGTGTCAGTCTTCCGCTTCCTCTACCACTCTCCTCTGAATTCACGACTGTCAGAACAATAACAATCATTTATTTGAACTTGCTGGGTACAGGGTATATTAATTATGACTGATGTTTTTATTAACCCATCTCAGTATTAATGCGCTAGTGCCGCTAACTGTGGGGCGTCACAGGTGCATCTCCTCATAGGCACTTTCTTTGTTCCTTCACCTCCTTGGACCATTGTCCTCTGATCTACCAATTGACAATATATTTAAACAATTAAATGATAGGGTTGAACATTGGTTTTGATATGCATGGCTTTTCTGGAGGGTGTTTCTCCTAGATCTGAGTGGTGATCAATTTAGCAGATGGTGCCAGTGTAGGTAAATAGCACTTTAAATATTGATCCACGGGTGAGTGTATGCTACCATACACTCTTCAAGGGAATAGTTTGGGAAATTTGCAGTTGCTTAGTGTTCACTACAATTTGAGAAAACACACTCAAGCTGTCGTCTTGTGGCTAATGCTATCCCACAGGGTGGAGGCGACAACTTATTTCACAGAGCCTCACTCAACATATTTGACATCTGGGTACAGATCACTATTTACTCCCCCCCCCCCCCCATTCAGTCAGGGTAGATGAATGACATGCCAGTAATTTTGAGATGGTGCTCCCATTTCTAGAACTGTTTGCACTCTGAAATATTTTAGGACTACAACAATTATGCCGGATAGAGATATATTTTCCAGTATCTGGCTGGCAGCATGTACTGGGTAAGCATGTCGGAAAAGGAAGGATCTCCTGTGCATGTAGATTAAATAGTCTTGATTTTTATAACATCATTATGACTGGGTTGTTCCTGTGTTGATTTTCTTGTAAACAGAATTGTGGGATTTCACGAAAATTCTACAGCAGTTCAACAATATGAATTTGCATACAGCACAGAGAAGCATTACAATTTGCATAGATATGAACCAAATAATGATCAGTCCCCTTCTCATGACCAGAGTTCATCCAAGTATTTGACGACCTCGGCTGCATGTGTTGCTGCTATTATATTATTAGCTAGCATGCAACAAGTTAAACTTGCTCACATATATGTGAATTGGAATCTAACTTATGGAATCATAAACATTGTAAAAAAACGTAACAAATGTTATTTGTGAGCAAAGCCACTGATGTTGAAAGTCTGTACACCACAAAGTACTTGACCACCTGTCTCAAATTTCAGATTTATCTGTCTGGAATCATTTTGATGTATAGGATCAACAACTGGTAATGAACTGAACTGTCTAAGTGTGTCTTAAAGTAGGATTGATTGCATAAATTCGCCAAAAGAATTACAAAAAAGATACCATTGTTCAGAACTGTTTTGTGCTATGTACACTGTACAACTAATCGGAAAACCTCACAAGAAATGTTTTTGGTGTGGTCTCATAAGACATGATCTGTTATGGGCGTGGTCTCATAAGACATGATCTGTTGTGGGTGTGGTCTCACAAGACATGATCTGTTCTGGGCGTGGTCTCACAAGACATGATCTGTTGTGGGCGTGGTCTTAAAAGACATGATCTGTTGTGGACATGGATTCACAAGACATGATCTGTTGTGGGTGTGGTCTCACAAGACATGATCTGTTATGGGTGTGGTCTCACAAGAAATGATCTGTTGTTGGCATGGTCTTACAAGTCATGATCTGTTGTGGGTGTGATCTCATAAAACATGATCTGTTGTGGGCGTGGTCTCACAAGACATGATCTGTTGTGGCGTGGTCTCACAAGACATGATCTGTTATGAGTCTGGTTTCTCTATATAGCTAATTATGTACTTTAAAAGAATGTGCTACTATAGATAATCTGAAATCCTGTCATTCATTAATTTTCAAAATATTGTTCTCTAGAGGTGTTCCGCCCCCCCCCCCCCCCCCCCCCCACCCCATTCCCATCAAACCCATATAGTAGCACTGCAAAACATGCCTTAAGTAGACTTTGATGCATTTAACAGTGTGTCTCGTGTAATTAATGCAAACACAAAAACTGTAGTAGGTTTGTAACTAGGCAGTCCACGAATAGATTTATTGAATTACAATAGGCGTACCACTGTTTTATTGTACACTTATGGTAGATGCCAACTTGTTTATACCATAATTGAAAGTTAAGAGTGTTTTAAGTGTACCAAGCGTACAGTACTACATGGCTGCAGAGGGTGGCATCTTGATGAGTCCACCCAGAGTGTGTGGAAAGGACCTCTCAAACTCTCTGCTGTCCACCATATTCGATGATGATATCAATGTAGGGAGGTGCCCTTATATATTATGCTTCAGTGAGAGGTCAGTCCTATTTGGGCAACAAAGTCCCTGCCACAATTGTCACCGAAGATGGTAGTCCATGAACCACCCAGAAGGCCATGCCAATGATTGTGATCATGTTCTATTTTTGTCTTCACCTTTCTTCGATATGGATCTTTCCCTTGTATATGGCCCGCTTCCACTGTTGAAAGGAATTTAGGACGTCTGGATGTCTGCAGTCACCACCAGCTATTCTGCCCATGAAGAGCCATCATCAGTATCTTGCAACATCGTGGAAGCCACGAAGAATGAGGTTTGGCCACATCCTCAGAATGAGCGAAGACCATCTCATGAACCAAACAGTACTGGCAACAGTGGCTGTACTATCCCAGCTCATTCATGGTGGACCTCAGAGAGGCTCACACATCCAATCACTGTATGCCTCACTGGTCCTTTATGAACAATTCAGCACTTAGAACTGGAGGAGAGAGGCGCAATACTAAGATTTCTGCTACATATGTATGTATGTAAAGCCTTCTGAATGATCTTGTGGGCATTAAGGCAGCAGTTAGGGTTAAGATTTTGGGCTTGTTATTTCATACAACAACTCTAGTGATGGCACTCAACCAAGATGGAGTAACAGAATCGTTGCACTGGTGATGCTGATGGTACCATCAAGTGAATCTGCAACTAGTCACATGCTCAGGCAATTTCTCACCCAAATAAGGTAATTTCTACCTATTCTGGGGTGAGGGTTAGTGATAGGCATTGGTAACAAATTACCATTACCATTTTCAACCTCATGATTGTGTGACTGCTCATAAAGGAGGATGTTTTATTATTCCCCCTGGATGAGTGTCACATGGCCATGTGTGCAGCCATGCGTGACGCTGTATGTGCAGCCATGTGCATGTGGCCAGACATCAATGCTGAAGACACCCACAACTGTGACTTCCGCTGTCACCTGCGATAAATTGCCCTGTAATTACAGTCTTTGCAGGGGCATACGGCTATGCGAGGGGGTCACGTTGTTTGCGCTGAACATAATGCCGAACCCTTCCGCAACCTATAATTTCGTTAGGTGTCAGATTTACTGGAGACCAAAGGTCTGAAGAGATTCGATAGCCGTTATTTATGGTAGGTGTTTAAAACGTTTCCCATTTTTGGTCGGCATGGGGCGCACTTTCACTGGAGATCGTGACGTGAGACTGTACTGGCTGACTTGAAATTAATGCAGGTTTACGTGGGTGATTATGGTAAACTTGGGTGGGAAGTACTGTGGTACAATGTCGTTTTAGTGGTTTTGTCTGAATTTTTTTGGTGGAATTACTAGTCGTACTGAAGCACTAAATAAGTAATTTAAGCTCTACCATTCAAGTACTTCATGAGGTCATTTTTCCCATAAGCAGACAAATGTGGTTTTGCCAGCCAAGCTACTTACATACATCATTAATCATTTCCCTATAGTCTGAGTTCTACTGACATGTCTGTGGGTTTGTTCACAAATACAACATGTGAAAGGGAACCAGTCAGTTCATCTACCTGGAGTTAGCAGGCGTAGTAATTTGTAACAGGAAGTCTGGTTTGTTGAACATGGGAAAATGGGACATTGTTGAACATAAAAGGGTATTGCAGTAAATCCAGTCCGACTCAGCTGTATTGCCAATAAAGGTTGTTTTGAAACAGTATGTTTTGTTTACCATTTGAACATGCTCCGCGGTGTATCTTCCAAATTGCGAATGTTGTTGCAAGCTTACTTTAGAAACACAATTTGGCAGGCTATATGCCTTCAACATAGTTATTATAGTCTTAAGAACATTATATTAATTAATACATGAAAGACTAGGAACAGACTGACTCCTTTTAATATACAGTTATCCAGGATTTTTTAAAATTTTGCTGGTCAATACCCAGTAGCCAGTTCGTGGTGTCAAAAAGAATTATCTTAATAATTTATTCTAAAACAGATAATATATATATATATATATTATATTAATTACACATTTTATAAAAAAGAAGTTGACAGACCAATAAGTCATCCTGTCGTCTACGAATTGTATATTTCATTTGGTCTCCTGATTTGGTCTCCTGTATTTGAAGTAAAGTGGTTTCTGTCTTTATAGATGCTGTAAAAATAGCAAGCATTTCCAACAGCACTCTTTTCCAAGGCAGTCTTTAAATAACACCCCTGCTGCTGTAACAGCTTTCACACAAGCATTTACATTTGCCTTTGAAGATAAATGTTTGGGTGGGTCCATAAAACCCTTGTGCCATGATTAATTGCCATGCTGCATTTGAAGGTGATGTCTAAATTAATAGCTAAGTTATTCAACCATAAAACTGCAACAATCATCATGCCAGCAAACACACCCATCATCTTGGCTCTAAGATACATTATCTCACAGAATTCCACACTTATTTGTTTGTCTGGCTGTGTTTTTAACCAGTGAATTAACATGGAATAAACCAACGGTTGGTCTGTCTGTGAATGTCTCTGCACTCAAGAGTGCCATGTCAATACAGAAGGTTGTCTGAAGTTTCAAGTGCAAAGCTTCCATTGCATTTGAGAGATTGCTGGCATACTGTCAGGTTTGAATTTGTGGTGTTAATCGCCTCTAATGACCCTACGTCCTGGGTCCATCTTGGGGTGTATTATTATGTATTTAGAGGTTAGATATGAAGATATCCTTTAGTATTTGCTAAGTGCTTTGGGCGGTTTGATGCCAAGAGATAGTCTGTTTGTTCAGGAGCTTGGCCGTAGGTCGGTAATGGCTTATATCGTGCAGTCTCATCGGTAAAATAAACCACACACCATCTGTTTAAGATGAACTGATTATCCTTAGCTGTGATACGTGAAACTGTTATTGAATATAAACTAGATAAACATTTGGTGTGCACTGTTTTTTTACTTCAACTTATAGCCGTGGAGTTGTAGAAAACTATTAAAATGTTAACAACACTGCCTTCATGGGAGATAAATGTTGCATCGATATCTTATTGTAGATCTTGCCGACTGTTCCTAAATGAGCCATGTCGAATTCAGTGTTGCCACCTGGTGAACTCAACACCTATCATTTGTTATCATTTTATAACAGAAGTTTCGGTTAAATAATTTTCAACAATGAACATAGTTATTTTAACCCTTAAAACATTTCAAAACCTCTATGTGCTTATAACATTTAATGTAGGAAGCTACAATGATTAAGAGGAAATCCAAATAGGCATTTTAGGTTCCTGAATGGTCCTGAAAATAAAGAGCTCTTTTAAAAATATTGTTTTCATACTTCTAAGGATGGACGAAGAAATAGAGGACAGTTGTGTGTAAATATGTTGAGAAAAATTTGACAGATATATCTTCTAGGTATGCAAGTTACATGTATCAAAATGATGTCGGATCTAGATGAATTATTGTTGGATTTTCACAAAGCCAGATGGTTTCTTACCCACATGCCATCTCAGTTTTGTTTGCGTTGACTTGTTAAATCTTGTTTTTAAAAGCTGTTTGTTTACTTTCAGATGTGTTACAATGTCACTACAGTAAGGCAATGGGGATGTTCGTATAAAACCAAGTTGCTGTGCTGGCACAGTCAAGACATGATGGAAAACGGCATGGCAAAGAAACACACTTGTTTCAAAATCGTGGGCGTGTAAATCAAATACACAGTAAGTATGCGTTGTTCTTGTAGCAGTAATCATGATGGGGATGGAAAACTAGATGCGGTTGTATATTTAAAAAAATATTCTTCATAACTTCCCCGACAAAGTCAGATTTCCTGTTCTGACTTTGTCGGGGAAGTTATGAAGAATATTTTGATTGATTAGTCAGTATTGTGTACAGTGTAATTACTCATCGTAATTGTATAGATCTGTCAAAGTAAAGCATTTTTGTCATTTTCAAGGCTCTGTGCTATTTAAAAAAATTGTGGTTTGCACGTTTTTCATGATTGGTACACCTCACAGTGAGTTGTTAATGTTATTAATTATTTTGATCATTGCTGTCACTGCTGTGCTATTCATAGTGAACACAGCAACACAGCAAATGTGAAATCACTAGAGAGTAGAGTCCAAAGAAACAGTGTCAGACTATGTAACACAGGATCAACTTTACTCTGAATTGTATTTGTTTGGGATAATTACAAGAAAGTCTGGATCATGTTGGTGTAAACGTATTAGAAAAGTGTTTCATTCCAAGTGTTTCGGGCATTGCGAGGCAGCTAGGTAGAGAGTCTAGAGATCAAATAATCACTATATCTCCTTGGGTATCATCTGATGCTGCTATCTTCACCTTTCAAGAATGCTACAGGCACCAAGAGATCACTGGTATTGCTCCTCTTTCTGACATGTGGCAGTTTTACTGCAGGGCTCATTGTACAAGAACTTATGGTTGAAATAAGATCTTTCCACATCAGTCACGGTTGACTGATTTTGCTGATGTTTCCATTGGTTTCTCTGTGTCTATCTCAGCTATTGTAATATCTCAACGTGTTTAAATGTTGAAGTGGTTAGACATGTATTGTGCTTACGATATATATATATATATATAATTATATTAATTCGTAAATGTCTTCTGAGATTTATTTATGGCCATTAAACATGTTCATTCACCACATGGTTCCATAGAGAAGGTCTTTGGTCTTTGGGAGGCAGTCATTAGGCATCCGATTAACTACAGATATTGGAAATTATTCACAAATGTTTTAGAATAAACTGAACAATAAGGTTAGTGTTCATAAACAAAAAGTGAAATTATATTATCAAATTGTTGATCAATGAAACATTTTGGTGATCACTTCTTATACGTATATATATATATACCGTATTCGTTCTTTTTAGTGTACATGCCCAAATTAGCTTGCACCCGCTTGTGCAGCAGGGTCTGATGTTGGTTTGTGACTAAAACTTATCACTGGAACCATCATTTATTGTAATTCACTGACAACCATTGACAATATGAGAAAGAAAGTTCCACCCGCATCCACAACCTTTGCAAAGTTCCAGTTGCCTTTTGAGCGCAAAATCACCATAACACGGATGTATAAATCACTTCCAGTTAACATCAGTTACGTTGACGTGTCTCATCCCGGCTGAACTAAACTTCAATGTATATATGCAGAGGATGGCATGGCCTGCTCCCTGACTTTGTCTTAGCACCACTGTCATGCAGATCGTTTGTTTTGTAACTTATCTCTCTAATGTGAAATAGTTTTAAATACTTGGTCACCATAAATAAATGACAAAATTGTGTTTTCTAATTCAGAGTGACATGCGTGTAAATGGTGCCATGTTTATTTTAAAAACGGAAATTAATGATCTCATAGTGGAGTACTGTAGAAAAAGTAAAAATACGCATAATTTCCACCATGTGCTGTCACCATTTTGTCATTTTCACACTGGTTTGAGAAACAGAATTTGTGTAACTAAAAATAGTTTGTATGCGTACTGTACACTAAAAAGAATGTATACAGTATATCTATATAGTTTTAGGTTATATTAAACATCACGGAGAACTATGTGGTGATGCTACTGTGCTATAAAATATTCTGTTTTAAATAAAGTACTATGTGTAAACATACAACATTGCGTTGCAATAAAAACGATGATCAATGTGTTGTACTTTTAATGTAATAAAAGCATGCTAGTTCTCATTATATCAACCAAGCGGAAGGCAGAATGTTCTAGACTAGCCCAGATCATGTTGCCCGCTATCAATATCAGCATTGCAAAAAAGCTATCTTCTATCATCCACTTGAGCAATTTTTCAGTCCCCTGGCCTTGGGATAAATGCAATTGCGCCATAAGCAATATGCGTTGTCCGTGACTTGGTGTAATTATGAAGGTTAGACGGCGCCGTATTGCGTCATCACCGATGAACTGGTCATACTGGCGTCATGATTCATGTTGTGGTTTCATTCTCCAGATGGACACCTGACATTTAGTAAATTAGTTTACAGTGGAACCACATGATAAAGGTCACCTTTATGACTGGACAAGTGACCTGAATAGCGAGGTGTCCATATTAGCGTGACTAATATCCTATACTTTGCTGTATGGGGAAATAATTCTGGACTGTCCTAGGGCGACCTTAATTGTGAGGTGGCTGTATTACAGGGGTGACAGAAAAG
Source organism: Escarpia spicata (assembly GCA_963995525.1). Taxonomy (NCBI): domain Eukaryota; kingdom Metazoa; phylum Annelida; class Polychaeta; order Sabellida; family Siboglinidae; genus Escarpia; species Escarpia spicata. Next base: position 37,444,825 of record OZ023218.1, read on the forward strand.
CAAGTTTCCACTGTGGTTAATTCACATTTATAAACAACTGGTGGAATATATGTATAATTAGTTCATATGTTAGAAGTCTAGCCAATGATTCGTCTAATAAATGTTGTCCATGAGCCTATATGTGAACAGGGAATATACAGGGCTTACTGCATCTAGATTAATCTTAGGGGATATGTTATGTGAACTGTACTTTTAAGTAAATCAGTTGTGTGCACTGCATTTACTTTTCACTCCTGGACTGTCATCAAGTTTTTTTATCTATAATTAAATTCCAGTGAAGTGTTAATGCCCCATAGTGTCTTATATCACAAGCCGATACTTTGTTTCTGCTTCTAAAGGCCTTCCAGACAACTATTTATCTTTCCATGTGCATGCTGTCAAAATTTTAATGTAGCTGTGTACAAGAGATGTTCATTCTTTTTATTTTATTATTTGTTTACTTAAATTTCACTTAAATGTTTTACTTAAATGTTTCTTAATGCATCAGTTCTCTTAAATTATAGATATCAAATTAGCAATATTATTATATATATATATATTATACTGTATTTACTCATATTTATTCATCTAGTCTCCTGTTGCTTGGATCATCTTTCTTACAATTTATTAGTCCTTTGGCTAACAGTAAACTTAACCTTGGCAAACAAGCTTTTTCTGGTGCTGTACCCAAAATTTGGAATGAGTTTTCCATCACCTTAAAATCATCTGAAACTAATGCCACCTTCTGCAAAACAATCAGACATCGACATTCAGAGATGCTCATTAATTACCTTGTTTTAGGGATCTACGTTAAACTGCAACAGTGTGAGTTAAACAGTGTACTTTTATATCTAGGGACAGTTTTCAAAAGCTACGAGATAGTAACATAGGAAGAAAAACAAAATGAGGACCAGTATCGAAGTCGGCATCAACGCGAACAAGGAGAATAGTGGCACCTGGTGGATATAACCTGTCCCCTAGGTATTTACACCGGTGCAATGTGTGGTTGTTTTCGTTCAAGTAATTCACAGGTCAGATATCATAGTTTCATTCCAGTTCCAACCACCGCTGTTTTCCTGACAGTTCCTAGAAATATCTGTGTTCTAGGACCTGATGATACAGTAAAGACATGTTTGCTCTGACGCTTCAACTGACGTTCATCAATTAAAGATGTCTTTCGTGTTCGGAAAGCGCAAAGGTGTTTTGATGTCGATAGAGACATGTATGGGAACATTAACACAATCAGTGGCGCCTGTTTATAACCGGTTAACTCTGCTGGTGAGATGGCTTTGCGTTAGAAGTCCATCGATTTTATGCAAAATCATAAATCACACAGATGTATTGGGAGTAATTCGGAAAGCACATGTGCTCTTGCGTCATTGAGCACATTCATCGTGATGATTAAATTAAAATGAAATGCCAAACTGCACAATGACAGAACCCCTGGTTTAACAGTCTGACTCTATAGCCCTTTCAGAATAATATGTGCATTTCCGATTACCTAGTCAAACCTATAAAAGTAGCCAACTTTAGTTCTTAGACTGGAAAGACATGTATTTATCTGCTACCCAGCATGGAAAAGCCTGTAATTTTAATTATTCAGAAATTAAATGGCACAGACCCATAACGTACAGTTATCTGCCTATGGAATCCACTCACCTCCAGAGGATGTCATCTTGAGAACAGATTTTAAAAGATAATAATATTGTAATGATGGTTTATAATTGCTGCCTTGGTGCGTCCCATGGGTGGATATAAGCTATCACAGGTATATATATTCCAATTAAACTTATAATGTATATTCGATGTAACTGCCGTGCTCAAATGTAAGTCGGTTTTGGCATGCATGTATTTTAAAGGAAGCATGGAAAAAGCATGGAAATGGCATGGAATTTTATAGTTGCTGAAGTGTCTGAACCATGGGCCACCTCGCATGTCTTATACTCGGAGAAATACTACCTGCTCTTTATTGCTTGGCGTGATCTTGTGCAATTTGCCCACAACTGATGGAGCAGTTGTGTGGCTTCATCGGTGACTGTGGCTTGGTTATGACGCTTGTAAATTCTGCTCACATGGGAAATCTTATTGTTCATGCAGCATGGCAGAAACAGTGCGTCATATAACGCAGCAACGGAGCAGGAAACTTCCACTTGCCCGTTGTATAATATACTTTACGGCCATATTGATTCCACGTTTGCCAATCTCAAACCTTCTAGAATTGGCCTTGCGAAGACACGTCTTGAAACGGGTTAAGTAACAATCGCTCTTCACTGTACTATTACAAAACCATAGCTAAATTGTGAATATTCAATACGTGATGGTTAATATTCATTTAGCCCATTGCAAATCATATTTGATGATATTCAGGTATCTAGTGTGAGACTAGTCTAAGCTAAGTGTGCAGTCGATTTAATTTAAAAAAAAAGAGTATACAGTTTTGTTGAAATCATTGAAAGAATTTCAGACCTTGATCGTAAGTTTCAAAAGTGTGGATACCTTTACATGTATTTCATAGTATACTATCTGGAGCTAGCTATCTGGACCACTTTGCCATGTCTACTTCTAGTCGAGTTTCGACTGGGCCTGGTAAAAAAAAAAAATTTATTTGTCTTCTTAAAAGTAAGTAATATTATTCGTACAAATGAGCTAGTTTGTTATTGTGGACACTAGATAGGCTTGATATTCTGCAAACCGATTATAAAACCAAATGAGCAAAAAATGTATTTACAGGTTAGTAAGTTTTGTATTTCTTTATGTACAGTTTATGTGCTGAAGTCTGATGCATTGACAGCATTGGGCGGTTTAATCGTCTTACTTGATTGTGTCTTGACGTCACCAAGGTGAACTCAGGGGAAATCTCAAACACATCAAAATAAATGTATACTAGACTTCACCCATCCATGAAGTAACAAACTGACGGCAGCAGTTAGATTAGTATTACTGTATTTGAACTAGTTTGATCTTAAACTTGCTCCTGCTGACTATTATAGTAGTGTAGTATCATTATAGTAGTGTAGTATCATTATAGTATCAGTAATTGACAGATCTGCTACGTCACTCTTCCACCAACCTTTGACATCAATGTTGATTGTTGATAACGGTTATATATATGAATTACATTATTACTGCTGCATGACTTCTCATAAATCGAACATTCCCGCATACAGTTGTCACATTAAAATCATTACCTTACGTCTCGGTTGTAAAGAAACACTTGGAACCAGAATTTTTACAAAATATACAACAGAATGTCCAAACCCACCACATGTTTGGTGTCCATTTTTTGATGGCATGACAGAGTTTTTGTTAGGCAACAGGTCACGTAATTGATGGGTCAAATAGTGACAGTAAAATAGGAATAACAATGCAGTGGTGCCCTCTGGAAGCGAGTGATTCATAACTTATTTTTGTTGTACAGGATACTAAAGCATAGATTGCAAACATAAATTTTTTATAAGTAAATAACTAACTATCACTGTTCTTTATAACCAGACCTAAAGTGAGCGGATTATTACACGTTCATGCAAATAAGCACACACGCACACGTACTGGATGAATTATAAATAAAATATACTTTTGTTGAGATTTCTGTCAAACACCTAAACCGTAGCTGGCTCCTAGCAGGTGTCTGTTATATATATATATATGTATATATATATATATATATAAGGCAACAAAAGATGCTACACTGTTAATGTATAACCCGTGTTGAACCCAGAGAGCTGGTGGTCTGGGCTGCTAATGCAGCACAGAAGCCACAACAAAAGCACCTGGCACTGTGCAGGCAGTTTCCCTGGCCACCTTGTGGGGAGGTGAATGAATAAAAAGCATTGCTGGTGTGTGTGTGTGTGTGTGTGTGTGTGTGTGTGTGTGTGTGTGTGTGTGTGTGTGTGTGTGTGTGTGTGTGTGTGTGTGTGTGTGTGTGTGTGTGTGTGTGTGTGTGTGTGTGTGTGTGTGTGTGTGTGTGTGTTCCCCAGGGAGCCTTCTGGCTCCTCAGGTATGTAAACATCTCCTCTCTGTGTTCCCACCCCCCTTGAGGTTCTACTTTGGAGCAGCCATCTTCTTCTGGTCTTCCTATTGTCTTTGTTATTGTCATTTGTCATTGAGCCAGTGAAACACAGGCCTGAATGGTGTGACTGAGAGCCACTAAATCAGAGTCATTTGTCAGGGAGCGCCCTCTCCAGGCGCCAGGAATGTAGGACTGGCAAAGTACTGGGCACTGCCAGACTTCACCTGGATTCCCTAGGTTCAACATCTTCTGTTATGTTTATAGGTTAAACCTAAGATTGTGTTGGTATACATGACTAAATCATGGACTTTATTCCTGACTATCGCCTGGGTCAGTTACATTGTATTGTAATTGAAATTCCAATTCCAGAATTTGTGTTATGTTTTTTAAAGTATTTGGAATTGGTGAAAATGTTATTGAAATTGGTGATCATCTTCAGTTATTTTCAGTTTTTAAAATTCCATCATGTAACAGTTTAACTTTTAATGTTGTTTAATTCTTTTATTAAAATGTACCGGTACTCCAATTTTGAATGGAAGACTGTTTGAAATTACATAAAGTTGCTAAATAAAGCTGCTCTAAAAACAGATGTTATTTTTGGCAGTGTGCATATGTAGTTGCTATTTTGACATGTGATTAAACATTAGAACTTTGTAAATGGATTTTTTTATGTGGAATTGGTATGTTGTACTTGGTATGCAGTTGAAATAATATAATTGATTTGGTGTCTACATGCATAGTATATCATATCCTACAAAGTCTTTAGAAGGAACCGGTAGTAATTAAATGTACAGTGTCTGTTCAATATAAACAAATCTGATACACAACACACCATGTACCATGACTGGTCTGATTAGCTTGGCTTGCTATATCTGGCGAGGCTCATTCGTGTTTCACAATAAAACTGAGATTTTCAAGGTTGTACTTTTAAAATTCTGTTTTTACTATTGAGTCATTATTAGCAGGAAGTTTTTTTAATCACTTGTATGTCGTCCCACTTGTTGTTTAATGTGTGAGAACCAGAAACTTCAAAGGTATTTGCGGTCACGGATGTGTGCCTCTGCTATAACTTGAATAAGTGTCAATTACAGGCAATAACAGCTGCTTAATATTTGAATGTTGTGTTTGCAAGTTGAATACTTTGCTGGTGCTACACACCAATGCAAACATTGCTTCAGGCTTATTAAACCCAATTTTGTGTCCACTATACCTTCGATATATCTATTCTAGCAATAAGAACAATATTATAAACAGATGTAGAATGGACTTTGTACGTTTAATTAATATCAAACATGTTTGGTCGCATTTCTGTGGTGATACCAATATCATAGGTGGTATATCTCTTGCAAGTGACTCAGATTTCTCCAGATGCTGGCGCCATATTGTAACCAGAATCCAATTACTTGTGATAATTATACATCATAGACTTAATGTGAGTGAGGCAGAAATAGCACAGAAAAGAGTGCATTATATCGCTGTATGTAAACAAGCCCAGTGGCTGTTTTTAATAGAATCCAGCGCCTGCCTGTCGTATCTAGCACTAGATATGTTGGGTGTGTGCCAGGAAATGTATAGTTTGTCTGCGGGTGTGAACGCCCACTGCATCACCTACAGGAATAGACAGTTAGCTGCATGGGTGCTTCGGTCCAGATGTTTGTCGCATTATGTTGAGGGTACAGACTTCACTCCAATCGATAGTTCTTTAAGCTGTAATTGAACCAGCTGGAGCAAAGTAATGAATTTGCCAAACCAATGTAATAAATGTCTAATCAATTCCGAAGAATGCTTCTCAAATAGGTTAGAAACCCAGGGGCTTAACTTGGATATTTCACTGAGGGAGGGGGAATCTGTGACCCAGACCAAATGAGCACCGGCACTTTATATGTTCCGATAGAGCGCTGTATCCAGTCCTCAGAACTTCTCAAAGGGCTTTTCACTTTACTCCCTGGCAGACCTGTTCAACCGAATACCATCTTGACTTCTCTGGGAAGCATCCAGCCATGCTGCAACCAATGCACAAAGACTATTCATACACAAATATTAATTACAGTCTTTAGCCAGATACTCATTCATACAGCTGAGTGACCTGGAGGAGCGTAGAGTTAACGAACTTGCCCAAGGTTCTCGGGTTCTCTCAATTGAGTCCAATGCTCTAGTCACTAGCCACTGCCACGGCAAGCGGTATATATGATGTCATGAATACGGTAGTAAACATGATCTGTCCCCATATGATTATAGATGGTCACCAGTATGTAATTCAGTGTGGTGAACACCTCCCCTTGAGGCTCATCTGTGATCATTTCCCAGAATGCCTCACCCACACATACACCTGGGGCTCACCAGGCCTGAGCCCTTGCTGTGGTCTAGAGACCACCATTCCCCCTGGCTTTGCCACAACAGGAGATAACCATAGGTATAAATAGCCATGGAATATATTTTTAAGCAGTTTTCCATTGGCATCTGTGACTGGAGATAAATCATAGTATAGTGCTCGGCTGATATTGCTGCAGGTGTGCACCGTGACAATAGCTCTGTTGTTGTGTATATATGTGAATTGTCACAAATGCAAGAGAGTTTGCATTATCCTGATCTGCCTGATGACTGGGCCAGTGCAGAGGTTATGATTGCAGCAGCTGATTTAATCGGCTGTGGTTGGGTGATAAGATAAGAGGGGAAGAAATCATAAAGTCAGTGGGAGTAGCAAGTGTGGGAGATAATACATAAGTAGAGCAGTGCCAGGTGCACTACAGCAGTACCAGGTGCACTATGGCAGTGCCAGGAGCACTATGGCAGTACCAGGTGCACTATGGCAGTGCCAAGTACACAATGGCAGTCTCAGGTGAACTATGGCAGTACCAGGTGCACTCTGGCAGTGCTAGATGCACTATGGCAGTACAGGTGCACTGTAGTAGTTCCAAGTGCACTATGGCAGTGTCAGGTGAACTATGGCAGTGCCAGGTGCATTGTGGCAGTGCCAGATGCATTATGGCAGTACAGGTGCACTAAGGCATTACCAGGTGCACTATGACAGTGCCAGGTGCACTATGACAGTGCCAGGTGCACTATGACAGTGCCAGGTGCACTATGACAGTGCCAGGTGCACTATGGCAATGCCAGGTGCACTATGGCAGTGCCACGTGAACTATGGATGCCATATACACTATGGCAGTGCCGTATGCACCACGACAGTGCAGGATGCACCATGACTGTGCTGGATGTTCCATGACAGTGCTGTATGCACCATGGCAGTGTTGGATGCACCATGACAGTGCCGAATGCACCATGACAGTGCCAGGTGCACCATGACAGTGCCAGGTGAACCATGACCGTGCTGGGTGCACCACAACAGTGCCAGATGCACCATGGCAGTGCTGGATGCACCATGGCAGTACTGGATGCACCATGGTAGTGCTGGATGCACCACGACAGTGCCAGATGCATCATGACAGTGCTAGGTGCACCATGGCAGTACTGGATGCACCATGGTAGTGCTGGATGCACCACGACACTGCCAGATGCATCATGACAGTGCTAGGTGCACCATGGCAGTACTGGATGCACCATGGTAGTGCTGGATGCACCACGACAGTGCCAGATGCATCATGACAGTGCTAGGTGCACCATGGCAGTACTGGATGCACCATGGTAGTGCTGGATGCACCACGACACTGCCAGATGCATCATGACAGTGCTAGGTGCACCATGGCAGTACTGGATGCACCATGGTAGTGCTGGATGCACCACGACAGTGCCAGATGCATCATGACAGTGCTAGGTGCACCATGGCAGTACTGGATGCACCACGGCAATATACATTTGGTGTGTTATCCTCTGATGGGACTAAAGCATACTAATTTAAACTGAATACAGCTCTACCATATAGCTCCATAAAAATAAGGCCAGAGCATGTTGGCGCCAGGTCAATTGTGTTCATATTGCGATGTCCCAACAATGGGTTTCAGACCGTGGTTCTGAGAGAATGCCTGAAGCACAGATCTACATATGTTTAGCTGTATAACAATCTAGTATTATCATCGTATATCAAGAGCCGGTCGATCAAAGCTCACTGACGTCTGACATACTTCAGTGACCTAGACAGAATCATAGATAAGGCTTTGCTGACAGATCTCTGTCATAGTGGCCATCAGTGCACATGCAGCATATAAAGTAAACATGACATAGTATATACACGTACATACATATTCCTAAATGCAGCACACACAGACCAGTTATATACCACTGTGTACAACAGACCACTCTTGGATGACGGCGTCTAGTTTACGTAATCATGATCATCTTATATTGTAATCATTAAAACAAACTGGTTACAGCCTTAATTGGCTCCGCTGTCAACCTGGAATTGTATATCGTTTTGTCAATTGTTTTACGGATTGTTTATATTTGTATGTATGATTTATACAATTGCAAATAAAACCTACTACTACTACTCCGTTGTGAGTGATAGGATATACAATCTCAAAAAACAATGCTCTCAAAATCATTAAAAAAAAATTTTAATGCAAATATTTACACATACATGTACATCATTATATTTCTGGTTATATTATCACAATTTTATTTTAAACTAAAATGTTTTATCCAGGCAACTAGACTGGCTTTGGTCTGCTTAACACAGAGGTCTGCCTGACACAGGATTGAGGTGCTATAATAGCTTCATGATTACAATTGTATATTCATATGTACTTGTGGTCTTCTTTTTCAAAAAAAATGGAAAAATTAATGTGAAAAAAAGCAATACATTTCATCCTTACATTACGTTCATAGAAGGTTAGATTAATGGGTCATACATGTGTTTGTTTTCACTCACCGTCATAGTATAGTATAACCAAAGCACTTGAATCAGGAAGCACAGTCACTTGGTGATATGCCATATGAATTGAACAGATAGCGCCATCTGTTGCTCTGAATTGGTGTTATTATGCTGTGTTTTGGATGAGAATTCCTGCTCTTTGAAGGCAATAGTCACTGTTTAAAAAAACCAGAAGTATGTTTCATTTATCAAAAAGAACTAGCGATGAGAAGTGGCTCTATATAAGGCAGTTGAATAGTAACAATAGTTAATTAAATTCTCATAAATTCAACATAGTAATGCTAATTGCTATTTCAATGCATCAGGTGGCGCAACCCGAGTGACTCTGCTTACTGATTTAAATGGTTGTTTATTAATCAACATATATCTGTCCATGAATATTGCAAATGGTTCCTAAACAGAATTTTGATGTCGGTAAGGGATCATCTCAGAACATCAATGTCTGATATCAAAAGAAATTACTTTTGTCTGTTCTCAGCAACCCTCACCCCTGCTCAGATGAAAGTTTGTAAGCGTTGATATGATGATATCAATATGACAGTATCAGTCCAAAGTGTATAATTTCAATGTCCGACGTCTCTGACTCTCCTCCCCCAAACGAAAGTAGTTTTGTCTGATATCGAACATCAGTGTTCTGAGATGATCCCTAAGACTTGCAATAATCTACTTACGACTGATCACAAAGCCAATTTCACTTTGAAAATAATCACCCGATAACATATTTGCGTTTCAGCCCCTGGTGGTCGCAATGGGCTGCACTCTGGCAAAGGACCACAATGGCGACCACTTCCCCCGTACCTTTAAGGTGTACAACGTCGACGACCAGGGTCAGGAACGAAACGCCGGCAAGATCGAAATCACTGACACAGAGCTTGTGCTCTACCAAAAGGGCAAGGAACCGTTCCGCTGGCCACTCCGGAGTCTGCGACGGTACGGGTTCGACGCCGAGTTGTTCTCATTTGAGAGTGGTCGACGGTGTCCGACTGGGCCGGGGATCTACGCGTTCAAATGTCAGCGCGCGGAGGCGTTGTTCAATCTACTGCAGGAGTGTATCCAGCGCGCCGGGCAGGAAGAACAGCAACACACAACAAACGGCATGACCGACGTCAGTGGAAGTGTCGGCGACAATCGGCATTCGTTTGTCGAGTTCCGCCAGGTGGCGCCGGCGTTGTCCGATTTACCACATGCAGCTAACCCGCTGCACGTGTATGTGAATAGTACGTTGTTGGTTGCGAACGGACGTGATGCAGCAGCAGGGGGTGATATGATGGATTTGGCTCCTGGTGGGGGCGGACATGAATATGTAAACACAGCGATTGTATCGCTCAAGGACCCCGCATCGCACACCAGTCTCGCTGCGATGGCGGTCGACACTGACAGCGTGGTGCTGATCAACAGAACAGACTCGTCGTCTGCGGCAATGGTTCCCACAACAACATGGGAACACACGATACAATACGCAGAACTCGACCTCCCGAACACCGAGTTAGACGGCGATAACGGTGGCACCACTGCGATGTCGAACGGGTTCTGTCATCTCAAAAACCACTGCCACCGACATTCTTGTGTGGACGAAAGCGAACGTGCATTGAGCATGTATGTGAACTTGCCTGGCGGTGCGAGCGGTGCTGCGGCTCGGTGTATACGGCGCAGTCGCAGTTGTTGTGGCGCGTCCGCCAGTGAAGGCGGAAACATTGACACGGAAGACCCACACAGTTACGCCAATCTCGGTCTGCTGTCAGCAAAGGCATGTCCACCAGTGAAATGTCCAAAAACTGTTGCTGGTGCCCGCGTCAACTACATACAGCTCGATTTGAAGTCGGACGGCAGTGAGTGCGCATCAAACGGCCAACAGGTGGGGCCGACTTCACTAGGCAGCAGCACATCCAATCAGGACTCGCCGGTGCGGCTTGGTATCTCGTCATCGTCGACAGCAACAGAGAGCTACGCAATGATTGATTTCCATAAGACTGCTGCGCTGAATGCTAAGACAGCGTACAACGATGAAGGGTTCCGCAAGACGCGACACAACAGCAACATCGATGAGTTGTACAGCGACTGATAGCGATGCAGACATGCACGGATGCTTTATCGTCACGTGTAGCCGCTTTATCATCGCGCTCGAATGCTTTGATCGGGAGTACAATTCCAGGTGCCTTTGGTGTCATGTTGTCACCTTCTGGCGCCATTCTTTAATTCCGGCCACACTTGTGTGTGTTGTTAATGTTGCGCTACCATCGGTACTTTAAATGGCCAGCAGATGGTGCCAGAGTATGAATCACAGCGTCAAAAGTATGTAAACTGTAAGCTGAGTTAAAATAATCATACAATCTGTTTACGCACTAGTCCATATGTACGCTGGAGCAGTAACTATAGCAGTGCACCAGTGGCGCCCTCTGTCAACTGCTGTTTTGTGAATGTTACGTTGGCGAGCAGCCGAGCATTAGCGCTTCAGGTAACAGTGTATTTATGTGGTGTCCATCTTGTAGCATGCTTGACACAGTCTAGCTCAACAGGTGTCTTTAAGAGCCCATCATTGCCAGGGTGTGTACCCTCTTTTCTGGGTGTTCTTTGTACCCAATAAAGACTTGCCCATGTTCACATTGTCTGCCAAGCTCCAATAGACATGTAGGCATAGTTTCAACACCTTGCCTTCTCTGCGATTTGACGTCGAGGTGTTTGGCATGACACCAATAGTCCCATCTGGCGGCCACTAACTTACACATGTAGTAATCAAAGTTTACTAATCAAGCTCTGGGGAGCAGAATGTTTTTATCAATGCAGATACCATCATCTCAGTTAACTTACAAGTCACAAAACCAGTTACATGGAGAAGAAATATGTCTGTAAATAAAATATGTATGTCTGTGACCATACATGAATGTCTGAATGTATATATATTGACTCGGATCAAGGGTGCTTAGACCACTGCACCGATCCCACAAATTAAAGACTGTATATTTCATTACCATAAATATTATGTTTTAAATGTGTCCTAGATATAAAAGAATTAAATATGCACAGAGCAAGAACATAAGTTGTGTTTTGACGTTGAGTATCCAGTACAGTAAAACCCACGCATTATTTGTCTATAATGATTGGTGGTGTTTGTGGACATTTTGAAATATTTTGTCGGAAACACCAGAGCATTGTATTCAATGATTCAGTTGTCAAAATTATGTAAAAAATTTGGAACTTCAACAGGTGCACTGCTGATATCTGCAAAACCTTCTAATAAAGATGAAATATAGAAGGTATTATCGACACAAAAAGCAAGCCATAATTTCTGTTCAAAAACATTAACTCAGTAAACATCTTTCCACAGCTTGATGTTAAGAATTGTTTAAAGAAAACACTAAAGACATGTATATATGTATGGAAACAAAAGTGATGTACCTTTCGTTATGCAATAATTAGGCGCCCATTTGTTAGACTGATTGTTCTCATACAGCTTCCAAGTACATGAAACCAAAAGAACCTTCAGTCAGATTTTAACAATCAGAGTAATTTTTTAGCATACCCAATTCTTAAATGTTGAGTGCATCTGTGATCTGAGTCAAGTACAGACATGATATACATGTATACAAATGTAGATGTCTGTGTATTTACACATGTATGTATATATTTTAAATCATTGCGTACTTATACAAGTTATAATATATACAATGATAGACAAGAATCTTTTCAGAGTCTGCTATTTTGTAGTATGGTGTGTACTGCCATACAGCACAGCCAAGTATTATTACTTGTTAAATTAGCATCAAATATTCCATGTTGTCATCGTTGAGAATTTGTGGCCAAACTGGAGTTTAGGAACAACAATTGTTTAAGTTCATTACGTTTGTTCAGCTGATTTTATGACAGTGCAGGTGTAGAGGCTGATTATGTAGTTTTATCAGTTTGTGAAATTCAAACAAAACATGTTTCATATTGATTCAAACCGCCATCCACCTGCACGGTTACCTAGTGTGAGATCTGTGTGTGTGTGTATATATATATTATGTATGTATATATTTATATATACATATATTAGTCATTCTTGTATGAATGTTTGTATAACTATCATTTCCGTTCAATTTCCAAGGATATTAGTGACTGTCTCATGAATATGTAACTTGTTAATGTTTACTTTGGCAATTGTATATATGTGTACAGTTGTATATGGTGATAAATATATATAATATGTGATTTTGTATTAGGGCATTGATCACAATGGGGACCAGCAATTAACCATAACTCCTCCATAAATCAATCAACATGTATAATTTCCATTATTTAGTGGACATAAATAATTTTTCAATTTGTGTTGGCTATTGAAATGATGAATTTTTATCCAATCAAATTTGATATAGACAAAATGCTGGGCATGATGAATATTAAGATCAATCAAAGATGATATTATCATGTTGGATAGTATTTTGTTACCAGGACAGGACATATATGTGATATTTCAATTAATATAGTTTAATTTAATTAGTTTGGTTTAAGTATATTTCATTTGAGAACATTTCTTGCAGTGTAATTCTGCATCCTGTACATTAGATGGTGCCACTGGCTTCCTATAGAGGGTGGTGTAAATCACCAGACATTTTAAATGCCACGCGATTGTTCAATAGAAACTTCCAAAACTTAAAATTAATAATTTACTTAACTTTTGAAAATGTTTTCAGGTTAGTCTTGCGATTGTACTGCTGACTTCTCTTCTTCTAATATATTCAGTAATGACGCTAATCATGGTTTTAATTAGGTGGAATGTCAGCAATTGAAGTGGCTGATGGGTGCCATTTCTTGCTAACTGAAGTTGTCTTGCTATGAGCCATCTAAGGATACGTTGCTGTCATGTGACTGGCATCTTATAAAATGGACAAAATCCACTGTAGGTTTGGGTTAGTAAATAGCTACTAAGGATATTTGTACATTGGTATATCCACCGCATTATCTGGTCAGAACTAGATCTCAATATTAGAAATCTACCTAAACAGTTTCCATCTAGTTAGTAGTTAAGGGTGGTCTCATCAATTTGCAAGTCTAGAAAAACTGTACGTAGCATTTTGTATTGGTTCAAACTGTCACCCACCGCCACCAATATGTCACAAGGGACTTGTCATTTTGAGCATTCCAAAATGGCTTCCAAAACTACAACAAGTTCCCACTGGACTCGGTTGATGAGACATGGTTTCCCAATAGGTGGCACCGCTGTATCTGGTTATTTCCCAGGTGGCAACTAATCTACCATTCACCCATCATGCATAATGCTATACGTTTTGGGGGAATTTGTGTACTTCGTGCAACCACCCCCTAGACAAAGTGATCTTCTTTAGCCATAACTTTCAAAAAATGTATGAATGTGATAACGACTTCTCACGAGTTATTACAAAACTTCTTGTTAACTCCACTATTTATGCTGCTTTCCAATCACCTCGTGTATACAGTCAATACGACTTCGTAACCCCTACTTGACCCAGTTGCATAAATTTACAAGTGGTAAACCCGAGGAGCGTGTGAACTTTCCAGTTCGCTAAGTCATGTTTACGATATAAACAAGCCCATTGGAATGCAGCATTAAACTGAATGAGAACATGTTGGACGTGGTATTTACGTTGAACCAATGCTACATAGCTGATGTTGAGTGGCCTACAGAAATGCCTGCATTAAACAGTCAGTATTTTTGGGTGTAAACTGTGTATCATTATGCATTTGTATACATGTGCGAACATCTCTAGGCATTGACGCGTGCGTCTAAGTAGACCTGTCAGGTAATAGATCGGTGTGTAGCTTAATATGTAATTTACAGTAACTCCGCTCCTGTTGTGGGGGCTGACACAGGACTCCTACAATTCAACTACCACTGACAATGTCAGGAGAATGCTTTCACATGTATAATAAAATAAAATGTATGCATATAAAATTTGCATGGCGTCTACTTTTAAGCACATATTTTCTGATTCTGAACAAATGAATTACGATGACTAAGGTCAGCAGTTTGTGTTCATTTCCGAAACCTGTTGTGAACACAGAGAGTAAGTTGTGTTGGCATAATTGGTTTTAATGTAAAAACGAGTAGATAGCAATAATGAACACAAGTGAAAGATCATCAGCCAATGAGCTCCTGATTGTTCCTCTAGCTGCACTGTGCACAGGCGATGATGATATGAGGAATGATGCCGCAGTCTTCACTCGATCTCGCCGAGGTATATCCGTTTGTCACTTGATACTGAAGCAACTGCAACAGAAACAGAAACTGGTTATTCAACGTACAATCTACAATTACCCCACATATTTGGGGTTGAAATACATAGTTTTTACTTGAAATTCCATATAAATCCATAGAGCATTTTGTATGGGTTTACCAACGTATAGCATTCATATTCTGATTGAGAGCCGCCATCTAGCAGACTAATAAATAGACTTATGTCAAGTCAAATCAAATCCTCAAGGTTTTGTTTAGAATCTGCCTATCATCTAAAGGATTTTATCAAGAGCAGAATTGGAAGCAAATCCATATTAAAATATGATGTACAGCTGTATTTCTCCCTCGGTCCAAAACATCCATATTGTGTACGAGGAATCCACACAATATAGCCGGTCACTGTTACAATATTTCTTTGACACACCAACGGAAGAGTCCCTGTGGCGCTTTCTAGCCTTAACAGTTTTCAGCATGCAAAATCATTGTCAAGGAGATAAATAAATTCAAAGAGCAAAATTAGACTTGTGAGCTCTTAAGAATGATAGTGAAATGTTTCCATGGTGCGATGCACTAGTAGATATAAATGACTGCACCACAGACCAAGAGCAGTGCACTGTGAGCTCTTAAGAATGATAGTGAAACGTTTCCATGGTGCGATGCACTAGTAGATATAAATGACTGCACCACAGACCAAGAGCAGTGCACTGTGAGCTCTTAAGAATGATAGTGAAACGTTTCCATGGTGCGATGCACTAGTAGATATAAATGACTGCACCACAGACCAAGAACAGTGCACTGTGAGCTCTTAAGAATGATAGTGAAACGTTTTCATGGTGCGATGCACTAGTAGATATAAATGACTGCACCACAGACCAAGAGCAGTGCACTGTGAGCTCTTAAGAATGATAGTGAAACGTTTCCATGGTGCGATGCACTAGTAGATATAAATGACTGCACCACAGACCAAGAGCAGTGCACTGTGAGCTCTTAAGCACTAATAGATATAAATGACTGCACCACAGACCAAGAACAGTGCACTGTGAGCTCATAAGAATGTTAGGGAAACGAACAGCGCACTGTGACTTATGTCTGGCACTTTTCACCTAACCCGAAATCGGGGCTAGTTGATGTCATTCTGATGTAGCAAACAGTTTTCAAGTAATGTTGTGCTTTAGATCCTTCTTCATCGTTTGGTTTTGATGGTTTACATGATTGTGACGCCACACTGACTTTGAGACATTTTTGAAGTGATCAGTCCATACACTCGACTCACCCCGACAGCACTACACACTACCCCAAATGACTCGGACTCAACCTGATCCTAGCGGTAAAACATTCGCATGCCGACTTTTAAAATGTCTCAAAGTCTGCGTGATGCCAGTCATGTAAACCAACCGACAGTGAAGAAGGATGTAAATTATGACATTACTTGAAAACTTTTGATTACGTTAGAATGACACCAACTGACCCCGATTACAATTGGACGTGTGGACACACTACCCACTGACCCAACTAAACTAACACCGACTGGTCGAATCGGGTGAGAAAAAATCAGTGTATCCCAGTTTTTATACCAGGGGCATAGGCAGGGACCTGTCTGCCTGTCTTCAAGACTGGCAGGTGACTAGCCAAAACTGGTAATTATAACTGATAAAACGGGTGGTATTTAGAGGGGCCAGCTGGCCACTAAATTAACTAATATTATAATTCCATGTCTTGGAACCCACACATTAATGACCACAACTGGCAGTGAAACAAATTAAATGGATCAGTATTAATTAAGTAAATGGCTCAAATAATACTGGTTATTATTGAAAAATGTAAACTGACCAATAAAGGCTGTGATTACATGAATGGCTTCCATGCAAGGTATTCACGTGATGATACGCACATTTTAAATTAATTTAAGACTGCTAATTATTTCTGGGTAAGGGTTTGCTTTACATGACACCTACTGATTGGTTCGATGGGATGGAAGTCGATGTCGTTGACTGATCCGGCATGTCCAGGCAGTTTGTAGAGGATGCGGCGACTGGTTGTATCCCAGACGTAGACATGTCTGTCTCCGGAACCTGCCGACACCTTGCTTCCGTCCGGACTCCACGCCACTCGTAACATGTTCTACACCATGCACACGCACAACTGTTATACATCAGTGTTCTATCTTGACCCCAAACAAATTTAAGGTAAGTCGAACTTCCAAAAATGACTGGTCTGCAGCTACTTTAGGTTGCCAAGTCAGTGTCGCAGGGGCTGTTTTCGGAAGGTTCCCACGATTGTCAAGTTATGTTTTGTGTTTTACACACACATTACCTGTTATGTTCCGAACATCTGATTTACCCATAAAGGTGAGATTTATATATGAGGTATTTTGACAAAAATATAGGTCTTTTGTCAAAGGCCAGAGGTTGTAGATTAATCCCTGAGAGTTTGGCACACTAGGTTGAAGCTGTCTAAGAGGAAACCATTAGTTAACATTCCTGCATACATGCATACTCAATTACCTCTTATAGTAAAATAACCACTAGTCTAGCAAATTTA
Source organism: Escarpia spicata (assembly GCA_963995525.1). Lineage (NCBI taxonomy): Eukaryota > Metazoa > Annelida > Polychaeta > Sabellida > Siboglinidae > Escarpia > Escarpia spicata. The sequence continues at coordinate 37,462,375 of OZ023218.1, forward strand.
TGAACCTGCATCTCTTATAGGACCTCCTACTCTAACAGCTGCGGCCAGGAATAGCTGAATATAATTAATGAAGTAAGCGAAAAAGTTATGACGTGGCAGTCAAACTTTAGCAAGAACGAACTGTGATTTTCGGAACATCTTACCTTCTCAAACGTATGTTGAATTCCATGGAATATCTTCACGCACCGTTCTTGTGGTGCATACGGCCGAACATCCCAAATACGCACTGCAGAAGACACAATGCATAAACGTAATTTTTTAACCTTTGAAACATTCACTTTGACATTACATATAGATTCAAATTCTTATGAAATTATACCGACAAAAAAAATTGAAGATAAGAAGTAATTTTGCATGGTCAGTTAAATAATTTTCTTAATTTATAATCCAAAAAAATCGTACTTGATTATTAGATCTGATAACTTTGTGTAGGTGTGAACAATTCATGTTATAGCTTGTAAGATGGAGAGTGAGTTTTTGCTTATTTACTAAACTGAGACCGGCCATAGTCTGTAGTTGAAACAAATTTAATAGTTTGTTCAAGGATTTCATTGAAACTAATTACCACATTTGCTCAAACGAACTGCATATCCTTCATATATGGGGTGTTTTGAAAAAAGATACATGTCTTAGGTCCAACTCCTGGTGCCATAGAATATTCCCTGAAAGTTTGGCACTCAAGGTTCGAGCTGTCTATGAGGAAAACGTTAACATACCCACACAGGCCTTATTTCGCAGCTTGATGCATACATATATAAGCTCAAATGTGGTAAGATGAGACATCACCTGTGTTGTCCATGCCATTGGAGAGGAGGTATGACCCGTCACTGCTCAGTCGGATCCCCGTCACTGTGTCCGAGTGTCCTTGCATCTGATACAGCAGGTCTGTCTTCCGCAAGTCCCATACCTGAGGAGATCATGACACAAAGTATACCCAATTCTCCCAAACGATACTTTAACAAGCATTTAGATAAACTGAATACTACTCGCATGGGTGCGTCCAATATCTTAAATCAATAAAATGCAAAATGACCATTTAAATATACGGTACGTTAAAACAATTCTCACTTAAAACATGTGATTAACAAGTGATTTGATTATGCTAAGGAGAATAAACGACATCATAACATCTGTAAATTGTAACTGAAGCTTTCAACTTTACAATGGTGAGAAAAAAACAGTAGATAAAATTGAGAGTAATGACGTAACAATGACTTTGTTTTTGTGCCCATGTAGTGTGCATTGTACTCTCACCCAGAGACACAGATAGGACGTGATATAATTGACTTCCATCAATAACCTGTTATTTGCGTAGAGATGTTTTAAACCCAAAATTATGCCTGCAGAACATTATTTTAAATCATGAATTCGTTGCGCTAAATTGAACGAAAATGTGTGCATAAGACTGCAGCTATGATTTTGGCAAATATTGGACGAGACAGTTGAAAAAAATAGCAAGGCATCCCACAGTTCTAATCACAAACAAAATGAATCCCTGCGTTGTCTGTAGCCTCTAGCTGGGTATTTATTGATATAGCTGAGAGAATAAAGGAAACATGGAGGGAAACACATTTTCAAAACTTCAAAACAGCCGCAAGAGGATTCGATGACGGATTCAATTGATGGAGAGTTGCATGTTCCAACCACTATGCTATCGTGCCTCACTATTCGACATACCTTCACGTCATTGTCGATGCCGCCTGACATGATCTGTTCGCCAGTGTCAGAGAAGCATACCGACGTCACCTGGTACGTATTCTGGAAGCTCTGAGCAGCTCCTTTCTTCCGTGTATCCCACAACTGGAGAGAATACGATGAAAAGGTAAACTCTTTTATCACACATGTAAACAACATGCAATCATCGCATTCAGAACGATGCATGCGTTGTTGATCAAACTGTCTACAGCATCGCTTTCACATTGGCAGACAAACAATTACTTTAAAAGTTCATGGAAGTCGACTTTGATAACATACAGCATAATGCACTTTTAATTTGCTGAAATCATCACTAAATAAGCTTTGCAATCTGGATTCCTGTATAATCATACTCTGTGGATGGCAGAGCAGCTAAATAATCGGAGACAGCCTGCGGCCATGTCTTACTAAGTATGCTACTCTGCCACTGTATCGATTCCAACTAAATAATCTGGATAAAATTACCAAAAAATAGGTATTATAGAAATACAGTGAGTAAAGAAACTACAATGTTTAACTGTACAATTACCGATGTAATTTTATTATGATTATTAAAAAGCAGTGATGTGTCGCTACCCGCACTGTGCCGTCGTCACTACCGCTGCAAATGAACTGTGGTCCGCGTCGCGTGATGTCGCAACTGTTGACAAACGTCTGATGACCTTTCAACTTCTTCAGCCGGGTTCCGACCTCAATGTCCCATATGGCGACTGTCTTGTCTGTCGACGCTGACACCAGACGTCTGAACAAAACGAACACTCACAGTCAAACACTGCTCTATTTAAGCATACAGATGACATGATGCAAATTGCACGTTTTTTCCTGAGATAACCAATTCTTTGACATAACAAAAACATTAAAAAAAAATTATAACATGATATTTATATATGATATCAGAAACGTTCTTCAGCATCAACATTCAGCATACCTTCCCACAAATGCCTTAGGGGTCATCTCAGAATGTCAAAGTCCAATATAAGATTAAACTACTGTCATCTGACTGCAGCCACCCCACCCCCTCTTCATAAAAAAGTTTGTAAACATTGATATGATGATATCAATATATTAATTATTGGTCCGAAGCATAAAACATTAATGCCCAATGCCAGACGAAACTGCCTTTGACCCCTCCTCCCCTAAATGAAAGTAATTTCGTCTGATACTGGACATCAACATTCTGGGATGCTCCCTTATAGCTGCTGTCATGTGGCAATCACCAACAGCATCAGACGACAACAGAGAGCAGTCTGCACTAATACTGATGAAGGGACCGTGAAGTTCCCAAAAAGCAGAACCAAGGTTTCCTATACAATAGGTAACTTCACAACCTTCTCAGTTAAGAAATGTTTTTGTTGTATAAACAAACTTCCCCATCTAGTTTTTTTTTTATTTATCAAGAATTTTGGTTAAAAGATCAGTAACTAGTTTTTGGATATAACAGAACAGTGTCCTGTTACAATAAGAAACTATTTTATAACAATTTTTTTGTTACAGCAAGATAGGTAACTAATTTCTTGATAGTAAAGTTTCTTGTTAGTGAAATCAGGAGTTGGCTCAGCTTTCAGTGCACGATATTTGGGAGCGGGTCGGAATTTTATCTGTAAATGTTTACTTTCTGGAACAAAACGTTCCAAATCACCTTCCATTTTGTCAACAGAATTGCCAAGTAGTAGTGGACTGTTTGTGCATGTATAGATTAGGGGTTTCCTAATTTCTAACATGTCTCCTTTCAACATCGTCAAAACAAACAAATGGTGATTCACACAAGGGAATGATGTTTCATAACTAGCATTTCAAACAATACTACTCTCAGGAGAAGTGTACAATGATGCCAAAGCTGAATATTTTTAGGAAGACAAGGACTGATAAATAACAAACTGTGCAGGAGGAATCTTGTCCTTGTGACTTTCCTCTGTTTCCTACAAGTACTCACGTCCCATCCGTTGAGAAAGCAAGCTGCATGATGGCCCCAGTATGACCCTTAAGAACGGCAAAGTTCTCACATTCCCCGTATGTATTCCACAGAACTAAAACAGACAGGGAGAGGCGATGTATATTCACTGTTCCAGTTTTCCCCTCTCTATTAATTTGTCCAAGTTGAAATATTGCTACCAGGTAGATCTCATTTTAGGTATACCGTTAGTCAGATATATTAGAAAATAGAATGATCAAGAAAGAGATTTTTTTAAATGATGGAAATATGATTTCGAGACACATTTCATATCTAATACAAAAGGTGGCACCACTAGTGTGCCCTACCAGTGATGGGGGTGCAAAATAACCAATATTTAACTTGATACGAAAAATGTATACTATTTGTATTAATATTCACAGAATAGTTAATGAATGACCCTGTAATGTTTACAATAGTAATGCATTATCTCTTAATGTGCTGTGGTGCTATCTGAAGTTCTGAACATGCAATGAAAAATTCTGCGAATAGCATCATTTTTTAATTTATAAATATTGTGGTTATCATATAATAATAAATACTATATAATGTACATTAATACTATGTAGTATCAGTTGCTGGCATAAATACTTACAGATAAGCCTCTCAAAGCCTCCGGACGCGAGTGTCTGGCCATCTGGTGAGAATCTAACTGTAAATATCTCCCCGTCGTGTCCAGTCAGAAGCATTATAGGTGCTGCTAGACTCGATGTCCTCGCCGTGGACTACAAGTGAAATGTACGGTGACCAGAGGTGGGACTACCCAACAAATGGAATGAATGTAATGAATGTTAAAAACTGACTCTGATCTCTTCCTCATTTATAAATACAATTACTGTTCTTGATACTAAAATAAATAATATTCATGACAGTGGTGATGTATTGCCTGCCAATTTGTGTTCACATAATAAGCGAGAAACAGTTTTGATAATTGTGAATGTTATGTCCACAAAACAATCAAATTATACATGTAAAACATAAAAATAGGTAACACAGCTGTAGCATGCAGCAGAAAAAGTCAGTTGACGGAAATTTAATGTTTTGGACTATTGTGGTTGTTGCAAACATATCAGTTTTTAAGTCAGCTTGAAGGCGTACAATTCTGGTATATCAGAAATGCCCTGTTAGTGCAGCCTATTTCTGGAATGTATCAGAACTGACTGTTAGCGAAGCAGCATTTCTGGAATGTACCATTTTTTAAAGGCTTCACGGATGTTTCACCAATTTTAGTGCATGTGAAAAATTGTGGGGTGAATTTTGTCGAAAATGTAAATAAAAAAAAAAATGTAAACAGGAATGTAACTGTCAGACTTGGGTCCAAATACGTATTTGTATTTGAATACAGAATTTTTTTGTATTTGTATTTGAATTGGAAATCATAAAGTGCACGTATTTGTATTAGATATTTGGTCTGTATTTGAACATATTTGGAAATACAACCAAATATATATATACATTTTAAATCTGTCAAATATTTCAACAATTTTCTTCAACATTTTTCTTTTACAAATGTCTAAATGATCAATCACACTTTTCTAAACTGTCTTAATTCAAAGCATATTAGCAATCTTTGTTGTAATTTCAGCCACCTTTAAAGTTATTAAGTATTGCAATTATCCAATGGGGTTATTACATGTATGTGAATCGTATTTGAATCAAAAGTTGCCATGTATTTGTATTGGAAAAATGTATTTGTATTGAAATCTGGAAATGCAACGTATTTGAATTTGATTTGACTGAGTTGTATTTGTATTTGATCCCAAAATGTGTATTTGGACCCAAGTCTGGTAACTATAGGTAAAACATGTTTAACAATGTGATTGGACTGCCGACTGAACTTTCCGCTATGCCGATGAAGACATTTTACCCAGGATACTAGAGCCAAAATAAGGGATTTCATGTAGTTGTGAGCGATAAATCACGCATTTCGGAAGAGCTAAAACAACGCAGTAATATTTCAAGTTGCATTCTAAGTAACTTAAAGTACATTTTTACTGAACCATGTATTTTCTTATTTGATCATACTTGCTACGATTTGTTGATATGTTATTCAACAAATTACTGGTCGACCAGCGAAATAATAAACGTATGCTATATGCCATGGTATAAAGATGGAACGCAACTTTAAACGGAGAGCATTCGAACAAATCTGTGAACAGGATGTATACTGGAAATAATTTAATTCAAACCAAATAAAAATACATCAATGGAACAATTGAACAATCTGCAGGAGCAGCAAGTCCAGTCTTTGGGCATCCTTGCAGATTGCAGTCTACCAGAAGAATGAGTGAAATAGAGTGCATAGTCGATCAATTTGTTCCCTTGAAAAAACAAGTTGATGAAGACTACAACATTTATAAAGAAGCACTAAACCATGCTATAACTGAAATTAGAAATTTGAAGAGAAGCTACGAAAAAAATTAACTTGTAATATAAAACAAGACAGCAAGAGTTTTTATGCATATGTTCGGAGCAAACAGAAAGTTCAGGATGAGGTCGGTCCTCTAGAAGATAGTGCTGGAAATATAATATCAGAGGGATTTTTAATGGCAGAAGACCTGAATGAGTATTTTAGTTCAGTGTTTACCAGGGAAGATATTAGTTCACTGCCAGTACCAGAGGCTAAGTTCAAGGGGGCAGATTCAGACTATTTAGGACAATTAATTGTAACCCCGGAAATGGTAGCTAAGAAAATAAGGGCTATGAAGGATAATAAATCACCTGGAGTGGATGGGATTCCGCCCAAACTACTATTGGAAATTGTAGAACAAATTAGTATACCACTTGCAACAGTTTTCAACTTGTCATTAGAAGAGAGAGTGGTTCCTTTAGGTTTCTAAAAGCGAGGTCATGCTTAACAAATATATTATGTTTTTTTGAAAGACATCACTAAGTGTGTATACGAGGGATCACCAGTAGATATCATGTACTTAGATTTTTAGAAAGCTTTCAACAAAGTGCCACGTCAAAGGTTACTACTTAAACTGAAGGCCCATGGCATAGGAAATGGTTTAATTAACTGGATAGAAAAATGGCTAATTGACAGAAGACAACGGGTAGTTGTTGATAGGGAGGCTTCAAACTGGAAATCAGTTTTGAGTGGGGTATCACAGGGATCAGTACTGGGAGTCTGGGACCTACATTATTCTTAATATATATCAACGATTTGGACGATGATATAACAAGCAAATTGTTGAAATTTGCAGATGATATAAAATTGTTTAGAAGGATTAAACGTGATGGAGATAGACAGCATTTACAAGATGATCTTGACAGGTTGATAAAATAGTCTGAAAAATGACAAATGTTGTAAAATTTTGGGAAATGTAAATTCCTCCACACAGGACATGGGAACGAAGATGTACAATATACAATGGGAGGTTCTGTACTAAGTACTACTGTAAAAGAAAAGGACTTAGGGTTAACCATTAGTACTGATATGAAGGTTTCAGAGTTGTGCCGTATCGCTGCTTCAAAGGCCTTAGGGAAATAAAATCCTTGGATTAATTAGGCGAAACATAACTTATAAGGAAAAAGAGCGAATAATACCGCTGTACAAAACAATAGTGAGGCCTCATTTAGAACATTGTATTCAAGCGTGGAGGCCATATCGCAGGAAGGACATAGATATGCTAGAAAGAATACAGAGGAGAGCGACTAAAATGATACCAAAACTGAGGTATCTTAGTTACGTAATACGCCTAAAAGAATATGGATTAACAACACTGGAGACCAGGAGATTGAGAGGAGATCAGATAGAAGTGTTTAAAATATTGATTGGTTATGAAAATATTGACAGAAATATTTTTTTCTCAGTTAAGAAAGATAGAAGGACCAGAGGACATGAAGTTACGTTAGTAAAGGTGCAGTGTAGATTAGATACAAGAAAGTTCTCATTCTCACAAAGGATTGTAAATGAATGGAGCAGATTATCTCCCGATTGTGTTGGTGCTAGCAGCGTGAATATGTTTAAAAATAAAATCGACACATACCCTAAAAGGGCGGGATACACATAGATAAAAAGTATTGGACTCTCGATAAGCCAAAAGGCTTCCTTGTCCACCTGCCATCTAGAGTTAATTTTCTGGATGGCAATCTTTTTAAATTGTGCATTTCTGCCAAATTCTGGTACGAATTATAGACGTTATGTCCGAAGTCGCTTATGTTCCAAGTCGCTTATGTCCCAAACTGTGGACGATGTGTCTCAAAAAAGGTGCGTTATGTCCCAAAAAAGACGATTTGTACTGTTCGTTGTAAATGATAATAAATGTCACTGTTATGCTTAAAATTTGTTGTTCTGATGAAATAGGTACATATATTTTAAGCTTTGTAGCCAAAAATCCGCGGACATCGCTATCGTTTCTAACATCAGTGTTCATGTCATTCGCTAGGTGGCGCCCTAATTTTGCTTTGACTCGTAGTGGAATGCCCCACTGCCTGAATGTACAAAACTGCAATGCACCACTTTTGGTCGGAATGCACAACTCATAATATCGTCAAACCTTTGTGTGTGTGTGTGTGTGTGTGTGTGTGTGTGTGTGTGTGTGTGTGTGTGTATATATATACATATAAATCAACTGTATATATTCAACTATTATATATTAAATGTCTAATAAAGAGATAACAATTATTGGTTCGTGGACTTCATTTCTATACATTCGTGAAAGTAAACTGTTTTGTTTTTGCATACATGTGTGTTACATATAAAAATGATATCAGTACTTATATTACCCTGAAATTGTAACATTATCCTGAAATTATGTCCCTGTCCTTTGATTTGTTTGTTTTATTTTTTAGGGTACCCCATAATTATAATACACCTTTATAACATATCTAAAATCAGCACTTATGTTACCCCGAAATTTTTCAATTACCATGAAATGATTATAGTGTCCTTTTTTCTATATTTTTCAAACCCACAATTATTTCACATATCTGCCCCACTATGTAGCCATATTTATAACTTGTTGTGTATTACACCCAGCTGTGGAGCTAAGCGTGGGTGTTGGTTCCACTGGGCACAGGCTGTGTACCGTCGAGTGAAAGAATATGGCCTCCGCAGCGCATACATCCACCAGCTGCACATCAGGACGTACGTCCGAGAGCTGATGGCGCTGCCCAACTTGCCAGCACCGCACATTGAGCCAGCCTTCATGGAGCTGAAAGTGCGTTGCCCGGCCGATGACAGACTGCATTCCCTGCTATGTTACATGGAAAAGACATGGATTGTGACCTCCAGTCGAGAGAGTGGCATGTCAAAGAGTGAACGGGTTGTTATGGCTGAGACATTATTGTTGTGAATAAAACAAAGATATGTCTTATTATATATACATATATATGTGATAAGTACAATTATATATATTTATGTAATACTACAAGGTTTAATCTGATATATAACATTATTTTTAAACATTGTTTGGTATTGTCTGCATGATAGGTATGCTGTTTAGTTGTTACTGGTGTGGGAATATATTTTTTTAAATAAAACCTGCTATTTTTCTACCGAGATCACAGAACCAGATTATAGACGTTGACTAAGTAGGCAAGTCTTATTTCTTTTGTTCGAATACAACTTTTAATTACCAGCCTACTACACTGTATTGTTGTGTTACTGGAGGAGAATAGACATTCATCAACATGTTCTTCTTAGATATGTTTGCATTCCAATACAACATACATGTGTACATTTAAAAATATAAAATAAATAATAAAATTACGAGGCCATAAAGTTTACCCGCCAACACAACTACGTTTTGTTATTGCCTGAAACTGTTATTAATATATCATTATTTTGTGGTGCCGTTTTTTTTCAATTGGAAATAATGAAGGAGTACTAAGTAGTATAAAACATATATTATTTATATTGTTTCATCGTTTTTTAATATGAATAGCATACTAAAATGAAGCCCATGCAATGTTGATATAATTGGTAGCCATGTCCAAGGCTTTGTGGATGTCATGATATTACAAATTTATAATGCCAATAATTTTGCAATCCAAAGGCAGGAATAAAACTTTGACACAGAGGTAGACGATACACAACATTATGCAGACATCTTCGATAAGTTGATAACTTAAATGTATATGTGAACTGCATCAGAACGGAAGACCATAACATAACTGTGTTAGCCTTATGAGCTAAAACCCAGCATGGTGGTGAAGAGAGTGACTAATGTAGTGCAGTTTAACCAAGTAGTATTTCAAAGATGCAAGAAGCAAATGTGAAGCAAACTATGTAAAACAACTTAGAATGTGGTTATTATAAAAGTACGTTATATGTATATATTATAGTTTTAAACGAGTAATTGTACAGCAAAATATCATAATATTATATACACACATCTGTATAAAAACAAATGTTATGTATAACATGGATTTGGGTCCAAAATATAAATAACTATTTTGAACTTAGGCTTTCCAAATAATTATTGTTTAATGAAATTATTGCCACAGATTTGCACGAATTTGGAACACGCAACGATATGATTGGAGGCGGGTTGAGCTCTGAATTTCAGATCAGAGTCTATATGTTCCTGAATCCTCCGGCACAGTTGATAAATAATGGCCGCTCCCATAGAACTACTTTGTCAGTTCATTTGTTGTAGATAATGTAAGTTCTATCACAAGGACGAATGCCAACTCAATTTGATGTGTGTAAGGTATTTATTAGTTATAATACTTACTTACTGTTACAACGATACAAAAAATCATAAAAGAATACAGAGTGACTACTGTTTTATGCTGTCTATTTTTTATTATTATTGTCTTGTGCCATGTCTGTTCCACCGTGCACAGTGAAGTACTTTTCTTGCAGCGTTATTCAGTCGATATTCCTCTGCGCATTTCACCATAAAATAAACACAGCGTAGGTCTTCGTACATCACCGTTTTATAGTCAATAGTTGATATTGTTTATAAATAGGTGTAGGTTTGTTATCTTCGTCAACAAGAGAGTGCCGAAAGAGCTCTTTCTTTAGCTCTCGTACTCAAGATGGCGTACTCAGTTGAGCACGTACTCAAAACGTTTTATAACCTCCATGAGCATGGATTCTCCGGTGAGCATGAGATCTCGAGTCTGAGCATGGAGTTGAGTATGAGCACCGAATACGCTTTATAACCTCGGGCCATGGTTGCTAAATAAATTAATTTAGTGTGCATTAATGTGTCGAGTATACTGCGGTTATATAAATATATGTTGGTGATGGTGGTTGGTGGCGGTGGTTAGTCAAAAAATATTATAAGTGATACGTTATGGTCAAGACATTTCAGTATATCAGATTGGAAAAAAATATCTTACAGGTTCTTACAGGTCCTCTTCTGGCTTCTAGGCTGTGATGCCTCTTATGCCAGCTCTGATGTTTGTCGTCAAACTATATGGTGCGCATGCGTCTGACGAGTTGTTCCATAATAGGGGTGGGGCTATGTAATCGAGTTTAATTGGGTGGTTTTTCCATAATTTGTCTAATTTTCCCTCAAAGGACTGGACTGATGGAGCCTCTACCACAGACTGTGGGAGGCTGTTCCATACGTCCGTGCATCGGTGTATAAATGAATTTTTTTAATGTTTAACTGACAACGTCCTTTGAATATTTTTAGGTGATGTCCTTGCGTACATGATTCAGTATCCCTCAAAGTTATAAAGTCCGATGTCACAGCTGTATCATATTTGTCTGTTAAAATCTTATACAATTCAATTTTGTCTCCTCTGAGGCAACGATATGACAGAGTTGGTAATAATCACATGTATGCATGCTTTATTAGTTAATAAAAATAATAAAACTCCATCCGGATTTCATATTACATTATTGCTTTGTGTTTGGCAGGTCAAATCTGAATTATTGTTTTTAAATTTCACGACGATGGGCGATAATAAGTCATGTTTAAAACGCGCCGATATTCCGCAGAGTGCAAACATTATCGCAAACAACCACCCATTTTGTGTTACGTTCGTGAATAAAAACAACTAAAAAAAGTAAAATAAATTAGGGCAAATCGTCCAAGCGTTTTGGGACATACCGCTCCAAATTTAGTACATATCGTCTAGGACATATGTGACTTGGGACATAAGTCATAACGTCCATAGCATAGGCCTCTGGTACACTAGAATTGTACAATTCTGGCATATACCGGGAATGCGCCTTCAAGGTGACTTAATTTAGAAAGGTGAGCAAAGGTCGGTTTGGTGATAGTGTTCTGAAAAGGCGGATTTCATGGAACAATCCTAGCCCTACCCCCTAGCCTAGGTTTAACAAACGAAAATTAATACACAACGGTGCCAATACACAAACGCATATTATCGCCCACTCACAGTTTCCATCAACTCTCGCCCTTTCAATCCCAAAAGCGCCAGATCTGTTTTTGCCTTCTTAACTGGCACCAGTGCCTCATCGTCCGCGGCCTTCCTTTTTACATCCATGTCGGACATAATTTCTTGTAAAAACGTTTGATCGGGCACAACAACGCTTTAGCGCCGCCGATTTGTGAAGTTGCCCTATCCTGCGACTCTCCAGAACGTAACAAAGTAGTGTAATGTTATCCGCTAGGTGGAAGCACCAATCAAAATGACGACAGCTGGGCCCGTATTCGCCAACGACTTACGAATTTATTAGCGCCATTTTGACATAAAAAAGACGTCAAAACAGCGTAAGATACGATTTTTTTCGCAAGTGCTATTCACGAATCATTTACGATACGAACATGCGCAAGAATGGCGTATATTTCACCGTAAAGTTACGCCAACGCAATATTGGTCGCGTAACTTTTTTGTAACTTAAGTTTTGTGATATTGCGTTCAGATGAACCAGCATCAGTGTTTCGTAGTGAAATAAATTAAATAACCTTGCCAAAACCTGAATGCAACATAACTGAATTACAAAACGTTCCCGCTAACACTAAACACTACATAACATACTTATTTCACTACAGCAGCAACACCCCTGGTGTCATGCTAAAATCAAAATGGCATGTTCAACATTCAAACATTCAATTATGAGAATAGCACCACACAATATGGCATACGCATACGAACATGGCAAACATGAACATACGGAATAGGATGGAATTTAACATACATGCGTGTCTGCATCAATCAAGTCTGCACTCATCAATGTTCATGTAAGTATCATCAACTGTTCATTGAGATACAACATAGTTCTTGTATTTGCTAGGTAGCTTGGACTTGTTGATTCTCTCGGACTTCCTGGGTGTCGTTGGACGAACCGGAGAATGTGGTTCTGTCTGGTCACTCTGGTGTTGTTGTTCAACCGGCATGTTCAGCTGAATTTCAACCGGTGTGTTGGCCCAAATTGGGTCAACTGGGGTGATTAGAGGATCATCTTGGGATGGGATATCCATGAACTCCTCAACCAACACATGAGGTGGTGTTTCGTGTATTTTTCTAAGGTGTACACGGTTGCGCCTGTACACTGTTCCAAGCTTGAACGGCTTCGTTCGGATGGTATCGCCTTGATGCAGATGTGGGAGATCTGTAGCAGATGTGTCGTAGTACTTGGCTTGACGCCGTTGTATCCTTTTCAGCATATCTGTTTCATGTTGCTGCACAGACGACCGCAACTCCAGAAGACTTTGAGCTGTTGGAAGAATTGTTTTCGCCGGCTATGCCTAGTAGCCTCTGTACAGGACTACTATTAATTCTTTGAGTTGGGGTGTTGCGGATATTCAGCAGCGCTAAATATTGGTCATCACAAGCGCATTGTGCTTTCTTGATCATCTTCTTTGCAGCTTTCACTGATGATTCCTCCTTGCCGTTTGAGCGACTGTGGTGTGGAGATGTCTTCACATGTTCGAATCCCCATTTCTTACTGAAATGAGCGAACTCGGACACAAACTGTGGACCATTGTCAGTAACTACAGTGTCCGGGATTCCCATCCTAGCAAAGTGAGCTCTGAGCTTTGTGATTACTGCCTTGGAGCCAGTGGTCGGTAGGTAGTCTATTTCCCAGAAGTTCGATCTGTAGTCAGTGGTGACCAAGTAGTCCTTTCCTTGGTAAGAGAACAGGTCGACACCGACCTTCTAACATGGACGGTCCGGCACATCATGACTCATCAGAGTTTCCTTAGCCTGAGAACGTTCGAACTCACGACAGGTTTCACATGTTTTGATGTATTCTTTGATTTCTGCATTCATGCCAGGCCAAAACACCAACTCCCTAGCTCTTCTTAGGCATCCTTCAATGCCAACGTGGCCTAGGTGAACATCCTTCTTAATTTGTGATCTCATGGATTGTTGAATCACAAGTCTTTCGCCGCGGAACATCAACCCATCAGTGACGGCCATCTCAGATCTGAAGTGGTAGTAAGGCATAGCAGGTGGCGGCACGTCTGGTTTCTCATGAGAGCCATGTTGCAGGACAGCTGTCAGCACTTGCAAGTGGGAGCTTTCGACGTATTCACGACGTCTTCACCAGCGTTGGTCTGCACCACTCTCGGTCGTCATGTTGTGTTGGTAACTATCACATTACAACACTTCCAGGAAGGTCGCGGGAAGGTTGTATCCGGAATCTCTGTTGATTTCTGGTCGCCTCTATCTGATTTCAATCGCCTCACCGATTTTTCTTCTTTAGAAGTTGTTTTCTCCGGAGAGCACATTTGCGTCTTTAGCCGAGATGTTGTGGCACAGAACAGACCAACTCATAACCACAGACGAAGACAAAGCCACCGAAACAGCACATGTCAGAGCAGCGCTCAGAGCCAAGAACTACAGACAGTGGATGTTCAACATCACCAAGACACTGAGAAAGACACCAAGTGCAGAAAACAGACCAGCCAAATACCGAACATCCCTTTACCATACGTGCGCAACCTGTCAGAGAAATTGACCGGGAGCATGGAGTGGGGACGTAATACAAACCTTACAACACTATAAGATCCATCGTGGTGAACCCCAAGGAAAAAAAACCAAGAACAACATATGCGGGGTAAAATATGAGATAGGATGTCCGGACTGTCATCAGACCTATGTAGGCGAAACCAGCAGAGCACTGGGAGCCCGACTGAAAGAACACAGAAACACCTGGGGCCCACTCACAGCAGTAGGTGAACACAGATTGAATGCGGGCCACAGCATCTCAACCAAAAACGCAAAGGTGCTCTCCAGAGAAAACAACGTCTGGAGAAGAAAAATCAGTGAGGGGATTGAAATCAGAGAGAGAGAGGCGACCATAAATCAACATAGATTCCGGATACAACCTTCCCGCGATCTTCCTGGAAGTGTTGTCTTGTGACAGTTACCAACACAGTCACATGTCGATCGACAGTGGCGCAGACCAACGCCGATGAAGACATCGTGAAGACGTCGAAAGCTCCGTTCAGAGCAACATAGGACTCGGAAAGGTAACTTGTTATAATTTCAAAACTATAGTAGAGACAGTTAACAATACATCAAGTATTATCATTAATAAAATTTATACCCACAGTCTACATACACACAAGTTTTTTTTTTAAATTATGAATCCCGTTGTCGTATTCATAATTGCTTTATTTGTAATTCGTAATACTTTTTGAAATGTATACCTAAGTATCCATATGTACGTCAATGTGTACACGAGTACGTATATAATCACTCCTTGTATTATGTATGCATGTTGATACAATGAGTAATTATCAACTATAAAAACAAGTCATGCTATTCCGATTTGTGTCATGTAAATCTTGTTGTTGTTTATATTTATGGGGTGGCTCTTGTGCTAGCGATTTTATATATCTTAATGAGAGTCTTCCCACCTTATCTATTACTTACGTTATTCATTGTATATGTATCGTATTTATTCATAAAATAAATTGATTCTGAGTTCTGAGTTCTAATTCTCGATACGTTACAGGATGGTCACGCGCGGACGTGGATATAACGTAACGTCGTCAAGTTGTTGTCACGCTACAGACTTGCGTTGGAAGAATGCATTACTAAAACGTACACAAACGTAATTCCTGAAACGTTGCTGGGTGGTCTCAGGCGGACGTCGAGAAAATTTAATATTGTTACGTTGCTGTTGCGTAGCGGCATTACATTTGTAGAATACGTTTATGCGACTTAAATTAAGAATAACGTAATTTCCGACTCGCTGTAGGATGGTCACGCGCGGACGTGGACACAACGTAATATCGTTAAGTTGTTGTTACGTACTGGGATTACGTTGGTAGAATACGTTTATACGTCGTGAGTACAACGTAATTCCAGGCACGTTGCTGGCTGACGTGGCCACACCGCGATATCGTTACGCTGTTGCTGTGTATTGATACGACGTTGACAGAATACGTGTACTGTAACGTACATAAAACATAATTCCTGATGTTACCAAACCACTACTTCCCAGCAACGTCGTAAATAGGAGTGTGTTTGCTACATTATTTTGTACGAGGAAAACCTTAGTAGTTAGCCAAGTTCTAGTTGTATCATTTGTTTTGCTTTACTGTACTTACTAAATGGACATTCCAGTTGGATTTCCACATAAAACCCCCCTGTGTTGTGTAACATTCATGTTCCGGTTGATGATGCTGTGCATGTCCCATGCAAAACCAGGTACCTGCTACACAGTTTTCGTCATGGGCCAGGGTATACTTTAAAAGAGGACTTTTGGAGCACGATTAGAGTGGCAGAGCTTAATAATAATTATAATCCACCGAACTTCTAAGGCAACGCACAACGTCTCCATCGCCAGTCATATTCATAGTCATCCATGGCATCATAGACTGGAGAGCTCTGTAGCCAGTTTATTGTCTGGGAACGTTTGTCTCTGTTGATGGGTGTTTTGGTTTTTCTGATCCAGATGGCTTCTTTGATCTGCCGAATCCTTCTGTTGGATTCTTTGTCTACAATTTTCACTCCCTCCCAGTCTATGATATGGTTTTCAGTTGTCGTATGGTCTGTAAGGGCGGATTTATTGAGACGAGGGCAATTACGAACTGCCTCACGTGTACGATGACGTCATTCAGCGTCATAGGTACTGATGAAGTCGGCGTGACACGTCAACGAAAGCCTCTACCAGGTAATTTAACATGATTCTTGGATATGAAAAATGAAAGTTTCTAATTTGAAAACGAACTATCCTGAAGAATGTTCAGTAATCTTAGGACAAAGTATGGACAAGAATGTGTCAAAGACGTGAGGAAACTCGAACAATTGACCAGAAAGGTTTCGCGCCACAGAAGTCACCTTGTATTTACGCTACGTTGCAAAGACATCAATGTAACACCTCCCAGTCTCAGTCTGAAATGCCCGATAAACACGACGAATGCGAGGAGAATAGTGGACAAAGCCAGGAAGGAACTAGTGAGAGAGAGAATACGTGTCATAAACAACAAATTGGACACGTTTAAAGAGAAGAAACTCGCCCTAGAAACGAAGCTGTTTACTTTGTTGTCAAAGGAAGAACAACAAAACGTCACGCGCCACACCGCGCATGTCAGCGAGAGTACGCATGAGAAAACAAAATGGTGCCATCAACAACAAATTCGGCGCTTGGAAGCGAAGAGAGACAGAACAAACGAAGTTGACCTTACCGGAACACAGCTAAAAAGGTGGGTGATAAATCTGTCGAAATACAAACTGTCCGGGGCCCAGAATAAGATATTAGCGAAGGAACTAAATTACGCGGTAACGCCAAAAAAGTACCAACCGAGGAGTTCGTCGTAGCGGCAGAACAAGCGACATGGAAACTACCACAAGAACAAAAAGACAAACGTCGTGCAGATATCGCGGGAGTTCTGAAATCAGCAAAAGTTCCAAAACAGAACCTAACCAGACAAGAAAGAACAGCTTTGAAAGAGCTGCAGAAGGAGAAGTCCATCACCATACTCCCAGCGGACAAGGGAAAGGCCACAGTCATCATGGAAACGAAAGAATATCAGGAAAAATTGAAAGAAATGCTAAGTGACGAAGCGACATATGAGAAGTTAAAGAAGGATCCGACCAAGAAATATAAGGCAGAACTCATCAGAATGGTTAATTCCTTGGAGAAGGAGGGGAAGATCACCAAAGATCAGTACTGGTACTTATATCCTACGCTAGAAAAAGTACCACGGATGTATGGATCACCAAAAATCCACAAGGAGAAGGTGCCACTCAGACCAATTGTCGACTACACACAGACAATAGCGTACAGAGTATCCAGAGAATTGGCCAACATACTACAACCACTTGTTGGAAAAACAGAACACCATACGGAAAATTCACAAGAATTGGTGAAAGAAATGACAAAGCTGAGAATGGAAAAAGGAGAATCATTTGTGTCATATGACGTTGTGTCACTGTTCACGAAGACCCCAATCAGAGAAGCTTGCAAAGTCATCAGAAAAAGACTAGAGAATGACAAGACACTAAAGAAGAGAACAAATATAAACGTAGACGACATCATGGAGTTGTTGAAATTTGTCTTGGAGACGACATACTTCAGATTTGGAGGATAAATTTACCAACAGAAGTTTGGGGTAGCCATGGGCAGTCCAGTGTCCCCCATTGTTGTGAACCTGTACATGGAGGACCTGGAGCAGAAAATCATAGCCACAGCACCAGTCGATTGCCAACCGAGAAACTGGAAGCGATATGTGGACGATGTAATTTGCCTGGTACACATAGGAAAGGCAAATAAATTACAACAACACATGAACACTGTAGACCCCACAGGTAGCATCATTTTCACGCGGGAAGACGAAGAGAACAACAGCATGCCCTTCTTGGATGCAAAGTTCACCAGAAAGGAAGATGGCAGTGTGAAGTCCACAGTGTACAGGAAGAAGACGCACACTGACCAATACCTGAATTTTGCATCTCACCACCCCAAACATCAGAAGTTGGGAGTTGTCAGAACCCTTATGAACAGGTGTGAGACAATAACTTCGGAGGAGGGGGACAAGAAAGAAGAGGTGGAACACCTGAGAAGAGCTCTAAGAGTATGTGGCTATCCGTCGTGGGCCTTGAAAAAGGTGACAGATAGCAGTAAGAAGAAAAAGACCAACAAAAAGACAAAGGACAAAAACTATCGGAGCCAAGTAGTCATCCCATACATAGAGGGGGTCTCGGAGAGAGTACATCGAGTACTGAAAAAGTATGGAGTAGCAACGGCCATGCGTCCCCACACCACCCTCAGGCACCTGTTGGTACATCCCAAGGACAAAGTACAGCTAGAAGAACAGGGCGAACTGGTGTACCAAATACCGTGCAAGAATTGTGGTGCTGAGTACATTGAGGAGACAGGAAGACTACTCAAAACAAGACTGGAGGAACACAGAAAGGACGTAGACAACACGAAAAATGAGAAATACACAAGGAGCGGGAAAAAAAGATTGATGTCTACCATCAATAAATCCGCCCTTACAGACCATACGACAACTGAAAACCATATCATAGACTGGGAGGGAGTGAAAATTGTAGACAAAGAATCCAACAGAAGGATTCGGCAGATCAAAGAAGCCATCTGGATCAGAAAAACCAAAACACCCATCAACAGAGACGAGGGCAATTACGAACTGCCTCACGTGTACGATGACGTCATTCAGCGTCATAGGTACTGATGAAGTCGGCGTGACACGTCAACGAAAGCCTCTACCAGGTAATTTAACATGATTCTTGGATATGAAAAATGAAAGTTTCTAATTTGAAAACGAACTATCCTGAAGAATGTTCAGTAAGCTTTCTGATGTAGATGCAAATGCGGAAGTGATTCTTCATATCCTACTTCCAGCCATCGCTGTTCTCTGCAAACGGATCTTTGCAGATACAACATTACATCAGATAATTCAAAGTTGCATAGCAATATATATTATATATATATATGTATGTATGTATGTATGTATATATATATATATATATATATATAATGTTGTACATGCATGCTATGTAATGGAATGCTTATTGTTGCTTGCAGTAGTTGGCTATCCTTCTCACTTTACTAATTTTACGCACACATGCGGACACACACACACAAACCTACATATAAATTATGTTTACATAAGTATATGGTGTAAGGCCAAAGCAGAATGTTTACATCAATGCATGTAATATTTCGCTATGTTTATACTCTCGCACACACTTTACTAACTTTGCATACATGACATGCATGCAGTACTCACTAACGTCCACATGATTTTGCTGGTATACCTACACCTTCTAAAACATGTCAGATTTTGTTGATATCCACATAATGGAAACCATTAAAGCATAACCTCCAACCTATGGGTAGCAGGCTTTCCAAGCTGGTTCAATGTGGTGTATGACAACGAGCCAGATGTATTGTGTACACGTATATATATTATGGATGACGATTTGAAAGTGGGGGACCTGGAGATACTTTTGTAGGCTTTTCCAAAAGGTTAGTAGCTTAGTTAATTAACTTAATTTTATGTATAATTCCTTTCGTAAATGATATTTAAAGGAAATGCATAAAATATCAAGTTTTAGCTAAGTTTTTTGTATTGTACAATATGAGTTTTTCACATTTCCTTCAGATCAAAAACACTGTCACACAAATTTATTCAATGGCCTTTACATAGTTGTCTATAACTTCGCCAAACAAAAACTGGTATGGCTGTTTATCTCTTAAATAGACCTTTCCAGTGGTGTATCACATTTGCCAATCTGATGAATTATTGCATTTTCACCGACCTCCCTACCAGCCTGGTGGCGGTGCGCAGACGCCGCAGTGTGTTTGCGTGACGTAAAGGTCGCGGCGTCTGGCGTACATGATGTTCGCGAGCATATCAACTATTGCATGACAGGCAATTGAAGTCAGCTCGACAAGACGCACCAATGACTTCTTTTTTCAAGGCGAGGGCTGTCACTCCTGATTCGACCACAACATCTGTGGTGATGTTCGCATATTTTGTGGTGGAGCACGACCTCCCAACAGCCGTCGCCGACCATTTCACCGAATTGTTGCCCGGACAATGCGATCGCGAAGTCCTTTATTCTTTAAGTCTAATTAAGAGCAAACGGACGAAGACCACGCACGTTGTCAAGCGATGCTTGGCAACTGGGATGAAGCGGCTCGTCATCCTGGTCCGATTATTCAGCGACAGGGCGGCACGCACACGCCTGCTGGACATGCCAGTGTTCAACGGCGGCACAAGCGAGAAAATCTTTGGTGTTTGGATGGAGTTTTTAGGTAACTGTTTTATCATATATGCTGTTTTATTGACTGCTCAAGCACCATTTTAAAATTGACAAAAATCATATCGGCGGAGGGACCTTTAAAGTTAAAGACGAATTCGAAGACCTCCAGCTGATATAGGACGACGTCCTCAGCGCGGAGGTCGGAGATCGGGGGTCAGGCACGTCGTCTCGACTCCATCTGGGCTGATGTGATGGCGTTGAAGACGGCTCTGCTGCAACGGCTCTTTCCCTGCCTGGCCCGCCTGTTGCAGGCCCTGCTCAGTCTGCCACACAGCAACGCAGTCTCCGAGAGAGCGTTCTCGGTGGTTCGCAAGATCCACATTGAGGCACGCAAGAGCTTGCACGCGGACACGATTACTGCTTTCATGCAATGCAAGATGAACTGTGACGGTACTTGCTTTGACGTGACGCCACAGATGCTGCGAGGCCAAGTGGGCATTCCACTAGTACAACCTGGAGCACCCGACACTGCCCTCCAGTAAATTGGCCAATGTAGTGAAACCCTCACTTTACTTGTTTTGTGCTGTTTTAGCGTTAAATTTGTAAGGGTTTTCTGCTAATCTCAAGGATATCTGATTCAGATCTCACTGGTAACAGATACTCAGGGTTGACACCTCTGGTGTAATTGTATTTGAGATTAGGGCAAGTCCCTGTAAGCATGTTCCCCATTTGGCAGAATACTTGTCAGTCATAATTATAGTCCAAAATTTGTGCAATTCCACAGATTGCAAAAACATGGCATACTTTATAAAATGTCAGGGGCACATTAGCACATTGATAAGAACAACAGAGATTAAAACACAGCTCCCTCTTGAAACTCTTTTGAAGGTTGGCAACTCTTGAACCTGACACATTGCCTCAATTATATTAAACATTTTGTTATAGAGGGCTGTTGGTATAGTTAATATACGCTAGTTTTGGTGCATTGCAAGTGCATCTCCTCCCAGACATCGATGTCCACTCGCCCCTTTCAATGTCCATTGCTTCCTTGGATCATAAGCCTCTCATCAACCAATTGGTTATCTATTTCAGAAAACACAATGATAGTATTTTTCACATGCTGTTTTTCGAAACAGCCTTTTTACTACCTACAAGTATTGTGTGGTGAACCACCCTCTAGAGGGCACCACCACAGTGGGAATTAATTTTAAACGATTGAGTTGGTTTATTGGTCCATGGGTAGTTGTAATCAAAAAGCTAGAATATGAATAATTTTTGTTTGAACAGTGCAGTTTGAACACAGCACAGGTTGGAGTAGTGTTGTGTGTCCAGACTGAACACAGCACAGGTTGGTGTAGT
Organism: Escarpia spicata; assembly: GCA_963995525.1. Lineage (NCBI taxonomy): Eukaryota > Metazoa > Annelida > Polychaeta > Sabellida > Siboglinidae > Escarpia > Escarpia spicata. Next base: position 37,484,444 of record OZ023218.1, read on the forward strand.
GTTGTGTGTCCAGACTGAACACAGCACAGGTTGGAGTAGTGTTGTGTGTCCAGACTGAACACAGCACAGGTTGGTGTAGTGTTGTGTGCCCAGTTTGAACACAGCACAGGTTGGAGTAGTGTTGTGTGCCCAGTTTGAACACAGCACAGGTTGGAGTAGTGTTGTGTGTCCAGACTGAACACAGCACAGATTGGAGTAGTGTTGTGTGTCCAGACTGAACACAGCACAAGTTGGAGTAGTGTTGTGTGTCCAGACTGAACACAGCAAAGGTTGGAGTAGTGTTGTGTGCCCAGTTAGAACACAGCACAGGTTGGAGTAGTGTTGTGTGTCCAGACCGAACACGGCACAGGTTGGAGTAGTGTTGTGTGTCCAGACTGAACACAGCACAGGTTGGAGTAGTGTTGTGTGTCCAGACTGAACACAGCACAGGTTGGAGTAGTGTTGTGTGTCCAGACTGAACACAGCAAAGGTTGGAGTAGTGTTGTGTGCCCAGTTAGAACACAGCACAGGTTGGAGTAGTGTTGTGTGCCCAGTTAGAACACAGCACAGGTTGGAGTAGTGTTGTGTGTCCAGACCGAACACGGCACAGGTAGGTGTAGTGTTGTGTGCCCAGTTTGAACACAGCACAGGTTGGAGTAGTGTTCTGTGTCCAGACCGAACACGGCACAGGTAGGTGTAGTGTTGTGTGCCCAGTTTGAACACAGCACAGGTTGGAGTAGTGTTGTGTGCCCAGTTTGAACACAGCACAGGTTGGAGTAGTGTTGTGTGCCCAGTTTGAACACAGCACAGGTTGGAATAGTGTTGTGTGTCCAGACTGAACACAGCACAGGTTGGAGTAGTGTTGTGTGTCCAGACTGAACACTGCACAGGTTGGAGTAGTGTTGTGTCCAGACTGAACACAGCACAGGTTGGAGTAGTTTTGTGTGTCCAGACTGAACACAACACAGGTTGGAGTAGTGTTGTGTGTCTAGACTGAACACAGCACAGCTTGGAGTAGTGTTGTGTGCCCAGTTTGCAGACTGAACACAGCACAGGTTGGAGTAGTGTTGTGTGCCCAGTTTGCAGACTGAACACAGCACAGGTTGGAGTAGTGCTGTATGTCCAGACTGAATACAGCACAGGTTGGAGTAGTGTTGTGTGTCCAGACTGAACACAACAGAGGTTGGAGTAGTGTTGTGTGTCCAGACTGAACACAGCACAGGTTGGAGTAGTGTTGTGTGCCCAGTTTGAACACAGCAAAGGTTGGAGTAGTGTTGTGTGCCCAGTTTGAACACAGCACAGGTTGGAGTAGTGTTGTGTCCAGACTGAACACTGAAGATTCACACATTTGTTATGGTTGCAGGAAGAAAATCGCAACTCCTAGTTTACATATTGTATGAAATATTTATTCAATAGTTCAGTTTCACAACACACATTATGTAAACGCAGAGGTTTCATTACTATTTACAAATCCTTGGCAGAAGCAACAATCAATAGTAACAGACGATTAGTTAATAGTTAGCGAATTCATCTTCTCATCTTGCAACTTCGTGCACATTATTATGCAGACACATCCACAAATCAACACAAACTTGTTCTCTGTCACAGACACATATTTTGCTGTGGAGAACAAAAAAGTACAAAACCTTTGTCCAACTCAAACATCACACAAAATACTTATCATGAAGAACGTTGGCTGATGCTATTGTAAAAAGTGTAAATAATTCGGCAAACACAAGCAACTGTCAACAGTACTTAACACAGTCCCTCTCAAGACTCGCAATACAACAAAGCCTCAATATCAAGGTCATCTTTGTGACTGGACAATTGTGACCTGAATAGCGAAGTGACCGTATTAGCGGGACTAATATCCTATACTTTACTACTGTACGTGGAAATAATTTGGGACTGTTCTAGGGCGACCTTAATTGTGAGGTGGCTGTGTTACCAAAATGCCAAAAAGCGAGCTTCCACTGTACGTGTGGCCTGATCCTCAAATGATGGTATCGTCAACACAAAAACTATAAATCCTTCATCCAAGCTTTAACATAGTTATTATTATTCCATTACCAGGAATAACTAGGGGTGCTAATTATTAGCAGGAACTTCACTGAATCAGTTGTCTTGTATGTCAGCGAATGTGTCCAACATCAAAGGGCGTTGCAGTTCACCCTCCCTCCCACCGCAATATTGCCAATAAGGTGCAACAGTCAAATTGCGAACAATATATTGGTCTAACCAACACAATTTTTGTTGCAGTTTACCTTCCACATGAATTATTCCTGTATTTAGAACGTCATTAATAGTTGAGTAACAGACAGCCTCGGTTTAAATGGCGACTTGTCTTGGTGTTGTTGTGTTTGTTGATGTCAAATCAGCACAAAGGACATGTTATCGACAAAACAACTCAATAAACTACGGCCATATTAAAAATATGCTGAATGTACACATCCATATAGATTTGACATGAAAGCACCATTTATCATGTTTAGATGGCTTATAGTTGGCATCTATGTTAGCCATGCATCCTCCTTTCATGTCATTTACAGTTATGTCAGTTCATATATATATATATATATAGTTTAGTTCTGTCATGGATGCCTTTACAAGCAGTTTACATGCAATAACAGATCCCAGTCATATCCTAGCAGTTGTCTAATAACTTTGTAAAGTCCAGCATAGGTGGATCTGGGGAGCCTGGAGGCAAGTGCCCTCCCCAGATCTTTGTAATTTGGTTGTGCTAGCGTGGCATGCCCCCTACACCTTTGGGGTGTTATCCCATTATGTTGAGTCCAAAGGATGGGTGCCATTGAAGGTTTTTAGTGAGCTTCCAAAATTGTGATTGTCAGCTTGAGAACTTTTCAACAGCTCTCCCGTCTTCTGATGTCGGGATCTGACAGTGGATTCGTGCTGAAGTACAGCCCATCCAATATGAATTTGGTTCCTGTACCAATGGAGGTTTTTTTGTTGAGGCTCAAGAGGGGTGCAATTGGATTTTGTTTGCCCCCTATAGACTACCCTCTCTGGATCCGCCCCTTTCCAGAAAAACATGATGGGTTTTGTGCTTGTTCAAACTACCACCCATTCCACTAACATATGGCAGACTCGCAATTCTGAGCAATCCAAAATGGTTTATAAATCCACACCTAACACCCACAGGATTCAATTGACATGGAATGATTGCGAAGACATTGCCCACCACACTGCACAGTTCTCATATCCACAATAGGGTCAATGTGCTTTAAAGTCAGTTCCACTCAATAGGTGGTGCCACAATATTGATTGAGTTTCCATGCGGTAAGTGGCGACAATCAACCCACTTTCCACTTATAGTCAATGTTTTAACTGTTTTACGGTTTGGGGGATTTTGTCAACTTGTGCGACTACCACATGAAAACAGATAGTCATGCACACACCCGTTCAACTTTATTCCTCGTGTTCACATAATCTGCCTTACACGTGCACATTGAATCTGTGATACCTTTTAGAACAAAGTTTTCCATCCAGAAATACTTCATCATTCGAAATAAATACAGATTCACAATCATCGACACAGGATACATACAAAATTCAGTCACGCTCCAATGCGCCTGCTATCACACACGATCGGATCTTTACAAAATAATCATGTACATCTCTGTATAGCTGGATCACAATTATAGCCATTACTGAGATTCCTACGAATCTGAGATGCAAGTAAATGTTACACAACTGATAGGAGAAACATACACGTAGCTATCCTGTCACCTGTCAATGAGTATCTCGGTGTTTGTTCATGTTGGTTCCACATATGCAGTCAAAGAGCTATGATATCATCATCGCAAATGCAAATGAGATGATCACATGACACATTGTCCACAAGGCCGGACTGTTCTTTGTTATTCCACTAGAGTGAGCGGTTTTTCCAGAAAATGGATCTGAAACAGAGAAGTCGAGAGAAAAATTACTAATTTTGCTGGCAATTGAAGTTAAGGCCAAAATTATATGACCCCCAAGACTATATGTACAAGCGTGCAAGTTTCTGAGTGTTAAGAATTATTAATGACAAATCAAACATACCAGACAATCAACCACTCCACAAAAAATGACAAAGGCATTCGACCACAATCAAGCAGTGATTTTATATCTGAAAATAATTTATACACTCCCAAGAACTATGTTCCGTGGAATGTGTTTCCATAGTAAGCCAAGTCTTAATCAACTCCATTAGACCGACCTTGTCTCTTTCTCATTTAAACATAATGTTCTTGATGCTAGAATACAGTATGCGACTGATGTGTGCATGCGTGCAAATGTACATACACATATCAAGGGTGGGGTATATAAAAAACTACATACATACACAAAAAGATATATATATGTATATACTGACATATATATATTATGTGCATACAATACTTTGATAATAATTAGATGAGCAATATACTGTGGAACATTACTATTAAGGTAACACTTGGGACTGAACAAACGTGACCTGAATAGCAAGTTGATCTTATTAGCAGGACTGTACTATAAAATACTGGAAAGAGTAAACCTATCTCTCTCACCGTCCTCCTGTTTCATAAACTGGTAGAATGCCTCAAATCCTGTCGCATCGTAGATGTCATTTGACTTGAAGGTGACGCGGAAGAAGTTGCCGTCAGAGTTGACAGTCTTCTTCCGATTCTCCTCCTCCGTGCCACAGAAGCGATACATCTTGCGGTCCTTCAGCTTTATGTTGAAGTTCGAGAACTCCACGTAATCGCTCTGTGTCGTCTCCATGCACCTAAAAACGTTACGTTCTATGTAGCAGTCATATCTACCACTGTCTATAGCCAGGTACTCATTCGTACAGCTGAGTGAAATGGAGCAATGTAAAGTAAACAAATGTTTGACACCGCAGCACAGGAAAATCCAGTGCATTTAAAAATGAACCCCAGAATCCTCTGGCCCATTGCCTTGATAATTATAACACAAACATGGCTTAGTTTTTAAGACAACATAAGTCCTTGGTCAAGATAAGACACGCATACATTTCTTAACATTGAAATTCTTGGTTCTCTATTATTGTCTTTAGGCAACATGGTGCTCAATTACCTTTGCAATGATATCAAAAGAAACTAATATTATGTCAACGTCGCCTAAAAATCTACAAGTCATCTTAATGGGCCTGTTAGCCCACCCACATAATTTCAGCCCCATGCATGCGAAACTGATGTCCAGAGATATGTTTAGACATCCAAAGCTACACACACCCACCGTTTTATAAAATACATTACAATGTTGTCATTACACAATGCAGTGGCTCCTATGTCAGCAGCATAGACCATGCGTCTCTCTGACTTGTTACCTGCAGTTACACAACATATCATTCTTGTATGATCTAAAGTGGGCAGGACTTGTGGAGCGAATGAAAATGGAATACATGGCAAAGAAAGCAGGTGTCCGGAGAGTGGAAGAGAAAAGGAGGTGAGGACCTAGACTGCGATGGGGGGATTGAGTAAAGAGAGATTTGGAAGGACTGGGAGAGGAGTGGAGAATGAGGGGGAAAGAGAGGGGCATGGGGATGGTTAGTGGAGACAGCAGTTCAAGAACAGAAAAGATAACATAAATTGAGGATCAAAATCGAGCCTGCCTCACCCCGACAGACAAGAAAACATGGTCAAATAAATTGTTTTAATTTGCGGACATCCTGGCCATATACTTACATAGGTTGAATACCCTCTACATCAAAGTAGAGGAAGGTTATGTGGATCTTTTCCTTGTCCGTGCCATAGAACAGGTAATGGCACTCCGTATTGCGAGGATACAGACCAGGAAAATTTGGCGAAGTAAATGTTCCATTGGTTGCTATGGCGCTCCTGAAGTTAAAGCCGCAAACTGCAGAGAGAAAGATACCTGTATACATAAACATAATATAAACATAGTCAGGGAATGCTAGAATCATATCTGCATTCACAGAGGGCAGTGAATTTTTTTTTCTTTCTACCGTGTTAAAAGGGCACACAAAATGTCCATGGCAATTTAACAAACAAATGCATAAAAACAATGACTACTATTATCTTTATGAAGAAACCATCAGCCAAAAATCTTCAGAAATCTAAAGATCTGTGTAAGAATTTAAAGATTTCTATAGAAATTTGTAGATTTCTATACACAGCATTGTTTAGTATGTTATAGATTACTAATACAACATATTTTATAAAAAAAATATTCACAAATGTCTTATAGAATAATTAAATCTACAGATCTTACAGAAAGCCACTGAATAAGTGCTACATATTTTGAAGAATTGTATAGAATAAACTACTGTACAGAAAACCATCCACAAAACCTGTATACTGATTTGTAGAATATTTTGCTATTTGAAGACGTCATGAAAATGTATAATGAGTCATACTGATATCAGACACATGTTCTCAGTTGCATGCTTCCAATCTACTGCCTACACCAATAATGCAAAATAATGAAACACTGTGTAATCCTGATGAAACTGATTACAGTAAATAAGTACCATTACAATTACATCCATAACCTTCCAATTAACAATCACAATTGTTCTAGCAATACATTGCACCAGATTACATTTTTTTTAAATCAAATCAAATTGTAGAAAGGATTACACATATACATTTTCTACAAAATAGCAAGTTTACAAGTGTGCTTCATAGAACAGTAAACATCTGGGGGGAACATATTTGCACTTTCTTTCCCAGTTTACTTACCCACATTCTTGTCTTGCCTTCCGGCAGAAATACCAAAGTCTGCAACAAAGATTTGTTGAGCCAATCATTTAAAAATGAAGAATATACGTGACTTTATCTTAAGAAACTTTATTGTAAATCACAAATACGTGAAGTTTTAAACAATGCATATGATACATCAGTGTAAACCACAAGTTTGATGTCACAATAAAATACATCTGCAGAAATCTGTATAAAATTATGGGGATTTCGATCCAGATTTTGGGTGCTGCTTCAGAAAAAATGTGAAGTGAAGTTTATTTGCTTAGCTCATCATATGTACATATAAAGTCAAATGACAGTTTGTACACATTTTACATGGTCTTAATAATCCAGGGAGGCCTATACTAAGACCTGATAGATTGTTATCTTACAAGCCTCCCAATGACTGTATAATGCTACGGCGCAGTAGTAATTATTAGTGATAATACATTAGTGCATAATATATTTACAAACAAATGAAGAGTTGCAATCTGTATCAACAAAAATAACAGGGCAACTAATGTGAATATACAATTTTTATGAAGTTTTTAATATGTCTATACAATGTAAATCAACTCAAATTGCTTGTCCAGCTAGGTTACACTTAGTTCTGGGAACAAAATGTTCAAGGTGTGGCATTTCTGCAATGTGACTCATGACCACGTAATGCCTAGCGTCCAACGTCAAGGTGTGCCTCACTTCCTGTTTCGTAACAAAGTGATGCAGCCGGACTTGCGTCCAAGGCCATTTGGTGCAATTTTTCACCTCATATATCAGACTAAACGAGGTCTGCCAATAGCTAATCACAAAACGGCACCGTCCAATTAGTTTCAAGTTACGTCAGGTCAAAATCAGTTGGAGTTACAGTGAATGCTTGGAATATGGACTCCTGACAGAATAAATGTTTAAATTAAAGGAACAACTTTGAAATCCCTGTTCTGGCCTCCATTTTGTCATGTACCCATGAATATTGACGTGAAACAGACTTTTCTGTTTTGGTCTAAAGCTTTGCGCTAAATTGGTTCAATGAGCTTATATAAGATTGTTATTGAAATGTTCCCCTGGTGCTCACTGTTTGAGACATATTTAGAACTTCATATTGCAACAACACATAAGTTGACAGGGCCGCACTGATTTCTGGTGGATATTCATATTGCCCAAGTTTTAGTAAATAAGTTGTATCATATGTAACACGCATGTAACCAACCTGTAACAAAGCGATACTCTGCCTTGAAGCCCTTTGACGTGTGGTGAGGAGATAACAATCGACTCTCGAAGCTGACTTCCATACGATTGTCATTTGACATGAGCATATGGGGCCTCTTTTTCCCACAGAACAGACCTATGTTGCTTCTTTCCTTGCCAATGTACACTAGGACTGTCACAGAGTCAACGGCGTTACAGCTGAAAAGTGCAGAAAACATCAATATTACACTAGAAACAGTAGCCAGACATTTTAGTAATATAACGGATAATTTGGCCATGGACAGCTGACATCAGACATTTTGGTAATAGGACATTTCAGTAATAAGACATTTTGGTAATCAGATGTTTAGGTAACAGGACATTTTGGTAAAACCACAAATTAAACTTTAAAGGTGTAACTCTCTATAAAAACTATTTAGAAAAATTGGTGGCTAATAATCTTGTTTTAATGTGAATGAATGTGAACTACGGTTGTATTATTAAGTAACAATTTATTCCAAAGAAAACCAGGTATCCATTTATTAATATTACACTTCCTATGATGTACATTGGAAATGTCATGTATTGCTATAGTTCTAATGTTCAGGGAGATCCAAATGTCCAACGAAGGGTTTCTATTACTTAAAATATTTATTTTGTCATATGTAATCAAGTTAAAGAAACCTTACAAAATAAGTCATATGAATATTAATAAATAATAATAAATTACCAAAATGTCTTGTCTATTACAAAATAATGTTTATCTCTATAAAAAGCACCTTTAAAATAACACGTGGAAAATAATGTTATAACAAGACTGATTGAATTTGTTAACTAATGCATGAATTACTAAATCTATCCTATCTAATTCCCTTACCTTTGTTAGCTAAGGAAAACATCAGGTGATGAAACACAAACTATGACAACAGTGCTTAAATTTGATTGTTGAGTTGCTGTAGTTATACTATACAGCAGGGAAAACATGTATATTAAAGTAAGCTATTGATAATATTTAACTGATTATCCACTAGGAGTATTATTTAATTCCTACCAAACTACCCCACTGTTCTTTCAACAGGAACATACTAACTTCTATCTGGAGCATAATTCACTGATCTTACCCAATGATTGTTGCAACTCACAAAGCTACTCCATTAAACATTAACACTAATTTGTGTTCTAAGTAATCACTCACAACCTCAGACACACTGGTTTCAAAACTAAATATATCTCAAACTATTGCCAACATCTTGGCAAGTCATACATATCAAAGGACTTTAATGAATCTGCTGGCAGAATGTTCTAGAATGTCATAGTCTGGTGCGGAGGCACAGGCCCAAAGAAGCATGATGCAGTGATGGAACTGATCCTTTAATTACACTGCAAGAAGGTGTCCTGTGAAAAAAGGAGATATCTTGCCAGCCCACTGATTAAAAAAGAAAAAAAGGTAAGTTCTTATATAGCACAGTATCCAGTTCGAAGGACTGCTCAAAGCATTTTACTCATTGGCAGACCTGTTCAATCAAACACCATCTCGACTTTTCTTGGAAGGATTCCGCCATGCTGTAATTAATGCACCAAGTCTATTTATACACAAATATCCAACATTGCCTATAGCCAGGTACTCATTCATACAGGTGAGTGAACTGAAGCAATGTAGAGTAAGCGGATTATCCAAGGTTCGACACCGCAGCACAGGATTCGAACCCAAGTTCTCCTGATTGAAAGTCTGATGCTCTAGCCACTGTACCTCTGCTGAGTGATAAAGAACAACCACGAGGCTAGCATGACAAATGGGAGAAATTGTGTCAGAATTGAAGCAATGCGATCTTGAAGCAGACCACCACTTACGCCATCACCAGCCCAGGTGTCAGCATAATTGTAGAGACACAAAGAGCCTCACAGCCAGACATAGTCCTTCTGACCATGACATGACGCAAGTAGGCATTAATCAACTCTTTGCTCACATCTAATTTTAGGCACAGAACGCACAGAAATAGACACCAGTCTGGTCATCTGAACCCGTGGACAGTGTCACAAAGCCTATGTCCACTACCAACTACAGTAATTGATTACCTTTGATCAACGAGGTGTTACATATATGGACAGAATACCACAGCAATGACCGTGCAAAGAATCCAGTGTTGATTACGGCTTCATAAGAAAGAGATTAGGATGCTGTGCAGCCGAATGGAAGACTGGTGAGAATTAAGATGGATCGGACAGTAAGAAGGAATGCAGAGCAGAAACGGAGAAACATCAAGGATACAGGAAAAGTGAAGACGACAATAGTAGTTACAGTATGCCGTTGTTTATCATCCAGAGGGACCATGAGCGGGTTCACCGAAGCCATTTTTCTGATGTGCTCAATCTAACCTACTACCTGTCTGAGCAACGGAGCCTGCAAAGCCGATACGAATGTCACTGGAACTGAAGCAGGCCAACAAAACCATTGTTTTCTGCACACTATAACCAATGACAGTCGACAGCAGAGGTGGGAGAGGGATTTGAGATGATCAGAGGAAGACAAAGGATAGAGAGAGTGGGCTATTGATAGGAAACAAGGGTGAGAAAGAACAGAATGAGTGGTAGAAGAATGTTGTACCTGCCCTAACAGGGAACAAGGAGGAAGAACACATGAGATCTGAGGAAGGGGAGAATTGTTGTGAAGAAACCAAGGTTCATGTGATGTCTGCTATTACAGCATGGTCTCATATGTTGTCAAAAGTCCAAAAAGTACTGTGCTAGCTTTAGTTCAAAACGTCACCCACCTACCCATCCCCTAAACATGAGATTAGAGATAATAGTAACATTGCCAATACGATTAATTACCACCTTTTAAATCAAATTGAAACACTATTGATATTCATTATGACACAATGTATTTATCTTTTTCATTAGTCCCAGGCCTATGAGATGCTAAAACGTAGGTCTCGATAAGTAGAACTTTTGATAACTAGAAATATTGCCACGGGTCCATGGAGGTTTGACTTATCCAGAGTGCACCCAGTACACTATTGTCAAAAAGGCAATGCTTCTGGATACATTCGGAGGACTTTTTGAACTTATGCATCCAATTCTTATGCATAAGAAACAGAATTGTGAAGAAAGTTGGTGATGTTGACACATTGAATGTCTCCAGATAGGATCAGCTGCTTGAACGAGAGCAATCTGTGGTGACAGTTAATAGATCTGATAGATCTGTGTTTGCAGACACCATTAGCCCCATTGAGTGTCTTTCAGAGGCTACTTGTCAGGGGGCACTTGAGGTAATACCTCAAGGCCATTAACACAGCACCTGCTGCCTCTAGGCATTAGTTGAAACTCAGCTGAGTTTCAGTTGAGTTTCAACTGGTTTTGCATGAATAGTTGAATTTCAACTGTTGAAAGTTGGTTTCAGTTGCAATTCAACCTGGCTTGAACACAAGTTGAATATGAAAACAAAGTTGAATCCAAGTTGAAAGTGAAGACTTAGACTTCAACAACAGTTGAACGCAAGCTGAAAGCAGGTTCTGTCATTTTCAAGAATACCATACAACAGCACCTGCTGCCTATTAGCAGTACTGCGACAAGCAAAAAGCCCTCCTTCTAGATGGGGTTAAATCTACACATATGTAGAAGATAGTTTCCTGAAGTATTCCTTCACGAAATTAGTTATGTCATAAAAGTGAGAATTGTTTTTGCAAAGCTAGTTATGAAAAACATCTGTAACTGATCAGAGGTCCTCAAAACAATCACATGAAATACACATATCAGGTAACATCATGAACAATCGATTTACATATGTCTAATGTATGGTATGAACCCTAAAACCAGTTACAGTTCTTACCAAACCGGGAATGTTGAAGAAAAAACAATGGTGTTACTTTTTGTTCATCCAAAAGGTCATAAATGATTCACTGAAAGTTTGGTGTCCAAGTTACAAAGCATCTAGGATGAAAGCTTAACACACACACACACACAAACCGAAAACAACCGCTAACATGATCATAGGCCTGAGATATTGTGAACTTGGGTGTTGGTGTGACTTACATCTGTATTAACAAAGACATCATGACAAAGTCCTGAAAATTTAAAGCCCCATTCATGTGCACAATGCTTATTTGCATCAGACTTTAACATCTGAAACTGTCTAGGCCACTTAACAATCCAGGTACCAACTCCACTCTAAAGAGGCCATCACCAGAGTATATCATAAATTTTCTATAATTGCTTTAAAACATCATTTACCTTTTTTTTTTTAATCTATAAAACTCCATTTAGCAATTTTCTCATCAAGATTGTGCAACGAATCAAGAACAATTTCCACTGTTAGCCATCATCAATGATATTCTTATACAAACCTCGTCAGTATCTTGCAGAGGTATATTTTGCATTTGTCTTTGTAATAAACAAAATGGGGTTATATGGCAGAAATAAGAAATCCCATTAAATAAATATTTAATAACACTGCCTGCGTGAATTGTCTTAAATAAAAAATATATGTATCATTTTCAGAGCATAAAACATCTGCACTATTCACATGCAATAATAATAACATTTTTGTGGAATACAATAACAGTTATGCATTAATGCATAGGGATTTGTTTTTACATTTATTCTCACATTTTAGTGTTCAAGTAGATTTTTTTTTCTGTATAACTGATACATTAGGTGTAATGATAGAATGATCTGTAGTTTGTATGTATTTCTTATCAGAATAACATCGGTATAATTTTGTTAATACCAGTAATTTTATTAATATTATATCGATTTCTAAAGATGGCTCCCTTCTATGCCATACAGGGTTTTCTGGGGATCACCTCAATTATAATTACCACATAATTATAACAATTATATATAATGTGAAAAAAGCCTTGTATAATTGCAACTGAATAATGTATCATTATCATGTAAAATAACTTCACAAAATATCAGACCTGCCTACTCCAAAAACTTCCTGTCAGTAATCCATCTTCCCATTTACATCGATTTTCTGGCATATAGGCTTGCTGTCAGTAATAGTTCAGAACCGTGTCAGATATTGTCACGAAAAGAACACCACTGTCAGTAATACTTTAATACTGTGACTATGACGATAGTTGCACCCAAAACATAATTGTTGTGAAGCGTTCAGTTAACAAGGTAAGGTAGATGTTCATAACCAGCATTGATGGAAATCAAACGTGAAGAAGCGTCACTGTAATGAAAATGATTCTATACACATTGTAATTCAGATTTTATGTAAATTTCAAAAACCGCATGTTGACTACAAAAACTTGACAAATTATAACAATGCTTCACGTCACTGTCTACTTGTTGTGTCATTAGGATTAATATTAGTAGCCGGTATATCTAGGACCAGGCTATAGACTACACAGTATAGTAGCTTGTCTAGATCAAAGACAAACACAAGTCAAAGTCATGCCGGGGGACAGCAAAACCATTACGTTACGCTAGTCATTGACATCGTCTAGTCTATTCAACTCTAGTATATAAGCCTACCCCTGTATTATAGGCTGTAAATGATAGACTAAACTCAATAAATACACTAACTTAGTCTTAGTAGTCAGTTGGCCTAACACTACAAGTACAACACCCACTACTCTGTCACTAGTACTAGTCTAACGACGGAGTCAGTACCTGCAATTATCCCGGCCACCACTGACCATGTCATGCGAACTAGGAACATTATTTTCATGTATCCGGCAGTATATAAAGCCGACCCCCTTCTTTAAACTTGACAATACGGGCCATGTCTGCATGCATGCTGTTATAAACGTTTGCAGCACGTTTCTTCTTGGCCGATAGTTGTGCCGTTTCGATCCCCGCCATCATTTCGTGCCGCGTGAGTCGTGACTTCGTCTTGTTTGAGCGCCATGAGCTCGGAAATGTGAATTTGTCGCAACATTGTTTCCTATTGGTCAGATTATGACCAGAAGCAGCGAATGAAAAACCATGTCACAACAAGCAGCATATATATGCTGCCACCTGTTGAATAAAGTGAAGCTAAATTTGAGGAGCATGGAAGTGACTGATAATCATTGTGACAATGAAAGAATCCGTAATATTTTCATCCCTCGCCGTAATACCGTAATTTGATGTGTATTTCCGGAATGATTCCGGACAATCCGGAATGGTAGGCAGGTCTGAAATATACATCCAGTGCAGTGTAAATGTCACTGATAAATCATCGAGAAACTTAATTTCTTGTGTGTTGTGGGTCCCAGAGTAGAGACCTCGATATGGCCACATGGTAATGGCTATCCTGTCAAAGCTTATAAAGCCATAACTTTTATTGTGCACGATTGAACTATGTTACAATAAAACAGCAGGAAGAATTAACTAATAGATACTAGAGTGCATTAAACAGCTCTCAAGTTTAATTTTAGCCATTAGCATTGCTCAAAGAGAGGACCAGAATTGAAACGTTTTATGATAATTAATTCATGATTAACTTTGATATATAAGCACAGTGCCTTGCAGGACAAAGCTGAAAAGTAGTACCAAGCAATCCGGTAGGTGGCACAATCAGTTGCACAACTAGTACCAGCTGAATATACTATTAAAAATGTTTAAGTATAGTGTTACCTTCCAGTTTATGCAATATTATCTATGTACGTATGTACATAAGTATGTACTGGGTATTTTTTAAATAAAATGAATGATTTAAATACCTGTAGATTATACTGGTGAACATATTCACTATGGTTCCAACGCATTCACTCATGTTGGCTACTGGGGTCTATGCTTTCATAGTCAAATTATGTGGAATAATTTTTTAAATAATTAAAATGATCAGTTCTATTATAACAATACTTCAGGGTGAGATTTGCTTTGTTGGAGTGGAGAAAATACACTGGAATTCATTGTATGGTAGATGGAAGTAATAATTTCCTGTGATATGCAAATTATGTCTCTTCTGTCACAGTTACACCTGGGCTAATGAAGCCATCAGTACAAATTGTATTAAACAGACGCAACCAATTCTGAATCTCACACTGCATAGTGTAACCCAATTCAGAATGTGACATTATTCCAATGGCGAACTCTAACATAGAAATGTCTCGTTGATTGGATGTAGCTGAAATGTTGCAACTGTTATTAATGTGACCATCAATCGACCATAGAACAATGTTTATACAATGTTAGGTGCCTAGTGGGAAAACTGGCCTGAATTTTATGATGCTTATATTTAGGCCATCCAAGCATTAATTGCACCAAGTGCATGGCTAGTGCAGCAGACAACTTGAGCTTATCTGGACACAGAGCAACAGTGAACATCAGGGAACTATGGGATGAATACGTTAGCTATACAAAACTAGGGTGATTTCATGGGAACAGTTTCAACATAACATCACTAGGGTAAAAAAACATACAAAAGGAATTGTTCTGAATTTATAAAAAAAAATGGGCCAAGAGACCCTGAAGTCTTTTGGACTATATTGTGAGTTTGTAATTATTAATGAATTTTTTTTGGTGAATCATAGTTACAGATTATTAAGGGTTATGGTAGAAGTAAAATGTTAACATTTTTAGTGGAGACTATATGCATGCCAATGAAGATACACCTGGAAATAAAATATTCAAGTAGAATGTTTCGTGAAGATTGTATTGTATTAAAATTACTGTAGAATTTTATCCCGATACTCTGCTATTTACGCCGATTTCCAGTGGTTGTAGAAACCTTGCAGGAGAGTTGGTGAGCTGGTGGTGGCGCTGTTTTCTTCATTTGCATAGGTTCAGACATGCGCACTTCACCATTTTTTGATTTAATGTTATCAGCTCCACCCACTTTTAAACCGCGTCGGCGTGACGTCACAATAACGTATGCCACCCAACCGGGTCTAAATTTGTTGCGTTGGTTGGTTGATATACGTGATTGAGACGTCACGCCTACTTCGCGTATGTCATTTTAGCAGCCGTTTGAAAGTGGGTGGAGCTTATATATCATGAAATCAGATAGTGGTGCCTCAATCGGTAGATTGATGAACTGTGTCGACGAAACAACATCGTTCACAGTGTCTAAGACACCGGAACGGGCCCGGTTGTAGGTCTGTTTTTAGTTAATTTTAGGAATGATTATCAGGAAACCATTTATATGTCTGAATAGCAGAAAGCTTAAACTTTCAAACGACATCAGTATTGTTGGGATCTGACGAACCGTAATGGTACTAGCAGTCATTCAAAAGGCGTTTTTGGAACGTGTTTGACAGTTGTTCATTTTTTCGCTCGCTTATCTATTTTTGATAGCATGCATTTTGACTTTAAAACAGTAGCAATTAATGACATAATACTGATTGAATTGGAGTGAAGTAATAGCAGCAATATGTAAAAATAAAACATATAAATAATATTCCTTAGAATTTTGTTTAAATATGCTTTAATCTTTTTGAGTATACCTAAGTTATTTTATTTTGTATATTATTTTATAACCAAGTTATTTTATTTTAATCCTAGATCATAATTTTATATCGCATTGATAATTATGTATATTGTTGTTTTAAAGTTTCTCAGGTTCTGCCAGTGCAGTAGGGATTTACATTACACATTAGTTACGGTCCACATGGAGGCATTCTGTTTGACACGGGGGCAATGGCAGGCAGTGAGCCAAGGCTAGTCCAATACACAGGCTTACTCCATTCACCCACCCCATGATAGGGCAATGTCCACTATCTAGTTTAAAATAGAGATCAGTGGCCCAGGTATTGCAGGAGGCTTACAGCAGTAGGGAAATGGTAGGAAAATGGTAGGAAAATTTAGCATTTTGGGGGGCCCTGAGGTGCCCTTAGAATGATTCAATCAAATACAAATTTCATGTGTATACTGGCACTACCACATGAAATGTCTATGCAAAATCAGAGAAAAAGCTACTGAAGAATTTTTGAAAAAATAGGCAAAATGTGAAAAATTACCAGTTTCAGGGGCCATTAGAATGATTAAATCAAATACAGATTTCTCGTGCATAGTGGCAGTACCCTAAGATACGTCTATGCAAAATTAGAGACAAAGTTACTGAACGGTTTCCGAGATATGGCAGCCAATGACGGACAGCACATGGTGGACGCAAAGTGATGGCATAAGTCTGTTGGACATTTGGCCTAAAGGACTAAAAATGGTAAGGTAAGTTCTTATATAATGCGTATCTAATCTTAATTAGGGCTGCTCAAAATGGCTTACACGTTACATGTATAGTGGAAGCCCACTATTAAGGTCACCTTTGGACTGGACAAGTGACCTGAATAGCGAGGTGACAATATTAGCGAGACTAATATCATATGTTTTACTGTATATGGAAATAATTTGGGACTTAATCCTAGGGTGATCCTAATTGCGAGGTGGCTGTATTACTGAGGTGACTGTAAAACGAGGTTCGACTGTATGCAGACACTAGGAAATGCATGGGTTGAAGCTTAAATACTGGTACATTTGTTATTATAAGGCACGGGTAGATTTTAAGGTAAAATGTCTGGTAACCCAGATGGATTACCAACATATGGAATTCAGTAATCTGTCTAGAAATCTGGTATTCCATCAAATTTATGTATAATGAAAAAAACGCGACTATTTATTTTGCCTCATTTATGTCACAGCTTTGCCTCATCCGAGTTAACTACGTAAAACAACAAAATAATGTCCATCGAGGCGTTGTCAGTCAATTACAGTTCTGCCTCATACAAGATGCTGTCGCTCTCCATGGAATTGGTGTTGTCAGACAGATCTGACTCATCTTCTTCCTCTGACCGTATGCCTCCTGTGTTGGACGCCTCTTCTGCTGGCCACTGCGTAACCACACCTGCACAACTCGAGGTCGAACAGGGTGACATCCTCAGTGTGCAGCATGGTCCGCAGATGGTCGTTAAGAGACACATTGGTGAGATTCGCCCACAAGTCAGACTTGACCCGCTTCAGCTGGCTGAAGCTCCTCTCGCAGACTGCCCGGCTGGCTGGCAAGGTGAGGACCAATGTGACCACTGCAAGGATGATGGGACACTTCTCCCGGCAAGCCACGAACACGTGCTGCCAGACGGCGTGTCCTGTGGTTTTTCTAAATATGCAAAAATTGCCGCCTCGTAGCTATTTCGTGCACCCATTTTTTCGTTCTTTTGCGATGTATTCAGCATCGGCGAGTAGTGCGAAATAACACCACAAAGTCATTTATATTCCTGCAAAAGTGCAGATTTGTAGCAACGTCATATCGGTTAGGATTTACCTCTTGGAATTAACTCCATTGGACAATGTGAAAGACATCATTTGTCAGTTGTTCAATCACAGAATATTCCCGCGGGATCCCTTGCGAGTAGAAATCTAGACATTCATGTAACATGGCGCCCAAACAGTAACTACCATATTTTTGGGACTTTACAAACTTAGGCGAAAGTCCCTATGTCTCTTTTGCTAATTACACATCATCAAGCGATCACCCCTTAATTCTTTATCTCCCCACATTTATGCTTCTTTGTCAGGAAATGTGCGCAGTAGGTATTAAAAAACTCATCTCTTGAGAGGACAAGATATCCACAAAGTTCCTGTGATCTCCCGTCTTGAATCTTGCTAAATCTTGTATCCTAACTGTATCAGTAACAGTAATTAGCTGGACGCATGCACCACCACAGACCTACACCGGGCTAGCAATTGATTTTATAATAAATAATTTAATTCAGTTTGGTGTTCCACTCGATTCTGGCATCAATCTGTGCAGACAACTCAAGTAATCAGGATTTTAAAAATAGTTACTGGTTAAATTAAGGTAGCTGCACCGGCTATCTTGTCAGTTGATTTTTTTTTTCATAGAACTTTAGTAGGTGTCAGTATGAACATGTGTACTATTAAAAAACCAAGGCACAATCGCCATATGTCACCAATCAGTCCTTTAAAAACTAGTATTTTTAGTGTGTCTGTGGAAAGTCCCTCCAAGTTCTTGGAAACTGACGATGTTTCCATAGTGACGATCACGTGTGCGTCAGCCCAGTTCAAACATAAATTCATTCACCATGAATGCAGATCATAATAGTCTGGTTATTCTCATGCCACTATGCTGTTGTATTATAATTACCTAAATACATCAAGCTGTCAAATCACCAAATACTGGCCATAGTTTTGTTTATTCTCCATAATGCCTGACCTCAGCGCCATTTGCAATGACATGTGACTGACCCCAGCAGGTGTCAATCAATCTTGTCTACCACAACAAGTTCAACACATGGCCCTTCGTAACACCATATCAAGAGACAACTTGGCTGGAAAACCTTGGGGGAAATCTCAGTAATAGAAGTGTCTGTCAAATTGTGTTGAAATAAGCCACATGCCAATAAAAAAGTCACATTTCTAAGCAAAAAAAACAAGCATCTGGTGACAGCTGTATTGTTGGTAACAACCAGGAAGTATTACTTAATGTAACTTTTTTTTTTTAAACTACAATACTTACAAAGCCATAACTTGGCATATGAACTCGACTTGTGTTTACCCAAAATTGCATGGGATGGTTTTATGTTTGGTGAAGGGAGTGTGCAGTACGGATTTTTGTTGTCTTTCAACATTGTAGCAAAATGTTTATGAAGCTGTATCAAACTTAATATGCATTTGTTTACAAACAAAACCCGTGTGAATGTCAATAATATGTTTGTACTTACAACCATATACATTTTTCTTTTAGGGAGTTTCTCAAAACGAAATAAAATGCCACTTTAAGGTGATTTTTGACATATTTTTAATTGTCTTTAAACACATTTAAATATCTCTAAACAACATAAAAAATATATTCTTTTTGGTCTGGAGTATTGTTTAGTATCTGAGGCAAACTCTGAGAAAAAATGGTTAGCTTATCTTCAAAACTTATATTAGAAATGATTAATTCAAAAGAAGCATATAATAGCCGGTGCAGCCACCTTAAACTGTTACTAGCTAGTTGCCAGCTACCGGTACTTACTTGATCAGGATTAGAAGCAGAGAGTATGGAGTACAGTGACATCTTTTTATTAAAGGTGTCTCCTAAATTAAACTGTTACTAGCTAGTTGCCAGCTACTTACTTGATCAGGATTAGAAGCAGAGAGTATGGAGTACAGTGACATCTTTTTATTAAAGGTGTCTCCTAAATTAAACTGTTACTAGCTAGTTGCCAGCTACTTACTTGATCAGAATTAGAAGCAGAGAATATGGAGTACTGTGACATCTTTTTATTAAAGGTGTCTCCTAAATTAAACTGTTACTAGCTAGTTGCCAGCTACTTACTAGATCAGAATTAGAAGCAGAGAGTATGGAGTACTGTGACATCTCTTTGTTAAAGGTGTCTCCTAAATTAAATGTTTTCACTCACTGCAATTTAAATTCATTTTGCAAAACATCAAGCCTACCTAGTATCCACTATGACATGCTGGCTTAACTATTTATTATGTAGCTTTGGTGCAATCACCAGACACTTATTTAATGTTGGACTCAACATTAATTAAACTGACCCATGACATTTGAATGATTAACATATGAATCTGTGATATGATTAATATAATACATGTTTCTGTATTTATATTGTCAACTGTTTTCCTTGTTGCAAAAACTGCGTGACCAACAAGTTTGTAACAGATTGAAGGCTAAAGATTGGCCTGACAAATGGCTTTCACTAGTTAAAAACGAAAGCCAATAATTTTTCTTCAGATTCAGACTGTTTATTACCAAGTAGCTTTTCAAATGTACGAGGAATTCTTGGCGTTGTGGCGTCAACATACATGCACGCTTGTCTCCCCATCATGCACACGCAAAATATACAATCAGAAGCTAAAACTAGTATAAATTTAAACCAAGGCCAACTGCCAATATATTTTAAGACAGTCGTTTTGATGATATAAACACAATTATGCACTTTTTTTGTAAACCGACTACTGATATTATTTAAACTATTCACACAATGCATGTCTGGAACTAAAACAACTGGATTTGTAATGGGCTAAACCCTTTGAGGAAGATCACCTTTGGGATTGGACTAAACTGACCAGGATAGCATGGCGACCGTATTAGCGGGACTATATATAAGCTACGGTCACGAAAATGATTTGGGACTGTCCTAGGGTGATTGTAAAAGTAGGTTAGACTTTAGTAATTGTTACAACTGATTTATTATGAGATAGTCCACAGAAACCATGACAGTGTTGTCACAGGTGAATCGAATCAGAGCGCTGAGAAGGGACACATCACAACTTTTGAGATAATGCACTGTGACTTTGGCCAAAAGTAAGATAGATGTCTCCTGTCTGATGTGCTAATATGGTGTGATGACACACGCATGACAGACAGTCTCTGGTGACACACCTGTCACAACTGTTTATGTATTCTCATCACGCAATGGGACACGTCATCAAAGTCATGACTGTTTATGACGAGGATGCTGTGAAAGTCTACCAGATGTAACAAGTTTGCACCACCAACAATGTAGGTGGAAAATAGTATCAAAGTATATAGTATTTGTTGATGCACTTTTTTAAATCTCGAGACTTCAAGAACTCGAAAGCATCTTTTAGATTTGGCAACACATAAAGGTGCATCTTCTGGATACTTTGAATCATGCGTGCACATAAACATTACAATTTTGAAAATCACTCGTATGTTCAACCCAACAATAAGTGAATAGTTTGTGTGATGATTTTATCAAAACTACACACAGTAAAAATTCCACAAATGTCATAGTGTTGCAAAGTTACAAAATGAGTTTGAAATAAAACAAGTGAAAAAATCAAAATAAAGAAGCAGACTACTCACTCATATGGTTCCTGTGGGTCTCCTGGGAAATAATGCAAGTCAAGATCTGTGAAGATGAGTTGTACCCTCTCGCGACCTTGGCCCCGGAACACGTATAGGCAGTTGGTATTGGGTGGATACGCCTGTGGATAATCCGGCGATGTGAAAGTGCCATTTTTTTTATTTGTACTCTCAAACTCATACCTGCATTCAGAAGCTGCAAGAAACAAAAACACATAGGATCAAATTAAATGTCAATGTATTATCAGTTGATAAGATTATGAATGCTTCAAGGTCAATAAATGGACTAGGGCAATTTCAACACAACTATATTTTATGTGTTTGTGATCAAAAACAATCACCGCAGGCTGCAAAATATAAGTGATATCCAAGGATTCCTGGCTGAGCATTTATTAATTGGTCAAACAACCGAGCATAAATTATATTGCAATTTCCCTTAAGTTACCTATTTGTTCTGGTATATGCAGTTAGCATGGTTAATAATATCACCACCTATTGAAGGTCATGGTAGGGGTTTAGTCTGGCATGGGAATAGTAGTGGTCCTGCTTTGGATAAATATGAACTAACAATGTTACGGTGATGCTACAGATGTTACACATTCCATTTTGCCAGAAAATTACCATCAGAAACATTGAATGACACCTTTAAGCTAGCCTCGAACACACCACCCAATTTTATATAGACGAACAAAAGCGTGACATCACCCCTATCATGCGCTTTGGTGTCCCCATGCTTAACTGAGTGAGTGCATTTTGTCAGACTTCTAAGTGGGTACAAAGATTCGTAAAGAAATCTCCAACAGTGAGAGCTCCCACACCAAACACGATCAACACACTTAAAGGTCAGGGATCTTTCTTCCTACATTTATTTCTCAGGAAACATGTGGAAAGACCATTGTTTAACTTCTGTGTTCACGATATACAAACAATGTACCGGTGGTTTTAGATGGTACCAACTTTGAAGGATATCTTGCAAAGTGAAAGAATTGTTTATACTGTGAATGGTAAAGGTAAGTTTATATATAGTGCAGTATCCAGTCATTAGGACTGCTCAAAGCTTTATACTTTACTCCCTGACAGACCTGTTCAATCGAACATGATCTCAACTTCTGTGGGAAAGAATTGAGTCACTCTGCAATTAATGCACAAAGATTATTGGTACACAAATATCCACCACTGTCTATAGCCAGGTACTCATTCATACAGTTAAGTGAACTGGAATAACACACAGTGAACAAACTTGTCCTAGGTTTGACATGGCAACGTAGGATTCGAAACCGGGTTCTCTCGATTGAGAATCTGATGCTAATTTGTTAACTACAACATCTCTGCTGTGCGAAGGCTTCCATTTCTAGTTGTTAGTATGCACCGTGTGGACATGTGACGGTCCCATGTGTATATGGACAGAATCTGATTTGTTTGGGTGACAAATGAAAGGGAGCCAGTTCCATGTTGATTTTCTCGAAAACACAACAATACGATTTGACGAAAACTGCTACTGCATGTTGGCAACAAGACAGCATTCAAAGTGTACATTTTTAAATTAAAACTGAACTGTAAATCACAGTGTTGAATTGCCTGATTGAGTTCGAAGATTGGTTTCAATGGGGTAAATCAACGAATACTGTAGTAATATATTGACAACACCCTCAATATAAAGAAATATATTATTTTTTATTCTCTTAAATTGTAATCCTTTCTACATGTTAATATGTGTTGTATGACTGATATAAATGATGCATGAGTGGCTTATGCTAAGCTCACACCAGCCAACTAATGCTGACTGGGGGGGGGGGCCAATTAGTTCCGTGGACTATCCCCAACATTTGCCTGCGCACACCAGCCAGCGCACACCTACTGACTCGATCCGACGGTCAGCGTGATCCTTGTGGAAAATAAATCTACTATAAATACGCGTGTTTGCCCCTTTGGTGTTTATTCGAGAATTTATACCCGAGAATGACGCCTTTGTCTGAGAAAGATCTGATCATACTGGTTCTGCTGTAGCAGCAATTGCCATAATGCGATGTCGTCGCCGCCATCGTCGTTCACTACCTACTGAAGTAGTGGACGAGTACACTACAAAATCAAGGAATGTATGGTTGCGTGACTTGCGTCCACACATATTGGCGCGAGAGGAGGAAGGGGCGTATATCAATTTAGTAGAAGTTTTATATCAGTACAGAGAACCTTATATTTAACCAGTCCAGTTAACAAAATGTTGAAGTCTTAATCAGTTGCACCCAATGAATTCCTCAAAAGTTTTTCGCCGCTTTGCAGATTTTTAATGCTTATATATGCGCGCAGTAGCGGTGCTACCAGCGATAACGTTTTTCACAAGACGGCGATTCCTATCGGAAGCGGGTCAAAAAAGTCAGACAGAAAATAGGTTTATTTCTCGGCAACGGAACAGACAAGGTTGCTTTAAATAACATCCATGTAGTCCATGGGTTCAATATAGACCCTACTTGCTCAATTCCTTATAAAGCAAGATAATTTCTATCACTCTTCATTGCCCTGATTCATTCTTATGCACAAATAACTGGGAATAGGGACTGTGGAGAGACTGTGAGATTGGCCCGACAGCTGGCACTAAATATAGAGAGGTGTAATGCCTTTCACTAGAGACAAAATTGTTTTTGAATGAACACTGGTCTGCTATAGCCACTCTGCATCAACAAAATTGTGTTGAACTGAATAGATTTGCCATGACCTCTTTGTGAAGATGAAACTGTTTTCAAAGGAACAGATCTGTCAAGATCACTTTGTACCAGACAAAATTGTGTTTAAACGAACCGGTCTGCCATGATGTCTTTGTAGAAGACAAAATTGTTTTCAAAGGAACTGTTCTGTCAAGTTCAATTTGCATAACTGTACTTGGATGGCAATTGCTAACATTGTTCATTACCATTTTCCTTTGGGAGTTTACAAAAAAGTATCTAAAACATGCGTATTTACAACAGTAGAAAAGCACTAATGCACTAGGTATGTATGTCATGTTCATTTCTACATGGCCAAGACACATAATAAACAAACTGAGCCATATTGTTCAAAGTATGATCCTAATTTAAGACACTGATCATACAAAACAAATCAATGGTTCTGTCTAATAATTTTGAATGCAGTATAGCACTTTGGTACACCGGTAGATATGTGAAAGTTTTAATGAACAACAAAACAATTGCACTTGTTTACTTTAAATTTGACTTAAATTATTCATTTTCTTAAAATTATGTCAGCCACTCATCGATATCAATAAACCATGACGAATAATCATAACCAACGAACATGAACAATGAAAAATTGTGCTGTCAAAGCTTATAAAACCTTGACCCACTTGCATTTGATGAGAACCTTTTCGATATTCGACGTATTCGCCATCTGGTGCTATTCTAGGTTGCGTCTATTACTGGAGTTAATGCTATAAATGAGGATGACACACTTTGTTCATCATAAATTACACTGTTTGCACATGTCAAGGTGATTTTATAGCCATGCATCAAGCGAGATTACACAGAAGTCAGTCATATTTTGGTGTTATCTGGAATACTGCACATGCGTGGAAATGTGATGCGTACAGCTTGGGTTTGTATAACACGAGTTATGTGTGTAAGCGAAGTAACACCTGAGTTATGTGTGTAAGCGAAGTAACACCTGAGTTATGTGTGTAAGCGAAGCAACACCTGAGTTATGTGTGTAAGCGAAGCAACACCTGAGTTATGTGTGTAAGCGAAGCAACACCTGAGTTATGTGTGTAAGCGAAG
Organism: Escarpia spicata; assembly: GCA_963995525.1. Lineage (NCBI taxonomy): Eukaryota > Metazoa > Annelida > Polychaeta > Sabellida > Siboglinidae > Escarpia > Escarpia spicata. The sequence goes on from OZ023218.1 coordinate 37,509,805, forward strand.
TAACACCTGAGTTATGTGTGTAAGCGAAGTAACACCTGAGTTATGTGTGTAAGCGAAGCAACACCTGAGTTATGTGTGTAAGCGAAGCAACACCTGAGTTATGTGTGTAAGCGAAGCAACACCTGAGTTATGTGTAAGCGAAGAAACACCTGAGTTATGTGTAAGCGAAGCAACACCTGAGTTATGTGTGTAAGCGAAGCAACACCTGAGTTATGTGTAAGCGAAGAAACACCTGAGTTATGTGTAAGCGAAGAAACACCTGAGTTATTTGTAAGCGAAGAAACACCTGAGTTATGTGTAAGCGAAGTGAAACGTGTGAGAATTGTGGTAGTTTTAACGAGATTGCATACAAAGTATTACAAAATAAAAGCATGTTTAACGATGTTGAAACATATAAAACCGAATCTGAACAATTGTATAGTTTTACTTAAAACTGTAATGCATCAGTACTATATTTAGAACTTAAAAAGGCACAATGTTTCTCAAATGGGATCATTTATGAAGCATTAGTTAGTATAATACATACAATGATTGTTTCAAAGAAGGGATTCCAACTATGACACTGCCAAATGCCTAACATAATTAACCCTCTCGTGGTCAGAACGCCCGAATCAACCCGAGTATGCCTCACGGCCAGAATGCCTGAATCAACCCGAATACAGGGGCACGTTTAAACCGGTACCGCGAAACAGTGTCATCCAATAACGGCAATTTATTTCGGCAGTTAGCATATAATAATATTGAAGTTTCACTGAGAAGCATCAAAAGTGAGAAATGACGGCGATTTCCGTGACTAAATAGCGCCAACCACCACGCGGTTTTGTAGTCGAACGCAGCGACACACAATTTCCGGTCCCTCTTTTACGCCACGCAGTGAATATTTTAATGGTGATTTTCAGCCAATGAGATTAAAGTTTAACATTTGCCGCGGGCATAAACATGGAAGCACCCAGGAATTGTTCCAAAACACGCGTCCGCAGGCGATTTCTACGATTAAATGCTAACTTTTGAGCGGTCTATTTTGTTGTAAAGAAGTATTAATGCGCCGCGCAATGAAGCGGGTGGTGTTTTTTAGCTTTGTTGTAATTCTCGACATTGTCATTATGTCGAGCTCCAGTAATTCGGACTTTGATGGGATTTTCGAATCGAGTTTATAACGAACGCTGCCATCGAAGGGGAATGTTTTGTACTATGATTACGCATTTTAAATATAACACCAACTTAATAGTTTAGACGGGATGACGGCTATGATCATTTAGAACGCAATTTTGTATACAATTTTGAAAATACATGCACTCTGAAAAACCGAAATTATTTCAGTTTTATTTACCATAGACATTTAGTTAGTTTTCCATTCTGTAGCATAGTAATTTATTAACATTTCATACGCAGCATGTAACCGCTAATTATTAATGAAATATATTTAAAAAAAATGAATTGTTGAAAATTATTTAAGTATTTTATTTTTGTCAAACTTTAGCAATTTATATTTGGGTAATAAATTGACATATATGTCACATACTTGGCTAGTTACACCAGGAATTAGTTATTCAAATGTAGTTAAAATGTTACTTGAATCGAATCAAAAATTATTTATTTATTTGCATTCATGCAACCCGAGTATATCACGATTCACTCACAGCACATTCTCTCGATTTAATAGGATTAAATAACAGGCACATATTTGCATTAATCTGGCCTTGAGAGGGCTAAAGCTGACATAACATTTTGTTTTGTTTTTAAACTACTTAAACTTACAAAAGTAGATTTTGTTTGATGTAGATATAGGCCTAGGTATGTTTTGATAGATGTCAACACCTTATTAGAACAGGATTGCCATATAGAACCAAGTTAACCAGCTATCTGTTTAATATTTCAGACACTCCAAATGTTTTCGAATCGGACAGGCTATTTATCTGAAGTGCGAGGAGGCTTAATCCACGTCAGCACTGTAAGTGATCTACCAGAGAACAGACTTGGCAGACAGATAATCTGGATACGATGTTCGACTGAAGGAAGGTGGAAGGGGAAACGGCACACATCAAAGATGACACAAAGAGCACTTCTAACACTTGACTGCATTGATGCTCTAATGCATCCACTCTTATGAGATCCTGTTGTTTAGCACATCTTCTGCACATGAGTGCTGTTTCGCTTGCCGGGTCATTATCTCCTGAGTGCCGACAAAGGCTGTTGAGGATTCAATCATGATGGTCTCCTCCAACCTACAGACTGACATGCATAGAGACAGGACCGACTCAACTTCTCTCATCTTGTCCATCTTGTCAGGGTACCATATATATGGTTGCATGTCCCAATTTTGTGCAATTCCTTAGCAAAGCTGTACTGAGTTGTTCTTAGCTAGCCGTTGACAACAGCAGGTCTGTGTTTACATTGAAGTTTTCAACCTTGTATCCTACAGTTTGGAATTTATTTACTAAATGAATAGTTGGATAGTTATGTTAAAACTGGTTTCTTTGGACACACTCATGCATGAATGCATGCACACAGGCGCGTGTGCGCGTACACACATGCACGCACACAGATACACATCATAGCTTTATCTAGAGACCCGTCCACCCATCATTTGGACGGGCAGAGTTTGTTTTTGGATGGGTTGAAATTTGAATTTGGATGCGTGTAAATTTGAGAAGCAAACAAACTTATTCATTACCTACTGTCATTACCATTCATATCCATTATGCTTACAAATGAGTGTCACACAGTGTACACTCATGTATTTATACACATATATGTCCATTTGCACTGGATTATATGTGTGCATACAGACATGTGAATCTACCAGGATATTCTTGGACTGGTAAAAATGTTATCCTGCGTAAAAACCTGCCGCCCACACACACACATATACACAGACACACAAGCAGCATCCAGCTTCTGCAATCCCCCTAGCTGCTACTCTCTGTAGGAAGACATCCTACTGACAGTTGACAGGTGATGAGGCAGCCTGCCTATCTCCATCTCCCCTGTCACCCCCACTCATCCTGTGATTAATGGGTCCTGGAGGACCTCAGGTGTTGGCCTGCCTTGTCTCATCCCCCTGTTACTCCCACCCCTGAGGACAATATAAGCCATGCTATATTTCCACCAGCTGTCTCTTTGCATTTGTCACCAGACGGGTGTTCAGTGTTCATCAGTATATATCTGGATGTGGCCAGTAGTAATACTGGATTCGTTCTATTAAAGGTAGACAGCCTGTTCCTCTACCCAGAATTAGTCAGCGTAGTAATGTGTAACAGGAAGTCTGCCATGCTGAACATGGGAAATTGGGAAATTGTTGAACATCAAAGGAAATTGTAGTTAACTCAGTGCAGGGCAGTGTTGCCAATAAAGCTTGTTTTGAAACTAGGTGTTTTGTTTAATAATAATAGCTTCTGTTGCGCCTAAATCCTTGGAAATTGTCAACAGTTGGGTCAAGGCGCCAGGGAGCTATGGTGGACAAGCAAGGTTGTAAAGATAAGTTTTTAAATGACAACAGAATTTTGCAATATTTTCAACTGATCTAACGCTAGGAGGGAGCATTTTCCAAAGAGTTGGTGCAGCAACAGAAAAAGCCCTAGTTCCAATGTTAGTGTTGACTCTAGGAACAAAAAGTATGTCATAACTAGATGATTGAAGCTGAATAGGTTTTATAAAGGAGTAAGCAGTGAATGCAAATAAGATGGTTGCTTATTGAAAAGTGCCAGGTATGCAATGGTCCAAATCTTAAATATTATACGATATCGTACAGGAAGCCAATGCAGACTTCAAAAGTGGTACAGAGCGAGAAAAACGACGAGATCTTGTAACTACCCTTGCCAGACAATTTTTGACATGTTGAAGTTACGTAATATCCTTGCTAGCGATATTATAAAGGAGGGAATTGCAATAGGCAAGTCTGTTACTAACAAGCACTGTTCAAACTGCAATAGTTTTAGCAACAGAAAATGACATAAACCGCCGAATATGGCTAAGATCACGAATATAATAAAGACAGCTGCGACACGTTTGAGATATGTGTTGTTGGAAATCAACGATCACTTCTAGATTTTGCACCGAGGTTGCTGGCGTGATATACTGATTCAAACTACACATACGAAAAGACCATCAAGTTTACTACACTGCATTGGAGTATCAATAATGATCAATTAAGTTTTATTTCCATTTAATTTCAACGTGCTTTCAATCATCCAGTGGAAGATATCTTGGAGGCAATCACTAAGTTGGTTAAGGGAGCAATTTATATCCGGGGTAGCCGACGAAATGTAGATCTGAGTATCATCAGCATAAAGATGATGATCCAAGTTGTCTTTGTGTAACAGAGCTTATAATGGTGTGGTGTAAAGAGTAAAAAGCAAAGGCCCAAGAACAGAACCCTGGGGAGTACCAAATAAAGTTGGCACTGCAGCCAAAAAGCAGTTCCCAACCTAGACCTCTATGAAGAAAACCAGCTTAGAGCTGTCCCTGATATGCCGTATCACTTTGAGAAGTTGCAGGAGGCACCACATAATGGAAGCTGTCCATTATCTGGCAGCTCAGGGGAGACATTAGTGAACAGTGAGCCATAGATTGTTTTAGACAGATAGTTCATTACCGAGAAGTGCTGTGGGGAGGACGAGTCCTGTGATCAAAGCACCTGGGCCGAGTCAGATGTCACACTGCTGTGCCCAACTGTGGCCCACACACTGTGGCCTGCACACTGTGGCCCACACATTGTGGCCCACACACTGTGGCCCGCACACTGTGGCCCGCACACTGTGGCCCGCACACTGTGGCCCGCACACTGTGGCCCGCACACTGTGGCCCGCACACTGTGGCCCGCACACTGTGGCCTGCACACTGTGGCCCACACACTGTGGCTCACCCACTGTGGCCTGCACACTGTGGCCCGCACACTGTGGCCTGCACACACTGTAGCTCACTCACTGTGGACCACACACTGTGGCCTGTACAATGTGGCCCACACACTGTGGCTCACTCACTGTGGCCCATACACTGTGGCCCACACACTGTGGCTCACACTATGGCCCACACACTGTGGCTCACACTATGGCCCACACACTGTGGCTCACACTGTGGCCTGCACACTGCGGCTCACACTGTGGCTCACATAATGTGGCCTGCACACTGTGGCTTACAAACTGTGGTTCACACACTGTGGCCTGCACACTGTGGCTTACAAACTGTGGTTCACACACTGTGGCTCACACACTGTGGCCCGCACACTGTGGCCCACACACTGTGGCCCACACACTGTGGCCCACACACTGTGGTCTGCACACTGTGGCTTACAAACTGTGGTTCACACACTGTGGCCTGCACACTGTGGCTTACAAACTGTGGTTCACACACTGTGGCTCACACACTGTGGCCCGCACACTGTGGCCCACACACTGTGGCCCGCACACTGTGGCCCACACCCTGTGGCCCGCACACTGTGGCCCACACACTGATTTTGCATACAATCATCCTTTTAACACTTGTTGTTCTACTGTACATAGGAACATTTCATGTTTATATATTTATATTGTTTCCATAAAGCTTATTTCTAGTTGACCACGGTTTTATTCTGAAGTACATTCAGATATTATTCCTTAGACAACAATTATCTGCAGACATCTTTAAAATTATATCCCAAAACAAATTGTGCTTGAAAATGTTCACCCACATGTGCCGTGTAGGCAGGATTTGGTGACAATATTGCACAACTCTCAAATGAAGGCACACCTCATAATCTGCAACACAAACTGAGGTGATCCAACCGCAACCGGCGGCAGGCTTTATTGCTAGTTTTTCTGCCGACGTCCCATATTATTAAACATTGCAGGTGCTAAAATTGATCAACACGGTATCTCCATGGATCCTGTTTCAAAGTTTTGTCATCGTAATATCACACATTATTTCATGTTGGTGAAAGCATGTATGGCATAGAATGCTTCCAAGAGAAGTCGAGATGGTCTGCCAGGGTGTAAGCTGTAAAGTGCTTTGAGCAGTCCTGAGGACTGGATACTGCGCTATATAAGAACTTACCTTTTATAGGCTTGGTTGCATAAGATTACAATGTCCTCAAAAATAAAAAGCATTATGTAAGGGTGGGCGATAGATCGTTCAATACGCGTCACAGGGAAATAACTAGACATAGTGGCGCCATCTATGAGTGGAATATATGTTAATATACATACACTCTATTGTGGAAATCAGAAGTGAATAGCATGGTGGGTAATCATTTGGTAACCATATCACATTTGAATCTGGTGGATATTGGCTGTAGTTTGTGTGGGAGCCATTTCGGATTGCTCAAATCGCGTCTCACATCAAGTATTGGTGAGGGAGGGGGGGGTGGCTTAAATCAGTGTTCAACGTGATATGTTTTATTCAGGATTTTGTGAACTTGTTAGACCTTGCCTTATACATTCACATAAGAAAAACCAATTTAATATCAAAAATTTCAAAGTAAATAGTATTATACCTGCATGACATTAACAGGAAAATTTAGCACATTACTGTTTATTGTTTGTCCTTTTATTCGATGTCAAAGGGTATTTAATGGTATCTACATGGACAAGGTACCACCTGATCTAAGCCGACATGACCATCATTTCATCTCAAACCAGAATTGCATCTGCTGTCCTGGTAGACAATTAGTCTCAGCAATGAAGCAATTTCAGATTTCACGTCACACTGACCTTCAAAGATGCAGAAAATATTGCCAGACAATTAGATCTGTACCGTTCCCAAAATGCACCTCATCCAACCAAGCAGTCAATTAATCAATTGGATTTTATCCAGTCCCAGGGGAATCTGATAAATTTCTCATTTCACCAAAGCGAAAAAAAAACAGAACCTGAATTATGCCAGACGACTTTATCTATTTCTGTGTCGCTTTTGCTTATGATAATGTGTAATAAAGTATATGAATGCTGTGTAATATCAGCTCTATAAAGTTGTGATCAACTCAGATGTACATAATAAAGATAAAGAACTTGTTATTGATGTTATTGCCAGATACCCCTTTACAGTGAATCTCTGTAACTTAGTGGCTTGCTCGATATAATGCAGGTTGTTCCTAAATTCTCTTTCCTATTTTGAATGTAAAATAATAACATAACGAACGTACGCAGAAACATGCCGTCTGCACAATCTTGTAGCCCAACTCAAAATGTTTGTATTTGCAGTTTTCCTTTCCTGCATATCTCTACTGCGAGATGAATAATTACGAAAAATTAAACAAAGACCATGCATGAGAAGGCTCATTATGTTGTGTGGTTTGCAGAGATGAAATCTGTAAATTGTGGTGCCATATAAATACAGACAACAATACAGGAAGGAAACTCCGTCAAAATTGACTATCTGGGACTGGTTCATGGAGACTGGCAGTTTGCCGACGTGATGGTGAGGTGATCTTCCAGCATGATTCAAAAATGACGATCGAACGTATATTGTACTTTTGAACAGTACTCTTACAGAAGAGGTAACACATACATTGGTAGACATCTTCATTACTTTCATTTTCTTTCTTTCATTCATTCTTTCTTTGTGTTACTGTAAATAACAAGAAATAGGATCTACATTGTTGGAGGCTTTGCATCCAGAGTGATTTCAAATTACCAATGGACGTTTCTAGTTACATTAAAATGAAAATAAAACTAACAATAAAAATAGTTATGAATTGGTAAAAAGATCAAGATAACATTGCCTATTAACAGTTAGATGCTCATGTATGGCATCCCAGCCATCCCTCCAGTGGAAATAGGAACAAAGGAAAAAGAAAAAGGAAGGGTTGCAGCTGATGATGCAGAGCTACAGGTATAGCATCCCAGGTTAAGATTAAAGACGCATACAACCATAATCTCAGTGCAATTTATACATAGAAAGCTTGCTACACCAGCCATTCAGATAGGTAATGTTTCCATATTTTCCGTTCAATGCCATTGTTGAAATACCCCTGTAACAAAGTCAACTGAGGTTGTCTATGAGAGCTTGTTCAATGCAAAAACAGGAACTTGAGGATTTAAGACACTGTTATGCCTTGGGGACTGCAACAAGTCATCGATCACTAGCCACAGTCCTTTCAAAGGCTCGCAAAAGCCACAATGCAGTAGTAGTAAGATAACTCACTACGTTATTGTGTTAGCATCCTGCTGAACATTCAGTCTACAAACCAGTGTGATTTAAATGTAATCGCAAGAAGGAATGCAACGACCATCTCGACAGGGTAGGAAGTCAGGAGCCATCAAGTGCATCTTGTGGAAGCCACATGTTCATATCAACTAACTCAGAGAATTTATTGCAACTTGCAACAGGAAACTGCATCTACTGATTGCCTTAATAGGGCTGGCAGACATGATTCTTGCACACCAATTATGTGGCAGTAGACGTTGCTTGCATTTCAATTGTGAGACGTTTGTGCCAATTTACTTCCTGGCTCACCAGGTTGACCTATGCCTCTCTCAATCTTCGCCAATCGACGGTGCAATCCTACAGGTGATCATTGCCTACCCCGTCTACCTAGATCCATTACTGGGTGATTTCTTGTGAACGCAGCAAAAATTCCTTAAATTTGTGGAAGTCGTCTCATAATTTTTTGAAAGAAATTGTTTGGTAAAAGCCTTTAGTAAGATAAGCCAGGATCCAAAATGTGAGTGTTCTACCTCCAGTACTTTTCGAGCTATGGCAGTTTGAAGAGACAATGTAACAGAATGGACAAGGCTACGGAATGGACAAGGTAACTGAACAGACAAGGTAACAGAACAGACATGGTACACAATGGACAAGGTAACAGAACAGACAAGGTAACATGATGGACAAGGCAACAGAACAGACAATGTAATAGAAGAGACAAAGTAACAAAAGAGACAAGGTAACAAACAGACAAGGTAACAGAACAGACAATGTAACAAAAGAGACAAGGTAACAAAAGAGACAAGGTATTAAAAGATACAAGGTAACAGAATGGATAAGGTAACAGAAAAGACAACGTAACAGAAAAAACAAGGTAACAGGATGGACAAGGCAACAGAACGAACAATGTAATAGAAGAGACAAAGTAACAAAAGAGACAAGGTAACAAACAGACAAGGTAACTGAACAGACAAGGTAACAAATGAGACAAGGTAACAGAACAGACAAGGTACACAATGGACAAGGTAACTGAACAGACAAGGTAACAAATGAGCAGGGGTGACTGAATTACTTTAATTTTATACTTGAGTAGAAGTAAAAGTAATTCACCTCAGAACTACTTGAGTAGAAGTAAAAGTAGCGTCTAAAAATCCTACTTGAGTAAAAAGTAAAACTACTTTCCAAAAGTATTTGAAGTAAAAGTAGAAGTAAAAGTAGAACGATGAGATGTTTTGTCAGGCAAGTAACCAACAATAATTACTGCATCGGCGAACAAAAAAATTAAGACACAGTTAAAAATAATTACTGTTTAACTCCAACATATATGAATAATGTTCTATAGAAAACTATATTTTGTTTTCACAAATTCGACAGCGGGGCACGGAATTGTGTTCCGGTATCTGCCACCATGGGCGCTAGCTAAGACGATGGCCACGGTCGCTGCACCAACTGACCAAGAACGCCGTCGAAGCCCAGGTCGAAGGCTAAGCCAGTCATTGTGCAGCCCGCGCTATCTATAATTGCGCGGTTCATGAAGCTTATTAAGATGCCAGCCAACGTCAATGTGTATTATGTTTAAATGCCATACGTACACTGTTGAATGTTGAACTGAATAAAATTCATATATGTTGTAGAGTTTTAAAATAGATTACGGATTAACACTCTACAGTGAACTGAACGATAATATGGTACCGGTGACGTAATGAAACCTCAGCAGCTGAATACGGAAATGAGTTGACAAATGCAGTCCTAAGGTTGACTAAAGATTGAAAAACTATAATAAATACGCTCATAGCTGGCTTAACTTCGTCTTTCAATCAATACCAAAACACCAATCTAGAACGCACATTTACCGTGCCGAATAATACTGCGATCGATTCGCCGTTTCGTATGCAGTTGACGAATTCATATTTTGGCACACCAAGCAAATTTGCGTTTATCGCAGCAAAAAGATAATATTTGCGCAATGTTAGCATACTGATCTTCCCTACTGCGCTGCATTAAACACATCAATCCCATTATTTTGCGGGCGTCGCCTATGTGTGAATTTCAATTGCACTTTACAAGTCGCCGAAGCCAGGCGAACCCGCCGAAGGCGCCTATTCACGGAAGCCACGACTGGCAGAAGGGAAACGATTCGATTGATGTCGGCACAAAACAAACAATGCCTCGCACCACATTTACTGTTCGTAATGACTTGACCATAGTAACACAAGTCAAGTGACAGTTATTACCGCGTTAACATAGTTTACCAACGCTCTAATTTCTTGTAATTAAATACGTTTAATGAAATGTTGTCGACGGGCGGAATGCCAACAGGTCGACGTAGTTCAGAAACAAATGTAACGAAAATACATTGCGAAGTAAATGAAAGTAACGAAGTAAAAAGTAACGTTACCTTAGATAAAACTACTTCGTTACAAGTAGAAGTAGTTAATATAAATAGTACTTCGTTACTTTCCTTTACTTGAAAAAACTACTCAAGTAGAGTAACGAAGTAGTTTTACTTCGTTACATGACACCCCTGCAAATGAGACAAGGTAACTGAACAGACAAGGTAACTACAGACAAGGTTACAGAACAGACAAGGTAACAGAACAGACAAGGTAACAGAACAGACAAGGTAACAGAACAGACAATGTAACAAAACGGACAAGGTAACAAAAGAGACAAGATAACAGAACGGACAAGGTAACAGAAGAAACAAGGTAACAGAAGAGACAAGGTAACAGAACAGACAATGTAACAAAAGAGACAAGGTAACAAAAGAGACAAGGTATTAAAAGAGACAAGGTAACAGAATGGATAAGGTAACAGAACAGACAACGTAACAGAAAAAACAAGGTAACAGGATGGACAAGGCAACAGAACGGACAATGTAATAGAAGAGACAAAGTAACAAAAGAGACAAGGTAACAAACAGACAAGGTAACAGAAGAAACAAAGTAATAGAAGAGACACAGTAACAGAATGGACAATGTAACAGAAGAGACAAGGTAAGAAAAGAGACAAGGTAACAGGACGGACATGGTAACAAAAGAGACAAGGTAACAGAACAGACATGGTAACAAAAGAGACAAGGTAACAGAATGGCCAAGGTAACAGAAGAAACAAGGCAACAGAACGGACAATGTAACAGAATGGACAAGGCAACAGAACGAACAATGTAACAGAAGAGACAAGGTAAGAAAAGAGACAAGGTAACAGAAGAGACAAGGTAACAGAAGAAACAGAGGTAACAGAAGAGACAAGGCAACAGAATGGACAATGTAACAGAACAGACAAGGTAACAGAACAGGACAAGGTCATATTAAGCCATAAGTCATTGAGTGTATCGCAGTGGGTGTAAAAGATCTCATGATGTATCACATCTCAAACCTGCCAAAATAGCTGCAGCCAACATTACTATGCAAACCGTCTCAAATAAGAACATGAATAAATGAAGTCCTGTCTTCCTGTATTTGGCAGCTCCAGATCATTAGTTGATGCCACTGGTAACAAAATAGGTTTCTTTTATATCATGCCACATGATTAAGCAGCATAATGATGTTAATAACCAGTTGAGGCAAGATGAGGTGTCGCAAACCAAAACCATGTCAAACTACAGATCCTCATTATAGGGATGAAATCTTGAATTGGGTTTGGTTGCTGGATACATGTGATTGTAAAGGAATCCTCAGCAAAGTCAGTGGGACATTCACAAATGAACTGACTGACCTCTGGCAGTTGACAGTTATAGACAGTGTATGAATTGAATATGCACATTAATTGCTGCATGGCTGAATGCTTCCCAGATAAGTCGAGATGGTGTTCTATTGAACAAGTCTGCTTGGAAGAAAGTGTAAAATGCTTTGAGCAGTTCAAAGGACTAGATACTGCGCTATGTAAGAACTTACCGAGAGCAAGAGATAGGTGGAGTAGAAGTGGCAAAATAAAAATAAAATAAACAAAACAATAAAGATTCTGCCTCACTCCAGACTTGACTACAGGGACAAATTGGAAAGCAATACCATTGCCCATCAGCAGAATGTTTTTCATCTTTCAGGCAAAACCATTTTCAGATGTATTTTGACAAACAATGTAATTTATTTTTTATTAATCAGACACTCACATTCTCTTTCTACCAACATTTGCTGATGAAATCAAAGAATGAGTTGCACGTCCAAATCCAACAACATACAGATCCGACATTCAGAGAGACTGTCGTGACATGTCAGCCATGCACTGGGAAGATGTGACAGCATTTACTTCACAGGAGTTTTTATTACAAATTCCCATCTCCGGCTGTGAGCGGATGTTCAAGATTGATTCAGTCTAGCCTGGTGAGGACCAATCTAGGATCTAATCAGTTAAGATGGCAATCACGTCCAATCTTCTTCAATACTAGTTTTCATGAAGTCACTGCACTTTAGCCCACTGGCATGGTGAAATTTGATCCAGTCTGGAGAGGATTTTCAGAACTTTGAATCGGCTCTCTACTAAACTCAATAGTATTTATTAAATGAAGAAATTGTACGAAAATTATTCTATCTTGTTCAATACTAGTCTTCATGAAGTCACTGCACTCTGGCCCATGGTCAAATTTAATTCATTCCAGAAAGGAACTTCAAATCAGCTCTCTGATGAACTCACACTATTTATTAAGAGGATAATTTTTCATTTCAGACAAACAGTGCCCATATATGCCCATATAAAAACAATAAAAAACAGTATCGTATAAAATAAATACATCAATATACTACAATTTAAAAATTGTATAAAGCCAGAACCCACTGATCCCGCAAATGCAATGTACAGTTACAATAATGCTCTGAATATAATGGTATTCGTAGATATGTCAATCCTCGTCATTATGCTAAAAATAGCCATTCTTGTAATAGCTTTACTGAAAAGAAGAAAATGTACAACAATGATTTCTAATATCATTGGGTGTAATTACAATTACACTTTCCCATAACAACTGCACAGAAACAATTCCGGAAACATTTACTTCCCCAGCAAGATTTCAACTACCTACGATGAATAGAACCAATCATCGGATCATTACAAGCTACGGGAAAACCTATATTGGAGAGGTTATTCCCTTCTAGATTATCCTAATGTCCAATCATCACTGGACATTGTTCTGGCCACTGGAACTGATCATTGCTGTTATTGTGTAGTTTGCAGTGAGACACTTTAGGGATTGGTTCATAAAACTGAGTAAATTAATGGAAATTTGTACTGTCTCGTGGGTGCTCAATTGATCCACGGTAAGAGTTCAGTGCCGACTGGCAAAACTATGTCTGTGAAATTAGCTTGTGTATATACGTTTACCAAAGCCACATTGGTTTGAATGATTACAAAATATATGAATGGTCCAAATATTAATCCTAAGCCGAGACTGGGTTATCTGTCTAATTTTTATATATAATGTTCTTAATACTACAATAAATATGTTGAAGCTATAATTAAATAACCCCAAAACACTGTGCGCATTTTGAATATTTGGACTACAAAATGTTCATTTTCAAATAAAACATTCAAATTGTGAACATCTTTTATTGGTAGTGTCATGGAGGCCAATGGGGCTAACAGTAAGTGCCCTTCGATGTTTGGCACAATCACTTGGTTCCACACAATCAAAACATTCTTTCAGCAGATGTCCTGCTAATAATTGTAAAGAAAATGACCTCGCTTTAACAGTCTCAGCATTATAAGTTTTTCCAGAAGCAAGAACCCAAATTTGTGAAACGTCTCCCATCATGCTAACCGCTCTGAAAGAGTATGAAAGCTGTAGATAAACTGGCATCCTAATTAATGCATGTACTGTGCTTGCCTGCAGACACGCAATCTCACATCTGTCACCAAGACACCAACTAGCAAAAACACAATCCGGTGTGGTCTACGGGATTTACTGCACACCCTGCACACCTGCTTGGCTAATCATTATGAGATGATATCTTTCTGAATATTAAAGGCATACTGAGGTCACATCAGACCTTTATGCAGGATCAAATTTTTACCAGTCCAAAAATGTCCTGGTAGATACACATGTGTGCACATATAATCCAGTATAATATATATATATATATATTATATTGGATTATATATATATATATATGTATACACACATACACATAAATACATGTACATGTGTGACTCATTTTAAAAGCATAAAGGACATATGAATAACAGTGACATTCAATAATGAATAAGCATCCAAATGACAGGTGGTCAGGTCTCTAGATAAAGCTATGGACAATCATGTTTTTGAGATGGGTAGGACACATAAAAAGGGTGAGGCAGGACAGACTGACAAAGAACATGGAAATTGAAGAGGGTGGCAAGAAGAGATGAGAACAACAAGATAAAGTTGCAGAGACAGTGGGAAGTGAGCTCTCTAAAAGAGCAGAGATGAACACTTTAAACCGGGTGAACATAGATGAAAATCAGGATAGGTGGAGAAGTTTCATGAAGAAAGACTGATGTGGACAACACGGCAATGCACCAAGATGGTATAAGATCAAGATTGAAGCTATGTTCTCAAGCTGAATTCACAGCCTGAGGGTGAAATCAACTAATGTTTTTGTTTACATTCTCCAATGGTTTCTCTTCAGTGCTATTTTTAACAAGAAAATACCCTCAACATTCTAGCCTCAATCAATAAAATCGTGATCACTCCAATATCACTTCATACCTATATCATTTACTGAAACGTGCTGAATGTTTAAGAATAAAAAGGATATTTTTATTTTCCAAGAACTGAGGCACTATTGTAAAGAAAGGCTTATCAGTCACGGCAACCATCATGACAGATTATGACGAAACAGATGCCCCAGCTGCACTTAATTAGAAATATTACAAGTGAACACAGAAGTGATTATTTCAATTTATGAAATTGGAAACACAGAAGCCAATTAGCTGGTATGCTGCTATAGTCTGTCTTGATTCATTTGTTCTCGACACGACCAATTTCATGTCTGTTCACACAATGCATTTGCATTCCCCAACACTGAACTACAAAAAATATTGTTAATATTTCTCTTGATTAGATCGACTCCCATGCTGTTCCAGTTAAATGGTTAATTTGTTCACTACGCACAAGTTTTGTGTTTGCCGGACACAACGCCTTTGCATTCCACAACACGGAACTAAAAAAATATGATTAATATTTTCCTTGATTAGATTTTATCTCTGTCAAAACCATATGGCATTCATCTGGAACGTACATCTACAAATCCCATTTGAGAAATAAAATAAATGAGTATGAGAACAGTTCAAAGTGTTTGCATTATTATTAACGAGCTAGTACAACTGCCCTGTTAGCCAGCAGGATATATTTCATCCCAGATATTACCTGCCACGAGGAATGCAGACATTGTCTGATTTGTTTTGCTACCTTTTTTATTGCGACTTCTTTTTTGTGACCTTTTCCTGCTAGTTTGTTTTGGTTAAGCAAGGACTGTGTGCAAATTGGTCTGGCAGTGGTTCGAAAGGCAGATTATCTTGCAGAAGGGCAGAGGTCTAATGTCTGAGAGACCGGTGTCGTGGATCACACCAGGGGGAATTGAGAAGAGTGTCAAATCATAGGACAATCGAGAAGGGATCACAGACCGGTAAAACAGATCAAGACCGTCATCGTTTGCTAGGCGCATATAGTCTAGCAGTATTCAAGCTAGCATATCTACGTATCTCATCCTGTGAATGTTTTTTATGCTACCCCTAGACGCTTGGCATTTCAGATGCCAAATGTTCATACACGACCCCTTGAAGGATATGTAACCTCTTCACTCATAAATGCTTTTCAATGTACTTGTAATGACTTTCGTAAACCAAACTCGTGGCTAAAAGTATCGTTTTGATATATGGAAGATACAACCCCTGAACAAACAAAGTAATTATAGCTATTGAACTATGTAGATTGGATATCAGTACACATTCATTCTCAGTGAATATAAATTAATGGAACGCATGACCTACTGATAGCTTAACTGTTTTAAAAGCAGTTTAAGAGTAAAAAGTGACAACCACATCGGAAGTTAATTAAAAATTATGACACTCTTGATAAGCCAATGGCTCTCTTGTCCATACAGCCATCATGTAGTTGACATTTCTGGTATCATAGAGGTTTGTTACTGCCAGGATACTCTTCACTTTCAGGTCTTCTCTTTCATCCATGTCAGACAGGGTTGTCATTTTAATATAGTCATACATTAGTTCGGTTACAATTAATTTAACAAGATGTTATTGGCTTCCAAGACAACAATATCTCCAGTACTTACAGCTATCAGTCCAACATGTACCGATACCATTTCAAAGGCACAAGCAAACATTCTAACCTTTTGTCTATTTTTCAGAAGAGACTAAGCTGCTGGTCCCATCTGTCTTGTTGTCTATAGACTAGACAAGGGGAACCAAAAAACCACACAGGGAAATGGAAAACACTTGTAGTAGATACTGTTCCAATAATCTCGAGCTACAAAAATACACACAGGCTGCATTAGCTACTGCCAAAAAAACGTAATCTTACAAAGAAGTAAGCACCAAGAGCGTCTTGTCCAAGGCGGGTACTGGTACTTATATTTAAGGCAAAATTTTGTAATTCTTGTAATAAAACAACAAATAAAAAACCAGAATCGAGGCAAGTTTCACTCTGGAAAACAAGGGAAAGATGAGCACCGATTGTAGCACGGCTTCACCGAGACACCTACCTTGGTTAGCATTAGAGTATGTCACATCCTTGCCATGTACAACGGTCAGTACAGCCATCACAACCAGAAAGGACAGTCCACTACTGATGTCCATCACACCAAGACCGCCAACAGTCACTGGCCAAACACACATCATGCTGCTGCAAAGGTCACGATGCCTGAGGTGGTTCCGTAATGTCAATGTTCACCTGTCTGCCTGTGCAGCAGGATGCCACCACCACCGATTCAATCGTCCTTATTCTGGTTCTGATTATAAGAAGTCTGCAGGTGCAACACGAGTGTCAAATGTTGACTTCTCGTGCCCACATCAGTCACTCATCACAGCTGCCATGCCAACATTGCCGCAGTCAACTGAAGCCTCCTATTAACACGTTTCCGTCATTTTTATCCTATAATAATGCTCAATGGCACAGCGAGTTATAATTTGTTGCCTATGTACAGTTGCATACAAAGTGGGTTTTAAAACCATCTAAATGTTGAACATTTCCTGAAATGTTTTTGGCTGTCTGTACATGATAAACTTGTCAGTAAAAGTTGCAGTTTAAACAAAATTACCATATAATTCCCAATTTCTTTAACTTCTTTCCTTTGTTTTTAAGAAACTGTTGTTTATAAAAGCTAATTCTACATATACGAAGTGCTTCTTCCTGGATTAAAAATTATATACACACATGTGCAGTTCTCAAGATTTCAAATTTTCTTTTCCAACAATTAACTTGGCAATGTCATCCAATATGTCATTACTTGCATGTTAAATATCATACTACCCAAACAAACCTTTCCACAAAACCACAACAAAACAACAATTAAATTCCCAGTACTGTCCTTTGTAAATGTACTAGATGCCAAAAAAGTTCAGGTTCACTCTAGCAGAAATAAGTTGACCTGACCAAACCCACGTAGTCACCATTCCTGTTTACTTGCGTGTCCTCACGATAACTTTTCCATGAAGACGAGTTCTATTCCACACACACATATATGGCGGGAAGAATCTATCAGCAGTCGACTTGTAGATCAATGGATTCATCCGTGCCTCAGGTACAAAGTGACTGCACAATTGTTGTCTGCTGCAGGATCAAGCAGGCCATTTCTAATTAATGTGTCAATCACCGTCTAATTGATTGCAACGATGCAGATGAGTTCTGTAGTGCGTACGGTCATCTGTGATTCAATGACAACTGCACCGAATGAATAAACCGACAATTAACAAATCTTTCTTCCGTGCTCGCCACATTTAACAGGTCCTCGCTGCCGGTGACCTCCAATGCAATCACACTTCTTTAGTTTGTGTCTGCCCTCTCGCTGTCATTCTTTAAGACGATTCAGGCAATCAATAGCTCCACGTACGGTGGCGCGTATGCACGCAGTGTGGACAGGCACATGAATGATCATTCTATCTGACATCGAAAGTCGGTGGCGGAAACCGGTTGGTCGACTTGTCAAGTGACAACGATGGCTCGAGCTGATTGGTCGGGATCATCCCTGGTGGCACCGGCCGATGCTGATGCGATTTTGTGTCGGAGTTGATTTTTCAATAACTACCTTTAATGCCAATCTGCACTTGTTTGTGTGGGTAGCAGCGAAGGAGATAATAAATTACTGTATTCCAATCTTATAATAGTAATGCTTGTTGTGCTTAACCCTATGAACACCAGCTGAGAAGTGCGATAAACCAGAATTGCTCAATTTGATAGCATGAACATGGATTTGCAAGTCATCATCAATGCAAGGGATTGTCAAGGATTTAAGGAAGTTGCAATTTCTGAAGTAAAATATTAGATTTTTTGTATAGAAGGCATGGGAGTTCATGAGTGCATATGCCATATAAAATACAATTAAGCTTTCCCTTTAGAGTAAAAAAAATTCAGTAAGTCTACGTTTATGCCATCTATAGGTTTGCAGCAAGTAATTAAATAGCAAGATGTGTTTTAGACTGCATTTGATTCACCATATCATAATTAGAATTAGTGTTCAAATTTAAATTTTTTATAAACAAAAACCTACAATTATTAATAGTGCTTTTTAGAATTAACATTAACCAGGCTGTATACACTGTTTGTTGAACAGTTACAGTAGTGAATAATTTCTTTACCAATACAGTTGTGGTGTCTATTATAAGCTAATGTAATCAAGTGTAATTAACCCTCATTAATATTGGCTGGTAAATTGCCCTGTCAGTAATTGATTAGATTGATTCAGTTCTCTAGTTATACTGCATACCCTAACACAGACTGCTTGGCATTGCATGACGGCCTATAATAACTGTAGTCATCACAGGAACAACCGAGAGTTGGCCTCCATCTAAGTGGAAAGGGGGCAGCAGTATTCTCAGAGAACCTGGGACAGGTTGCATCTATTTAATTATTTCAGTACTACAGCCCTGACCAGCTGTGACCACTGAATACTGCATTCCCACTGAATATGCAAGACAATGGATCACCTCACTTCAAGTCAAGATTTGTGCAACAAAAATGCATTTTATGAATAGGACTGTTATATATTTTCGAAAAGTATGATAATCAGCTAATAAAATGAGCCATATAATTTTACATTCCGTCGTCATGGTAACCAGGAGTCTAAGATGACCGCCAAGATTTCAACGTTTTTGCAGTTGCTGAACACAATTGTATACTAAATTCACCGACATCGTTATTGTTTCGATCGTGGGCAGCCCGTCGATCGTCAACATCCAACAAAGATTCTTCACTAAAACTACCAAATAATCTGTCCAAAACATACGGTGGTAAATCGGGAGTTGAAGTAATGCCGTCCGCCATTGTGGCCACTGCAGATTTCGACAATCCATTGTTAAAAACCGCAGAAATCTCTGTAAACTATAACTGAGCGATAATAAACAATGACAACTGCTGAATAGCTAATTTATTTGCTTTGACAACCATACACAACAAGTGGCTCCACGTAGTGGATAATTATTGGAATTATGTCAGTCCCGAATTGGGACTGACAGGATATATAATGCTTAGGAAAGATAGAATAGGAAGAAGAGGAGATGGAGTTATTTTATATATTAAAGGATCTATCTAGGTTTATGAAATAAAATTAGACAGAGAAGCAGAGTGTGAAGAAGCTGTTTGGTGTAACATAGTTACAGGAAACTCAACGTTAATGGTTGGGTTAGTTTATCGAAGTCCAAACATAAGCATAGACGAGAATGAAAAAGTACAAAATGCAATAAGGGAAGTGAGGAAATGGGACTGTGTTATTATGGGTGATTTTAACCATGGTCATATACAACGGAAATCTCTACAGAGTATGGGGAGTGAGGACTGCAAGTTTTTTATTTTAGTACAAGGTAGTTTCCTTTCTCAACATGTGTTATAACCAACCAGGGGAGGAAATGTGTTAGACATAGTTTTGTCATCACAGAATGAATTAGTTGACAATGTCAGGATATGTGAGCCACTGGGGAATAGTGATCACAACCAGATACATTTTACCATCAAAATAAAATCAGAAAGGAATAGTAAAAAGCAGTACAGGAGAAATGTCCACAAAGGAAGATATAAGGACATGAGGAAGTATTTAGCAAAGGTAGACTGGAATAACACACTGAAGAATAAGACAGCAACAGAATGCTGGTATATCTTAAAAAAATGAAATTGAGTGCATCATCGATAAATTTGTTCCCTTGTAAAAACAAGGGAAACAGTTCAAAAAGAAACACTTATCGAAAGAAGCCATTGGAAACATTAAGTACAAACAAATGATGTGGAAGTCATATAGATGTACTGGAAATGATGAAGACTACAACATTTATAAAGACGCACTTAACCAAGCTACAGCTGAAATTAGAAATTCAAAGAGAAGCTATGAAAAAAATTTGCTTGTAATATCAAACATGACAGCAAGAGTTTTTATGCGTATGTTCGAAGCAATCAGAAAGTTCAGGATAAGGTCGGTCCTCTAGAAGATAATGCTGGAAATATAATATCAGAGGGATTCTTAATGGCAGAAGACCTGAATGAGTATTTTAGTTCGGTGTTTATCAGGGCTATGAAGGATAATAAATCACCTGGAGTGGATGGGATTCTTCCCAAACTACTATTGGGAATTGTAGAACAAATTAGCATACCACTTGCAACAGTTTTCCATTTGTCATCAGAAGAGGGAGTGGTTCCTTTAGAATGGAAAGAAGCAAACATTATACCGTTATTTAAAAAAGGTTCAAGAAACAAGTCAGAGAACTATAGACCAATGAGTTTAATATCGGTGATTTACAAATTATTAGAAAGACTAATTAAAGATCACATGTTGGATTTTCTTGTTAAACATAACTTGAAAAACCCATCTCAACATGGGTTTCTAAAAGCGAGGTCATGCTTAACAAATATGGTTTTTTGGAAGATATCATTAAGTGGGTAAACAAGGGGATCACCAGTAGATATAATCTACTTAGATTTTCAAAAAGCTTTCAAAAAAGTGCCACATCAAAGATTATTGCTTAAACTAAAGGCCTATGGAATAGGAAATGGTATAATTAACTGGATAGAAAAATGGCTGATTGACAGGAGACAACAGGTAGTTGTTGATGGGGAGGCTTCAAACTGGAAATCAGTTTTGAGTGGGATACCACAGGGATCAGTACTAGGACATATATTATTCTTAATATACAGCGTTTGAAATAGCACTTGTCCATTTGTCCGGGACAAGTGATTTTTAGCCCGGACAAGTAAAATTACTTTACATGGTTATCCAGTGGATAAGTGAAAATTTACAGTAAATAGTGACCCGTGCAACGTTGCAAACTTTTTATTTGATGAAATTCAAATGTAAATGAAGTTTGCTAGCATTCGTCTTGTTAGTGTGTCGGCGTCTTGTCGTTCCGCCGCCAGTGTGTTGTCCGTCAGTGTTCGACCGAATTTAGTGCCTGCGTTAACAGGGTCATCCGCTGAGCCCACCGACCTAGCTCTGTCATACGCGCAGGACAGACTCCGCATCAGCCATCGTTGATCGAGGCTGTATTTCATAAAATCGTAAATCGTCCAGTTTGGCCGACGTACAACTTGCTTCCACCCACGGATCATATTTGACGAACTTTGGAAATAGTAGACTTTGTATCGCTACCTGTTATTTGAATAATTATATAGTTTTAACCATTATTACGCCTAACCCACGCGGACACGGCAGTCTTCCAAGGACCAAGTCATCGAACGTTAGCCGATCCAGTCCCAAATCGATAACAATTTTCAAAACCTGTAACTGGCTCTCCAGTAAATCTATGGTGATGGTTGATAAACGGAATATTAATTAAATTTCAGAAGTGTTGTGTTTATGTAACATTTATTCTAACCACAATTTTATGCAAGACGCGTGGCCGGGGTGCCAACAGCCATTGACATGTCAGCTTCCGCTAACTACAGTGGTCTGCGCGCGGCAGCGACATTACGACGTAACTAAATCTATAAATTACATTCTGCCTGGTAGATGTAATTCGGGCACCGTTAAAACTGTTTAAACATCATTGAAATGGTAATATAAAATTTAGTAAAAATATGCATTTGTTTGCTGGTGATCAATTAAATATTATCTTCGTTTGTAAAAAACAGAACTTTGTTAATATTGAAGTTCATAGAGACTGAACAAAATAATATCAGATTATATAGTTTATTTTGATTTTGTGACATTTCCTGGCTTTGCATTGGTCGTGTTCCTGATGGTTGAGTGGCATCTTCAATGACAAACTGTTGCCAAAATTTTACAGCAGTGTTATATGTTTTATATATATAAATATACCATATTAAACAAAAACAGTTTTTGCAATATTATAACAAATAGCAAGGAAACAATTGTCTCATTCCTATCATCGTAATAATTATTTGTATTAATAAAAGCATTCATATCGGCATCGCTAAAATATTGGTATACATCATGTAACGTGTCTACTTTTAATATTCGTGATGAATATATATATGTGTCGAGTCCTGACGAAATGAGTCGGATGTACAGATTTGTCGAACGTCAAGAAATGCCAAAATGTGTTGCAACCGCAACATTTACGATTGTGCGTTTTTTCAATAAACTTGGTCCTTAATATGTATAGTATCGACCGACGTCGCTATTTTTGTTAAATGTGCGTTTATTTGCTGTTTATAGAGTAGTTTTCTGATAGCTGTGTAAAATGTCATGCATGAATTCGCTAAAACAAAGCCGAAAACGCAACATTTGTAACGCAGTTTTTCGCGGAAATTGTGGCCTGTCCCTCAACGTTTTGATACCGCCAGAGAGCGCTGGATGTCATCTTTCTAAATATAGTGAGGTCGCCTTGACCTGGTTTGAATTTAGCCAATAGGAGGGCTTGACGTGCGAGCTATGATGTAAATATTCGATGCCTTGTTGCTAGCCGCGTGACTAATGCTACTGCTGTCATTGGCTGCGCAGCTACAGCGCATGCGCATTGCGGCTTTCTTTGTCAGTCCCTTTAAAAATGGCACGCGAGTTAGCGAGGTTGATTAATTGCAATGTGGCGGATTCCGATAGAGAAAAGATCGATAGTTTGTTGGAGGAGCAAAGGTGACGAACCAGACTCAGATTCAGAAGTTTGTAATAGCAGGTTATCCGACGAGGATGACCATTTTGATGACTGAAGGAACGACTTCGACGATGCCATGGAAGTGGCTGCCGAGACTGAGGACATAGTTTTTTACTCGGTGGACGAAGAACTGGCCAAAGTTTCAGGTATGCATGCTATCGAAGTGTGTATATTGTATACACTATGAAATTATTATTTGAATGTCGGCTCACTGTCTGTGGTTCGTTATATTTATATGAACAGTGGCACAGGCCATTGTCATGATTGTATTTGGGTGAATGCATGTGCACGTTATCAGGCCATCAGCTGATCAGGGTGAGATCATGACAGATTACTAATTAATTATATCGTTACTATAACCAAGCCTAATAGACTATGCTGATATGAGTTTCATTAAACTGGTGTTAGTCAGGGCTTGACATAGAGTAAATTAAAATAGTTACTTTCTGTGATATGGAGGAATGATGTCAGACACTGATACACCACTGGCACTGATAGTAGGATAGGTTTATTAATTTCTTATTATTATTATTAATGTAGCCTAAATTTCCATTTGTGTCTACAATAACGTTTTTGGCGTAACAGATACTTTACGCATTTCAAAGGGACATAAAATGATATTGCATGTCATGGTAATGTTTTTTAATGTGCGTCATAACAAGGCACTGGACTATTATGATTTGCCTTTTTATAAATGCATATGAAATTATATTTGCCGTTTGTGGAAGTGCCTGCTATAACTGGTCGCATTTCACAGGAACACCTGCGAGTTGTTGACATGGCCAGGACATTCCACAACGGGATGGTGACAGACCTGCAACGAGATGAAACTGGTGGAGTTCAGCAGGAGTGCTCCCTGCAGCCGGCAGTTGTCGATGCACTACAGTTTCGACTTTGCGCAGCAAGTTCACCTGCAGAGTGACCCTCTCCAGCCAGACCCCCTGTACTTCCTGGTTCCTAGGAAGTGTGGCATATTTGGGGTCTGCTGTGAGGGGCTCCCAAAACAGGTGAACTTCCTGATTGATGAGGCTCATTTCAAAGGGGTCGAATGCTGTTTTGTCCCACCTACACTATTTTTTTGAGTGTTTTGGACTAGGTGAGACCACTGCCGACCTTCACTGTGCAAAACAAGAACCGTTTTTTTCCCCGTGGCATTGTGCATGGAGGGTCGCCATTGGTCTCCACCAGCCCATCACACTCAACTTTCTAGTTGTGTGATACACAAAGTTTGCCCCTGATGCTTGCTTTGGGCTTCTCAACTGGGCATTCAAACGATACGCAATATCGTCGCTGACTGAGCTCGAGTCTGTGGTGAATGGGAGCGCCTGTCTGAATTCCACCCAGTTGGTTGGCAAAGAAGACGGCACTTCCCTCGTCCCTGTGGCAGACTGGCAAGCACACCGCCATCCCCACTTCAAGGCACTGCCAGGCATCAAGAAGTACTTTCACTTCAGGTACATTCAATGCTATCTATTTATCCCAGTAGTATCCACAATATCAGTCATTTAATAACAGAAAATTAAAGGAAATAAATGCTATGAATGCTAAATAAAGCTTTACATAAAGGGTTCTCGTCATAGGTGAGTTGGTGTGTTCATAAGAAAATGTTTGTTTATCGTTACTTTATTTACATGCTTACAATAATTGTGTTACTTGACTCTTATAATAATGTTACTTGACCCACGTATGCACGGCTGATACATTGATGTTTTGCATCCATCTTTTTTGTGTTTGTCTAATATAAAACCAAGGAAAACATATTTGCCTGTTATGACATTATGCCTGTATGCAATGAAAGATGATAAACAATTATTTAAACTGTGTTACACACTGTTCACAGGTTTGATGCGGCCAGCCCTGGTGTGGTCTTTGTAAAGACAACATGCGACAGCCCCGAAGAGCGCTTCGAGTTCCTGGTTTGCAGCGATGCCTTGCTGCCTTCTGCACCACCAGTCGCCATCAAGCCACCCGGCCTCAGTCACGACCGCCAACACTACCTCCACACAAACATTCGTCCATTTGTAAAGGACCAGTATAAGGACGTGCTGTGTCCAAGCCCCCTAAGAGGGAGGATGCCCCTGTTGCGGGGCCATCTACTGCTCCCGTGGCGGGGCCCTCCACAGCTCCCGATGCTGTCGCATCCACATCACACAGAGGAGGTGTACATGGCCGAGGTCGCCGTCCTCGCCAGCCTTCGCCATCACCTTCTCCAACCCAGGCATCTGAGAACTGGTGGAAGTGCTCGCAGGGGACGTGGTAGTCCTGGCAGGGGACATGGCAATGCTGACAGGGGTCGTGGTGGTGCCAGTGTGGGAAAATGAGAATAAACTCACTGACTGGTTTTGAGAGTTATATAAACTTGCAGCAGTTTTCGTTTGCAATTTTATTTTGTTTTTGTTTGTAGCAATGAGCTTCACTTATTAGGACAATGTCAGTTTATAAATAAATGCATTTACCAGACAGACCAGACTGTTTTTGGTGTGCTGTAAAATTCGTGAAAACATACCACTCCACTAGTATACATGGAAAAGTCTTTTGCTCATAACTTTTTTAATATCCCATACATTTTGTTCGTATTTTCAGACACTTAAAAGGATATCACTATCTAAGATGGTGCATAATTTCAAAGAAATCCGTTCATGGTAACTAAGGTACTTTTCAGTAAATGTACCAAAACTTCAAACGGCTTTTTCTCAGTTTGAACATTTCTACCCCATGTGTGTTCATTGTGACATAACTTCAGCCAGGATTACGCTACGCCCAAAATATACGTAAAACATTAAAGCTGATTATACGCTCTTTCCAACGGTATATATAACTCAATATTTTTAAATTTGTATATGTGACTCATTTCGTTAGGACTCGACACATATAATAATGATAATGGACCGAAACAAATAGTTGCAAATATAATTTTGCAATTTCAAAATTTGCAGATTAAATCAAATTGTGTCTTTGATCATAAGTCACTCAGATATACATGCAACGAAACAGCAGGAACCTTGTGTTTGTTGTCATAAAAATAAGGTAGACTTTTTCTGTTTTTTTCCGAAGCTTCGAATCCCTTTGACAACCACTTGGACAAGTTAAAATTTTAGCGGACAAGTAGATTTCCTGTTTTGAAATGATAACAAAGGGATTTGAACTATTATTCTCTCAATTGAGAGTCCTATATTCCGACTGGTATATTAAAAAAAAAATTATGTTAAACTATTTACATTTCTTACCTCATTTATATTCTTTATAAACTGACAAGAATTTTAATGCATATCCGTATGTACCAGTATATCGATTTTTAACCTGAAACAAAAGTATTCATATTCATATTACCTAAGTAGTGCAGTGCAGGTGATATCCTCCAAGTATATTATTACACAGTCCCCCACTCTCAGTTCACCATCCCACCCCCTCCATTGTGACTTTAATACGGTGTCTTGTGTGTTGACGATGGATCAGTCACACTCAGATGACACCATAATGATTGGTGACCCATCCATAATAAATAACGTTGTCACCGCTGGGCACCTGATCAACTAGACTGCTGCAGCGCAATAATGCCCACTGAAATGTCAGTACACCTGGTGGCCCCTGATGCCGTGGTGGGAACCGCTTTGGGCAATCTTTGGCTCGTTTTCCGTTGGAAGGTGGGCAGGCGTTGATCAAATCATGTGCGCAAGCGTCGCAAACAGAGTTATCGGGTTATCTAAATTACTGATGTGTGATCCTATTTTGTGATAGACCTTGGTGTATTTGAAGCCTCATAAAATATAAATGGAGCATTATAAAAGTGCGAAGCTGCTTTTAGATAGAAATTGACAAGACACTGATCAACTTATAAGCATGGATGTCATGGCTAGGTTTACGGGAAGTATAAATTATAGATGTATGATCTTATTTTTTGAACGACTAGGTTTCATTTACAAATCTTTGACTGCCTCATCAAAACAACTATTAAAAATGCCAAGTTATATGCTGATTGAAATGAGGACTCGTTATTCACGAGTATTGTAATTAGGGTTAGCCTGGTTTCTCAATCCTACTCTGTTGAATTTCGCTGCAGATATCAAATTAAAATTACAACTTTTCAGTACTACAAGAACAAGTAGATGAAGCTATATAATGCAGAAATGGTAAATCACCTAGCAATGACAACTTTCCAGCTGAACTGATAAAAGGCGGAAGAGATGGAATGATAGATGCCCAAAGTATAATTTGCAAGACTATCTGGTGACAGAAGAGTGCCCTACCTTGTGGACACAATTTTTAATAACTGTAATCAACAAAGATCAATCTTCAACTGTGTCAAAACTGTTGCATCATCAGTCATGTTGAAAGTGCTGTTTGGCCTGAGTGCTCAGTGTGAAAAACATCAATATTACAAACAGGAAATCTACCAAGTAGTTATTGATTTTGACCACAGACTTGAGATTGTCAACTCCTTCAAATATTAGGTCAAATCCAAAGAAGGATGAAGACTTGAAATCATTTTGCAGATGGCTCAATCCACTGCAGCACTTGATAGATAAAAACTAGTCTGGAAAGTTGAAAAGGTAAAGGTAAGTTCACATATAGTGTAATATCCAATCATTTGGACTGCTCAAAGCTCTTTACACTCGACTCCCTGGCAGACCTGTTGAATTGTACGCCATCTCGGCTTCCCAGGGAAGCTTGCTTACATGAAAGGACACTGTAGATAATGGTACAGATCTTGAAAATGATATGATCTCGGACAAGAACCCAAAATCCAGAGAATTCTGTGCAGGGCCTCACCCAGAGACCCGTCCACCCGTCATTTGAACGGGTAAAAATTTGAAAATCGCGATTTTGGACGGGATGAAATTGATTGTGGACGGGTCCGCCAGGCTGGCGCTTCCATATTCATCCATGCCGTATATTTTTTTGCGCTGGACAGCCCGTCCATGCCATTTTTACGACGTCACTGAAACTGCCGCGAAGCCAGTTACAAAATCTACTGAGATTGGTTTTGAAAATCGACCACCCGGATCGCCTGGCCAGCTGCCCGACATATGTCAGAAACCAATTAAGGCTTCGACTTGCTAGGGTAATTGTCACCTAACCGCTAGCGGTGGTTGTTTGAAAAGCAGGCAACACTTGCGTAGCCCAAATAATCAGGGCGGGGAGTTCCAATAAGCACTCGTCGATTACGATGAGGCTCGATTGGACAGTTTAGTGAACTGATTGGGTGATGTTACGCAGGCACCAATCGAGTGTATTGCTGTAATGATTAGTGCCTGGGAAGAACCCGCTCTTTCCGTTCCCAAATGATTTCCTAGACGTAATTGTAACCGCATCAAAGGCACCGGTGACCACTAACAGACAACATTGACTATCACAGTAACTAACTAGCATTACCACAGCGGCCGCTGCGGCTGTTGGATCTGGCCAGATCTGGTGCAAAACTATTACAAACCACCGGTCACGCAGGCCTTACATCGTTCAGTCCGCGTTAAATGATACATATTTAATACCATTGGAACGACAACATAACATTCTTTACAATGGTATAAAGTTTTTAGAAGTATTCCTTTATTTGACGAATTTGTCGTCCGTGATTTAGCGAAAATGCGCGCTAAGAATTTCATGCCGACGGCGCGTTGCGAAGGTACGGTTTTCGCAAAAACAGGTCGCAATCGAAAACCTACACTTGTAATCATATTGGGATCGTATGGATTTTAATCAACCAACGAGGAGATGTGTTGGTGTTCACTGTTGCAGGGCTGCCTACCATTACGGATTCTCAGTATTCATTACGGAAATTCACCTCAGATCACGGCATTACGGAAACTGCCGCCGTATTACGGGAATACAAATATCCCACTACAGAAAATGATACACATTAAAGAATTGCAAAATCTATAAACACTGCTGCTCAAGATACCCTGAAGAAACTGTCTCATTCACTTGTTACAATTTTTCTTTATCAACACATTTAATCCACTACAAATTCTACAAAGTCAGTATGGTGATGTCAACCATTGCTGTGCCTGTGTACAATGTTACAACTTTGACTGCCACCAGCCTGCTGAGGCATGTGAGCATATTACTATCAGTGTCATTAATGCGTGTCTAGATATTAATAAAATGTACAGGTGTAGAATTATATAGTGAAAAAAAATAAATGAAGATGACGTTACGTAGAACCATTAAATTACATTAAATAGTTATTGTTTTCTGAAAGTTATGGATATAATTATAAACTGTCTTAGAATAATATAAAATGAGTATTGTAATTGCAATATAAAACTAACCATTTTTTATTCAAAAAAAATTTAACTTTGTCATTGACTGTTAGTAATAATTATAATGTTCCTGCTGTGTGTTGTAAATTTAGAAGCTCGTTGGATGATTATTGGCTATTCACTGGCGCTGTCTTTCCCACGGTGATGCTCTACAGATGTAAACACTTGGACATGTCTGGCCATGCAGGCACTTTGACAGCTGTAATTAACACAATGTAACTTATTGGATGTCTCTAAACTAGCATCCCTTTGAAGTGCTAATGGACGACCTTAACTGCTGACAGGAGTTACAGTGTAGCACACAATAATTATGTTGAAACAAAGTATATCTACTTTTGATGATTACATGAGCAACTTCCTGGACTCTCAGGCACTGACAACAGGGTGGACTTGTCACTGTATCTACTTCAGAGAAAGATTTGATTGGCAACCTTGTGGACCAGGGAGCAGGACGGGTGCGACGGGGGGGGGGGGTCATTATGGAAATTGTTTTTGTCAGGTAAGCAGCCCTGACTGTTGATGTTACACGAAATCGATGCCGTCAGAGAAACAAAAGTTACGATCAGTTAAAGTGTAAACAAGTCAGTTTCCTATGTTATCGCCCGATATACAACTTTGTGCATCACCGATGCCATTTGTCAGTTTTCCACTATTCAAATTATATATGTTGTGTGATAATTAAACATGATTTACAAGTGCGGAAACTAGATTTTGTTCGACGATGTCGCATCATTTTTGAACAGGATTGCGATAATCAGCCTGCAGTGGAGCATGCAGGCTGAACGTATGGCGACTGTGCTAGA
Organism: Escarpia spicata; assembly: GCA_963995525.1. Lineage (NCBI taxonomy): Eukaryota > Metazoa > Annelida > Polychaeta > Sabellida > Siboglinidae > Escarpia > Escarpia spicata. The sequence goes on from OZ023218.1 coordinate 37,540,232, forward strand.
TTTAGTTATGTCTGCGCTATTTTTAGGGCATTGCCATGGCGAGTCCAGTTTGTCGCGCGTTGTTTGGTCGCGTGTTGAGTGGTCCAAGGCATGGAGCTACGCTTGCTAATTAAATTAATTAATGTCTTGACTGATTTATAGTTTAACAATTGAAACATTCACAGCAACACGAATAATGTTTTAATTAATAACTGTAACTGATTATGGCCATTGCATGGCGAATTATTAAAACAAATATTTGTCAATCTAATATTTTGTTTTGGAAATTAAACAAAATCGAACTGTAGTATTTATAATATTATTATACTTGTACCAAGAAAAACTAATGCTTTAAAATTCCAAATATTAGCTTCCAAAGTATATCAGACCTTGTATACAATTTGTATACACACATTTTAATTGTATATAAAAATTGGCATTCCACATTAAATGTTTGCTAATTTGCTATAATTTTGTTAGTAATTTTGAAAAGTGTGGCAATTAAATGTGTTCTAATGAAACAACTTGTGCTATATTGTAAATGGCATTAAAATGTGAATCACATGCTTTAAACAAAAAATAGACATACAAATTAGGAATTCTCATTCAATACGTTCGATCGTGCGTCCGATCACATGCCCGACCTCGCTTTGTGGCATGTCGGAACAAATTTGGACTGGCAAAAATTTGATCCTGGGTGAGGCCCTGCTTCTGTGGCATTGAGAAAACATGGTGACTGAGTCACAACCTTTGCTAAACAATTGTTCACACATTGTAAAATGCATTCCCAAGACAGTCCTGCAACACACAGTGAGCAGAGAACTCAAAAGAATAAGAGAATAGTATGTAAACGTCACAGAATAGACAGGATTAAGCTTTGCAGAGGGCCTGGTATGGCAAGGAACCAAAAATGGAGAAAACACTATACGTGAAAAATCTGAAAAGCTTTCCCAATGAGGGCCTGTGTGTCGAGGGATTTTAAGTTAGGCGAAAAAAAATTTGACTGACAGTGCACAGTAGGATAAGTAAAAAACAGTTAGAGCTTCAAAGCAATATCTTTAAATAAATACCACTGTCTTCCAAGTGTATATTCTCCTGCCAATTGTAATTAGGAATCTTCCAGTGCCCAATGACAAGGCCTATCAAGGGATTAGGGAGATGGGCTGGAAAGCACTTGATTGAATGTATGCAGTTAGACAAGACAGAAAAAAGCTTCAAAGCCAATACTTTTAAATAATATCCGCTGACTTTCAAGTTCAATTGCATTCTCCTGCCAAATTACCCTCAGGGACCTTTATATTCAGCTCTGTCTGGGAATAAGGTAGAACTCAGTATACAGTATGTAGTAGGATTTATCAGTAACAAAATAGTCAATGCATCAAAGGCTTGGATTTTGATTTAGATGGACTGGGAGACATGTGGAGAATGAAAGATGGAGGGGACTGGAGATTGTTAGTGGAGAGAGCAGTGCGAGATCAGTGAGGGAAAAGAAAACAGAAATTGAAGATCAGAATCAGGGTAGCCTCACAAGTGACACGCAGGGAAACAAGAGGAAATCAACAAAGACAACATCTTTAAACAATTTATGCTGTGTTCCAAGTTCAATAGCATTCTCCTGACTAGCACCCTTAATTCCTATGCCCGTCTGTCAGGGGATAAGTAAGCATTTGATTAACTCCAAACAGTAGTGAAACAAATAGTCATATCATCAAAGCCAACATCTTTACATAAGCACCAATGTCTTCGAAGTGCAATAACATTCTGCTGCCAATTATCCTTAATAAGCACTCAATTGACTGTATGCAATTGGTGAAGTAAAAAACAATGAAATCTTCAAAGCCAATGTCTTAAAATAAACGCTGCTGTCTTGCATTCTTCTGCCAATTGCCCTTCAGGGCATCCACGTAGCAGGTTGTTTGCCAACGTTGACCTTTTGCGGTATAGACTAGCTCATCTTCCACACATTGATGCAGATGGCCGGAACCAAGTAATCATAGACAGCCTTGGAAGATATCATGACAATCACAAGGGATATGCAATGGCATCTGTGTTGGCATCAGTGTTGGCATCAGTGTTGGCATCAGTGTTGGCATCAGTGTTGACATCAGTGTCAAGGCACCACATATCTTCAGCACTAGACCAGTATACAACAACACTTGTCTCTGAGCTACACACAGTGTCCAAACACACGACTCACACACACATGCAGACAGGCACATCTCCCTAAGCATGACATTTCAGCAAGTAAGCACCAGGTGTCAGCACTTGCAACCACTACTAAATAGTCACCAGGTGACAGCACTGTCAATGAAAGTGATCATGTTCAAGCCAGGCTACAGGGGTCAGCACACTGTTGGACTTCCTGCTTGATTACAGACGAAACAAAGTGCAGTATATTTTTGAGAAATGACTTTTTATAATATTCACTTGCTCTGACATAAGTGCACTTGAGTAGACAGATTTCTAGATGTGATTGTTGAAGCTGTTGACAGTAAAATGGTGTCTTTTTAGCTGATTTTACTAAGCGGAAGGGTATATGGCAGCAATTTGGCTAGTTGACACTTTAGCTGGATTACTGCCTGCATCCAGTTGTAAATATTGACGGGTGTCATACATACAGGCATTTTGCAAGAGCTAGAGATATGAGATTTTGACTAAACTCGACCAGCATGTCAATGAGATGATAATAACAGCAGGTGAGAAGTTTAAGAAACTTTATAGGTCACGTTTTCTTATAATCACACAAAACATTAACATGGTCGCCAATGGGAAACCTGACAGTGTGCTGACCCCTATAGCTGGCATTGCGCGAACATCAATACATTTAAGTTAAAGTACAATAGTAATAATTGATGCAACTAACTTATCATAAATCACAGCACCAGCATATCAAATATACACTGGCACTAATATTAAAATGGAATGTTTACTAAAATGCGACAGTTTAATTAATTCATATGATAACAGTGACACCTGACAAAGGGAATGGAGGTAGGCAGGAGAGGAAATAATGGGAAGAAATTATGAGGGATTAGATTACGAATTAAGATGGACAGAACGCACACACGATTAAGAAAGGAAAACGCAACAACAGTTTATAGCATTGTTTTTTCAGCATTTTTACACTGACTCTTGCAACCATCCTGATACCTACAACACATCCATATTACGCCATTCCTCCATAATTGTCCTAAGTTCAGTTACATCCAGTCGCATACAAGTCAGCTCAAACATGTACGCGTCATTCCGTCTATACAAGTGGCAATTAACCTCTTGCTGGCGCTAATTTAGAAACACATCTGACTTGACTGCCTGAACATACTGGCCTAAGGTTGTCATATATCTATCTGGGGTAATACATGTTTTCTACGACTGTAACGATGTCTGCCACCATAAAACAACCTCGGCCACACATGCAATAGACAAAAACATTTGCAGTGGCAATAAAACATCTGTAACGACCGAATATAAACATACTCAGTAAGTAGAGAAATGGTTCTAAATGTAGTGTGTGTGTCACGTATGACAACATCATAATATAGGACTAGAGTCAAGATAAACAGTTATACATATTAACTAGATACCAAAAGTAGCAATCCCAGGGTTCGTACACAATGACAGACACCAAATTCAAGGCTATTTCAAGGCTAATGAAAGGAAAATTCAAGGGTATTTAACCTAGAATAAACTGGCTTTAGACCACTGACCGCGTCAAACGATGGAGTGACATCAAAATGTTAACACATAACAATGGAATGCTTTGATGAATGCAAGAAATAAAGTCACAGGAAGTCACGGAAAAAGTCACAAGAAATAAAATCACAGGACAGTAATTGCAAATTCAAATTTTTTGTTATTTGTATTTAAAGTGTAAGTGGAAATATTAAATAAAGTTGTGTGAATATTCATTTTAATAATAAAAATTACCTTTAAAAAGATCAACAAATTCAGTGCATAAGTTTGATAAAAATCACATACAAATCTCATTTGTGCTCACGTTACTGATCTACATATTTACAATATAAGTGGAAATATTAAATAAATTCAGGTGAATAATTGTTTTAATAATCAAAATTAACTTCAATATTTTTGACACAAAATTCAATTCATATACATTTAATAGTGTTTAATAAATCACACTTGTGCTGAAATGTTAATGAAGTTCTGTGATTTATTTTCTTACCCAAAACTGGGACTTAATTTCCTTGACTTTTTTCCTGTGACTTTATTTCTGTCCACAGATTTGACTGCCTCATGCCTCTATTAGATGTGAATCCCACCATAGATGCCTGCCCTACTAAATCTGAGTATGTAACACCCACACCCATAAACAACTCATTAGTCAAGGAAGATCAATTTGAACAAGCAGGAAGCCCTGCATCATAAAAAGGAGTCTATCAAAGAACAACTATTGTGCACTATATAAGCAGATACACTAATGGGCAGCAGAAGTGCTCCCCAACTGAACCACCTCCCTAGCTTGACAGGGAGGCTACTGGTGAACAAAGACTACCAGGGTCAGTGGGTAAGTGTAACCAACAGCAGACTTGCCATGGATTATATAAAATAAGCAGATAAGGAAACCTGGGTTTTCAAGGATTTCAAGGCCCTGCAATCCAATCTATTAAACAATGTAGTCATGGAAACATGATAAGATATATATCTATTGCTACAGCTGATGATACAGAAATATATTATAACTGGTTTTGCTCCCTGGTGGATGTGCTTCTCAGAAACAAATTACCGTGTTGACACCCACATAAACCACCAGCGCGATGTGGGATAAATCAAAATGTTACAGAAAAACTCACCTAATTGTAAGGTAGCAGTTTGGACACCTACACATGTTCATAGTTATGTTGTAACATGCTAATTAAGAGATGGAATACATCTTAATTGTCATTCTAATGTCGCCACCAGCCACAATATGGCAGCACCATATGCTAAGTAGATGACGGATATTGTTACATTCTTTATTTTGTGAAACTACATTTTCATGATTTAATTGCTAAGGTGTTGATTATAATTATTTTTAGGTAATTAATTACTATGAGTAACCAGTTGCTTGAATGGTATGAGATAAACTCCAGAGACACTGGTCACGTGTGTATTTTCACCAAGCATTGGTACAGCAGCTGTGGGCTAGGCTGGCTCAGGTTTCACACAACAAGGAGGAGACATTTATTTTTGGTGAGTGTCAACTTGTTCAATAATACTTTTAAGGTATTATTTCCCTTTTCTAATTATACCACATCATGAAGTGAAAGATTGTCCATCATTAGACCTAAACTTGCATGGATGTTTTAAAGCAATTATTTAGTTATAAGGGTTTTCACTATATGGAGAATTGCTTTGAGTGGACACCCCAGGATGCTGTGGTTGACCCACACTGGCTGGTTGTAAACAGTAGTGGTCTTAATGAGTTTTAGAATGCTTGCATCCTGCTGGTGATATAACTTGCAGAGTATACAGTTTTAATCATGTTTAATCAGGTACTGTGTTTTGTATTATGATGCTTAATCTACGTGCTATTAGGTTAATATACGGCCATATTATGCATTTAGCAACAAAATGTGTTCTATAAAGCTGTGCAGTCAGTATCAGAAACTGCCCAGTGGCCACTAATGTCCTCCTGATTAATCACCCTATGGGGTTGGCTGTGTAGAGTGTGGAGCATATTCCCTAGAGACTGACACTTGAAAACAAGTTGGGAGCCACCCTGGATAGTGTAGCTAGATGGTAAGCACTGGCCGAGTGTTTGGTTCAGTCATTTAACAAGTCATAGAATAGGTATACTCTGTAGTAAATTGGAACAGAATATGGTAACACAAAGTAGTATAGGAATATGGAATTGAAATACTTGTGTAAATAATTATATGTGTTCTGCTATAAATGACCTGTTGCACCATGCCATTGCAGGAGGGAGCCAGGCCTCGAATGAATGATGTGAGATTCATTAATGAGCCTCCAGAGCAGTGTTGGGGTGAGCATGGTCATTACAGTCATGGTAGATTATGTAATTATTGCATCTGTTAGATGCTTATACTTGTGTTGTTGATTTACATACATTTGCATTCCTAGTATAACTTGTACGACAATTATATATCTTTAGGTTACTTTACATTATACTGGATTCATTATATTGCGCATGCGTGCTGTGTGACATGTGTCCACGCATCATAATCATTAATATATCTACTTACGTATATTTGTATTGTTAGTACTGTATTGACAAACTGTTTACTTTGCTTAGGTTTCTTTTTGTATCCGGAAGTAAGACCACAAATAAAGAACTTGATCGAAAAGATTGGAGCCGACTTGTTGTTGTACAAATTGGCCCCGTCACATAATAAATCGAAAGATAATGGTGTGTGAGAGTTTTTTCTTCTTCTCTGGCAAATCAATCTTACAGTTGAAAAAAATCTGCATTATGACAGGCTTTAAAAAGCTGTTGAGCAGTATATAATGACCCAAGAGTTGTGTGTGGGATTGGTTGAGTAGGTTACAGGACATTCTGGTGTAAAACTAATTATGAGAGTAGCTATTAATAAAAAATGACATACTTCATATACAATGTTGTTGAAACAATAACATGAACATTGTGAAATGTTGCTTGAAGATTTGGAATCATTTAAAATAACTTTGTGACATTGTGTTATTTTGGCATTCTGACACGTTTTCTACTTTTCTCAACAAACGTCGATATCCCTACTAAAAATGTAATACAGTTTGTTATGGTAAACCATGCTATATCCATAGTAAATCATGGTGAATTATAGTAAACCATAGTATATTACATTTTACCATGCTTTCACCATAGTAAATCATAGTAAAATATGGTATTCACTAGTAAACCATGGTAAAACGTGATATTCAGCATAATAAAATGAAGTATTTACTATAGTAAGCCATAGTATTTACTATGGTAAAACATGGTAAAATATTCCACAAAAACACTATAGATTACTATAGTGTTTACTATAGTAAACTGTAGTAAATTTACTTTAGTAAACCGTAGTAATATTTTAGCAGGGATCTCTCAAGAAACCTTAATTTTATCTGCAAAATATTTTGAATAATTATATCTCATTATGGGTATGTCACATGACCAACATCATGTCATCCATGCTGGCAAAGGACGGGTGGGGTGGGAACACCTATCTGCTGGCCAAAGACAGCCAAAATATTCAGAGTAGAAACCAACATTTCTTGTTTCATTTAGCGATCATCTCAGAATGTTGATGTCCAATATCAGACAAAATCACTTTCATTTTTTTCTGGGTGGGGTCAAAGGCAGTTTCGTCTCACATTGTACATCAATATTTTAGGCTTTGAACCGATACTCTTAATATATTGATATAGTCATATCAATGTTTACACACTTTTGTCTGGGGGGACTGAGGCCAGATGAAAGTAATTTTGTGATATCGGACAATAATGTTCTGAGATGATCCCCGTACTTTACAAGAAAATAATCCAGAATTTCTGTATATTCACGGAAAAGTGGATACATTTTAACAACATTGCCACAACATAACTGTGTTAGCTGGGCCCGACCCAGGCCTTGGGTTCGGGCTGACTTCTTTAAATAATACAGTAACATCAATTTTTTCCCCGCAGATTATTGTTGACACGTCATCAATATTGATCGCATGTCACCCAAGGTAATGGCTGCTGATCCATTTAGCAGGAAGATGAAACTGACAAAATGTGCCAAAGAATGTCTTTCATTCCTTGACAGGGCTGAAGCATTATTTAATATTGGCCAAGAGAGAGTGGGGCTAATTGTAACATAAACAAAATAATGTTGTAAAGATCATGTAGCTGAATGTGGTAAGAATTAAACAGATGCACCCTCACACGTCAGTGGTGGACAACTACACCTGAATAAAGGGAAACACCTAAAACACTCATTACAATCTAACCATTTGCAACTACAATAAACAATACCACGTCTGTCGTTTAGTCAGAATGTATTTTCAACGTGGGAGAGTAGTGAAATATCAGTTCCTGACGGCTGACATTTTGACAAGACCCCAACGCTTGACCAATAAGTCCCTAGAGTTTCTCTGACCGCGACGCTGTGGTGATGCGTTGAATGACCGTTTCTTGACATGTACATAAATATACCAACTCATATGTTCGTTTCTCATGTTCTCTTCGATTCAGGGTTACACTTGTAACAACTGTTACATACCGCAATACAGTGCACCATGCAGACTAAACAACCAGTCCCTAAGCCAAACATGAATTATAACTTGGGAATGCTTTCCTAGATATTCACTATTCTATGCTACTATTGCTATAGTAACCGTTTTATATTATTCCACTAGTAGTGCAGTTGTACCGGTAAAACATCTATGGCAATATCATCGCAATAGTATAACGACCATAATGGTCACCCCTAATGATGATATATTAGAAACGTGCTACACTTTCGTGACAGTAACAGCAGTGACACAAATCATCTGTGACAACAGCATAACTGCCTGTATCAATCACAATGCACAATTCCCATAACACTCAATAATCGTCTTTCAACCTGACATCAAATGACGTATTAGCCACGCAGCACCTTGAAAGACAGACAGCTGGAAATTAAAAACTTGCATATTTGCACAAACTACACATTTCCACCAAAGATAGACGAATGCTCAAATCTGTGTGATGGATATCAGCATATTGGAATTAATTAGTTTCTTTTACGACTAAGCCCAATAAAACATTACGTCTGTGGTACACAGAAACATTAGATTAGAGAATAATTTGTTTCTTTTCCTGAGCGGAGAATTGCCCTGTTGTGAAAATGTGCAAGTGTGTCTAAAACCAAAATTTAGACAATTCCCTTCGGGCATGCTACACATCGAGAACAAATCGTTAAATTCTCGATAAACCAATGATTTCCTAGATCATTTTGAGTTTGTTGCTTTGATGATAACCTTCACAACTTAGTAATTCCTTTTGCGATATTTTGTATTATTATTACTAATATTTCTATAGCACCACATATCCAGGACCACCCAGTTCAAAAGTGTGTACACACATTATAAAACATACATCGAATAAGAAAAGTTTAAGAAATAAAATATGTATGCCAGTGAATATATTTTATGAATTTTATGAAGACAAGTTATATTTTGCAACTAGATACATCAAATAGTTAAGTTAAGATAATTAAACAAATACTTATGATATATTAAAATTACTTAAAACATATTATATAATAAATAGATTAATAAAATAAATATTAATAAAGTGTCCTATGGCACAGTTCCTCAGTGGAAGTAAACCAGGTTAAATAAATGAATTTGAAAGTCTTCAACTTAGTCAGATTATCGTAATTATTACTTATTAACCTAAATACATTTGCCTGTCAGCCTTGTTTGGGATGCATGTGATTGAATGTGTGTGTCTATTGGATACCTGTTTGCTACACTGTGCACACAGTCGCTCATTGGCGACATTTATGCACCTCACGTTCTGAATGCACCCTCACACTAAATGTCACGTAATCAGCGTAAAAGATAATTTGCCAACTAGTGGCCGTGGAAAGAATTGCCTGTTCGATGGAGCAGCGAAATCAATGTCTATCTGTGTGCCCTTAATGGCCCCTAGATTTTGAATGTAATCAGCTGGAAGCCCATGGTTTAGTTTCAGGTCATCCTTGGTTTGAGTTGATCACATTCTGACCCAACCAATTTACCAGATTTCGGCAGCAGTTATATTCCGAGCATTTCTATTGTGCTGTGATGATCACTTCTCTGTTAGTGGAACCTTGCAATCAATACCATCATTATGAATGTCATTTGCTCGCTCATCTTACCTCTATATGCGGCCGGCAGTTACTTTGAGATTGTCTAATGTTTATCTGTGTCTGTGGGCTCAGGTTTCCAAGGATATTGGTGCAATGGAAGTTCTCGTATGCACGCCATTACAATTTCATAGCAATCACAAACATAATTCCTAAGAAGCTAAGGAAGATATGCAATACTAAAAAGATAGGTTTTTATAGTTCCTAATGATGTCTGTCTAATGTATGTTGCAAACCCTAGAACCAGTAAAAACCCTTAACCCAGCGAGAATTTCAAAAAATATGTTTTCGATTTTTTCCATAGACGAACCTCGGAACATTTGACAAGCCTGCTGCAAACCATCACGGAGGAAAATTTTAACAGCCACATTAGCTTCAAAGTCAATATACCCGGTAGTTAAGATTTAAATAGGACTGAAAACCTGGACCTGTCTCATTTCCCAATATTCCCGCGATCACAGCTTAGTGTGATCCTGCTTTCTCCAAGCACCATTCACATGTGTGTCATCCGTGATTTCTGATCCGCTTCCTCACTCAGAGAAGTTTATCTTTCTGCTCAGCTGAACATTTTTAAGTTTATTTCATTGGCTTATTTCCATTGCCTTTTTCTCTGGGCGAGTCAGAGCAAGACATTTTGTGGCGTCCGCCTAACATGAGCCACTTCGTAGTCCCATCACAGCCTTCCGCAGAACGCTATTCTTGTTCTCAAAAGAGAGCTGACAGAACACATGATAGCTTTTAATACTCTTCTCTCGACTGCTTTAGTCCTGGTTCATTGATGATCAAATTAGTAGCGCGAGAATAGTTCAATTAAGATGCACGTTCAATTAAATAATAAAATGTTTTTGCTGTAGCCATTGAAAGAATTGACTCTGATCATGAGACTGAACAACACGTGAACATGTGCATAGCTCATATAATACTATATATACACTTCTGACGTTCCTTTGCCTAATGTAATGTGATGTGATGAATCTCAAACACTCACTCTCTCACTGACTGACTCACTGACCGACTGACTGACTGACTCACCAACTCACTTATGCACGCAGGCACGCGCACACACACGCGCGTACACCAGAAACACACGCACACACATGCGAACACATGCATACACATACATTGTACATGTATTTTATGTATGTACTTGTCTCTCTACGTCTGAAAAAAACAATTATTATCAGATGATTCCGCCTACCTTATAAATGATCAATCAATACTTGCACATTGCATACATGCCGTATATATTGATTAGAATACTCTGATTTAGATAAATACATAGTAGGTTCCAGTCAAATACAATCAACTGCCTCTTGAACAGAGCAGACAACAGGCCAGATATTTCCACCAACAGGTCGATGCCGCTCTATTCTTTCACACAGATCTGATGCTTTGAGCATAATCCATCAATTAATGAATCAATATTTAATGAATAATTACATGTCCCAAAGTTTGCTCACTGCAGAGAGACATCAGTCAATGACAGCTAGATTGTTCAAGTCAAACATCACTGTATATAACTTCCTGTAGCATAACTAACATCAATGCTGTACTAATGAACTTGTCTCTATGGGTTGTCTGACTGAAATCTATAGTACAATCGACAGTTTATTTATTCCATATGCATATTTGTCCTCTCTTATATATGCAATCAACACTAAATGTTACTTCATGTCCAACAGTTGTTTGCAATGCCATCACTGTTCCCAACAAGCTATGTCAAGCTATGTCAAGCTATGTAAGCATTGCACTGAGTAATTGTGGATGATGTAGGTAATATTGAACAATCATAGAAAATATGTTCATCATTGCGAACAATCATCAAGTATTATAACTGGTTTGAACCCTTAGCCCATGAAAAGGAAAGTATTACATATTATTCATGGGGACATAAATGAACCATGAATGTTTGGACCTAATATGCAAAGTGTCTAGGAATAACATACATGCATGCATACATGCGTGCGTGCGTGCATACTGACAGACAGACGAACAGACAGATGGGCGGACGGACAGGTGGATGGATGGGCGGACGGGCGGACTGACACACATATTTAGGCATGTACATTCATACGCTAGCTTCATTATACATAGCTGAAGCTTAGTTTTCTTGCACATGACCAACTTTGAGGACAGATCTATGGCTACCTGAAGACAGCATGAGAGAACAGAACAAGATAGACTATGACACTGTCACTACCCGGTAAATCACTCACATTCATTCAATGATTAATGAGCTTGCCACCTGCAACAAAGTCACTTTGAATAGTGTTCAGACACACATTTATACCGTATCTCAATCGGATGGGATAATGCTACTGTTTATGTGTTGGGTGAAACATGTGGGCGATAACTATGTCGCTTTTCAGGATTTTAAATATGTATAGAGTTCAACCTATGTGATCACTAATTACTACCTCCAATTCCACAACAGAAACACGTGGACCCACTCTGAGATATGTACAGTGTTTCCCCTGGTATATGACAAGCGAAGCGGGCCGCCAATCATGGAATATTCCCACAGGATTCCCGGTCTCTCCAATGGTGGCACCTTGCGGAGTTTCGACAAACTAGAAATCTAGACATTCATGTAACATGGCGACCAAACAGTAACTGGGTTTTGGTTTATGACGGTGGTGGGAATAAAACCTTTAGGCTGATGGCACTGCGTCACTAGTCGGCATCTGTGTCGAGTCCGGACCCTGTTGAAGCCCAAATATCGACCCTTTCTGCGCTAGTCTCCGCCCGTGCGTTACCGCACAGTGCACATAAAATGAGAGATAGGTTCCTATGACAGTGTATGTTGATACAAACCTGGGCGCTATTTACGCTACAAATGGGCATAAGATGCAATATTCTTAAAGATAAATATGCCTAGGATAATGTTGAATAATGGAACTATCTCACGGAGGTATCAAAGTTAGACAAAACTCAAGTTATAACGGCGAAATTGAGGTGGGTCCGGATTCGACACAAGTGCCCACAAGTCTTTTCAACTAGTCTAATGTTCTATGCCGTATTTTTTTAAGCAAAATAAGGAATGTAATTCGTAAAATATATTTGTGCTAAATATATAATACATATTCCGACAAAGTTGTGCAAACAAACTTGTGGGAAAGTTGATTTGAGTGAAGTACTTACGAATATAAACCACTGACGTTCACATCTCATAAAAACGTCTATTGCCCACAACCGTGTATACTAACGGGTTAGACAATGCTATGTTTGCACAGAAATTGGATATACTAAACACCTTATACTGTTTTACAAGGACACAATTTAAGAAATGTCATGTGATTAATAGAAACATACTTTTGTGGCATTCCAGAAATGACTGTTTAATTAATTGCATAGCATGCTAGCAACAAATAAAATATAATCTTTGGAACATAAACCATCAATTTACCATAATATTATGATATATTATAATAATTTAAAGGTGATGATGAAAGAGTCTTCAGATGATACCACTGGATGCTTCCTAGAGAAGTCGAGATGGTGTTCAACTGAACAGGCATGCCAGGGAGTAAAGTGTAAAGCGCTTTGAGCACTCCTTATGACTGGATACTGCGCTATATAAGAAATTACCTTTTGCTTTTTTATTGACTCTGTCAGCGTGGTAACAAGGCCTAGGGTTAGGGCAAGAAAAACATCACCACAACCAAGTACCAGTGGTCAAGTGGAAACCACTTCTCAACTGAGTACCAGTGGTAAAGTGGAGACCATATCTCAACACGATGAAACAATCATGATTATTACATTTACAAATAGTGTCTTGTTGTTTTATATCTTAACCTCTATATTCAAGAGTAAAGGTTAAAACATACCTCAGAATACGCAATTTTTAAGCTAGTTTAAAAAAACCTCTGGACCCCCCTAACAACGCTTCACACCTGCAGCGCTCGACTACCCTACCCCACCACCTCACCCATCATTTTACCCAGGGGAAACACTGTATGTACATTAACAAGTTAGTTGCTTTAAAAAAAATTCATTTCAATTGTATATATGTCATTAAAAAGGTTAGGCAGATGCTAACCCAAACTGCAAAATGTGCCAATTTCAGCCTCTAGTATCATGGCAGCCATATCAGTCTTATAGAGTAGGCCTAAAGATTCTAATTAGATCCTTGGCATGCCCTTACCAGAAAAGCATGTTGAAAACATGGTGATCACTGCATAGGCAACATCACCAAGACACAAAAATAGATTTAACAAGATTGCCACAGAAGAAATACAATTCTCAAAACAGGAATATTTTAAGGATTTCTGTTCAAATGCTTCCAACACCTTCACAAGCAATCTGTTTACTGCAAAGATTAAACAATGCATCAAAGTTTAACTATAGCATTTTGTAATCAATGACAAACAATGGCCTGCATGGATGCCCTGTTTGATTATTATAATAATTATTAGTGGAGGTACACATAAAAATAGCTGTGCAAAGAGATCATTCCCTGAGCTCACAGCTCTCCCAACAAAACCTGCAATAAAACTCCTAGTAGTATTTCTACATACACACAACACAGACACACAACACAGACACACATACATGCACACAAAAACCATGCACGCATGCATTCACATGCATAGACATACAAAAACACACAAACATACACACTGACACACACGCACGCACGCACGCACGCACGCACACACGCGCGCACACACGCGCGCACACACACACACACACACACACACACACACGCCACATCAGCTGTTTTCAAATCACATCATTACAAAGGCTTCCGTTACACGTCAACTGACCACCTACCGTCATAGGCGGATGTCTGTGGGAGGCAAGAACAGATGAACGCAATGACGATACAAACAGTGTCTCTCAGTGTTGCTCTCTCCATGACTGATTCACTCTGCAAGATAGCTCTAAGTGTCCACGCTGCAGCCCACTCAATGCACCTCCCAGCCAGAACGCTGCTTAGCGTCAACTCATTATATGCACAGATCCACGCATCAGGCCTCGGGGCTCGCAGACACCGAACAGAGCGAGGATGAAAATAGACATCAAGTACGCACATGCATCGTTCATGTCAACATCACCATAACCTTCATCCGGAGAAAAAGTCAGTTGACAAATATGTGGCAGTGTATGTGTCTCATGAAATATTTATTTCTCACATCAGCTGGGTGTAAAAGTTCAGCAGGGTAGTAGGACTGTAATGTTAGCCTTGGCTGCAGTCAACACCAGATGTCAAATGTAAAGTTCCATTACTCAACATTGTGAAGTATGCTTATAGTGTGTCTCTCTGAGTGCAACCGGTGTCCATCCACAAAGGACCTGTTCCTTCAAGCTGACCACCACAATAACACCAGCAACTATGTATCAAGAATGTGTGAATTATATACCAAAAAATATTCATTCCTACAGAAAATAAATGCCCGGAACACACTGCCTACTGACTGTCTATGTGTTATCAGTGTGAATATCTTTAAAAAAGTTGGCAAATGTAAGAGATGGGTGGTGTATTCACATACACAAATGGTGGAGTCGCAATAAGCCAAAGGATTCCTCGTCCACTTACCATCTGAGATTTTGTTCTGGATGACAATCTTGCTTAATATCAGCAGCAACAGAGCTCTTTGGAGAATACTTTGTTTTCAAATGATATATCAAATGACAGAAGAACTAATCTTAAAAGGTAATTCCTTTGATAGCTTGTTCAATAATTTGTTATCACAATTGCATCTTTAAAAAAACAATTACGCAGATAAAATATAAAACAATTACGAGTTTTAATAAATACTCAGCTTTCTATGGTGGGAAAATGGCTCGGATTATAGTAATATAAATATCAACATGTTTGTCGCATACACTGTAGTAATATAGTAATGCATAGTAATGAACATACAGTTTTATTAGAAACTCAATGTTACACACTGATTACTATTACACAAAATGTCCACGCTTAGCCAACCATTCTGATTATAATTGCCTGCAACAAACAGAAGAGCAAAAGGGATGGTCTCATATGCTGACAATTTCAAGAAATTTGTATGCTGCAGACCATCCTCCACACCCCACCCAATATGTGAATGTTAAGATTTTTAGCAAAAAATTTCTTAGGCAAATAAAACAAAAGTTAATGCTTTCTCCTTTGTCTCTAGAGTCCCTTAACAATGAACTACTGACATCATAGTACCTGCAGATGGCATAAGTATAATAAACTGAACAAACAAACAAAAAGGATGTAAAAGAAGACTATAAACACTTGGGTTGACAAACAAATCATGAACCCAAATTAAGTTATACTCGGCACTGTGTAACAATCACCAGCTTCTTGTTTACCAGATTTTAACAAGATTGCCAAACAAAGGGACATGTTCCAAATGGTAATCGGAAATGTAAGCCATGTAGGTTAGCCAGGACTCCAACACTGCTTTTATGTGTAGCCTGTCCTTATCAGATACAACTATGTCAACTGTTATTTTTAAACACATTCGCACAGCTAACATTAAGGAATGGTCACACAAATTTGCAGGCAATGTCCCCAAACCTAAAATATGTATGGGTGGGTGGTTATTTCGCAGTAACTATGTACGGTGGGGAAACATGAATCATAGTAGTGGTGACACCTACTGAGTGGAACATACATTAATGCACGCTGACACAATTGTGGATATCAAAACTGCGCAGCATGGTGGGTAATGTCTTCGCAATCATGTCATGCCAGTTGAATTCAGTAGCTAGTGCAGTCATGGCTGTGGTTTTGGAAACCATTTTGGATAGGATAAAACCAATAGTCTGGCCTACACAATATATTGGTGGGGGCGGACGATGGTTTGAACCAATAATATTAATTTTAGTGTCTATAAACTGGACATACATCTTACACTGAGGAGGAAGGATACACAAGAAAAACTAGTATAAAACAAGTTAAATTCTTCTGGACTATGCAAGTTTATGAGACAACCCTAACGCAATCAGTAGACAATCTGTTCCAATCCTTCATCGGCCTCTGGGAGAAGGAATACTAGATACCAATCTAGACACTAATGCCCCCTTTTGCCCTCTAATGCTATTACCACTCCAGGTTTGAAAAAAACTATTTATGTCAATATCTTTGTGACTATTTTTTAACCCAGCATATATGTTCCTACTTTATTAATATAATGTTCTTAATACTATGTTTAAGGTATCTGCAAAAATAATAAGTCCCAACAGTGGTACCAATTTGTATATTTTGACAGTGAAATGTTCAAATTCTAAACAAAACAGTCGGATTTTAAACATACTGTAACAGCAGCACTGCAGATACTGGCCGGATTAACAATTGTGATCTTTGGTGTGTTCTTGAGATTCCCACATTTAAAATAACTGATTCAGCCAACTTCCTGCTAATAATTACCACCCTGGCTGATTTCAAGTAATGTAACAGACGTCGCATTTATGTTCTGAACAATCTCTAGTTGGTCTCTACTTAATCTCCCATAGAGTCTCTATTTAGTAACAATGGCTGCGGCTAATTGCGTTTCGGAGTTACGTTATGGGACAAGGACTAGCCAAGGGCATCGACCAATACATCCACAATTTCTAGAATGTTCGGGGAAATCTGTAGGCTGATCCATCAGATTAGATGCTACAGGATCTATTTATGATGAGATTTACTGTGACAGGATTACAGCCACTAAAGTGCACATCCATTCCACAAATGGCCAACTGATGGGCCAAACAGACAATGTTCACACTCTCTGCTTGACAGAGAACATGGTGCATTAACCTGATAGTCCGGCCTGCTTCATCATATGCTTTTCCTGCACACATTACAGATTTTATACGGATTTGATTCAAATGGACAGTTATTGACAGAATATTATATTGCTGCCTTCATCACATAGGTATAAACTCGTATCACTAACTTATATAATAACAGTTACTTAAGAGAAAATACTTTTGATGCTACGCAGATTCCAAACAAGACCAAATGGATTTGGACTGATGTAGGTACAGGGGAACCTCCCTTTATGGCCACCTCGATAATACAGCCACCTCTCAATTAGGGTCGCCATAGAACTGTCCCAAATTATTTCGACACACAGTAATGTATAGGGTATTAATTAGTCCTGCTAATACGGTCACCTTGCTATTCAGGTCACTTTTACGAAGTCCCAAGGGTGACCTTAATTGTGAGGTTCAAACACAGGTACATTTCATAACCTTCCTAGTGAAACAGCAGATTTTTTATGTACGTATATTTCGTAGCCTGGTGGATGACAACACTTGATCAGAATATAAATGGTATAGACATTGCAACATTTTATAGGACTATTTTCACCGAGACTTGTTCAGGAATATAAACAACAATACTACAAATTAACTTTTTGCAAATTATTTCTATATTGATATATATATTTCAGAAGTCCCATGTTTAAATACTGGACTACCGAATTTCACACTTGAATGAACATTTTAAACTTTTTTCCATACTAACCAACTATTTTTTAGTCCATGGCATATGTTGATCTTTACAACAAGTATTTTACTTGTACATTATGTATACATATGGACTATTGTCTGAAATAAATATTGTTATTATTATTCACATAAATCTTGATGTAACAGTGATACAAAATTTAAGAAATAAAGGGTATCATCATCATAAATGTTAGTGCTTATTAACCCTCTCGTGGTCAGAACGCCCGAATCAACCCGAGTATGCCTCACGGCCAGAACGCCCGAATCAACCCGAATACAGGGGCACATTTAAACTGGTACCGCGAAACAGTGTCATCCAATAACGGCAATTTATTTCGGCAGTTAGCATATAATAATATTGAAGTTTCACTGGGAAGCATCAAAAGTGAGATATGATGGCGATTTCAGTGACTAAATAGCGCCAACCACCAAGCGGTTTTGTAGTCGAACGCAGCGACACACAATTTCCGGTCCCTCTTTTACGCCACGCAGTGAATATTTTAATAGTGATTTTCAGCCAGTGAGATTAAAGTTTAACATTTGCTGCGGGCATAAACATGGAAGCACCCAGGAGTTATTCCAAAACACGCGTCCGCAGGTGATTTCTACGATTAAATGCTAACTTTTGAGCGGTCTATTTTGTTGTAAAAAAAATATTAATGCGCCACGCAACAAAGCGGGTGGTGTTTTTTAGCTTTGTTGTAATTCTCGACATTGTCATTATGTCGAACTCCAGTAATTCGGACTTTGATGGGATTTTCCAATCGAGTTTATAACGAACGCTGCCATCGAAGGGGAATGTTTTGTACTATGATTACGCATTTTAAATATAACACAAACTTAATAGTTCAGACGGGATGACGGCTATGGTCACAAAGAATGCCATTTTGTATAAAATCTTGAAAATACGTGCACTCTGAAAAACTTAAATTATTTCAGTTTTATTTACCATAGACATTTAATTAGTTTTCCATTCTGTAGCATAGTAATTTGTGAACATTTCATACGCAGCATGTAACCGCTAATTATTAATGAAAAATATTTGTTAAATGAATTGTTGAAAATTATTTAAGTATTTTATTTTTGTCAAACTTTAGCAATTCATATTTGGGTAATAAATTGACATATATGTCACATACTTGGCTAGTTACACCAGGAATTAGTTCTTCAAATGTAGTGAAAATTTTACTTGGGTCGGATCAAAAATTATTTATTTATTTGCATTCATGCAACCCGAGTATATCACGATTCACTCACAGCACATTCTCTCGATTTAATAGGATTCAATAACAGGCACATATTTGCATTAATCTGGCCTTGAGAGGGTTAAGCCTGCTATATATATATGTTATTAAAATGGTTTAAATTACCGAGGTTTAAGCAATGCAACACTAATATCATTGTAAAGTTGTGAATATATCCTGAATAATTTTTGTTTTTGGCATTCATGTATTACCAGCCAAATAACCTGAGAGAATTATTAAAACGAGAATATTTACATCCAAATGTGGGCAATTATTGATCTTTGGCACAAAACAAATTTTCCAGAAAATTGGCATAACCATGAGAAGTCGACCAAATGTCAACATTCCTTGACTTTATCATAGAACAAATTTTTTTTTTCTAGCAACTGGTACAATCTGAAATAGGAAAAAGAATGTTTTCCAATGACTCCAACAATATTGTGCCAACTTAAACCAGGTATCTACAGAAAAGCAGTTCGGAGAAATCATGATCTGATATTTCACTTGTTTACCTGAAGATGCTACATCAAAAACACATGTTGTGCACTTATGTAGTTCTTAGTAAAATCTATTTACAAAATAGACAGTTCATATAATAATTTCTTAGCAGCAGTTTTAATTTGCCTATCAATCATGTGATCTGTTGCCATTGTATGTTGTGGAAATTCTGGCCCAAACATTTTTCTTAATGACAAAAACATAAGGCAAGATTTTTATGTTTTTATGTTTGATTTTGCCCATGTCATGCAACCTTAATAATGTAATTTATATATATAAATATACACATATTATTACCATAATCAACTGCTGTGGAAGGCAAAGTTTGACAGAAGTTACACGTACAATTTTGATTTTGACACAGACAAATAGCAACTTAGCAGATCCATCAACATGAAAATCACCCCATCGACCCTCTGCTTCATTCTCAGCCAGCATCTCAAAATGAGAGTTGGCACGACGAGATACACTTCCTGATGGAGCGACACACTGGTTTGTTTTGCACTTCCGGTCACTAATGTAAATAGGCTGAGGGCATTCAGTCCAACAATCTCTGGTTTTTCTGCCCTTGTATAATGCAGATATTTCCATTTGCGCATTCGCAGAAACTCGAATGTAAATGACGGCTTGCACTGCAGTGCTGTCATTTCCACGAGGTACTAATGCCATTAGCGACATTGCCGGTGGTCTGAGAGGTTTGTTTGTCGCAACAGTTACTCTACCACTGGAAAACATCACCAAGATTGCTCGTTGTCTGATAATGGCTTCGCGAAATGACAACTCTTCCTACCACAACAGCTGGATAGAGTGACTAACGACAGTTTGGTGGGTGTCCTCTGGGTGTAATGCTGCATTCCAATGCGCTCATATTCACCGCGAATACAAGTTCACAACCATTTACAAATCGTCAATTCAGGCTCCCTTCTAAAGCTGCTTCCTCAATTAGTCTATATATCAGTTAAGTTTCTCTGAAGTTATTCAAAAACTACCTCCACCAAATATATATTCTACAAAACCTGTTCAATTATTCAAAAGAGTTATCTATCAGAAATGTGTTCAACAGTTTAGCCCATCTTGAGCCCGATTTTGTTATGTTGAAATACGTAATGAGTTATACAGCATCTGTAGTTGGTTTCATAACAAAATCCATACATTTGTTTAAATGATTGAAATAATTGCTTAGGTTATTTTACATGATACTGTATTGCACAATCAATTTGACTGGCTGACACTTTCCTTCAATCCACTGAGTTTTTTATTGATCAAAAAGTTTGAGATCAAGGAAGGTTGACATTATCAACACAGAAACATGTGCGTAATTATATTGTGTATTCACAAGAGGTTTCCAATTTGATAAACACTTAAATTGATTCTTAGGCAATAATTAAATCAGATAATAGTTTCTTTGATGGTTTTCCAAAACTACATGTATTGAAATGTTCAGAAGACAAGATATATGAAATGTGTTCAACAAAACAAATATGTGTTCAACAAACACAGATCAATGTTTTCAACAGACAGAGATCAATATATGTTCAACTTAAACATATCAATATGTTCAACATACAATACACAGATCATTGTGTCAAACTTAAACAGATCAATGTGTTCAACATACAATACACAGATCATTGTGTCAAACTTAAACAGATCAATGTGTTCAACATACAATACACAGATCATTGTGTCAAACTTAAACAGATCAATGTGTTCAACATACAATACACAGATCATTGTGTCAAACTTAAACAGATCAATGTGTTCAACATACAATACACAGATCATTGTGTCAAACTTAAACAGATCAATGTGTTCAACATACAATACACAGATCATTGTGTCAAACTTAAACAGATCAATGTGTTCAACATACAATACACAGATCATTGTGTCAAACTTAAACAGATCAATGTGTTCAACATACAATACACAGATCATTGTGTCAAACTTAAACAGATCAATGTGTTCAACATACAATACACAGATCATTGTGTCAAACTTAAACAGATCAATGTGTTCAACATACAATACACAGATCATTGTGTCAAACTTAAACAGATCAATGTGTTCAACATACAATACACAGATCATTGTGTCAAACTTAAATAGATCAATTTTTCAACTTAAACAGATCAATGTGTTCAACATACAATACACAGATCAATGTGTTCAATGTATTCAACAAACACATATATCAATGTGTTTAGCATACACAAATCAGAAATGTGCTCAACAAACACTGACCAATGTGTTCAGCATACTTAGTTCAATGTGTAAAACACATATCTATATACTGAGCACAGAGACACCAATGCATCTCAGCTGACTCAAATCACAGCATTAACCTATCCACATCCTTGTCAGACATTCAATTCGTCTTTCTTAATATTGCCTCTCTCTACTCATTCCAAGAACAGCATCGACCAACAGTCCGTGATGCAATCTCAGCCGTGATGACTACATTACCAACTCATATCAAACACCTGAGTCCAACACATGTTCCATCAGCCAGACCACAATGGACCACCTGCCGTTGAGGCAGAGATGCCACCTGGTGATCATGCTGCAGGCAATCACGAGATGACTTGGGGAAAATGAAGGTAGTTGCCAACCACAGGAGAGAGTTCAAGGTCTCCAGGGGTAACTCCAAGAAGACAGCAACTGTCCCTGAATACCTGTCTCAAAATTAGTGTGCTTTTCTGAAGTCTAACATTCTACGACTGTGCGATCCCAACAAGCGTTCATTGTGTATATTTAGCACTGGTTATAGAATTTATTTTAGTAATGGTACATCAGAATGTTTAGATTTAGAGGAGATAAAATAGAAGTGTTTAACGTATTGAAAAATCATACATGGAAGTATTGATAGAATTATCGTTTATCACTAATGAAAGACAGAATTATATGACACAAAGGGACAGTTTAGATCGGATACCAAAAATTGTTCCTTTTCAAAACAATAAATGTATATGGAAGAAATTACCTACTGATTATGTCAGTTTTAGCAGTATATGTTTAACCAAAAAAATTGCAAATATTTCAGAAGAGTGGGTTACACTTATGTGAACAATTGTTGGAATTTCATATGCTCTCTTTACCGGTGCATATATATCTGGGTGTTGTACTTTGGATGGTAATCTTGACATAATATTGTATAATATGATGAACAAACAACCTTGTAACATAGGTTCTCTCTCAGTTATAAACGTGTGACAAGAAATATCGCCTTTCCAACATTGCCTTGTCTTGTTTACCTTGTGTTTGTTTTTACTTTGACCTTTCAGTCCCTATTTATACATAAATCTGTCTGCTTCACTTTCTTCCAAGTCCCTCTTTTCCCCTCATCCTTTGACCATCTCCAGCCCTCTTACCCTCTTCCACCCTCCTCAATTCCACCAGTCTATCCCTCCATCACATCTAGGGTAACTATGCCTATTCTTCTTCTTCTTTTTTTCTGTATCCCATATATATGGCGCTATACAAATGTTAGTAGTACAACAGATATCTCACTCAGGTCTGTGTGGGGGTAATACAGAGGCACCACGCCCAACTGGAGAAGTCAACAAACAATTTCACACACTGTAACCTAATGTGCAGTAAGCCAGAGCTATTTGATGTGCACTGTTTTGTCACAGTCGTTGTTTACCAAGAACACCCAGTATCCGGGATCCATCACAAGATTAATCAGCCGGAATTGTGTGCTTTTTTAGAATGCGTTTCCCATCATGCTGTGCACATTTGCAGAAATGTTGTTGACTCAATACTATACACTGATACAGAATGATGTCACCAGATTGTGACTAGGCTGAACTGTTGGTTGTCCAGCGGAACACTCGTTCAGCACATCATGAGAAAATCGAGTGATTGAAGACCCATTCAAGCGCACACAACATGGTAATGTTTCAGCATGTATGTTGATTCTGGATTCTGTTTTTCTTGGTTCTGCTTTATGGAACTGCCAGGTCCTCCATAGTCTCTGTTAGAATCATTATGATCTCCTCTCAGTTGTCAAAGCAGCGCATATTAACACTGATATAGGGACTGTAAAGGTTCCCAAAACTCTAAAGAACAGAACCAAGGGTTGTGAGCAGTAACTACACAACGTTATCAACATACTGATGGAATGAAGACTCGTTGAAGCACAACAAATATTAATGGTTAAAAACTCATTATGGATAACATGAGAACACACGTTTGAAGACTCATACAACTGGAGAGTCTTTCAGGATCACAAGAGCTTTACAAGTTGAAGACTCATTTGTCCCTACATGATGAGAACATTAGAGGTTGAGTTTTTCATTCCTCTAAATTCCATTTGAAGACTCATTCAGAAGCACAGCAGCTAAAAGGAGAAAGTGAATAAAAAATCCATTCACTGCCAGATCAGATACATACACCGGATTCAAATAATAATTTGTTCATTCAGCATAACTAAGAAAACAATATAAACTAAATTTCTATTAAATATATTTTGTATTTTTGATGCATGTGTATATATTTAGATTTACCGTATTCGTTCTATTGAGCGTACATGCCCTAATTAGCGTACACCCCCTTTTTAGTAGCAACCGATGCCGTGGCAGTGATCTCAATGCCAACCTTGACTTTTGAATCCGTCATTGTGTTTGAATTTCTACCAATATCACACTAGATTCAATGCTTGATGATGAAACAACACCGACAGGTCCACCTAAATTATCACACTTTTACAGTGTTGTGGTATCCTGTTGCTCGTATGTCAGATGCAGAAATCACTTGCCATCATGTCTACTGAGATGGCTATACTCAGAAACCGCAGGAACCAAATAAAATGGGTGCACACCCCTGTACGCTTATTGGAACCAAACATTTTACACATTTCCTTGTCTCAAATATTTGCTAAGCGTACTGTACGCTTAATAGAATGAATACGGTACTTGTATTTTGTGTGTGTCTGTATTGTTAATAATAATAATATATGCATATTTATATAGCACCCTTTTCAGCCTAAACTGCTCAAAGGCACTTTACAAATTCATTGAAGCAATACATACAAATACATATTAAAAAGAACCTCAAAACATAAATTGTTTTATTTTTTCTAAAGCAAGACATGTGTACAGAATATTTGTATTTTAATTGTAGAGGTGTATTTTTAATATATGACGTGAATACATTATTTTTACTTTCACTAGCACTAATTTTTTACTTGGACTTTGTATATTTTGTATGGGCTTCTTTGCATGAAATAAACATTTGTTATTATAATTATAACACAACAGTTCATAAGGACAATGAAAGTTATTTAACCCCAGTAACAAACTTTTAACAAAACAGATTAGTATACACCAGAATACACACGGTAGACATTCTCCCACCTCACCATCTCTAGAACAGAAGACTTAAGTCATTCACGCCAGTGGAAGAGAGGATATTGAAATGAAGGCTATTTGCTAAATCAATTCAGTTACAGTGAAAGCATAAGAATCACTTCGTTCAGTGAAGGTAATATAATTAATTACGGATGGACTCTCAGGCATGGTCATTTAGCGGGTGGCCCGCGGCAACAATTCCATGTGTCAAATCAACACCGCCACTGATGTCACGTTATCTAACTCAATGTCACACATTCACGATAATGTAATTTCCACAGCACTTATGTTGAGCACAAGCACATCTATTTGGAATGAGCTCCAACGAACAGAAAAGGGACGATTCAGAAAACAAATATGTTATGGGCTACGGCAGAGTAACCATGTTAGGTGAAGTAGGCGTAGTCTACGTAAACAGGCTTCTTCTGACGCAGTTGTTTTCTGCTACCTGTTGATTCTCCTCCTTTTGTCTCAGTCAGTGCCAATGTTTGCGACTTATATACAGTCTTCCAACAATTTTCCCTTTAATTGTTTCTTCAATTTATACTGGATTTATCATCTACCAAAGGCAGGGCATTGCATGGAATTCAGCAAGGACTGTATCAGGATCATTAGAGAATACCCCCCCATAGAAGAATCCAAACCAGAGAGGTGAGATGCTACTTCAAGATCCTGCGCATCTCATGTAAGGTAGGATCAAATCACCAATGCAGGTGTTCGCAACAGAATCAAGCAAGCCACTTGACCCTTTGAAGATCTCCTAATGACAGTCAAGAAATGGGGGCTAAAGTGGTATGGTCATGTTACTAGATCAACCAGCCTTACTAAGACCATCCTGCAAGGCACTGTGCCAGGAGGAAGAAAGAGAGGCAGACAGAGGAAGAGGTGGGAAGACAACATCCAGGAGTGGACTGGTTTAACCTTAAGCAACTCCAAGAAGGCTTATGAATATAAGAAGTATCTAGAGAGTGAAAAACTTTGGAGTCTCAGACTCCTACATGTATATTTTCCAACAGTATCCAGTAACTACAAGTCAGCGAGCAGAACAAGCCAACTACTGGAACATAAATGTAACTAACTAGATTGCTGAAATGACCACTAATAGATTTATCCCGAGGATAATCATATCAAGTTCCTTGCTGATCCAGCTATACATTGCAAATCTGGGGATGCTGAGCAAATTTACCATTAGCAAATGTGTGATTTATTAACATTGCTGATCATCGTTAACATCACTGATCATCGTTAACATCACTGATCATCATTTAAGGAATAGCAAGAACTACCCACAGTGGC